>CM040998.1:7350712-7394566 GCA_022985145.1 Pangasius djambal
GGTGAGAGGACAGTTATTTCCACTGCAACCCGAAAAACATGATTTCCTTCAGATCACATGGGCCTATTCAAATTGTTTTGGATATTTAGGACTATTTACCTTGCAGTGGAACACACAGACTGTGAGAGATGTTCTCCTGGAAGGCTTGATAAGCCTGTCGGATTCCCAGGATGAGCTCCTCTATGGTCCGGACCTGCAGGCTGTACAAGCTTCTATGGAAGTCCAACTCAGCCTCAAGAGCTTTCACCTACATCGCCAGAACAGAAGACAAAAATACGCATCTCCAACAACAAGCAAAAACGCCAGATGTTGTTTTGAGGAAGACGGCTTTTCCTGGAAAAGCAGGTGCTACTTTGAAGTTCTATATTTTAGCAAATGTCTTGAAGCACATTCAAAAAGACTCTTTCAAAGGGTAAAGATCATAACCATCATGACCTCGTCTCGATGAAAGGCAATCACAACATCTCATGAACACACTATCTAACATTACACACAGATGGAGTGAAATGGCCTTCTTATAAGTGTGTATTTCCTCACTCTATCTCACAAATGCCAGGTCTTTAAAAATGCATAATGGGCCCATAACCCAGAGTTAGGAGGCGCCTGGGCAATGCTGCTCCTGACTGTAGAGAGGCGTCACAACAAGTGTTGCATTAATCATTGTGTTTCTCCTGGTAAGGCAGAGTGTATCATGAATGATTCATGGCTTAGCCCTTCTGTGCTACAATAGGGAAGTACAATCAAGACTTTTTTCCTGAAATAACAGTTTTGATGACCCCTGAGATTGAAGCAGGAGGCTTAGACAGGAACGCCCCGGTCGGGTTATTTTAGTATGAAATATTGATTGGCATTGACAGACTGTTAGCATACAGAGCGGGGTAGATTACCACAAAGAGGAGGCGTGAGCTTGGGCTCGGCAGTGAGAACAGGAAACAGAAGATATGAAAAAGAAGAAAGATGGAAAAAGACAGGAATTAACAAGGATAACTGACACAAAAGCATGACCACGACCACCCTGCTGGCTGCAGAGGAGAGCGAAAGAGCCAGACAATCGCAGACGAGCCAATACAGCTGTGAGTCAGTCTCCCTCCTTCTCTCTTTTCTTTCTCTCAGCACACCCACCTGCTGTTGGGCCATCAGTACTGAGTAATTGGCGGCTCGGCTCAGGGCCTGAGCGGCGCGTCTTGCCCGCTGGAGGGGTGCTCCTCGGGGAAAAGCTGGCAGCGTTGCCAGGATGTTCTCCACCTCCAGCTCCTGAATTACCCGCTGCTTTGGGCTGGCCTGCAAACACACAGCCACAGTGAGCTACAGACCGTGAGCCAAGACATTTCTTGCTAAAGGGGCTGATTGAGTAGCTACGCTGCTGGGAGAATATAAAACAATGTAGTAAAATATAACTGCACCCAGAACTATCTGCACCCTGGCTGACTGTTTTCGTGAAGGTAGAAGGTTCTCTGGTGGTTGGGAAATGGTAATATCATTGGACGTCTGAATTACCTTTTAATCTGCATTTGGTTTTATGTGAGGAGTCATAAAGCAACCAATCATACAGAACGTCCTGGGTTTTCCACTGTGCTTGATGGGAATGTTAATGTGCATTGTTAATTGTTTCTATGAAAGTAGGCCACTGCAAAAAGGGATAAGACACAACATGACTGTGATTTGTGAGGCCAGATTCACACCCAGAATTCTAATCCTACATTATATCTACTGGTGATCCATCTGGGGCATTCAATACACTCTTACAATAGACTCAATACACTCCAACACAAACATTATTAGCAGGACTTTGAATATAATTCTTTAATTAAGTTCTTTTGACTCCATTTCAAATATGTGATTTTCTGCTAGGAATAAAAACACTAAACTATGCCTGCTGACAGGATTCTGTCTACTTTACCTCCTGATCACAAAGCATCAGGAAACACTATATCTTTGGGCAAGTCAAGTGAATCTGCTTAGTTCTTGGAAAAACGAGACAGTGGGCTGGTTCAGGTCCTCATCTGACACATTTACTTTGATGAATTATTCAATAATGAAGAGAGTTGTGCTGCGAGAGATCTTATCAGCTCTTGCTCATGGACACCACTGAATGCATCCAAACAGGGAGCCAACAGGAGCCCTTGGTGCATATTATGGTATTTTATTCTTGGATGAGATTCATGCATGTGATGTTTTTATATAACATAACCTGACACCTCTATGCAGAAAACCGCACACAACCAAATCACACAACACTGTATTGAATTGAACTGAATTCAAATGCCATCAACACAGACATAGTTTGTACATGGTGGTGTATTTGTGCACGGACAAACCAATTCCCTCAGCATTTTACTGTTCCTACTGAAATAGCTACATGGCAGACTGGATACACGTAGTTGTATGTGAATGCAGGGTCAAATATAAAGTACAGTTCACTCCACTTCTCATGGAAAGGTCGTCACACTGTCTGTAAATCAGGTTCTATGAGGGTTAGTCATGTGAGGAATCTGTCAGCGAAATGCCTCAGCGGTTTGATCATTTGTCTGGATGAATGTAGCAGAGGTGAGGGTTAAAAGCCTGTTCCTTCACTGTTTACAGTAACAGAGCACTACAGGGCCTTAGGCTGTTTAGCAGGGTATGAATAAACACCATCCATTGCTATGACAAGGCTTAGCTGTACATTTACATTGCACATGGCGTGAATGTCTCCCTGGGATCCCTTCACCGTTACCTTGCCACCTGATATGAGTGCCAGTCAACAACACTACATGCAAATGAACCTGTCAGTCATTTGATGTGCTACGTGTATCCCCCATTCCAGGTAGAAAGAGGAAAATGGAAAGAAGTGGAAAGAGGAAAATGTGCAAATATAATTCCAAGATGTTGAAAATGAAATGTGAGTGTACTTTTGAGGAGGCAAAATATGACATTTGGTAGAACTGTAAACGTTATAAAGGTTTAAATTTAAGTTGGGCCTACAAATTATTAGAGAATATTTATCACATTTAGAAAGGTGAATACAAACTTTTTAACTGATATGATATTGTTTTTCCCACTAATAACACCTTAGCATACACTATTTGACAATGTTTGTTGCTGTTATTGAAGAAACATCTGTGAATCATAACACTTCACATGTATGTACTGTTGCTATAAATTAAATGTCTTTTTTATGTAGCTAAAAGTGTACAAATCTTTGTACTTAACTGTGTGTTAGCTGACCATCTAATACAAAGGATGAGAAAAAGTTCTTCTATTTATTTGGTTGTTTGTCTGTTTATTCTTGTAAATTTGGGCCAAACAAACTACAGCACTGATATTACTACGTCCATGTATTTTGATTTGGTATGTTTTTTTCCTTTTGTTTTTATGATTTAGCCGGAGGTCTACTGTCATATAGAGCACACTGACCCCTAAACACTCAGAAATAAAGGTAGCAAACTATAGTTTTCCTTGTTGCAGGGGTGTTGCCATTGAGGCTTTTGTTCTTGTAGTGTGTATCTTTTACCTGGGAAGGTGCATGTGGTGCCTATACTTAGCTTTTAGAGTAAAAAGACACAGGCCTTTAAAAGTCACACCAGTGGTCCAGGTTCAGTTATGTATATTAAGGTTCAGTTACATATATTACTTGTTTTGTTTTTTTAAAAGTTCAGTACACTATGTTCATGTCGCCAGGTCAAAGATACACGTTAAATGTACAGATAATGTACCCTCGATGGTAGCATGCTAGTGACAAAGAAAAATAATTTTTTCCCCCACAATGCTTTCTGCATTTAGTGATGGAGGTTATCAGCAAAATGGACACAAAAGCCTTGGATTTATTTATTTGTTTGTTTATGTGCTTGTTTTTATTTTGGTAAGTCGTATTTGTTGCTGTGTCTAAGCTGAGCTCTGGGAGCGACTCATTAACTTTCTGAAAATGATCCTGGGAGACTGACTTCTGAGATAAGTTAACAGTTTTGCACTTTTTAGAAAGAAATTGCACTACCACACGAGGCAAATTCAAAAAAAAAAAAAAAAAACCCTGACTACCATGAATAATGGATTTAAGCACCACAACGTCCCACTGGATTCAATAATGTACTGTCTAGAATAGCAAGTTATAAACTGCAGACTATAAACTCCGCCATCGAAATCTGTCATGTACCTCCAGCTCCTGAATCATGCAGAAGCCACTGCTGAATACTCAGACATTCATCTCCAAGTCTATTAATATGATAAGTTGCAGCTTCAAGAACCATCAGAAAAACACACACACATACACACATACACACACACACACACACACACACAGATATGACAATAACAGGACCTGTCACAGGTATCCCAGTGTTCATGTCAGGTCTCATGGCTTAGTGAACTCTTTCTTCTCCCGCTTTAAGCTTGGAGAAATGAGATTCCAACAGCCTTTCAAAATTCATTCCTCGTTTTGCTATTTACGCATTCATTACCATAATTTCATCACCCTGCCCATAATAACAGCTTCCTTTTCCTCCCCTTAGAGATGCCCCTGTTGGTAGATGGACTGTACACCAGCTTGTTTACACCTGCGCAGCAGGTCCATTTACCCGGGAGCCAATTAGGACCTAATTAAATGCTGGGTGCACCAGTAGAGCTCGCTTAGTTCTGATCCTATGAGCTACTTTTGATCTCCTTTGACAGATAAGGTGTCTGCTCCACAGCCAAGCCCTCCACTTGGAGAAAATCCAGTTCATTAAAACAAGGGATTTTTAGAGAAGGGGGTGGGGATATTTATGGTTAAAGAATCTCAAGTGTTTGAGATTTATAATGATCGTCTCATGTGAGTTTGGGGTTTTTTGGCTCAGTGAGCGAGGTTGGCAGCAAGAGGATACAGCTGCCGCAGGATTACAAATCCAAATCAATCAGTCCATTGTTCTGCTCAACGCTAGCTGATTCCATCTTACTGAGACACCAAGTGACGTAATGACACTATATTTAACCACTTGCAAGCTTTTTAAACTGCAAAACTGCCTTTTATTATACATTTAGCTCATGATTTGCTAAGGTATCAGACAGATACATACTTATTTGTTTGGGCGAGTTTATTTGTAGATTACATTATATTATTAGATTAGATCATTCGATTATAACAATATGCAAAGTAGGCGGAGGAAAAAGGGTTAGGGTTCAGATCCCCAAGATCCTCCCAGAAAAGTTATCCGCAACTTGCCACAAGTATACACAAGTATGTGTCAGATAACTCTGATTAAAAGTGGTGAGAAACTGTTCATATACAATATGAATAAAATTTTAAGTGTGCACACAGAAATATGGGCTGAATAATGATTAGAAAAATACTGTGGAAATAAGAAGTCATAATATTGAGAAGTAAATTGTTTTATTTTGTCTTCACACATTTAATACCTGCCCCGTGGTCATATTAATTTGCCCACACCATGGCAAGTCTTATAGTGACGCTCAGGTTTGTTAAATCGTACTGCAGATGCTTAATTAATCTATTTGTATAAGCAACCTGTAATTTGCATTCTTAGCTAAAATGCCTCATACTGCATGTTCAATGCTCTTGAGTTGCGCAACACTGGGAGATTGCGAGGTCTAATCTTCCGTCGCTGGGAGTCCAAGTGAGCAAAATTGGCTGGGTGGGAGGGATGGCGTTACTTTCTCCTCGTGTCAATCACAGCGACACTAGCCAAACATGGGTGTCTGTGAGCTCATGTATGCAGAAAAGGGTAGACGGCACTTTCCTCAGTGTGTGTTACACTGCCCTGTGATGCAGCATGAGCAGCAGTTTGAAAAGATGTTGTGGCTTCACTTGCCTTAGAGGAAGTATACGTTAGCCTTCGTCCTCTGTGGTTGGTAGCTGTCATGTGATAGGGGAAAGCTGGCACTTTACACACCCATAAGTGTGTATAAATCAGAACACTACTGTATGGTTTCTAACTCATCACTCCCTTTTTGTCCTTGTGAAAGACAGTGAAAACAAATTAGCCTGGTATTGCAATTCAACATACAGGACACAGCTTCAACTGGAAGATGATAAGCGTGTGCGTAACTGCTGTCAGGAGGTAACATCAAACTCTATCCACCCCCCCACCTTAAGCCTCACAACCAGTTTGAAGGACACCTGCTGAGAGTCAATCACAATTCCTCTCCATCTCTCATCTTCCTTCTCACCTCCTCTTTCTTTTTGTCACAGCTCAGTGGTAACTCCATGAACAATAACGACAGAGCAGCGCAGCAGTTCACTCTGTTGTCTTGAAACAAAAATGATGACGACACACATTGTTTTTTTTATTCTGTTTCTCATCAAGGCTTCCCACAGCTTCAACAGAGAAGATGATGGCTCATTTAAATGCTTACATTGGGAGCAGGTGTTTTAGCTTCAGGCTAGCTTAACATCAGCTTCACACCTCAAAACCTCCACAAGCAAAATCAAAAGAATAAATATCTACCACTTACTTCTGAAATAAATGTTCCTCAGTAGGCTTATTTAAACAGAATTCTTTATTACGTGTGGCTTTTGATCAAGGCCAGAGCTGTTAAATGCCTTGAATATTTTACACACTATAAATCTAAAAACGAACAAAAGCCACGCAATGATTTTGACTATTTAAATTCGTTGGCCCTGACTCTGGAACCTATGAACTGTGCGTGCAATTTAATCCAATCAACCTTTATTATAGAAATACATACAGTCCTAAATGTGAAATAAATTGTGTGAAAATCCTATAAAGGGCATGCTTAAAAGTGCTAAAAAAAAACCTTTCTTTTTCCTTTTTCCTCATACCTATATATTCCTCTATGCTTTCTCTTCAAGTATTAAAGAGTTTAAAGAGCACAGAGTGTGAATAAAACATCAAAGCTACACATACGGGGTCTTTCAAATTAAAATCGAGGTTAGAGAGCCAAGTTAGTGAATCCGTTGAAGATCAAACAGACGTGCTCACACAAGGTTAAGGTCACAAAGAAATTCCTCTGAAAAAATATAGAAGATAAAGCAGCTTAGTTTAGCACCTGGAAACCACGTAAATAGAGCTGTGAATAAACACCTAAACCTAGCAACCATTGTTACTCAAGGCTAAAGCTACAATATTGGTTACTAGAGAATCTAGTATATCTACCTTTTCATTCAGCATGAAATGGACAGACACCAAAAAGGTTCTAAGGCAAAATCAGTTAACACGTGGGAGAATGTCTTAAAGGAAACCTGTGTCTCCTTATCACCGTAGAAGCGAATTAATTTATTGATGCAAATATCTACACTTTTCAAGCAAAACCTGTCTAAATGGACATACAAGAAAAAGATCATTACCGTTCTCAATTGCCTGGTATGCCATCCGTACTGGTAACTCAATCAGCACAGTTACCGACAGTGGTACACAAGTGCAAAACACATTAACAAATCAAAAACAGCAAATCAGAAAACATAACAGCAAATCACAAATCATAACAGCAAAACCCAAAACAACAGCAAATCAAAAAACACAACAATGAAACTAAAAGCAGAAAGGGTGGGTCCTTACTAAACATTACCTGCTCGTTGCTGATTGGATATCCCATATGACTATCACAAGGAAACAAATTGCACTTTTTTCTTACTTAAGTTACTTATGTTATTATAGTGAGGAGTAATTCTTTCATCTGAATAACTCAGCAACGTTTAGGCAGGTCTTCAGTGTGCACATATGAGTGTGTGATGTTCAATAACAACTTTGTGATAATGTTGACATGTTTCTGATTATGCTGCTGTGTATTTTTTTTAAATGCTGTTGCATTTTCTGATTCTGTTGTTGTTGTTTTTAATTAACGTGTTCTACACTCTTACGGGCCACCTTAATCATAGTTACCAGACGGAAATATTTGAGAACGATTATCAAACATTTCCGACACTTGAACAAAAGCGCCCACACAGTCCTTATCAAGTATTGCCAACCTCAAGCTTTGTAGCAAAATCCAGATATCAAGTTCTAACCAATGTTTTCTGACACCTCGCGATAAACCTAGCCCCTTGTACCAACATTCTGGTCTTTCAGCAGCAAATTTTGGCAGTAGCACTAGTCTTTACTTTGAGGGTGGTTGAGGAATGGTGACCAGCCACGTGTTGGTGTGAAATCAACTGCTGAAGTCAATTGTTGTTACAGCAGTGCCTGAAAATTTGCATGAGGGGAAACAAGTCATGTTGAAACAGCTGAAGAGTTAAAAGGGAATCAGTTGAATTTTGTGATAATTAGTGCACCTCGGGAATATGGTGTGCCTCTGGTGTAAATCATTGCTAATAGGAGATACACAGATCAATCGGGGGTCGCTGAGAGAGAGGAAAAAGCCCACCAGCAGTGGTGAGGCACCAGCTGTTCTGCCTTTAGATCTATTTTAATGGTAGGCACTTCAGTTATTCCTATGGATCTCTTCTCTACTGGATACAAAGCCCGTCCTTTCCCTCTTGAGAGCACAGTGGAACCTACAACAAAGACATTTCCACCTCTTGCTGTGCCATCTGTAAGGATGGAGTTTCCGTTTTTATCCCTACAGATCCTGCTATGGAAATGGGCTACTCCATGAAATCATGTCCCTGAAAAAAACCATTTATCTTCTATCTCACTCTGTGCTAGCTCCTGGTTAGCATATAATATCCTCTCTATTTGTTCTCCCTTAACGGCCAAAATCCCACAATTAAAAGCCGACAGATGTAATTATGGTAATCAGGCACCCTCTGATGCCAGCTAAATTCCCCGTACATTTTTACGTAAATCTGCTTGCCTGCAGTTACATGATTACTGGGGTTGTGGTTTGCGTTAGTGCCACGAAATCCATCATTGCATGTAAACGTTTACTACCAATTACATCAAACACCGGGAGGGCACGCCTTCTAAATGACTAATAACAATCTGTGTACACACATGCAAAATTGAAATAAATCACACAGCCTTGTCCTAATATCCCACAGATGGGTCCCTGACTGCACTCGGTTGAGGTTCCACTGTACAAACTGGGCACATCTATCTTGTGTGTTTGATGGGGGTTCTCCTAGTCTGGAGCTGGGTTGTTTGTCACAGGGCTGGGGGAGTGACGGATATCCTCCACAGATGATGAAGATCTTGATATATGCATCTCCGTTCAGGCAGAAACAGGCACCCCCTGTGAAGACGGCCCCAAACCGCCCTCACCTACCATTAGCTTCAGTGCTTCCTGAAGAGGACTGAAGGCACAAATGGGTTTCTGATGGCCTGGAACTTGTTGTGACCTCAGCATTTTCACATAACAAGCGTTTCAGCAGGTAAAACTTTCACTATGACCCAAATTTACATTTCAGTTATGGCCTACAGAAATATATTAAAGTCCTGAATCATCTGGATTTTTTGACCACGTACTGTTTTGTAAGGTTAAAAAGCATTTAATTGTATAAAGTTCTATACGGATGCATTACAATGGATCTTAAATCTCTGCATGTTCAGTAACTTTAAAAAGCAGATGACACCTCAGATTTTCAATGCATTCAGATGTACTTTTGTAGGAATGTATTTTCTAAACAAAATATTTCATAAATGAAAACTGTACAAATTATGGCACCCTCTTTAATCACATTAAACAAATTTAAATTCCTTATTTATTACAAAATCCTATTAATTATTAACCATTAACAATCAGGTTAGCAGTATGTTGTGCGTCCCGTTTTATTCTTCATAGCTAGCTATTTTTTACACGCTGACTATTTTTAGGCCCTACCAATATCATATTAGGAGGCTGAAGGAAGTTTCTCCTCAGTACTCATTTTGCAGTACTGTTTTTAGCTACAGGCTAGTATCTAGCCAACTCTGAGGAATACTGGTTAAATATCTTGCTAGTTAATAAGCCACTTTTTGTGGTAATTTACAGCTAATAGAAGGGGATACTAATGTATTTTAAACCTGCATCAACAGTTTAACACATAATTTAATTGATTTAAATTCCTGTAGCCTTTATTCTCATCAGACATTCCAGTTAATGAATTCAAACCTACATAAGTGAATAAACTGTTTGTATTAAGGGTGCAACACAATGCCATTGCCTGTATCAGTATCTGTATCTGTTTAGTGCTCTAAACATCCTCTAAGCATCTATATTCACATTTAAACTCAAAGTGGGCATGGCCTATAAACTTTTTTTTCTTTAAACATAAACTACTAGAAACACTGGAAAATACTGACAGTTCCTCAACCTCAGCTACATCACTCCAGCTCATAATTGGTCTCAACTAGAGATGTTCTTGGGACTGTTTTTTTTTTTTTTTTTTTAAATCCTGCTTGCACGGTTATTATTTTTGTTTTGTACCTGCCCATGATATTTTCTAACAAATTTAGTTGTTTCTATTTCCCAAAATATAAACAAACTAGTATCCTAATATAAACTACTGCAATCCTGACCAGGCAGATACTAAGGCTGAATGAATGAACCCTGTAAATGCATCACGTTTGTGTTAACTGAATGTGGTTTTTGTTTGTCCAGTGAGCTTCATATCTGACCACTCCTTTGTGCTGTCATGAAAGCACAAACCTCCAGCTTGTCTCAACCAGAAATTCAGTACACCTCCTATTTGTATCTGTATTTGTATCTGTTTAAAACACGTTATCTGTTAATTCGGAATAATGTTCATATTCAGTTACGTCCCTAGTTTGTAGTTAGCCAGGACAAATGCAATCAACAGCGGTAAATGACAAAACAGAGATAAGTGGAGAGGGATTTGTGGTATTTGTGCTACTGATTGTAGTATAATCCTACACGAAGGGCTCTCTTTGCATAACTGAATTATGAATTTGACTCCATAGCAAAATCTGAATTGCACTACAAATGAGAGATCTAAAATTCTCTTAAGCTGTGTATACTCTCGGCTACTGCTGAGGCAAGTCAGAATTCTAAACAGCATCAGGTTTCATTATGCTCTGTCACGAGTGGATAGCATGTCATTTGAATGGGAAATGAATAATGCACGTTTTTAAAGCCCCTGGGTGTGGAGTGGGGTTTGAGATGGGCAACGCAGGGGTTAATGTGTGTCTGGCTGCTTCATCTTTAGGACCACAGATGAGCTAGTCCATGGGGAGTTAAAGAAGGAACAATAGCCTGAATGCTTCCTTCTTTTTTCTCTAAATCACCCCGAGAATAGTCAATATGACCAGAGCCAGACACATGAAGTGGGGGCTCAGAGACATGGCATGACCCAGATCAGGTGGGAAGATGACGCAAAGTGGTTGCTATGGGAGGAAATGACAGGAAATAGGATAAAGAATTTTATTTGAGAACTACTGCTGTTTCTTGTATTACATCATTTTGGGTGTTTTGAGTGTTGGAGTCTATGTTTTGCTTCAATTACTTGTACAAGCCTCATAAATAATAGCACACATTTTGGAGGTAAATGACTTCAATGATATCTCAGTTAGTTAGTAATGAGAGGGCTGAATTACATGCCTGGATAACTAG
The DNA here is from genome assembly GCA_022985145.1 of Pangasius djambal. Classification (NCBI taxonomy): domain Eukaryota; kingdom Metazoa; phylum Chordata; class Actinopteri; order Siluriformes; family Pangasiidae; genus Pangasius; species Pangasius djambal. Next base: position 7,362,131 of record CM040998.1, read on the forward strand.
CTTCAACCTCAGCAGCTACATTTCAGTGTTTTGCATTCTTCGCTTTGTTTCTCCACTGTGCACATTCCTGAGCCTAGCTCCTGAATCCCTCATGCAGGCTAATTGTCAAGTGCAAATGTATCAGTTTCCAAAACAAGGACAACCTTCATGTCACCCCGGATACCTAAAACATGCTGAAGCTTTGAGCTAACAATGGCACAACAAATGATGGATATCAGGAAAGCCAAAGAGGGCTGCAGGGAGCCGATCCGCTTACCCAGGGTGCCGAGGGCACGATGAGAGACAGGGTCAGGAGGTCGAGGCAACAGCGGTCCAGGATTGTGCAGCAGTGGTGCGACTGGTTAAGTAGCCGAGCGTAGATGGCTGAAGGAGTTGTGTGTCCTGCGGGATTGTCAGGTTCTTGGTGAGGAGCCAGGATGAGGCTGAGGGTCTGTCTCATTCCGTGCAGGTGTTTGAACAGCTGGCTGAGCTTGGACTCCAGGGCGCTCTGCAGGAAGTAGGCGAGAGAGAAAGCAATGTCAACAATCGTCAAAAAGCAAGAGAGCTGGACACAGGTGACTGGCTGCAGGGGGCCTTGCACCTGTCTGAAACAGAGCGGTCTTGCTGGTCCAGGCTTGTTGGACACCAGTCAGAGCCGTCAGCAGAATGAGGGGCCTCTGTTTGTGGAATGCCACAAAGTAGCTCAAGGTGACAGGAATAATAACAAAGTCGGAACAAAACCAAAAACCAGCCAAGGCACAGCTTTTACATGAGCTGTGAAAACAAGGATCAAACACCAATTACAAAATGGATACGGGCAATACGTTATTATAAAAAAGAAAAAAAAAAAGGTTTCTCAAGGGTTAAGTTATCTTCTAAAGAGTTCTACAGAGAACCCTCTCTCGAAGAGAAACATACTGTTGTAGGGTTCCACGTAAAGCCTTTAAAGCTTCGAAATGTAACCTTTTGTATAATAGTGTAGAAGCAAGATACATAAAATATAAACTAAATGGTTATAAAATATGAATTTTGCCACAGAAACACCAAATGGGTTACACTGTAATAGTCTGTTTGTCTTTTTGTGTTGCATTAAGACCAGTGATGGCTGCTTGTAATATTAGATGGGAGGCTCAAATTTAATATCTATGAATAGCTTGACATCATGAAGTCTCATAGATGGAATAAACAGAAATATGTGGGCAAACTCTCTCTCTCTCTCTCTCTCTCTCTCACACACACACACACACACACACACACACACACACACACACACCCTTGAAGGCAGTTAGACAGCATAATTCATGATTTACTAGCTTCATGCCATGTTTTCTCCAAATATCATGTGATAAACAAAAGATTTCTAACCTTTTAAACAATCAAACAAACTACTTTTAATTTCTTTTCCAAATGCATTTTGAGGGGAAAAATATGATGGAGTAAATAATCCACTTTGTTCATACACATTCATTACACCCATGACTGTTTTTCATTGTCACTGATAGACTGCATGAATCTAGAGCCTGGGCTAGAAGGAAATGAGCCCCAGCCCCACCTGTTCATACCATTCTATGTACTTCTCTCACAACCATTGTTGGTGCTGTTGTGCTTGCCTTAAAATATTTGTTAACAGCAAATAATGTGATGTGAATGCCAAAAATGAAATCTTAGTGATGTCTTTTTTAGCTTTGAAATGCAGTGGGGCTAACTGCTGATTAAAACCTGACCTATATAACACAAAGCTGTAACTGTAACTAAAATATTCTCACAGATTTCCAAATGGTATAACACAAGCAAGAAAGCAGTGTCAAATAAAATGAAATGTTTTGCTTCCCCGAGGCACCTTTCCAGTTGTCTTATTGGTGCATTTCAATTCGTTCTGTAGTCTCTTTCCTGCATGCCTCTGGCAGACTTACAGAAATCTGTCATGTAAAAAAAAACGACAGCTTTGCCTTTTGACCACACTGTCAGGACAAAGCGTCTCCAGGCATCAGATGCTCTCCATTAGAGTGGACTTATGACCAATTTGTAGCCTGGGCAGCCATAGCCTTGATTTAGTGGACACACATGGTGCTATGGTATGGCCAGAATAAATTTAAGTGTGAAATTATTCCAGATGAGATACACAACTGTTCTACTCGCCATATCTAACTGCCTTCTAAATGCTAACAGCTTTAAGCATGGCAGTGAGAACTAGCACTGAAGCACTGGGTATACCCAATGTACAATAGTTCATGTTTTTTTTTAAAAAAATTTTTAACAACTGCTAGAGGATTTACAGTAGGATATAGGAAAACTAAATATTATGCTGTAATCCTGCACCTAAATCAGACATTGTCCAACATCCAAAACATGAGAGATAAATGTAATTCAACTTCTCACCCCTTCTCATGTTCCAGATGTAGACTTGCATATAAACTCTGTGCTACTGAACTCATCCAACATTCCAGTGACATGACGAAATGCTGCAGTGTCGCTGAGAACAATGCCGCCAAAGCTCCTATATATATCTAAACCTTATACAGAGTTATGGCAACGTATTCCAGACTTAATTCAAATTCAGATGCAAATTAGAAAATGCTAATTCAAACACGAATTGGCAGTCACTTCCTGTGTGTGCGTGCATAATTTAAGCCATAACTCAAACTCAATTGCAAAACCTTTAACTGCATTTACATGAACAGCAACGTACAATGGCTGCCAAAATGAAAACACATTTGGTGGAGTTTGCAAAGACAGCTTCATTAATGTTGTTTGTGTTTATTACAGCCACAAACTCTCCCAGCTGCACAAGGATGGCTTCAGCCCAAAACAAGAGAAAGTCTGCATCGACTGAAATGTCCTCCAGCTTGAATCGTTGCTATGATCTCAGTATTTTCAACACTACCTCCACAAGGTTAAACTGATTCCAACATTTCCTACGAAACACCAAAATGACCCTCCCAGAATGTTTGATGTTTGATTGACAGCTGAGTTGATGAACCTCACTGACAGCTAAAATGAAAAAAACAGGTTTGCAAAGGCGTTTTATTCTTGGCTGAGTTGTAGCGTGGGGATGAGAACGTGCACGGATCACAAATGTAAATGTAATTATTTTTGTCAATATGGTAGAATCATACCAGTTTACACACTGAGAATAAAATGTCAAAAGACTATTTTATTTTTGGCAGCCATGGTATGTTGTTGTTCATGATAATGCAATTGTTAATATGTATTTTGCAATTTGACTTGAACTCAGACTTAAATTACTTACACACACACACACACACACACACACACACACACACACACACACACAAACAATATGCTTCTACGCTGCTCAGTTCATGCCTGAGATGAAAATTAAAAGCTAATAATGCTTCCACCACTGGAATAGCTGTATTTCTCAGGTCTCACACACACGCACGGCACATGGCCTTGAGAGTTGAGCCTGAACACATCCATTTTGACAGCTACTGGCTAGCGAGACACAACCACAGGAAGCTCCTCCCGCCATGTAGGTACTTGTGTGTTTGTCTATACGTGTGTGTATGAGAAAACGCATGCCTGTCCAGCCCCATGTGTTTCCCATCAGTCCTGCCATGCCTAATCATCCCTGTCTACATTCAACTGTCCATTTCTCTGCGTGCAAACAGGATCATGGAGGCCACTGGACAGCTCATTGTCACAGCTACACCAGTAACACGTGCGTCAAAATTCTTTTTTTTTTTTTTTTTTTTTTTTTAAAGAGGTGCACTTTTTATTTCGTAGTCTGCAATCAAATTAAAGTTGACCCTGAAATGAATCGCCTCTAAATGTAGCCAAGACAATGGAATCTATTACATTTGCAAATCACTTTATTAATAATAAATCATCGTTAAGTGGTTTAATCAAATGAACAATGTGTCTTACAAATGCAGCAGAAGAAAATGAAATACATCACACTTTAGAGGAGTTAAACACCAGATGCGTACTATCTATTACTCGAACTCTATTTGAATTCATTTAACCAAGAATGAAATCACACCGTCTTCTTCTAATGACTTTAACGCAACGCCATATGAGGCCTCATTATATACAAATGTCATTAAGGCTGTGAAGGTGCTGCTGCAAACCCCCACGGTCCCCATTTACCATCTCCCTGTCTGACTCCGATTAAACTCATCAAATGTTAAATAGATTATTACCATATTTTAAGCCTGATATCACAAAATTGGTCAATAGAGAGAACAGTGATTAAAATGAAATACCACTCTGCAATTTCTGTTCATTTTCATCATGCTGATTAGAAAATCAATTGGGTGTTGTTTATTAAACATTTTCTCCGTGTAAACTTTTTAGCGCACAACTGTACAGTTAAAGAGCTGCTGTCTATTCTGTGAGGAATTCCACGGTCACGCGTTCACTCCCCTCGTGTGCAGCTGTGCTGCTGCTCTCCGGGGACGGTGGTCAAAGAAAAATCCACTTTAAATTCAAATTGGTTCATGACATTCCCTTTTGTTATTTTGCCCACCATGGAGAATAGGAGGGTGTGGAAATGGGAAAGAAACCGAGTGAAATTTAGGGTGAAATCTCTCTTGAAGCTCTACAAAGCCGAGGACAGAGGAGGAACAATCTATTTGACAAACAATTACTCTTGGACACAGAGGGGGGAAAAAACATCCAGACACCCAGAAAATAGTCTCCACACGATTTCTATTTCTACAGCTATGAATGACACACAATTTCCCCCAGCTGATAACAAATGTAGATCTCTCGCTCTCGAGCATTGTATCATGTTTGGCTTCCAATTATTTGTAATTTGATTTTGACTTGATGTCCAGGAAGATTTATTTATACATCTAGGAAGGTCATTTTTTAAGAAGACAAGTCTGAGATAGGTGGTTTGCCTAAATGTTGACATTCAACCAAATAAATGGTTGTTTTATCCATTTTCTTGCCTTTTCAATATTTATAAATGGTAATAGTTTTCTCCCTTTACTCCAACAGTGAAGTGTAAAGACACACTATATCAAAATACTAGCAATTTACAAACATTTTTGAAAAATCCACATATGCAGTGCAATACATGGTACTGCAACCTTCAGTATATCTTAAGTGTGGGGTGCAAATACATTCGACTCAGCAATAGAATGTAGAGCTGGGGGAATGTGATGATATAATATCGTATAAATATAATATATAAAACACAGAGTGACTGATTAAATGTTAATATCTTTTTTTCTCTCCATTATTTTTGTAGATGTTGCAAAAAACTTTGTAATTTTTTTTTTTTTGCACAATATTTTTTGCACAAAAATCTGAGGCATTTTAAAGAAATGAAATGAAACATTTAAATTGAAAAGCAAATAGCAGAAGTCGACCAATCGCTAGCCCAGGCACCCGGGACAAGCAGATTACGTATCCAGGCTACCAGTTTTTCATGCGCAGTTGCAGTCCAAAAATCAGAAAAAGACCAAAAGAAAAAGTCTATCAACTTTTTTTTACACAAGAAAATCTTTCATTTAATATGTTCATGTATTTTTCACTGGCAGAAAAGGGCACCTCAATGATGTGGCATTCCCCACACACACGAAACAAACACGTGATCAGGCTGCTGGTCGGACGTAATTTTACTAGGCTTATTAATGATTTTGATTCTCGATAATCTTTCCAGAATCAGGAATATGAAGGCATGTGAAAACAGTGTCTAAACTGTGCAGCACAAAAACTGTTATTGTAAGTCTAACGTTAGCCCAACATGCAGTCACCTTGCATTTAAACTCTTCATCAAGCAAAAAATAAAATGAAACTTTAAGTGCGACGAGAGGACATAAGCGACTATGGCTACATAAAGTCAACCTTGCCAAGGATTCAAGTTTTTTTTCCTTCCAAAGTCTGTATTAAAACACAATTACTTTAGCTGCTGCTTTTTAGCTTAGTCATTTAGGCGCCCAGGAAAGCAATCCATGGGTCTGGGCAAGCACACTGGAGCTTTCACTTGCTTAGTGGACTAGCTAATGAATTCTTTCCACTCCTGAACTATAAAACAACCAATAAGAATTTAATCAAATTATAATTTTCTTTCGCATTTAAAAGGGCATACATTCTCTTAGTCACACTATTGTGCAGTTCTCTAAGGAAATTGGCTGCTAGGATGTTACAGGCATCTTCTGTTCTTCTGTCACTGCAAGCTAGCCTCAATGATTTTCTTACCAGAAAAAAAAGTGCATTACTTAATATGGTCCAACTAAATACAGATATTTCCCTGTACTGCCAATTTGTTTTTCAAAATTAATATCTGAAATCTGTTTTTTCTTTACACTAATGCAGTGGCCATTATATAAGTATGTAAGACAAAACGTGTATAAATATGTAGGATGTCTATGGCTTTTACACAGTACTGTATATATAGCGCATTGTGAAAATGTGTTCAGTTATTTTCAGACGGCGATTTCACCGCATTCGTCCTTCCCAAGTAAAATAATTTGTATGGACATTTGCAGGAAGATACATCAAGCCTCTTTAAATCTACTACTTTTGTGCTTCATCCATTACATTCCCTTGCACACTTTGCAGCCTAGACTGCGTGATGATTTAAGTGACTCGCTGCCTCAAGCCATTCAAAGAAGTAAATGTTTTTTTTTTTTTTTTGCTCTCCAAAGCAATCAACCACACAGTATGCCACTGCAGTTCAAGATGAACGTCCTGAATCCAGCAGAGAGAGAGAGAAATTCTATAATTACCTATAAACTCTAGGTTAATGTAGGCTAGGTGTTGTAGAGGGGTTGTCTTTGGGGTGTGAATAAGGCTGCAGTGTTATCGAAGACATGCAGTTAAGAATTTCAATGGATTTTCTGTGCACATGACAATGAAGAGCTTTGACTTCGAGGCCAGCTTGTTGTATTCACTGAGCAATGAAATGAGAGATAACAGTGAATTGGAAGCCAAACAAGACTCAAGAAAAGGTTTGGTATTGACTGTTAGTATTGACTCATTTAAATCCTTGCTGAACGTATATTTTGTACTGCATTTAAGAAGTATATTTAGCGTATAAATAAGAATAATGTATGATTAGGAGGTTTAGAAATGAGTACAGTGAGGACAGCCATTGCCTGTTCATTCGAAGTGTTCACAGCTTATGAAATCTTCTGGGAGCTAAATTGATTTCCATTGTAACACAGACCAAGGTGCGGTTGGATTAGTGATACTGTGATATGACACAATGGGGACGGTCACTAGGGGTGGGATTTGTCACCAGGACAATGGATGAGATGAGGGCTCTCTCTTATCTGCAGCCTCACACTGAGGACAGATGCTAAATCTCATTCCAAAGAATTTTTTTTACCCATCAACCCACAAAAACAGAATGATAACCCCCTACCAAACGAAACATATTACTCAATGGTGGACTTGGACTTTACCGACTCACCACTTCCTGAAGGTTTAGGTTATTCGTCTTGCCATAACAGAGATCCAGCAGGGTGGTGGGCTGCTTGCTCAATTTTGACCCCCTCAGCATCCAGGGCATGGCGAGATCCTCCGGGAAAGTCACCTAGAAAAGCAGCAAGAGCAGATTAGCTTCAGTCAGTGACCCTCGGCTACTGTCCAGCCTCCGCTCTTTAGGGCCCTTCCTACACTTGGACATCAAAGGCGCAGGATTATTGGGACAATGCCTAAAGATTAAAGCTTCTTTACTTTCATATAGAGGTGAACTTCAAACGGCAACAGAACTCTTTTTGAATAGAGCCGCAGTGCAGAACTGGGAAAATCAAAGCAATTGCACCATCAGAGGCTAAGCTGATCGAGTGGAATATGAAAAATAGACTTCTGCGTTCTAACATCAACACCAAAAGTGGCATTAATAAAATTGGATGTGATCCTTTCTATACAGAATGTGCTCTGATCACTACTACAGTGTTTTGTAGCTGATGATGGTGTGGGTTCAAGTGAAAGTTTGTGATCTTTGCCGGTGGAATGAAGAAAAACTAGAGTGAGAAGGAAAGAAGAAAGAGATTTTATACTTTGTGAAATGAAGTATGAAGAAGACACAGTGCGTGTGCGTGTGTGTGAGAGAGACAGAGACAGACAGGAAAAAATGGATGAACTTGAAAGTCTGACAATATTCCTTTGGGGAATAGTTTTACTCCGCATCGCTCCACCTACCTCCATGCCTTCTGCTAAAGCCGGCTTTAACACTGTACCATTTTTCAGCCTGATTTTGCTGGGAAAAAAAATTAGCACATCTTAAAAGAGTCTTAAGTTGTGATCCACTGCAACCAAAGATAATCCACGACAAGGTTCTCACAAATCTTTTTCTCAGAGTACGATACTCGTCTAAAAGCCACCGTTAGGATGACGGCATAGGGTTACACGAAACTCATGGGTTAGCTACATATACGGTAGAGACAATAGCAAAATGTAAACGAAACACGTTAATGGACAAAAAATATCCTTATTACCCTAAGCTCATGTTGAAAACCGTTTCTGTTTATCCAAGCTGATTTTTGCACAGGCTCAGATCGTACGGATTGATGACGTAAGCCTAACGTAGTAATTTTTGTTAATCAAAGGTCTACCGTTAGAGGATCTGATATGGGGAACACACCTTATTTCAGAGTCGGTTATACAGTTTGGCCAAAATTTTATTGGGATCTTCTTGTACAGTGTTGACAAGGAATAATCATGAAAGACTGCTGAGTCTAAAACCAGATTAAAACACATCTCGGCTTGTACGCAAGAAGAAAAACAGACTTTAAACAGATTTCTATTGCTGTCTACAATAAAGATTTTCAATAATCTTCCTCCACACTCAGCTGTTAAAGCATATGAAGAGGTTTTTTTTTTTTTTTTTGCAGTACTCTTGTGTGCCATACATAAATTGTGAAACAATAATAAAAAAAAAAAAACACCAGCTGTTGTAAAAAGCAAAAATCATACCCTTACTTACAAATTTGTGGTTATTTATGACCAGGCTTCACACACACTGTAATAAATTTTATTCTTTTTTTCTTTATTGCTTCATATTCATTTCAGCTAATATCATATTCTTATTTACTCCTCCCTCTCATTATCAGTCGACCTGCAGTGCCTGAACTGGCCCAGGACTGTAAACATTATATATGTGCATATGCAATTTCCTGTCATCACAGCTTATTCTGATTTAATGACACTGCTTTAGGCTGTAGAGGCAAAGGAATGCAAAGGAATGTTCTCTAACTGGTGCTCACATAACGAGCAGAAAATTAGTCTGAGAAGCAGAGTGTACATTGATGATGCCCAGGGCTAGTACATACTTTGTAGCACACCAGAGTTAAATAAATCTGACAGCAAGAGAAAACTAAGCTTAGACAGGAAGAGCAGCCTGAAAGCACAGACAGCAGCTGCGCCATTGATCTGAGAGCTGCTGGCATGAAATATGGACACCTGTGAAACTGAGCAAAATACTGTATATATGATTGTTTACTTAAAGGACAGTGAGAACATTTACATCGACATGTATTCGTTTGGTAGAACTTTTCTGGTTAATAGAACTGACAGTGATACAAATGAGTTTTAGCAAGAACAGATAGAGCCTCAGCCAGGAATGACCCGAAATACGTATTTACAAAATGCGTCTGAGTTCTTTATTTTTGTATTTTGGCGGATTTTAGAAGGTACTCACACCAGAGTTGTTTTACGGCTAGAAATTTCCCCTTGCACCAAAGACTACTACTTTCTGCAGTTTATGAACAAGGAAGAAGACTCATCAGGGAAGAAATTGAGGAAATTAATGACTTCTTTCTATATAACATGTTCACAATTTCACGTGATTTGTTAAGTCCTTTATTAGTCATCATACTTTTTGGTAGCTAGCAGGCAAATCTATGATCTTGGAGCTACATTTACCTCTCACCAACACACAGGGGATAAATATAACCACAGGTTAAGGTTAGTAGTATAGTATTCTAGAAACCATTCTAGATGGTATGATTCATTAACCCTTCATTATTTAGTGCACACAATCAATTTCCTTTTGTATCAGCATTAGCAGTCATCCACCAAAAGACCAACATTACCTTAATCAATTGAAGTGGCTCTACTGATCTCATGTCCCCATTATGAAATATATTTTTGCCAAGCTACAAAATACTATATTATATATGTAAGTACACTGCATTGCCAAAAGTGAGGTAAAAATGAATCACACAATAGATCACGGCTCGTTACCTCGTGTATCATAGACCAGAAACGGACCCAGCAAAATATTTCAGAGGATCGAAGTGAGTACTTGAGAAATACTTTATCTGATAAACATATAATAAACTTGCCGTAGTTCAACATCTCCAGGTTTCTAAATATGAACCATCACGGCTTCTGGAGCAGATTCTCTGACTTTGTAGCTGAAGGTAGCTCATCGAGAAAGGTAAGAGAGTTCACAGATGACCATAGAGTTTTTTATTTCATATACCCCACCAGTCTAATTAATGAAGTGATGACATGGCTTGGTAAAAGAGAAAAAGTTAACAGAAAAACAATGTTTAAAGATGACTGGACAGAGAGCTATGCATTTTCTCCACTTCAAGTTCAACTAAGGTGTCTCATCTGTTCAGAGGCCATGGCACTAGTCCGAAGTGATAACATATATTCCCACTACAAAACAAAACAAACACTTTGAGTCTTATTTATAGCCATACTACTCGCTAATAGGTAAGCATTAAAAGGTAACTGTTGTCACCTTTCAGTCATGTTAGTTGCTTATTCAAACCTATGTAAGGCAGAATTTTTATGTAGCTTGATCAACAGACTTTAGATGAATAGCCTTGCTGTTGCAGTGTTTCAACTAACACCCCCCCACCCCCAAAAAAATAAATAAATAAAATAACAAATATATATATATATATATATATATATATATATACAGTCAGGTCCGGAAGTATTTGGACAATGACAGAGTTTTTGTGATTTTGCCTTTATACACCACCACAATGGATGTGAAATAAAACAATCAAGTTGTGATCGAAGTGTAGACTTTCAGCTTTATTATAAGAGGTTCCACAAAAATATGGCATTTACCATTTAGGAATTACAGCCTTTTTCAACAAAGTACCTCCATTTTCAGGGGCTCAAAGGTATTTGGACAAAGTGACATAATTCTAAATATAACTATAATTTTAATACTTGGATGAAAATCCTTTGCAGTCAGTGACGGCCTGAAGTCTGGAGCCCATGTTCTCAAAACTCAAATTCTGAGTTTCCTCCCTGGAGATGCTTTGCCAGGCCTTCACTGCAGCCACCTTCAGTTGCTGCTTGTTTGTGGGTCTTTCTGCCTTCAGTCTTGTCTTCAGTATGTGAAAAGCATTATCCACCTGCACTGTGAAGCGGTGTCCTATCGGTTTTGCAGCATTTGGCTGAATGTGAGCAGAGAGTATAGCCCTATACACCTTCTGTCAGCAGTCACATCATCAATAAACACCAGTGAGCCCATTCCATTGGCAGCCATACATGCCCATGCCATAACACTGCCTCCACCATGTCTGACACATGATGTGGTATACTTTGGATCATGAGCTGTTCCTTTCTTTTGCCATACTTTTCTCTTCCCATCATTCTGGTACAAGTTAATCTTGGTTTCATCAGACCAAAGAATCTTATTCCAGAGCAAGGGAGGCTTTTTTAGATGTTTTCTGGCAAAGTCTAATCTTGCTTTCCTGTTCTTGAATGTTACCAGTGGTTTGCACCTTGTTGTAAACCCTCTGTATTTACATTCATGAAGGCGTCTCTTGATTGTAGATTTTGACAATGATACGCCTACCTTCTCCAGAGTATTCTTGACTTCTGTTGATGTTGTGAAGGGATTTTTCTTCATCAAGGAAAGGATTCTGTGATCATCCACTTTAGTTGTCTTCCGTGGTCTTCCAGGCACTTCGATGTTGTTGAGCTCACCAGTGCGTTCTTTCTTTTTAAGAATGTACTCAACTGTTGATATGGCCACACCTAAGGTTTTTACTATCTCTCTTATAGATTTAGGTTGTTTTCACAGCCTAATGATGGCCTCCTTCAGTTGCATTGAGTATGTATATATATATATATCCACAGTACTGTGCAAAAGTCTTAGATTTTTATTTTATGACTTCTACATTATTGATTCAGTACAAAAACATTAGAGATTTCCAAACATTACTTTTCCAGCACAAAATTAAATGTTACAGAAAAATGTTTGTATGTCAGTAAAAAAAAAAAGCAACATATTACATAAGAGACACTTTTCAGACAAAAAACATAATGAAGACTGCTGGGTTTTGCTGCAAAAATAAGAAGCAATCAAATGCGACAGTCAAAGTCTCCAGAAGAACTGTGGCTGATTCTGCAAGTTGCTCAGTAAAACTAATTTCCTTATAAAACTGCACAAATTGTACCTGAGACTATTAATTTTTTTTAAAGTAAAGGGTCGTCACATCAAATATTGACTTTGTTCCATTTATTACTGTTTACTGCTCTTTATAGTATTTTTTAATGTAGAAATTTAATTTCATTATTTTTGAAGGCATCTTTGCTCTACAGCATTTCTTTGCATGTGCCTAAGACTTTTGCACAATACTGTATTTTCTTTTTTTTTTTTTTTTTTTATTTCTGAGGGTTAGGTGTGACATATCAGCCCCTACACTGATAGCTCTACTGAAGAAATATGTAATAATTACAGAATGTGTAATAATTTGAGAATCTGCATCATCATCCAATCACACACGTAATGATGCCTCAAAAATGTGATTTGTGTATTCATTGCTCTTACATGGAAAACTGCTTTCTAGCTGTCTTTGCAGTCTGCCATTTATTTTAAGTGCAAACAAGGCTAGTGTAAATTCCCAGAGGAAGCTAATCAGTGTCTGTATGCTAAGCTCACAACAAGGTTGGACTTTGTAATAAACAACATTTCCTCTGCTCCTCACAGCTTATCGCTCAGGAGCAGAGCTCTGCATAGCAGGAATACTTTAAGGCAAACTGTACACACTCTGTTCCTGTCAGTAAATAAGCAGCCCACAGACTTTAGCTCCTCATTTCTCCAGGCTGCAATTACCATTCGCAATCAATGGCGCAGTGTTCGATCACAATCACGCCTCTGTGAAGACTCCATAGAATAAAGAATAAATCTATGTGCATGTTTATTTAAAGGATTTATTTATAGGTGCGGGTTCATGTTTCTCATTTAAATTTCTGTGAAGCTGTTTTCTACTAAAAATGCAAAAAAAATTTTTTTAAAAGGCTAAAAAGTCTCTATACCTCTTATTCTCATTAAAAAAAAGGATCTATGAATATACATGATATGCAAATGGAAAACATCCACATGGCCTCCTGGCATTCCAAATAACTAGCCAGCTAGCTGACTGCTAGTAAACTAGCCACTTCTGTCACAGATTTTCACAAGATTGACGCTCAACATGCTTTGTGATATTATTAGTAATGTAACACAAGCCAGAATTTACCACAATAACCAGTATGTTGGTATGTTTATTGCAAACATTAGCTCAGTTGGTTAACTAGCATAGCGCACAGATTGTTGTTGTTATTGTTCTTTCGGCTGCTCCCATTAGGGGTCGCCACATTGGATCCTCTGTCTCCATTAGCATATTTGATTTGGCACAGGTTTTATACCGGATGCCCTTCCTGATGCAACTCTCCCATTTTATCCAGGCTTGGGACCGGCTCTGAGAGTGCACTAGCTCATGCTACCTCAGTTTAAGAGTCTCAGGCTCTACCGATTGAGCTAGCCTGGCGCAACGAGCCAATTAAGAAACTAAAAGTTTTTCTGAGTACCTTTTCCTCCTCTTATAATAAGCATGTTGGACAATAATGAAGCTTAGTCCACAAAATGAGCTCACATTACAGCCCCTGGATAATTTTTAAAGAAGAAGTAAATAAAAATGATATACTCTGTCAGAACAACTCTGTTGAAACTCTGTTGCTCTAACACCAAACTAAAAACCATCCAAGAGGAAAGAAATATTTTAAAACCATGTTTTCATTGCAGATAGACAATTATGCCTCATGACAACTAGCCCAAGTACAATATATTTATAATATATTTTTTCCAATAATATAATATTATTAGAATGCGATATGTGAGTCTGTATTTTCTATCCCCATATTTTTTGAGGCGTAAGGCAAGCGCTTGATTTAAAAGGTGCGGTCTAGATACTATAGAATAACTACAGGTACAACTTTTCCTATCTAAATTCTGATACACGATGTGGCCAGAAGTTTATGGACACCTGACCATCATGCTCATTTGTGCACGTTGAACATCACATTCCAGTGTTGCTCCCCTCTTTGCTGCTATAACAGCCTCCACTCTTCTGGGAAGGCTTTCCACTAGATGTTGGTGTGTGGTTGGGGGAATTGTTGCCCATTTCACCCACAAGAGCTTTACTGAGGTCAGGCACTGATGCCGTGAGAGGAGGCCTGGGGTGCAGTCGGCGTTCCAGTTCATCCCAAAGGTGTTCAGCGGGGTTGAGGTCAGAGGTCTGTGCAGGCCACTTGAGTTATTCCACTCCAAACTTGGTAAACCTTGTATTTATGAACCTCGACTTGTGTACATCCACATTGTCATGCTGGAACAGGTTTGGGCCCCTTAATTCCATCGAAGTGAAAACTTAAAGCTACAGCATACAACGACATTCTAGACAACTGTGTGTTTTCCACTCTGTGGCAACAGCTGTATGTGTCGAAGACCCATATACGGGTGCGACAGTCAGGTGTCCACATAGTTTTGGCCATATAGTGTATATCTTCTGAACTTAATTTGGTAACTCTTAATACAGCCAAGAGTATGTTATTAAACATCCTTCTCCGATCCAACCCAAACATAACTGTGTCCAGCTTGTTTCAGCTTGTTCATCATTCCAGCCTCCCATCAAACATCACTGACGACAGGTCCAGCAGTCACGCATCAGTGCAGAGACAAAGAGAACATAATGAAGTTCCTCTCCATCTCCTGTACACTGAGTAGCCAGGTGGGCTCAGCCTCATAGCATGGGCAGTGGAGCGTAATTTAAATGAAGGCTCGCAGTTCCCCTGTGCTCATGTGGGCATGCCAAGTCCACCATCTGCTGCATTCCTCTGATACAGGTACACAAACCAGGACAGCGTCCTTCTCCTAGCCCCAAGTCCAGACTCCAGAACAGCCGTTAAACATTCAATCAGCCTCCAGGGGCACAGCAGCTCCACTGCCACCTTCGAGGCCACCTGACAGCTGGCATGACCAAGACGCTGAATTAGCATAAAGCTGTCAGAAAGCAGTCAGAGGGTTCAAAGAAACATGTTAAAACAAAGGGGTGAGGAGGAAGCACATAACTGTTCAGTCTGTTAGCAGAGGTATTTAACAGGGTTTTCACGCTGACTGTACAGGGATCAGCTGATTGATATGAGGGCAGAAATATGATTATGTTAGACTGAGTTATACCTCACAACTGTTGAATTCTCTAATTGGAAGTGTCATTTAACTTTCTATAAGAGCAGCACTGGCAATAGTGGCGGGTTTATCACAGGTTTATATTAATGCACTCATTCTAATGCATTAACGTTTCTATAGTAACAACTAATTCACTTGAATGGTGGATGCTCCACATAATTAAAAAAATGAATAATAAACATATTAAAAATGTACTCTGATTTAACAAAACCAAGATTTCTGTAAGGAGACGTTTATTTAACATTCACTGAAGACGTCTACAGTGTCAGCACTTTTTTTTTCCACCACCGGGACTGTTAATAGCTGTGCCAGATAGAACAAGAGGACACAAAAAAAGATAGAATGACTGACAGAATGCTTGAAATGTCTATTCATCCATCCATCCATCCATCCATTCAAATATACAAATAGATAGATAGACATAATTACAGACCAACAGATAGATAGAATAGATAAACAGATAGATTTATAGAATAACAGACCAACAAATAGATAGACAGACAGATATTTCTTCGGAACATTAATTCACAACAACACTATTCACAACTCTTAAAAAAAAACATTTTTTAAAAAAAGGAAAAATAGGATTCCTTTTCTGCTCAAACAACTGGCCAGCATGATCATTATCTTGACAAACTTTTTTTTCGTAAAGTCAATTTGCACAATTGGGCTACCGATATTACAAACAAAGCAGTTCTGTAATAAAAAAATTAATAAAATAGAGAAGCAGCACAGCCTAGTCTTTGTTGTCGTGTGTATATAGCGAAGGCTACCCGCCCTGCTGCTCTGAGGGAGGGAACGAGGCACAGGAAGATGAGTGACCTCTCAAGCTATGGAGCAAATTGGGTTTGATATACGCCCCTGACATTCCCTAAACTAATAACCGGCCCTGGACTGCCCAGTAATTACAGTGATCCATGTGTCAGCCACGGCCCCTGAACAGCCGCACTGACTCGGATGTGCTCGGCTCAGTCACAACCTCCCTCGCTCTCTCTCACTCACATAAGGGCTTCTGCAGATGCTCGGTGCCAGCAATCCATCCAGATGGCCTGCACCCACTGGGGTCAGTGCCTTATCACAAGAACGCGTTTCTACATCACAACACACAAGAGCATTTCTGCGGCTGTGTACGTGTACACATCCATCTTTCGAGCTATCTTCATACCTCACCTAATATCACCCAGCTATTCATCACGTATCATGGCCATCTTTTATAGCAACAGAGTTCTCGTAGGATTTGTGCTGTAGTTAAAGCAACAGATGATTCTCCGCTCTAATTAAGACTGACAAAGGCAGTGCTGCAGTTGCAGTTCGATACATCACTGAATAGAAGATCACAAGCTCGATAGGCTATGCTCAGTATTTGTTGCTTCTTCTCCATCAGATTTCAAGCAGAACCAATCAGCTTATCTTACACAGTAAAACATCAGTCCTGGGATCACATATTGTGCAATATGACCTCTGATATCATCCTGCAGCCATCAATAAGGACCATCATACCAAGGCTTTTAAACACCCCTCCTAGATATAATTCATATCATCCTTCTTAATACACATCAGCAGCAGCTTTGCGTAGGCAGGGTGTGAGTCTAACAAGGCGGAACGCTAATATGATGATATCCAGATGCAGAGCAGATGAGAATCCCAGTCGCGGCCCTCGCACCAAATATGGCCTCAGACACGGCTGTATGAAACACATCCTCCCCCTGTCCTCAAGGCCAGGCCGATAAACTGCTCTTGTTAAGGAGCTTACTTAAGATGACATTTCTCTCATCTGATAAGTGCAAAATTTTAAAAAAAATTGGCCTGCTGCTCTAATTTTTGGCATGAATCAAAGGAAATGAGAAAAAAAGAAAACAGCTCCCTAAAGCACAATGTTTTTTTTAAAACTTTAAGTCTGTCATAAGTGAAGAAGCATTAATATACCGTAAAACAAACATCAGAGAAATGCTTTTTGAAAATAATATTTATTATAATTACTCTCTGAATGCTCCACCCTTCACAGCAAAAAGCAAGACTTTTGGACTATTCTGCATTTTCTCCCCAATTTGGTCACCTGCCAATTCTCACCCGGCAGCCAGCTCTCTCTTATCACACAGCAGCTACCAAAAGGGGAGTGTGAAGCCTGACACGTGCTTCCTCTGAGACTTGAGAAACTAATCTATCCGCCATCTTCCGCATACACAAGTCGCCCGTGATTGGTTAGTGTCGATGTGATTGACAGGGGAGGTAGAGTATGCCATCTCTCCCACCTTGAGATCATGGCCAATTTTGCTCCTTTGGCTTCCGGCCATGGGTGGGAGAACGTTTTTCTGTTGCGTCACCAGAGAGCTCTCTAGGAGCATGAACAGGATAGATACTGGATAGCCTCTGTAGCATTTTTTTTTTTACATGAACAAATAGACTAAGCAACAAAAACTTCCCAAAACTGCCAGCAATTTCATTTAGGAGCTGAATTTGAAGTAAATGCTTTTCATCACTTGAGTTTGGAATGACCCTATAAATAGCTGCTGTGGGTGGTCTCCCTTCCAAGAATCCAGAGTAGGGTTCATCACTTCCAAATGGACTGCAGCATTTTTTTTTTTTTTTGGTTGTTTGTGTGTTTGTTTTTTAACAGACTAGATACCACCACAGTCCTGCTTTCTTGTTTTTTACTGACTCAGGACGAGGCCCAGTTTCAATACTCTTTTTAACATGCCCTTGCCATTTGCCCTTGGGCAAGTTCTTATTTTAAAATCTTCTCCTGAGCTGTGACAAGGGCATGTTAAAAAAGTACTGAAATGGAGGACGTGGTTGACAAATTCATAGGTCGAATAAAGTCATTGATAAAGTCAGTGTGAAGCAAAAGTAACCGCTGCCAGGAACAAATGCATCTTTTACACGCCACGTCCATTCCCATTTAGTGAAATGGCTTTTCCTCCAGGGGAATTTTATTTGTGTTTGGTCTGACTGCTGCTTTATGTTAAGCAAAAAAAGCACAGTTCTCAGCTGGCTACAGTGGCAAAATCATAAACACTACCTCTAAACCGTAGATGTCAACATGTAGATAAAAGCAAGCGAGTAAACACGCCATGTGCACAAAATCCTAGATGTGATGAAGGGAGTAGGGCTTCAAATGAATTTTGTAGCTCACAAAAGCCAGTCACTATTTCCATCACAAATGTATTAGATGCAAATGAATTCACTGATTTATTAATATTTCTATTGCTCATAATGTGTTGTAGGAACAAACAGTAATGAATTCAATACTGCAAGAACGCTCTGTGTGTGTGTGTGTGTGTGTGTGTGTGTGTGTGTGTGAGAGAGTGAGTGTTTGAAATTTAGGTCCAGCCACTTCCGCTTTCTTTTCTTTGCACTCTTTTATTCTTGAGTCCTCTTTGTTCCATAACTATTTGTCCCAGTTGTTCAGTTATATATGATTTGGGCCTAGATACACTGCTTAGAAATCGATTTATAGTACATATCCAATTTACCCATAAATTTTGAGGCTAATTTTTTTTACATGGTTTATAGATTCTTGGCGAAGAGCATTCAGGTTTTTAGTTTGGTTTCATGGTTTAACCTTGAAAATGTGAAAAATATTAAACAGACAAGCAACACTTTCAGGCAACAATAAAAATGCACTGTCTTTGTAATCATTCAGTCACTGTTCATAGACTAATAAAATCTTAGAAGACCCATTTCACCCTTTAAACCAGAGTTATCCAATCTTATCCGGAAAAGGCTGGTGTGGGTGCAGGTTTTCATTCCAACCAAGCAGGATCACACCTGATCCCACCTGTTTAATCTGTTTTATATTGTCTTATACTGGCTTTCAATAGACTGAGGTGTGGCTCCTGCTTGATTGGAATGGAAACCCACACCGGCCCTTTGTGGAAAAGATTGGACACCCCTGCTTTAAACTCTTCTCTTGAGCACTTAAGAGAGCCTGTTCCAGGAACTTTTGTGTTACATAATTATGTAGTGAAATATTCTTTATTCTCTTTAAATGACTGGATCTGACTTTTAATTGGCAGATTATACTGTTAAATTGTAATGAAGTCACTATATTGTCCTTGGCAATATTGTCTTTTTTTTTATTATGAACTATAAAGTTCAACATTTGTAATATGCAGTAAAATGCACTACACAATTCCACAGAATTCTTTTATAAAAAGGATGCATGTTCTTGTGTCATTTATATTTGTGCTAGATAAACAGCGGTATGTTTCACAGGCTTGTAATTAGGGACGTACTGCAATTCTGTCTAAACAAACCTGCAATCATGGACACAAAAAAAACCCCCAAAATTGTCATCGTGCATCAGAAACCCACAAACAGCAGTTTGTTTGAATCAACAGCTTTAGCATCTTGACAAGATTACGAATTCAATTAAAGAAAATTGCTAAATTGGAGACAATTTTCCAGGCTGGAAAGGGAAGTGATTTTCCTCTCACACCCATAATCACCATCCAAGACAGCTGAGCGAGGAGATGCAAAACACTGGAAGTGAATCAAATAAGTGACTAAATTGCCTCACCACTTTTATACCACACATAACAGTTTCCAATAATAAGGGGAAAGGGAGCTTCACAACTCTCTCTGAATTGTAATCTGTGGAAAGAGCACATTAAGATGCAGTCTCCTGCACTGGATCTAGTGCTTCCCTAATTCTCCTTGTAACAATGTTTATGGTGCCGTGTTCTACACGCAGCAGCTGGAACCTGTAATTACTTCAATTACGCAGGAGATTGTGAAAGCTCTGCTTAACAGCCATTCAACCTGTTCAGCCTTAATAGGAGAACAAATGACTCTGAAACCACGTCGAGGGAGTGTGGGGTGGAAGAAGAAGAAAAAAAAAAAAAAGCGCCGTGAAGGCTTTTTCATCAAACATGTACAGCATGCCTGAATAAATCACAAGCAGACAACTATTAAAATGCTCCACTGATCTTAGGGGTCCTTGCATATTAATCTTTAATTACATTTCGTGAGGTGACTTTTTTTAGTTTAAACTTCTTTCGTCTACATGTTGATTTATTTTCACAGCATCTCACCCACAATGCCAGTCGGCTGCCTGCTGATAGTGGTACCGGTGGGATGTAGAGAGCGATGCAGCAGCGCTTTAGTCTTTTCGTTTGTCCAGCTCTCATACCTCCTCATCTGTACACTCTGCTCAAACAGATCATTGTTCCAAGACTTCAGCTTCCATGCTGATTCCGCTATCAACGCCATCACGCTCTTCATCTCGTGGATCAAACATATTAAATGTGTTTCAGGGAGGAGGTTTCTTTTAAACAACTAAAGTGTATCAGGAGCATCTCAGCATATTGATTTAAGGCAAATATGTGAGCTACAAGAAGTGCTTCTGCTCTCCATCTGAAAACGAGCACACCTTATGGTAAAAATTTCATTCTCGCTCCTCACCTGTTAAGTTAACAAAGCCATAAACAATGCTGATTAGTAGAAATCAGCTCAATATGAGCAATATGGCACCTCAACATACACACACATACACCATATGTACTGCTCAAAGAAATGCACAAACAAAGAGTGCTTCGCAAAAATGCTTTCGCTATAGCTAACCGTTTCCATGTGAACATGAAGCACCTGAAGAGGAAATTCAAAAGCTCTCGCTTCTCTTTTATTTGCAACCGCTCTCTATGTCTCTATGGTCCCACTGGGAAGAGAATGGAAAGCGAGACAATAAAAGAAGTGTGAGAGCGAGGACAAGAAGAACATCTCCGCTGACAAGGTGCTTCTCTGACATGTTCACAGAACAAAAAATAAAAGAAAGAAAGAAAGAAAGAAACCTCTTGGGCCAATGCCATTCTTTCATCCTGACAGGTATACAGAATATCCTCCCCTGAAGCACATAAATGACAGAGCATGTAATAACACCATGCCTATTATTTAACAGGACTTTCTATCATTGTGGCATGTTATTATCTAGGGAGAGAGGGAGAGAGAGCAAGAAAGATAGACTTTGTATTGTGGTGCATGTTCAACAAAAGAAAGTGATGGGAAAGACACGGGAGAGACCAGATAGCGGATGACGAAGAGGTTCTAGATCAGTCAGGAGGACAAATCTCCCTCTTAGAGCTACACACCACTCCAGGTGGTAGAAGATCCATCTATGGTGGTAGTGGGGTTGTGGGGATGAGCTTATGTTCTTGGATAATAGGATTATAGATTATAGATGCTTACTGTTTCAGGTTCTATCACTGATATGAAACCGGCCGCAGAACCTTTCGTCAGTTTGTGTTGACAATTCAGAAGCAGGACACACAGTGTTTAATTAGTTCAGGAATATTATTTGGCGTTTAAAACATGATTATTGTTTCGTTTATTATTGCCAGTAATAAAGGA
Source organism: Pangasius djambal (assembly GCA_022985145.1). NCBI lineage: Eukaryota > Metazoa > Chordata > Actinopteri > Siluriformes > Pangasiidae > Pangasius > Pangasius djambal. Next base: position 7,383,858 of record CM040998.1, read on the forward strand.
AACATTTCATTAGAGTGTATGTAAGGCAAGATTTTCCTATACTACATGCAGTAATGAGGATTTAATGAAGATTAATTTATCACCACGACCATAAAGCTCATATAACTGGAAAAGAAAAAAAATGATTACTCAGGGCTTTTTGTAAATCGAAAGGTCTTTCTTTCGAAAGGGAATCAACTTGACGTCTTTTCTAAACGAGAAACAATATTCCTGCTCCAATGTTTAAAGGAAAGCTCCACCCTGAAACATATTAAATACAATGTATGTAAATACAGTTAGGACCGGAAGTAAAGACCTCCTTCACTTGCATTGAGATCTCCTTGGACTTCATATTGGTAGCTCCAGTCGAACAGCTGCCAAATGCCAACTCAGTACCTGATATCTACTCCAGACCTTTTATCTGCTTCATTTGTCTTGCAGTAACGAGGGAATGGACTGCACCTGGTCAATTAACTTCTTGTCAGTCAATCGTCCAAATACTTCCGGACCTAACTGTATGTTTATTTTGAATTTTGACTTTGCTTAGTTTCTTCTCTCTTTCGCCATTTCCCAACGATGTTCAATGACATAGTTAATAAGAAGTTAATAAGAAGTCCAGTGTAAAAGTAGTGGAAACAGGAAACTCTGGACTCAAAGTTCCACAACGCAGTGCAGGTAAATGACACAATTGTGCTGAGTTACAGCAGAGACTCAGCTCAGCTAGTTAGCGATCTACGAGATGACGAATGAGATGACGAGCGCGATGGCGTGGACGGCGGACGGTATAAAGCACTAAAGTGCCGCTGCATTACTCTCTTTAGGTAGAGATAAAGTGGGGGATAATCTTACTGACACTAATATTGGCCGGTAGATGAACAGCATTGTGGGTAATGTAGGATAAGTGAAAATAGACCAGCATGTCAATGAAAGAAGTTTAAACTAAAAAAAAAAAAAGTGAACTTTATTTCATTACATAATAAATCTTGGATGCTAGTGAACATCACATGTTAATAATAAAGATTAATATGCAAGTCATGTCAAGTCAGGGTGGATTTTTCCTTTAAAGGGACAAACCCTTTTGAATGCTGGATGGAATTATTAAATCATTTCATAATATAAACAGAGATAAAAGGTTTATCAGGGCATTATCACAAAATGACAATGGAATATAGTGTATTATCAGCTCATTCCTAGCTTGCAGTGCTATGGAAAATAAATGTGAAGGACCAAAAAAAAAAAAATCTACCATTTCAAACACCACACAAGACCTTGTTTTTAAATTTGTGAGATGTTTGGTCAAGTTGTTTTGCAACCTGGGAATGCATCTCCAGTCCACATGAAAGCCATCTTCTGGAGTTTCTTTCATGACTGCAAGCACCATGATGTTACTTTTTATTTAAGGTTTTACAATGGTGCAGAAAGGCATGTTGTGTCTGCAGATTAAACAGGATGACTTCTAGCCTAAATGAGTAAGAAGGAATTTCAAAACAAGCAGCTTTGACAGAAAGGCTTCACCCGAACCGCTAATTAGTGTCAAACGTTTGCAAAGGTTTCACGCACAGCAGATTATCTAATCAGTCCACAGCTCAGAGGGAATTCATTTGTGTGACAACAAACCTGCAATGATACTGTCCTTCCCCAAACACACACAGTGCAGATGGTGTGAAGACACCCTTACTCATGTTCAAACAGATGCTCTGAATCTGCAGTTCCTAAAGCTCGTATGCTTTAAGAAATGATTTGATGTTCATTTGGAGCGCACCGATTGCTTGGACAGCCATATCACCATAGCAACCATAGCAAAACAGTGGAACCAATCCTAGCATAATAGTCAGGAATAACTGAGGACAGGACTTACAGGCAGGATCTGATAGAACAAATGTAACGCATTAGCAGCATTACTTGCAGCTGTTGTATAATGGTACAGTATATCAATGGTTAATAATAAACAAATAGAAAAATGTCTTATTTAACAAAGAAAACATGTAATCGCTGATATAAAGAGACAGTTATGTAAAATTTTTGGAAGATTTTCAGGGGTTTAAAACAAGCGCTTTGTAACAATCAGTAAGTTATTCGTCTCCGGAGAGGTTTTTAGGCCTTTGCCCTTTCCAGTTACATGACCAGCTGTTTTGGGTTTTTTGTTTTAACTTCAAAAAAAAAAAGCTGGTGAAGGAATGACTGTTTTATAACTGCTATAACATAAGTGCTAACAGGAACTAACTTGTTTCGCAGATATTCCACAACATTAAACTATAAATTAATAAAAAGTGCAATGTACCATTTGCTAATTAACAAAAAAAAGTAATTGGAATAACTGGAATAAAACACTTCAGGATGTGCTGTTATGGGAAAATAATAATACATTCTGGACCACCGCATCACTGATTATTTTCTGATACACACGGCCCAACGTATTTGATTCCTAACATACTTTACCTTATTATTTCTGTGCAGCTTCTGTTTCACATCCTCACAGCTGTCTATAAGCTGCATGAGCTCTGCCCGAGTGATCACCACATCAGCAGCAGGTTCCTCAGAGCACAGCAGCGATCTGAGCACAAACAAATGTTTAATTAGTTCTTTAATTGCCAGTAATAAAGATATATTACAGCTGGCAAATGAAACATAATATCATTAACCCTAGAGTGTCTTCATGATGACAGCCTCTGCTCTGCAGGGATAGAGGGAAATTCATCTCAGCCGACTCATAAAGAACAATCAAACGCCTCAACGTGGCATGTCAGACATGTCAATATGAGAGCTTTGACAGCCAAGACGGTGGCATCCTTGTGTTTTTTTTTTATAGAGGCCAGCCCATTTCTTGGCTTGTTTCTGCTGATCGTCAAGCTGTCAGCAGGGAGAGGAGAAGCGAATGTGCTTTTGTGGGGTGTAACCAAATGAAATTATGTGAGAGCAAAGTGCCGTAATCCCGGCCTTTATTGAATCACAGGCCCCAATAACAGGCACTTAGAGGCGGCATGCTGAGCTGATTAACTACACTGTATCACTTCAGCCGCCGCTGTACAGATCCAGAGACCCTACCTGGCTCACACTGGCCTGATTTCTCGTTTCTATAGCTGATCTGAGGAGGGCTGGATGTTTTGCCTAGGCAGAGCTGGTCTGAGATCAGTAAGCCGGATGATGAAGAGCCTGATCAGTCCTGTGTGTCATGCCTATGGCTGACTGCAGCTTTTATATATATATATAGTTAATTGTATTTGTGCAGAATCTAATGTAATGTCCATTCAATAAATAGGACCATATTTACTGAGTGAAATTTTTGGTATTCTTTGGTTTCCTCTTGAACAATTAACAAAAATAAAATGAACGTCACATATACACCTACCTGTGACTTAATAGGAACACCTGTACAGCTGTGCATACATGCAATTATCCAATCAGCTAATCATGTGCCAGCAGCATAATGCATAAAATCATGCAAATACAGATCAGGACCTTCAGTTAGTGTTCACATCAATCATCAGATTGGGGAAAAAGTGTGATCTCAGTCATTGTGACAGTGGCATGGTTGTTGGAATCAGATGAGCTGGTTTGAGTATTTCAAAAACTGCTGATCTCCTGGGATTTTCATGCATGACCATGTCTAGAGTTTACACAGAATGGTGCAAAAACACCAAAAAAACATCCAGTGAGCAACAGCTCTGTGGGCGGAAACAGCTTGTTGATGAGAGAGGTTAGAGGAGAATGGCTAGACTGGTTTGAGATGACAGGATGGCTATGGTAACTCAAATAACCACTCCTTACAAACGTGGTGAATAGAAAAGCATCTCAGAATGCACAACATGTCAAACTTTTAAGGTGGAAGAGCTACAGCAGCAAAAGGTCACATCGGGTTCCACTCCTGTCTGCCAAGAACAGGAATCTGAGGCTACAGTGTGTGCAGGCTCTCCCAAACAGGACAGTTTTTAGGGTTGGAAAACGACAAGGTAATGTTTTTCCAATCTCCAACATTGAATGAACACTGCTTCATTGTTATTAATTATTCGAATAAATAGCCACTTTTATTTTTGTAAATACATTCAAAGCATGTTTAACATTCTTAGTGATTGTAACAGTTATTAAAAACCATGCTAAACATGATATTTGTTATTTTTCTACACGGGAGAGAGCAAAATCTGTTCTGTTACTGACTGACTAACGACAGTGCCTTGGAGGTGAGAGAAGATGAGTGTGAAGCTGGAATGAAATGGAGACAGGTATTTGAGTGACGTCATGCTGCGTGCTTGTTGTCACGCACAACCAGTGTGCATGCTGCAATACAAACCCATGTTCTGACCATCATTCAGTCTTTTTCTCTGTCGCATTACATTCAATATAGATTATGTGTAATACGTTTTCTCAAGTTCCATACCAGTATAATGTTACAGACATAACCGATACCATAAGAAGAATGATAGCTGATACACCAGATCAACCTTCACACCTCCCACTACTGCTTGGGCCTGTTTCAGGAATTTCACACATTTCTAAGGGAAATGTTTAAACATTCCCATGTCATCGAGCTGCAGTCAGTTTTTCTTTCAAGTTGGACTGAAATGTCGCTTGAAATTTTATTCATGTCTAAATCAAACAACTCTGCTTCTATGGTAACCTGACTGGAGGCTGAACAAATGCTATTTGCAGTCAGGTCACTGTATTGTAGCCTCACCCCTCAGTAAGCATACCTTAATCTCTGAGTTAGAGGATCAAGGGCTTTCGCCACATCCTGACAGCGGCAGACCTGTGAGCTCAAGCCCTCGGACAGCAAAATCACCTGCAAAGCAATCAGGATGCAGGCGGAATGCGTAAAGATGGATACAGGGAAGAGTGAAAATGATGACAGTAGGTCCATACTGATTCACATTTATATTACTCATTTGGTAGATGCTTCTCAACTTACTAAAAGCAGCTGAAAAAGCAACCATACAAAGTATCTGGAGAATCTACAGTAGTAGTCTTTTGTACTGTCACAGACACATCAGTGAACATTCATAGTAGTGCTATGTGTTCATATTGCTTAAAACACAGAAGGCAAAAATTGTCAGGTTCTTAAGGACTACATAGGTCATAACATAATGTACATGTATGTATGTGCTCAATACATAGGTTATAACAATGTATATGCATGTATGTGCTCACTACATAGAGTATAACAATGTATATGTATGTATGTATGTGCTCACTACATAGAGTACAACATAATGTGTATGTATATATGTATGTATGTATGTATGTATGTTTGTATGTATATGCTCACTACATAGAGTATAACAATGTGTATGTATGTATATGCTCACTACATAGAGTACAACATAATGTGTATGTATGTATGTATAGACTCACTACTTAGAGAATAAAGTGCCTGAAAATCTAAACTGTGTACATGTAATATCAATTTTAGGACACATACTTTGATTATTTTAAATAAATATTAAATTGAATCAGGAAACTTGTACATATTTTTTAAAATAATTTTAAAATATGTGTGAAAATAAAATCTGGATAAATGTCATGAATGTACCCACACAGGTTTTCCTACATCAAGCAAGAACAAGGGCTCTTTAGTGGAAAACTTGTGTTAGACTCACATTAGGCCATTAAACACGGAATATGGGATCCTAAATATTCAAATGTGACTGTTTTTGCCTTCAGAATTGAACATTTTTATATCATTTCAAATAGTGAAATTCATTCTGAGATTTCTACTAGCGACAAATCCGGGGTTGTAAGAGGGCTGAAGTGGTCTGTACACTGTAAGAAATAAAAGTACCAAGCTGTATTTATTCTTGTTGCTGTGGTGGTACCATCAAGGGTACATCTTTTGTACCTTTAGTATGTTTTTTTTTTTTTACCTAGGAAAGTGCATGTGGTGGGACTTTAATTAGCTTTTAGAGTAAAGATTTGAAGGTACATCAGTGGTCCTTAAGATCCAATTCTCATTCTTGAGGTCCAAGTCACATTTTGGGTAAAAAAAAAAAATACATATTAAAGGTAAAGGTGTATCATTGATGCTACCACATCAGTGATGAGGAAAGGTACAGTTTATCCAGAGAGTGTAGGTAATAGAAAACATAAATTCAAAGCTGAATGTTACTCTCCATACTGTGGCTCTTGTGTGTATTATGTATCTGATGTGTGCTCTGTATGAGGCTTGACTTCACTTTAATCGTCAGTGAAGCTGCAAACGTAAACAATAGCAAAAAGATACCGTGCATCGTGTGTATTGTGGTGACAAATACAGCACTTCTGTACCTGTCTTTCCAGCTGCATGACCTGAGCCTTGAGCAGGTTGACTCTCCTCTCGTCAAACTTCTCCTCCTTGGCCTCCTCTAGGAGCTGCACATACTGACACCTGAACGCAGAGGCAGATGGTGATGCCATGCAGGAAGGATGTGAATGACTGTTCTCAGAGGAGTCTTTGAGCACTTTGGGGCACTTTATAAAGTAAACTGACAGGCTTTGAGGAAAGCAAATACAAAGATCCATCTGTTACCTCAGTTCATCGTACTGCGTTTTCAGCTTGGCATTTTCCTTTTCTAGCTTCTGCAATAAAGTTTAAGTGAACATACACATGAATGAGGCCAACACCGCGGCAAAAGACTGTCACGAAGACTGTCAGAAGTATCAAACATGACTAGTACACATTGTAAGTTTTAATATTAAAACTAAAAATAAAAAAGTATTATCCTTCTACATCTAATCTAAACAGCAGCTATGTTACATGCAGCCTAATAATCTGTCCATAACCCAGCCAATAACGCTATCTAACTGAAAGGTCAATTGGAATAAAAATTATACCACATAGCTCTTAAATTCTCAATGCTGATTGGTTAGAAGCTTGTGATTTTCCACAACAAAAGCTCTAGCAATATTCAGCTCATGGCTTTATATTAATGTACTCATTCGAATACATTATCGTTTGTATAGAAACAAATTACACAGGGATTTGTACGGTGGATGCGCCACATGAACAGATTTTAAAAATGTGTGTTCTTGTTGATATGGCACTTTTTTCTGTGAGGACACGTTTGGATTTTTGGAAGGAGTATCAACTTCCAGTGTCAACTTCAGTCAGAGCTGAAGTTTTCCAACACAGGAAAGTCTTCAGGATGGTTTCTTGGCAACATGACAAGCTGCATTTTTTGTCTTATTAACTTCAAGAGAGAGAGAGAGAGAGAGAGAGAAAGAGAGAGAGAGAGAGAGAGAGAGAGAGAGAGAGAAGAAGAGGAAGAAGTGGTGGTGAGGGAACTCCTGTTTCACAGATGTTCCACAACAATGAATGAAATTTAATTGAAAAAAAATATGATGTGTTGCTGATTATTAAATAAATTGTTAGCGTCAGCAAATTACTGTGGTATAAGAGGAATAAAATGCTTTGGGATGCACATCCCGATTATTTTCAAAGATCAACCACTGGATTGTTGATTATTTTTCTATAACAGCACGTCCTGCTTGATTTACTCATTACTTATGTGGATTACAAAATACAGGATTGCGTAAACCAGTTGAGGCTTGAATTAAAATTACTGTCTGATTAAACAAGGTGGGTAATCTTTTGAATAATCTGTAAAACAGAAAAATAATATGGTCACAATCACAATCTTTGCATTCATGCTATGCACAATGACCCAAGTGTGATGTTTCTGTACGGAAACAAAGCGACATTTGGAGGGAAAAAATTGAGTTCAACTTAGTAGATGAAAAAAAGCTTTCTTATTTAATGCTTAAAATGTTCTATTTGCTAATTTTGTTCATTTTATGCATTTATTCTCAGAAAGAAGACATTTATCTGCCAATAGAATAAGAGAATTTCAACCATAACATCTGAAAAAATGGCCAACAATAAGTGTAATAATGTTATTTTATAAATTTGACTGTATTCAAGAGATTTTCACTTGACATCATTTTTTGCAGTGATCTTCTGTTTAACACCTTCCTTGTCCTTCTACTGAACACGTACAGATCTAACATTAGCTACTTGTTACACTCTCGTAGGCCAATTGAGCATCTGGTTGCTATGGTAACACTGACACTAAAGGCTGCTCATCACTTGAGCACACATTTGGTTCAGATTATCGGTCATTTGACTGATCTGCAACCGGAATGAATTTATTCCGGACTGATGAACATCTTTGTGTGTATAAACACAGTCACAGGAACAACACATCTGCTTTTTGCGTTTTTCATGAGTCACTGTACCTCTACAATAACCGCGTTGGCCTCGGCGTGTGTGCTGAGGGAACATTTCTCCAGATCACTACTGATTGATGAGCTACTGTCCAGCGAGCCCTTCCCCCTACTGAACGCCATCTGGAAATAAGAAACGAGAAACAAGACTGAAGATGAAGATGGAGGATGAATCCAGCAACAAGTCTGTTTGGTGTATTAGTTATTATTTATTAACCTATGGGATTTGAGGTGATGCAAACAGTTATGCAAAATATGAAAATAATATCCGTTTAATCCGGGTTGACATTTTACATAAGAAAGCAAGTGCATGTGTATAAACAAAAGCATCCAAAGAACCATCCAGAAGAGCACACTGCTGCATTAGCACTGATCCGTCAATAACTGTGAAGCAGCTCCACCTCCTCAGCTGCAACACAACTAATGAGCTCATTTATTTTTTATTATTTTAACCCTTTGCTGTTTTGGGTTTTTTTTCCCCAAGTTGGGATTTCTCATGAAAATCACTCGTCTGCCACTGATGCAACGTTTTCTAGAGAAAGAACACAACGGGAGAGAAAGGGAAGAGAAAGAGAGAAAAAGACAGACAGAAGAGGGAAAAAAGAAAGAAGGTGGGGAAAGAGACAACAGCGAGATAGGAGAGGGGGGGGGAGAGAGAGAGATACAAGAGGAAGAGAGCAAAAGAGAGAGGGAAAAGAGATAGAAAAGCGAGACAGAAGAGGGAGAGAGCAAGAAAGAGAGAGGGGAAGACAGAGAAAAGAGGGCAGAGAGAGAGAAGAGAGTGAGAGGAAGACATAGAGCGATGGAGAGAACAGAGGGAGAGAGAGAGAGGTGGAGCAGAGTGAGAGAGGGAGAGAGAGAAATGAGGAAGAGAGAGAGAGGAAGAGAGAGAAATCACAGAGGGACAGAGGGAAGAGAAAGACAGAGATAGACAGAGAAGAGGAAGAGAGAAAGAAGGTGGGGAGAAAAAAAGAGGGAGAGAGAGAGAGAGAAGAGGAAGGAAGAGAAAGAGATAAGAAGTGGGGAACTGAGAAGGAGACAGAAAAGAGGCAGAGAGTAAGAAGAGAGAGAGAGAGAGAGAGAGAGAGAGAGAGACAGCTGGAGATATTAATGGTAATTTATGGGCCAAACTTCCTGTGATGACCTCAGCCCCTTTGATTTCCCCTGCCCCCATCTGCCCCCATCTGCCCCAATCCGCCCCAATCCGCCCCCATCCGTCGTCCACTCTACCACTTTCCAACGGATTAGGACGCTATCAGACTCATTTACAGCTGAAGCTCTTTTAAGAGACTTGCCAAGAAAAAAAAAGGAAAGCTCTCCCTTGTTTCTTTCTTTCGTTCTCTGTGTCAAAAAAAGAGAAAGAAGCCTTAAGAAAAGAAAGAAAAGAGAGACAGAGTGAGCAGAAGTGTGACAAATGCTCGTGGCTGCGCACATCTGGCCCAGCCGGTGTGTGAGGTGTGGGAACAGGCCAATGGGCCGTGTGCTCTAATCCGTGCAGTGCCATCTGAGAGAAGTGTGAGCTGCTGGAAAGAATTACAGGTCAACACATGCTTTCCTGCCTCCAGGGCTCTGTACCTGACTGCTGGAGAGGTAGTGTCTCATCACACTAAAACACACACACACACACACACACACACACACACTGATTGGGGTTTTCATCAGTGATGTCGAAGTGGTACGCACTTCCTTTTGGAGGTGGGGCGACTTTTCAAATACATTTCAGTCATGACGCAGACATGGAAGAAGAGACAGAGAGGAGGAATTACTGCCATCTGTATTAATGAATATGTATAAATACTGTGGAATACAATACTGGAATTTAACCCAATAATCAGATTATTTACAGCATGAATACATTAGGCTATTCCACCTCATTCTAATACAGCCTGATTTTTTTTTTTTTTTTTTTACTTTATTATAACCGGTTGTGATGCAAGTGATTGCAAGCTTGATCACAAGTAGGTCACACACTGCAAAAGATGACACTGCAAGTGAAAATGCCTCGATTATAATCATATTTATCTAGTATTTCCTAGTATAAGATTACAATAAACTAAATGTAAGATTATCAAAACTATTGCTAGATCTATTTCGTACTCATTTCAAGCTTGAAAGTCTTCATTTTAAGCAAAATTATCTGCCAATAGAATAACACTATATCCTGTAGCTTGAAATGAGTAAAAGCATTTAAAAGCAGGATTTATTTGATTTATAATAATCTCATAATAAGAAATATGAGACAAATTTGCCCATTTTCAAGACACTTTCACTTGCTAAAATACTGTTCTTTTGAAGTACATGGCCATAATATGTCATAATATAGGAACTCAATGTACTTAAAACACCGGGAGGTTCGCTTCTCTGATGCTGATTCTGTGTTTTAAACTCAGCCAGTACTTGGTTTCGGTTTGATTTCGGCTGATAAGAAAATGACAGATGATAGAAAAGATCGCTACCTGGACTGTATACTGAAGAAAAACAGGATATAACAGAATTTGGACCATCACGTCAAATCTGTGTGTGTGTGTGTGTGTGTAATA
>CM040998.1:7404753-7482513 GCA_022985145.1 Pangasius djambal
CCTAGAGTATGTAGAGCTGTAATAGCTGCTAATGGGGATTTCTTTGATGAATCCAAAATTTGAGTATTTTTCTATGTTATGTTCATGTTTATGTTCATAAACTTTTTATTTAATAAAATATGTTTTCATAGTTTGTTTTGTCCCTTATTATCAATGCAAAATGGTCACTAACTAAAGAGGATTTATGCTGATATTGCCCCAAAACCCTATTTTGTTCAGGCGTTTCCAAACTTTTGGAGGGCAGTGTATATATATATATATATATAAAATATAAACTGTTTTTCTTATAAAGTGATTTAAACGTGAATAGGAGTAAAACACTTGCAAAGACTGCCAGGTTATATCTTAGTTTATGAACCTTTAGCTCAATTTCCACTTCATTGCCACAGTTTCCAGATTTCCAAAATAGCAACAGTACATTATATATTTAGAATAATTATTACGTCTGTAACAAAAGGCCAACAAATTGAAAAAATCAACATAAAGCAAATAAATGACAATTTTATCAGGGTCGACCTGCACCTTTCTTTACATTTGTGTTGAGCTATAATCCAATCTCGCCCCTCCCAATATGGCGGACGTGTTGACGTACTCTAGTAGCTAGCAGCTACTCGAGGCTTTAAACAAACAAACACAGTATCATTTAGCGTTTATGGGCTATTCCTCACAGACTAGACCGCTCTAGAGTTGTAACATTCCTCATTTTAAACTTACAGCTAATTATATCTAAAGCTAGTTATCCAATAAAACCGAAAAATAGCATTTACTTGCTAAAAGTATTAGCATTTCCGTTATAAACAGTGACTGTTGCTCGCGCTATTTCCGGGGGTTTTGTATCAGTTTTGTGGCTATTTCCGGGGGTTTTGTATCAGTTTTGTGTTTATCTCATCGCTTTAGAGAACTTACTTTAATGTTGTGCGTCTTGTCGCTGATGCTTCTGGTTGCTACCCAAAAAAACCGCCGCTGCAGCTTTCAAAATAAAAGTCTAGGCTTTCTATATGGCCTGTCAGAAATAAAACACTTACAGTTTACTAGGAGTAGCCTCTCTTTTCTCTCTCTCTAAAGTTATTAAAAAACTTAACAATACAGCTTTCATCTAACCAAATGTGTGATATTTTTCATCATGATATTATTATTATTATTATTATTATTATTATTATAAGATTTTTAAGCCTATTTCTAGACATTTTACCAATTTCAAGTTGTACATTGTACATTTAAGAAATAAATGTTTTTAATCTAAATTATCTGCCAGTAGAATAACTTCAACTTAGTGAAATTTACTGATCATTAAGGATCATTTGCTACCTACATCCCTTATATCATATCATACCAAAGTTATTTAAAAACTGATTAAAATTAAAAACCTACCTCCCATTTGAGATTTCCTTCATTTGTATGATCACATATTATACCACAGCGCTGTTGAATTCTTGAATCCGATTGGTCAGAAGGTGTTGATTAATTCACTGCAACTAACATGATTGGAATAAACACATTGTTTCATCGGAATTACCCAGTTAAACCCTTCTGGTTTAGCGATTTAAAATAAATATAGGTGATAAATGTGTTTTCTGTGACAGTAACCATGAAACTAGTGTCTATTTTGGTAAAAACGTTGTATTTGAGAAAATCCATGTTGATATTTTTGTTTTGAAGAAATAGGTGTTATGTTAAATTTCAGCTTCATCAAAACAACACAGAAATATAGTTTTTAAGTAAGTAAGGAATAACACATGATGTAAGGAATATAACTGTGCGGTTACAGGAAAATATACAACTTATAAATATCAGTGTGAACCAGTGAGGCAGGAAAACTTGGAAGTGAGCAATAAAGATTGTAATATAAACACAGCCTTAATCTTCTGGCTCCTTTTATCACTGCTGGCTCCTTTAACAGCTGCGTCTGGATTGTATTACACCCCGTTTCTAGGTCACCTTGTACAAAAGTGTCTGCCAAGTAAATTCATGTAAATCTACACCACTGCTCTTCTTAGGAGAAAAATAAAATGTGAAAATGTTGTCAGAATGAGTGTCTCATCAATGGCTGTCCTGCATTATTCTGTTCATACGCCATCCTAGTTTCTGTGTTTGGTTGTTTCGGGGCTCCGGCGTTCCTGTGTGCGTACAGCACTGTGCAAAAGTCTTAGGCACTCTACTTTTTTTAGTACAAACTTTCTTACAGATTTTTATTTTATGACTTCTACATTATTGATTCAATACAAAAACATTTTAGATTCCAAACATTAGTTTTCCAGCACAAAATTAACTGTTACAGAAAAATGTGTGTATGTCAGTAAAGAAAGCAGCAGATTTACATAAGAGACACTTTTCAGATACAAAACAGAATGAAGGCTGCTGGGTTTCGCTGCAGAAATAAGAAGCGAGTCGACAGTCAAAGTCTCCAGAAGAAGATGCTCAGTAACACTTACAGCTCAGTTCCTTATCAAACTGCACACACTGCACCTGAGACTACTGATTTTTATTTTTTTTTAAAGTGAAGGATCGTCACACCAAATATTGACTTTGTTTCATTTATTACTGTTTACTGCTCTTTATAGTATTTTTTTTTAAATGTAGAAACATTTAAGTTCATTATTTCTGAAGGCATCTTTGCTCTACAGCGTGTCTTCGCATGTGCCTAAGACTTTTGCACAGTACTGTATTTTTATATATTAAGATCTTAGTTGGACAGAGGACTTCCTGTTTTCTGGTTTCTCACTAGTACGACAAGATGCACTGTTTTGTTCTGTTAACTTAAAGAAAGAGAAAAACAAGAGGTTGCTGAGGGAACGACTTTCATGTAAGTGTATTCATTCTTTAATAAAGACATGCTGTTCATTAATAAGATAAGATAAGATAAGATAAACTTTATAAATCCCCGAAGGGAAATTCAGGTAGTCTTGTAGATAAGTAAGAAAGAAAGTAGTGAGAGTAGTAAGAGTAGTAGAAAGTAGTGAGAGTAGTAGAAATTAGTGAGAGTAGTAAAGTAGTGAAGTAGTAAAGTAATGAGAGCAGTGATTAGTCATCTGCCATTGGCTAAGGTGTTGTAGAGCCTGATGGCAGTGGGGATGAAGGATGCATTTTTTAAATTTAATTTAATTAATGCATTAAAAATCGTCAGAGTTGGCAAATTGCTTTGGTATAAGAAGAATAAAAAAAACAAGCATACGCTGATATCGGAAAATAATCAACCTCAGGGTTGTAACAGTAACTCCACTTCATGTTATGCTTCATCACACCAGCCCACCGTTGATTATTTTCCCGTGACTGTACGCCCTGTTGTGTTTTATTTCTTACCAACCTGCAACTGTTTTGGTGAGACATGTATTGCGTGTATATAGTGATCTATTTTAAATCATCATCTTCTTCGTAAGGTCTGATCAGCCTCTGTGCCTTAAACCTCTGTGGCAGTGTATAAAACTTTAGAGATGCTCTACACCACCATCACACCACAGATAACTCTGCCTGTGCATAATCAAATCACGTACCTTATTTATTTCCGTTTCAGATTTATTCTTAGACAATGTTATAAGCACAGCTCATAGCTTATTTCCAACACCTCATCACAGGAGTGAATAGAAATTACAAGAGAGGAACTGTTTCACTGAATAAATAGCTTTAATACATTTAATAAATCAAGTGCCTCAGTGCTCCCACGGCTGTGTATTATTTAAAATATGGTTAGAATTTGTTACTACGACAAGTTTGCATTAAAAATGTTACTACGTTATTGAATCAAGCTACAGCTAAAAATTATTTTTAAATCTAAAAAGTCTAATAAATACATAAAGCATTTTGTTTAAGTTAAATCTTAAATAAAATACACGTACAAACGTTAAATTGATAGAAATATTGTGAGCTGTTAAATAAATGACAGATTATGTCTGCAGTAAATATGTCACAGGTATCTTTTACAAAAAAATGATAAAAAATGATTCAGGAAATACTCACATTGGTTGGATTAATTAAAGTTGTGCTATTTATAATTACATGTCAAACACTGTTTAATAAACTAGACTAATTCAGAAAGGAATGTACCTGGAAAGTGATAATAATCAACTCAAGTGGCTGTCACGTGACTCATTGTCAGGAAACGGCTTAAAGGCACTCAGTCAACATTTCCACTCAAAATAAAACCAAGTCCCTACTCGAGCTGTCTTCCCAGGTGACTGGTCGCCTCTGCAACTTCTCTGACATCAGCAGCAGCCTGAATAAAGCGAAAACACCAGCACGAATGCTTAGCATTGCACTAAACATAAACTCAAATCCATCACCTCACAAACAAGTCTGTTTGTTTTGTTAGGACATTCCCTGGAATCCAGTGTCACAGTCACACTTTGACTGCTGCTGGCTAGTTACAGAGACTCGCTCCTCTTGATCTCCTCCAATTGCCATAGTTAGATTAGATTTAGAAATAAATAAAATATAATGAATGCTATCTCGTAAGCCAAGTGCTGAGTATAGCCTATAGGCTTCTGATTGCTAATGCATTACTAAAAACATCTACAGATTTCTAGTTTGGTTCAGTCATGTGCTGAACCGAAATACGTCTAGGGGTCACGTAATTAATAATATAGATTAACGATGGTGGCTACACACTGATTTACACTGCAAACGTTTTATGGTTACGCTATGGTGTCAGTGTTTTTCATTACCTTGTAGGGTTGTAATTCAGTTTTCCTGAAAGTCAAATCAAAATTGTAGAAATTATGCAAACGAGCAGGCCAACAAATACTTGGAGAAGAGTGTTGAAATTTGCCATAAATTTTGGTGCATCACTACAGTTGGGTATTAAAGGACAACAAGACTTAGCAGTGTGTGGTAGAAGCGCACGTGTTAGCATTTGCGTCGCAATTCTTTCAATTTCAAAGTTTCAATTTTAAACTGAAGCCCCTGCTATGATTTCTGATGAACGAGATTTAAACCTCATGTTCTCGAACTGTGTAAACAGTTCATGGTGTTGGATTCAGAGTTTTAGACCATGTGGCACTGCAGCAGCACTGACTACACTGTAAGCACAGATACACACTCAGGGTTGTTCTTGGTGGGAATCATCTAGTCTGACCTGCATTTCATCTGCCACTTTGAATACAGTGTCCAGGTTCACTCTCATGTCACTCTTCCTGGAATCTGGAACATCACCTGCTTTCCAGTCTGGATCCTGATCATTGGGATGAAGGTAGCCGACTGAGTAGTCCTGAGGAATGAGTGGGAAAAT
Source organism: Pangasius djambal (assembly GCA_022985145.1). Classification (NCBI taxonomy): domain Eukaryota; kingdom Metazoa; phylum Chordata; class Actinopteri; order Siluriformes; family Pangasiidae; genus Pangasius; species Pangasius djambal. Next base: position 7,409,975 of record CM040998.1, read on the forward strand.
TCATTTTAATATTATTTACACATCAAGGTTTTACTTTTAACTGTTTGACATTCCAGCATTCCCATCATACTTTGACATGTACCATCAACTCTTAATGTGGCTACATGGGCTGAAATAACGGCACTGTTAAAATAACCATTTCTGCTGATCAGTATATAAACTTAAAAATGTTTCTCAGCTCTCACAGGGTAATAGCCGCAATGAGAGTAGGAAGCAGCTGGCTGTTGAGAGCATGGCACTTTCGAATCTAGGAAGCCTGGGCTACAGCACTGATACACTGGGGGAAAAAAAACACATTAAAGGTTAACAAACAATTCATTGCTTGGTAACACGTTAACAACACATCACTAGTAGATTATTCTGGAACGATATTACAGTAGCACACAGCTCCTGCAGCCCCTCTGCACATAGTTTCTTGTTCATTCTTTGCCTATTCTACTAAATATCATGTTGAAATATCAAGCTTTAAAGGTGCAAAAGTCGATTTTATTTATTCCTGACTTGCACAAATAAACTGGAAGATATGTAAAATTATAAAACCATGATAGGCCATGATAAAAAAAAAAAAAAAAGCAATGCATTAAGCTGTGCCTTAGCAAAAGTGTATTAAGTCGCTGAGAAAACCCGTTTGGAAACTGACTTCTGGTCGAGAAAGCTTGTTTGGGTTTGGATGCGCCTCCTGTCAGTCATTTTATAGACACTTTACCACTGAAGATCCTGGGGTAGGAGCTTCATGAACATGGGTGGAAATCATTCAGATGTTGAACCCACCTAACTCTTAGAGATCTAATCTTAACAAATAAAGACAAATCTTACCTAATGCACCTTTGAAGGAATCATGTCCCTAAAGCACCAAAATGCGATTTTAACCAAAAGCCAAACACACTGTCAAGCACCAGGGGGCACTAATCATTCAGGTAGTTTTAACAATGAGTTTATGCAAGGCATTGTGGGAGTTTCTGCCTATAGTTATATGACCAAAGACATGAAGGAAAATCATGTTCTGAAAATGGACTGTGACAGTGTTGATGCCACACTCCTGTACACTCCTACAGCCTACAGCATACGTTTAATTTTATGCTGAGAAGTTTGAGCTGATCAAAGGGGACACATTCAAGTAAAATATTACCTGCTAGATAGATATTATTAGTTGTTATAAAGTAAAACAAATTATTTATTTTGTATATCTGAATTTTGCACTGTAGGTTTAATTTCTAAACATATAGTATTATACTGACTGACTGACTGACTGATATTTCATAAAAATCTATATTTGGGAAAATAGATAGATAGATAGATAGATAGATAGATAGATAGATAGATAGATAGATAGATAGACACACAATGGATTGGGCTCCATCCTAAATTGCATACAATTAAACTACACATGCCAAAATAAAGCACCATACTACTGTATTTACTAAAGCAGCATGTGAATAGGAGGCTTGTAGTAATTAAGGCTGAGCTCACAACTATTATAAAGGGGACACAATTTATTAAAGCATCTTCACCTGGTGTGTAAAACCTGTACTGTGAGTGATGAGGCATGATGCCCTGCTGCACGTGTGCGGGGCTGGAGGGATGTGCACACGGCGAGTCCATCGGGAAGTGGTGGAACACGGAGACGGGCACAACTTTGTTCGTATATAAAGTAACTGGAGATGGATCACCATGGCCCACTACAAATGCCTGGGAGGGTTTGGGCGTTCTGTCGCACTCCTTCACCTGCTGAGGGCCATTACAGTGATGATGGTAAGGAGTTCCCTGATGTCCAACCACGGCTGAACCTGAACAGATAGAGACAAGTCAAATATTAATAAACTAAAATTTCAGATGAAGACAGATATGACTTACCTTTTCTCACTCTATTTGTTCATTTTCTATTTTTTTCTACACATTCCTGTATATGACGAATCTTTAAGTTTTAGGGCTAGTGGATTTTCCTATATGGTCCTTCAAAGGACCTGGGCTAAAAGAAGTTTCAAGATGTAAAGCATTTGCACAGTGGCCCGGAAATCTGTGGACTTGGGTTGAGGTGGGTTTCCTCCAGGTCCCAGGTTAAAACACATGAGAGTAAGTAGAGTAGTTACATTAAATTGCCACTAGGTGTGAATGAGTGTGTGAAATGTGTGTGCGCATGGTGCCCTGCGATGAACTGGCATCCCATTCAGGATGCCCATTTTTCTTGGGATAGGCTCTGGATCTACCATGAACCTGACCAGGATAAAGCGGTTACTGAAGATGGATGAATGAATGAATGAATGAATATAACAGAATATATTCTGTGCTGTCTATTCATTTAATCTGCTTGTTGAAACACTACCAACCCTTTTTCATCACAGCAGAGTTTTCCTGGGGCGAATTCAGCATCGCATGAGGGAAACGTTTTGATGACCTGCTGGTCAGCTCTATCCCGGCGGCGAGCTTGGCCTTGTTGACAGGCGTGAGTCGCTTTAGGTTGACTAGCAGCTCTGGCTTATCCCGTTTGAAGTTCGGGTTGTGAAAGTGGTGCGGTTGGGCCATGACGGATGAGCTGTCGAGTTGCTTCTCTGAGATGTCATGGTCTGGACGCACTTTTCTGAAGCCGTACAGGTTCAGCTGGCGAATGAAACTGGTGAAGTCTGTCGTTTTGAAGTAATCGTTCATCTGCCTGGTGTGGGACAACAGCACTTCAGCTTCGAAGGGTTGCTGATGGATGAGTATTCCTTCCCCACTGGCGTCCCAGCAGATTGAGCAAATCTGAGGATCGTTCACCAATCGCCACAACTTACCAGGGAAGTTGTTGGGGTTGATCGAGATGACGACAGATGTCTCATCGATTTCCATACCAACTAAAGAATTTGGGTGGAAAAAAAGATCAACTGTAGTTATTTATTCATCTAGAACTTGAACTCTAGCACTAACTAGATAGTAGGTGGCTAGCTAACACATAACATTTATTCATTCATCTTCAGTAACAGCTGAAAAAATCACTATCAGTAACAAGCTAGCATGAACGCTGTTAAAGTTGACCGTTAGAGTTGCTAAGCCACCTGACCGGTAGCCTAAATAATCAAACAAAAACAGTCCCAGGGTAATTTCTGAAAGAATTACACTGTCAAGTGTGTATTATTTCTGATATATGAGTATATACACCTGCTATTTGGTTCCTTTTGGGAGTTCTCTGTTCTCTTATCGCTTCTCAGAACCGTTAAAACTGTTCGGAAACCGTTACAGCTCACGGCGCGCGAGTCTATTTCTCCCCTAGCACGCGCCGCACAACTTCATGAATATTCAATGAGCTCGGTCGGATTTATCCAATCAGAGTAACACGCGCCGGTGATGTCATTCAATCACAAAGTAAAGTGCTGTGCGTAATAACGTGTATGCTGAAATACTGACGACGCTGTTCGGCCGGTCTTGTAGGAGATTTTAGACGCACACGGTGAACGTGTAGATCAGGGGTCACAAACATACAGCACATGGTTTCCCCGTTATTCCATTAGCGGGGAAAAACACCTCTAGGCCATAAACTATGACAAGATGTAACTCTTCATTAGCAAGCCAAAAATGTGACGATGTAATGATGTCTCTTTCCAAGGAATTTAGGGCTTTCACAGCAACGGGGGCGAATACTTATGCACTCACAACTTTTATGTTTTTATTATTATTATTATTATTATTATTATTATTATTATTTGTAAATAATTGTAACAAACTGTGTTTTTATTTTATTATGTATTATTTTAGTGTGTATTGAGCCCCCACTTTAATATAAAAGTCAGTTCCAGGTTGTAACACTACAAAATGGTAAACCCATAATATGGAATATTTTGGTTGAATTGCCTTCTGTTTTTCTTTTTATGTTTATTTATTTAGGCTCATCACTCAGATATGATTATATCAACCTGCCTCAGTGAGCCAACAGTAAGACAAAACATAGGAGAACACTACTGTATAACGTACATTACTTAGGTGTTTTTCCACCTTTCAGTGGATAATACAGAAATATATATTCATATATAAAGCTTCAGGTCACCTCACAGATTTTTAGTTGGATTCAGATCTGGACTATATCTAGGTCATTCAAAAACATTGATCTTCTTTTAGTGAAGCCATTCCTTCATTGATTTGGATGTATGCTTTGGGTCATTGTCGTGTTAAAGGGGGAAATTCCTTTTTCATCTCCAGCTTACTAGCAGACACCTGAAGGCTTTGCACTAAAATAGACTGGCATTTGTAGCTACTGTTGATTCCCTCTACCTTGATAAAAGCCCCAGTTCTAGCTGAAGAAAAGCAGCCCTAAAGCATGATGCTGCCATCACCATACTTCACCGTGGATATGGTGTTCTTTTGGTGATGTGCTTTTGTTTGCACCAAACATATAGTACCTTATGGAATTATGGAATTATTGTACCCTTTGAAATGTGTCAGACCATAACACATTTTGCCACATGGTTTGGGGTGATTTAGAGTGTGTAGACTTTTTATATCCACTGTATAATCATTTTTATGTTATAAATTGAAGTTATAATTCATAAAGTTCAGTAGGTGGCGGTAATGCACCATAAGCTGGTCTGCCAACTGCCATAAAGCCAATAACTGATGTTACTAACCACTGGTCTTTTTTTAGAAACAGAAATATAGTAAGTGAAATTTAATATGAAACTCTCTTGTTTGTTTTGATTAAACTGGCACAGGACAGTCGTCACATTTAATGGAATATCTTTGCCATTTTCAAAATGCAGAGACCATCAAGCTTCCCAACTTGAAGATGATGAGTTTGGAAATGTTTCATCAGACTATGAAGAAGATCCAACTTTTGTAGATGACACGAGGTACAACAAATTTCTTACGAAAATCTGTTGCTTGCTTAAAGACGCATTTGGTAGATTTTTCCTACTCCTTACTTGTGCAAATAACCTGGAAGATATGTAGACCATGATTAAAAAAACAATTCATCAAGCCATGGCTTTAGCAAAAGTGTATCAAGTTACCTATTTGCAAACAACCCTGACACCGTCCCACAAATCATCAAATCTTCTTACCCTGTAGAACGCCAGAACTTCAGGTAGACGCAACAAAAACACACGCCCCACTGGACCTTTTCAAATTATTTTTCAGCATGACCACAGTGCTGACACTTTGCACAAATGCCAACAAAAAAGCTGCAATAAATCAGAAAATGGGCAAGAAATACAAATGGGCCGACACTGGAGTTGACGAGCTTAACAAATTCTTTGGTCTCCTCATCTGCATGTCATTGGGATGACTGCAGAACATCCAGGTCTATCGGAAACAAAGTCACCTCTTGTCTGCGATGCTTCTTGCCATTGTCATGACAAGGGACAGATTCAGGACTTTGTTTTGGAACTTCAGTGATCCGGAGGAGGATGTGGAAAATAACAAAAAGAAGGGAACTCCACAACATGGCAAGCTGTTCAGAATCAGGCCTCTGCTTGATGACATTCACATTGCCTGCCAAGCTCATTACACACCAAGAAGGAAGTTGGCAGTTGATGAGATAATGGTGGTTACCAAAGCAAAAGCAGGTATGACACAATATATGATGACAAAGCCAACAGAATCAAGCTATTTGTTTTCAGTAATTCAAGCAATGGTTACACCATCAGTTTCAATGTGTAATTCACATGCTCATAGTATAAACGGACAGATTCAGTCATGGATCTTATAAAGCTATCATATCTAGGGAGTGGATACCATACGCAAATATGCTGTTAAAGGCTAAAATGGTTACAATTTTGCCCATATGTGGAAGTATGAAAAGTTTTATGTTCTCAAAACTAGAGCTGGCCATTTATATGTTTCCTAGTTTGGAAATTAAGTATTAATGATTTGTCTTTGGTTCTTCTTGTTTATTATTAGACAGGTCAAGCAGTGATGCTGAGGACATCAAGGCAGGGCAGCAGCTTTGAGCAGGTAGTCTACATTTAAAAGCAGGGTATTGGTAAATGTGTTTACACTGTAATCTATAGACTGTTGTACCATTTCAATATTAACACAATATATACAATAAGATATATGATAAGAAATAATTGGATTCACGTACTTATTTAATGTAAGTATACAAAACTACTAGCAATGTTTCCCACATAAGGTTACACTTGGACTGCCTGTCAAAGTATACTGACAGCCACTGAGGTATATTTTGTCGCATTAAAAAACAAAATATTTTATTTACTAAGCCATTTTGTCAAATCCAGGGGCACTGTTTTCAACTTTTGGCTGTTAAAAGAGCACACTTTGCGTGAAGATGGGAGGTTTGTAGGGAAAGTGGTGGCTCAGCAGACCTTTCCTGTCAGGTAGCTGATTGTAGTAACCTCAATCTGATTAAAAAAATAAATAAAATTAAAATTTAAAAAAAGCACAGGGAGGTGAGAAACTCAATGTATTCACTTGATAATTTCACAATTTTGTTCTTAGACATCAGTCAGTCCTGATATTCGCTCTTAAGGGTTTGTTGTGATTAAACCATGAAGATATGGTTTGAATATATTTTAGTGTATTTAGACAGCTTGATAGAAATCATGTGAGGCCTCTGGGGGCTGAGCTCCTCATACCTTAAAGTTCTAGAAATGCCCCTGATGCTCAATATCTAGGGAGTTGATACAATATCTACATGGACAATATTTACACTAGCCCCATTCTGTTCCTTGACTTAGCAAACATTAAGTTTGGAGCCTGTGGAATGTACCTGGACAACAGGACAAGGAGAGCTGGGAAAGCAAATGCCCTCATTAAAAACTCTCCAAAAGGGACTCTGAGGTGGATCACAGAAGGCCTGCTGATCTCTGTCAAGTGAATGGACACACAGGACGTGTTCGTGTGCTCCACAATCCACCCGGCCTTTTCTGGGGATACAATCCAGAGGAGAGTGAAGGGTACTGATGGACAATGGATAGCTACATGCATTCATTGCCCCACTCCCATCTTGGAGAGCAACAAGCATATGGGCAGAGACAATCTCTCCAATCAGCTTATACAATATTACTCTACCTACAGAAAAACTGCATGCTGGCACTGCACCATGTTTCTTCTCTTTTTAGACATTTCTACACCAAATGTCTACATCCTCCACTGTGAAATCTCCAGCACATAAGGAAAAGAGCAAATGAGCCACAAAAATATTATTGTTGAACCGGTCAACAGCACTGATCATGTTCCTGTGGAAATCAGCAGGCCAACAGATGCCAGCAAAAAAAAAAGCCACACAGGGCTGCAGGAAATGTCATCACTGCAAACAAATGAACACAAGAGCCCTGATTACGGACAATAAAAAGAAGTGGCACAAAAAATAATTCAATACAATGCTTTGCCTTGTAAATATTTGTACATGGTGATATTTTTTATTTTTATTTTTCCTGCCCCCCCACTATCTCACATACCTTTATAAGCTCTCAAAAGGCTCCGTTATGCACGCTTGTAGTTTTTAATAAAGATAAATCATAATTTTCTAAATCTGATTTTCTGTGTTTGTGTGTTTTTGGGTTCAGTATGTTAATATAGTACAATCACGTGAACAGATATCTTTTGGAATTTTCATGCACAACAGTTGACACAGAATGATGCAAAAAGATAAGAAACATCCAGTTCTTTGCATTGTCGATGAGAGATGTCAGAGGAGAATGGCCAGAGAGGTTTGTGTTGACAGGAAGGATACAGTAACTCAAATAACCACTCTTTAACCCCGAGGTGAGCAGAAAAGCATCTCAGAACACATAACAACACGTCAAACCTTGAAGAGGATAGGCTACATCTAAAACAGACCATTAAAGTGGCCGATGGGTGTATATCATCTTAAGCAGGATGGTGATCTCCTTTTGTTGTACTCCTATTCCCATTTTATGATTGCAAAGCTTTCTGGTGCAAGTGTAAATGCCAGAATTAAGGATCTTTTTTCGTAGATATTAAGATTGGGCCATTTTCTCTAGCAGATTGTCCACTTTACAGAGTGAGAGAGGAATGCGAGGTAGATTTATACCTGAACAAATTCAAACACACTTTCCTGCAGAAATTGTAGTTTTATTACAGATTCCCTCATTAATGTTTTAAACCATCACCTTCATGCTTGGAAAATGCTCAGTGGTTGTGCCATCCTGCCTTAGGTTGCCTTTATTTTGGCCAATGGGTCACATCAGTCATTGCAGTGACACCTTATGACACACTGTTACCTGCTGCACATAAAATGGTGATCCATATCATAGGGTCTGTCTAAAATTTGGAACTAAAGCACATGAATTCAGGGGCACAAGAGAATCCTTCACATAGAACAAGACCGTTTAAAGTTGCCTTTATTCTTGCCAGTGTGGTGGTGGAGCCTATTCCGGGAACACCAAGCTACAGGAAGGAATAGACCCCGAGCACAAAATCAGACCATGAACCCCAAAGATGTGAGGCACCAACATTACCAGCTACACCACTGTGCCATCCCATGACAAATTTAAAAAAAAGAAACTTAAAGCATAGTCTTGAAAAGTCGGTTTATTTGTAACCAGTCAACAATAAATATACTTGACAATTTTCCCATTTTAAATCTGACACAGAAGGCTTGTGTTACATCTGATTGATTGTTGATAGGCTTGATTATCTCCCGCTGTTTAAATAATCTGGAAAGGGATTTAATTCACAGTATCAGTAGAATACTTCCAAGACACTTCAGCTTTATTATAAATAAACTGTATTGCCCTGTAGTTTATCTTAAATTGCTGAAGCAACTGCAAGCAAAAAGCACACATAAAACAATGCAAAATGCAACTCACAAAATTAATAACCAGCAGGAGAGGAAAAATAATCTGAATACAAATACTTGTGTACATATTCACTGTGATGCAACTGTGATGTGTTTATAGCAGTTTCAGAATACTCAAATTCTATATGGCATTGTCAGTAGTTTTTGAGCATTTTCAAGAATAATAAAGAGAACAGACCAAAATGCACTTGTTTCCTATTAACTGAGGTCCAATGTTTCTTTCTGTGCTTTTTTTTTTAATGCATTGTCAGTCAAACCAGTGTCAGTAAAACTCCCAGTGTTTCCCTAACAACATTCACTTTACCTGTGATAATGGAATGTGGTCATAGGTTACATTTGTCCCTCTCCATTTTGTAGGTTCGTTTCTAATAACTAGTTAATACATTTCCACCATTACAGAACTATTGAAACTACTGTGACAGAACTTCAATCTTCAAAGGACAAAAACCAATGCATACATTTCTCTAAACAGGTTAAATCAGAAATGGTATCGCCTACTTTCCCAGCTTCCATTTCTAAACATTTTTTGTTTAACCATTAGAAAACTTTCAAATATAATACTACGTATGCTGGTTACAGTTGAATACCGATTACAAGGCACAAGAATGTGAGAAAAAACAAATTGTGCATGAATGCTTGTGTTCAATGGAATTGCAATAGTTATTTGGGTCTGTTGTATGCAATCACTTCCCTTTTAATTTTGTATCATCCTGACCACACAAAGTAGGCAATCTCATCCAAGTCCACAGGGTAGTCAGTAAGATGTATCGGCCCTTTGTCAAAATGTTCACCCTTGTAGCTCCTCCATCTGCCAGCTGGGAGGTAAATATCTCTCTCCTGCTTGCCTGGCTCAAGAACTGGCGCTACCATAAGGTCGTCCCCTATGAGAAACTGTGAATCAATCTTGTAGGCAGCCTCATCATCTGTAGCAATCCACCACAGAGGACGAATGATAGGATCTCCAGTGTCTAACACTTCCCCAGCAAGTTCTAGCACTCGAGGAGCCACCAGGGTCTCATGAAGCTTTGTAAACTTCCTAGCAATCTCTACAACCTCATCATCATACAGCCATGGTGGGATTGAGAACTCCATAGCTGGCATGAATGCTAATAGTTCCAGCCAGCGGATGTAGAGCTCCCGGTCAGGGAGTCCCTGATTTCCTTCAGTGCGGTTTGGGTAAGCATTTCCACCGATCATGTCCGGCAGAACAAACTGGTAACCCAGAATGCTAACAGTTAGCACAGTAGGGATGATCGACTTGAGCCCCAGGTCGTACCCCCAGACCGAGTCACGGTCAGTGATCCGGAAGAAGCAGGAGATGTTCTGGGATTGGTACCCAGCACGCAGTTCAGCGCGGTCATTGAAAGGGATTGCCATCTCACTGTAGCGTCGAGTGAATACGCTGGGATCGTGCAGGGGCATGAAGGTTCTGAATTGCTGGGGCAGGTAGCTGGTCTCCCCAGCATCAAACTTAAAGGAAGCTATCGCGTATTTGTTCTTTAAGGCACGGAGGTTTGAGGCATACCACTCACGGGTTTCTGGATTGGTGAAATCCAAAATGCCACCAATACCATTCCACCACCGGATCAAGGCAGGTAACTCGCCAGTAGGTTCTCGCACAAAGAGCCCTCTTTCCACTCCAGCTCCAAAGTTAGTAGAGTTGTAGTTCACAAAGGGATGGGTCCAGAGGGTGACTTCGAACCTAGCATTTCTAAGTTTCTGAAACATATCAGTTGCATTAGGGAACTTGACTGGATCAAACTCAAACTCTCCATAGCTTCTCGTATATCGATCATCCAGCTCGAGATGGCTGCAGTTGAAGCCGTGTGCTTGAATCTCTGATGCATAGGCCAGTAGCTTCTCCTGGTTCACTTCAGTCTTGTGCAAGGCCCAGGTGGACCAAATTGGCCATCTAAAAACAGCCTCTGAAGGAACTTTATTGGGTTTGTTAAAATAACGACGGACCATGTATTTATGTATGGAAGTAACATCATACCCGACACAAACACGATAGCTCAGCTCAGCGTGTACAGGCTGTGCAGGGTCTGGCTTATATGGACTGTTATCATACCGTGCCTGGAATCGCAGCATCTTGCTGTTCTCATCCCAGCCAAGATGGAAAGGGACCGAGTCATTGATCTTGATAGCGGTTGCATTGGAGGAGAGCCAGTAGCGTTCCAGGATGCCCCCAAAATCATGCTGATTTGAATTGACATCACTAGTAATGAAAGGTTTGGGTTCCTGGTTTCCTGCAAAAACAATTGGCCAATGCTGGGACCAGGACTCTGCTCCACCATACCAGTGAGAGCCATTATAGGCCATGGCATGTTCTACAGCACGGTACACATCAAGTTCCTCCCAGCGCACACGATAACACATCACGGTGTTCTTGGGTCTCACAGTTTCGATGAAGAAATTAAGCTTTCCTACACTGGATTGGCTGCAACTGAGAATTCTGCCTTCCTTTGAGCAAGAGTCCAGATCAAGGGAACCTGACCTGAGATAAGCAAGAAAAAAAAATAAATCATCATGACTTAAGGACTCTACTAGTTCTAAACATACAGACTGCACTCAAATGTGTAAATTAATATATATTCTATTTTTGCTAGTAGCATTCAGGGTGGATTATTAGCTTTAGTATAATCAACACTGTGCAGTACCCATGCTTCAGTCAGAGCTAGTACCAAATGAGTTCATGTACCTAAATACCATTCGGAAGATGATAGCTCCAGCTTGGTTGCGAATGACAAAGCCATCTTTGTTGAGGTCTAGCAGTTCAGTCTTCAGCAGATCTGCCTTGCGGAGAGACACGGAATAGTAGCACCAAGCTACCACGGCTGCAATGACTAGCACTGCCCCAAACAAGCTTGACGCAATCAGCCGACGTCCACGCCGATCCACTCTTTTCTTTGGCGGTGTGTATTCGCGCATGCCACTAAGGCCAATATCCCCAACTGTCGCTGGTACAATTTGGTACATCTTTGCAACCTCCAGAAGACACTCTGAGCATTCAGTAAAAAGGTTTTCTTCATCTGTCTGGGTGGATGTGCAGGCATGTACTGCACATTTCTTGCCAACACCTTTCTGTTTCACATTCAGAAATCAGTGCGTTTCTGGAAGAGACAAGAAAAGGATATTAAACAGAGCCAATATTTACTTCTATTGTTACTGAAAAGTGTATTAATGATGTAAATAAACATAGGTAACAGCAACTCTGACAGAAGTGCGTGATGTAATTAACATGGCAAGTGCATACTACTGTACTTGTTCTAACATACTATCGTTTCTAGTAACTCCACATTCACAGGGTCCTGTATGGCATACAAGCTACATAATCTAAACCTAATAATAAACAGATTATAAAAAAATATATTATTTAACAAAGAAAAATATGTAGTCATTAATATGGTGAAGCTTTCTGTTTGTTTAATATTTATGTACGGAGTCTCGAGTGTCAGCACTTTGCAACAGTCAGTTTTCCACCACTGGAGAGTCTTCAGGACTACGGAGTTTGTTGAATCTCTTTCTGGTTTTTTCAGTAACATGACAAGCTGTTTTTAACAACTTATTATCTTCAGGAAAAACAGGAAAAAGAGACAGATAAAAGAACAGCTGTTTATAACTGTTATAATTCAAGTGCTAACAGAGACTAACTTGTCTTGTAGATGTCCCAAAATAATAAATGTAACTATAAATGGGTAAAAAGTATGAACATTATTATGTTCATTAATAAATTAAAAATTGTAATGTTGGCAAACTGCTGTGATATAAGAGGAATAAAACTGCTGTTATGGGGGGAAAAAAAACCTGTATGCCTGTAACAGCATGTCCTGCTGTGTTTTATTCCTTACTGCTCATGACTATAGATTATTTTAGAATTAAAAAAACTAACATCATTTTAAATGAAACACCTTAAATCAAATTTGTAGAAGGAAACTCCTGACCAGGTCTAAAGCTTTTATTTGCAAATGCTTTATAGTATAGAATGGACCTTGGGGCATGAATTGAGCAATGTTGTTTCTAACACAGTCCCATGATGGAGCCTCATTGATTTTATAGACCTGTGCCACGAAACACTCTCATGCATACAGAAAGTTAGCTGAGAAACTGCTTCAGAAAGATCACGGAGAACTATAAACAGCTCTCAGTGTAATGGGTCATTATAGAGTCCATAAATAAAGTCCATGCAGATTTGTGGAAAGAGTACTGGGCAGTAATGGTAGTAGTTTTCTAAACCCTTAGCGCCACTTTCGAGCTACTCAGCAAAGAAAATGTTTGTGTCAGCAAGTTCCCCCGGTCGCAAGTGTCCTTATTTTTGAAACTGTTCATTTGAGACTTAGATAAACAGTGTTTATATACGGGCTCGTGTCAAAGCTTGTCTGATATAAACAAAGGAAATCTGAGACACTGCAAAATGTAAACATTACAAATAACAAGCCAACACTTCATAGCAAAATGTTTTATTAGTACATTTCATTTCTGGACACAAGCTGTGATTAAATCAACACAAATCACCTTAAAAGTACATTAGGAATCAGGGTCATGGTTGAGGTATGGGTTAGGTTAATCTTAAGGTTAAGTAGACAACACTATTATGGTGAGTTGGAGACTAAATGATGACTTGATAGTTGGAAAATAATTAAACATTTGCTGTCTCTATGGGATAAAGCAATGAAATCACTTAGGCTGCATTTACATTGACAAAGACAAAGTTTTTCTGCTCACATCTGACACAGATACTGTTGCATGAGCCACAATCAAATGAGGTTCTAAGTCTGAAAAATACCTGAGATCTGATCGCATCTAAACACTCAAATCCTGTTTATTCCGAAGTTACCAGCAAAGTTACGTGGTAATTTTTAATGAAACGGCCAAAATGAATCATTTGGCACACATGGATCATGGAAGGTAGTCTGTGGACAGTCAGTGTAGTCCAGATTAAATACACTGTGTTATCAGTCTGTGAGACGACACAACCATTCACAAACAAAAACAACTCAGGGTAGCTACAGAAACCACGTTGTCTATGAGGACATTTCTCAGGCCATGGCATACCAAGGATATGATCCTGGCTCCTATGCCAATGTAAAATTAAACCATAATAACCATAATAACCACAGTGGAAACAACAGACCTGTCTATTCTGCACCATTAAAGGTGTCGACCCCTGACATCCTGCTTTCAACCACAATTCTCGTGAGACTGAGGTGAACAGAAGTCATGTGGTCCTTGCCAGAGCAGCAGTGAGCAGTCTTTTGCTCTTCATTTGTCTCATCGTGTGATAAGTTGAACTCCTCACACATTCTGAAGAAACTCTACGAAAATAATCTCTTCTATATTCGGGGTCATGCTCAACCACAATGATCACATTGTTGTTTCAGAGTAGTGCATTTTGTCAGGAGATTGATGTCAACATGGTAATCAGATATGGGTCAGGTCTTACATGTAAACAGGCTGGAATTAAAAAATAAAAATAAAAAATTGTGTGTCAAAATCTCATAATTGTGCATCACGATCTACAAAACATGATCTTTTTTTTTTTATATGGTTTCAGACATTATAACAACAGACGAGACAATAATAACATTTCACACCAGTTAATATCTCTGACTTGTACCACTGTAAAACACTCAGGCAGAGCTACATAATAAAGACAAGTGCTGAAGCTATTAAAACCTGTTGTCTTTTGAACTATGTCGCTTTTCTTTTGTTAATGATTACATGAATACTCCAACTTCCCCCACTGGCTACACAGCTGCAGCAGCCATTAACACAAACTCTACTGTAGGCCTGTACAGTCACCACTTCATCATATCCTTAATATTCATGTGGAAGCTCATCTCTATTTATATATTAAAGATATAGAGTAAGTTTCACTGTGACAAACAACTGTTTACTATCTATCTGTCACTTATTGTTGTCCTACCACGTAGCCCAGCTGACTTACTTAAAGGCTCAGAAATATATAATATATGTACAACAAATATAGCTATATCTATATACAAACCGAAAAGAGTAATGAAGAGATATTAAGAACAAATATAGCACTGTTTATCATAGCAAGCGGTACTTACCTTGTCACTGGATGTGTTGCAGCTGCAGCAGCGCGAGCTCGATGAGCTCGTTTCACAAGTCTCGGCAAGGTTCAGAAACGTCACGTGACTTTTGAAGCTGTTTCCGGGTGCATTATGGGAACGGTAGTGTCCAAAACAACAAAATGGCGGTATTATAAAACCCCAACCTGATTGCTGATAATTAGCAACAAAGGTATTCCTCAGTTAGAAAGTGTTTGTTGGTTAGATTTCCATGTGTCGTGGCAAATACTTATACTGCAAATCAGAATAAGAAAAATGAGTTACAAAGACAAGGGGTTCTGGATGCCTAAACAACAAAGCCGAGATGGTCTGCAGAGCATCTGATTTTACACATGGCCCATGCTTTTATACAATTCTAAAACAACGATCTCATTGGATGGAGTTTTCTCTTTTTACTTTTAATCACACATCTGCCTCTCGTCGCAATTATTTCATTGTTCCCTTATCTTAGTTTTAACCGTGGCGAGAGTTCAGTCAGTTTATGTTTCAAAAACAACATTAGCCTTCACCTTAAAAAACTCCATCTACAAGGTCACACCAGTCTGTTCTCACAGAAACATCCCTGCACGAACACAGGCCTAGAGTCACCCTTCCAAATGTGCCAGGAATGGTACAGTGTAGTATATAAACGAAGCTCTGAAAGTGAATACATGAGGTGATTTAAGGTCACTTTTAAATACTGTTGCAAAGATACTGATTGATATAATACTGATTAACAAACAATATTGATATAGATAACAGGAAATTCCTCCATACATGCTGGAGACATCCCTATGTAATAAAATAATGTGTGACAACAACTAATAACACGTGGGAATGGGATACTATGTGGCCACGACTTAGTAAGGCTTGGGAACGAGATAGTTAAGTCATAGACACGACTTAGGCAGTTGTGGGAACTTAAGACATAGACATGACTAAGGCTTGGGAACGAGATAATTAAATCATGCTGTGAGATCATGCCGTGGGAATGTGGGAAGTTGTGGGAACGAGATAATTAAAAACATGTCTACTACTTAGTGAGGTGTGGGAATGAGATAATTAAATCATGTCTCTGACTTAGTGAGGCATGTGAAATTAAGTCATAGACATGAGAATGAGATAATTAAATCATTTCCACAACTTAGTAAGTTGTAGGAACGAGGTAATTAAATCAGGTCCACGAGTTAGTAAGGTGTAGGAACGAGATAATTAAATAATGTCCATGACTTAGTAAGGTGTAAGAATGAGATAATTAAAACATGTCCATGAGATAGTAAAGTGTGGGAATGAGATAATTAAATCATGTCCACAAGTTAGTAAGGTGTAGGAACGAGATAATTAAATCATGTCCATGAGATAGTAAGGTGTGGGAATGAGATCATTCAAACATGACCACGAGTTAGTAAGGTGTGGGGACAAGATAATTAAATCATGTCTACGAGTTAGTAAGGTGTAGGAACGAGGTAATTAAACCAGGTCCACGAGTTAGTAAGGTGTAGGAACGAGATAATTAAAACATGTCCACGAGTTAGTAAGGTGTAGGAACGAGATAATTAAACCAGGTCCACGAGTTAGTAAGGTGTAGGAACGAGATAATTAAATCATGTCCACGAGTTAGTAAGGTGTAGGAACGAGATAATTAAATCATGTCCACGAGTTAGTAAGGTGTAGGAACGAGATAATTAAATCATGTCCACACGTTAGTAAGGTGTAGGAACGAGATAATTAAAACATGTCCACGAGTTAGTAAGGCGTGGGAACGAGATAAACTCATGATTTCTTGTCTTACATTTCATTCATTTCTGAGTTAAGCCACATAACTTTGACTTGCAACATTTGATTTTCATGACTTAATTCTCCCACTGGATGGCACCATCTTGCCATTTACATTATGGCATCTGTGTAAGAGATGTTTGTGTAGTAGAATTGTTATTTAAATTTCTAAAACCATTAAAAACATGCACAATGCATCATCTTATGAGATGCGTACAAGTCCTGCCTACAAGGAAAACATGAAAAAAAAACCTTGATTTGGTTTCTTGAGGGCTCCCATATCAAACAGTGTTTATTCATTTGATATAATACCTTAAAAAACATACAACTCATTAACTTATCAAAAGCAAACTAAATGATACAAAAAGTACAAATTTTGAAGTTTGAAGCTGTTTATCAAAATAAAATGACCTGACATGATCAGTGACCGTACAAACAATACAATACATCACAATATAGTTTTGTTTGGCATAAATACAGTGTCAACGAGTTAGTATTATTGCTCTTTAAGTGTTTATGATATTCAAACATAATCAAACCTTTCACTTCAGCGTAAAAAAAATAAAGGCAAAATGCTGGGTGATGTCAATACAGAAAATCTCTCAAAGGTGCAGTCTGCGATATATGAAAGTGCTTCTAGATCTAATAATCACCTCCTTTCAAAGTTACCTTAGAAAAACTCCAGTGCCACAGAATAGATCTCACTGATTTCTGTTTTAATTTTTTTCTGGCCCGGAAAATAACTTTTCCCTTATGGCGCTGTTCAGCCTTAAAATGCAGCTCACAAGGCATATATAGTTTCAACAGCGAGGATGAAGGCTTGTCAGTGTTTGCATTTCAGTTGCAGTTTGTCTTGCAGGCAAGCAGAGGGTTGGAAAAATTACAAACCGCTCCTTTAAAATACAAAAAGCATTTCTAACTTAAGAAGCTAGATAAAATAACTGTCCTTGTGACATCTAAAAATACTGGCAATATTATGTCCATGAATGCATTCCACTAAGAAAACCAGTGAAATGTGTCTCTCAGTTTGGTCATGCATAGCAACAAACAGATGCAAACACAGAATATTCCAGTGCCTTGCTCAGTACTCAATCTCATTGAAATCCTCAGAGAAGCCTGAGTAGGAAAAGCTGTCTCCAAGATCTACAGGGGAAGGAAGAGAGAAAGAGAGTAAGAAACAGTGTTGAAAGTAATACATGATGAAGAAAATGAGTTTCTTGAATCTTTTAATGGCTCCTAAGTCAAACTTAACTAAGTACTACAGTCAGAGTCTCCTGAGCAGGATGCAGACTTCCTGCTCCCCTGTAACCATCGCTGTTAAAACCTAACAGGTCTGTTGCTTCATCAGTTCTCCATGCATGGGATGCTGCAGCGTGTCCCCACATTGAAAAGCTTGGGAAACAAAATAAGGCAAACAACAACCCGGAGTGTTCCTAGACTAAATGTGATACTGGGACACAGGCCCATCTTTTGGAACTCATACACTCATTCTGGCCTTTACACATGTCCATTATACCTAATGGACTACTTCTGGATGTTACCCAGGCCCATATCAAACATCCCCTGGTGCTATTAACAGCTAATGGAGCCTGGGTCTATTTTGGAGAACTATCATAGGCTAATATTCAGTTTATATTTTTGTAATGCAATATAAAGTTCTAAGAGGTGTGTTGGCAGTGTGTGCCATTAAATATTTCTGATCTAATATCTGTCAGGTCATAATAAATATAGTCTTAGAGAGTGATTATATCATCATTATGTGCCCTCCATGCCCCAGTTAACTGGAGCTGGCAATGCCCCTGACACCTGTACAAGGTATAAATAAAGTCTTTCCCATTTAAGATTATGAATATTAGGGCCTTGTTTCAACCATGTGTACACATAGTTTTGTGCAGAAACTGTGCCTATGCAAGTTTATATGGAGAGAATCTGATTTATCAAGTTTTTCTTGTGCGTTAGGATAGGTGGATATTTACGCACACTCCTAACCATATGTATGCAGGAACCCCTAGTGGTAGAAAAGTGTAAAATGCCGGTAAACTGATTGTGAAGAGCTCTAATCGCACTTATTGTCAATCCTATCAGCATAACTGACAAAGTAATTACTGATTTCAGTGCAGACAGGTGACACAGATGAAATGTGAAGTAAAATCATACAAAAGATGGATTGAGATGATTTCATTTGCCCAGTGCAGTTTTAGTATATTACTGTTCTAGGATTTTTAGCCACAGAGCATATTTCAATGAGAAATTGGTGACAGGTCTGGCATTTCCCAACCAAGCCTGAGCCAAATTATGACACATCTTACATGCATTCATATCTATCACGCTGCATTACATTACATTTCCAAATACGGCAGTGGACAAGACAACAACAATGAGGGATTTTCACACCATCACATGTTTTCTAAATGTAATTGGGGCATTGCATTGCACACATTTACACATAAAATTAAAAAAATTCTCTGAATTAATTTCTTATACAAACCACTCATAGAAGTGCCAAATAAACCTTTTTTTTGTTTTACTCTACTCCACTGTCGGTGAAGTTCATCTTCTTAGACCTTTTGAAATGCTCGTTCTATAACAAGCAGTGCCATACATAGGCTACTGGGCCTTTTAAAGAGAAGTTGACTACCATATATGGTGATTTGGGGGTGTTTTATTATGTGAACGAGTGTAGCTGTAGCTGTGCATGAACAGAGCAATTTAGAACATATGGGATTTATCACTATAAACTGTGAACACCTGTGTGTATGCATGTGTGATAAATGTAATTTCCTTGTGCTTACTGGTGGTTCTTAGACACAAACTTAGAAGTTCTTCTATGCAAGCTTTGATAAATGAGATGCCTAGAGTCATCTCTGTGGTCTGTGTATGAAACTAGTTTGGTATTCACTCAATCTCTTGACATAGTCTAGACATAACTTGGCTTAGACTAGACTGCAACAGTGACACGCACCTTCGCATGGTCCCGTTTGGAAAACAATGTCATCAATAGCAATGTCACTTCTTAGTGAAGGGCCTCTGATGGCTTCAAATATAATCTGCCAAAAAAAAAAAGATAAATTAGAACTCAACACAGTTTGAAATAATGGTCAGAGATGGTCTTAATGGTCTTCCTGTATTGTCTAGTTTTAGCTTCAGCCGTGCTTTACCAATGGAAGATTACATATATAACCATGGTTCTACATCTGAGTGGTGGACCTCAAGGGGGTTTACTTCAGAGTTAGTAGACTATTCCTATTTGCTTATTGATTTGTCAAGAACCTTGTGTCTATGAGCTTAAAACATCACGTGAGTAGCCTATAAAATGTCCCTGCTACATCATATTCATCCTCGGACCATTCTTATCTTGTTGGGGAGTTGAGGAATTAGATTCACAATGCTAAGTATAGCACTCTAATCCTCTGTTTCTTGCTAATTTAATTATTTTATTGTGAAAACACCTGAAAAGATCACAATCTTACAATAATTACAATAAACGCTGCATCTGCAAATCCACCAGCATTGCGGACGACCTCTCCCATCCATCTCATGGACTTTTCACCCTTCTTCCATCTGGCAGAAGGTACCAGAGCATCCGTGCCAGCACCAGAAGACTCCGTAACAGTTTGTTCCCTGAGGCAGTCAGATTACTCAACACGCCTTGTTGGTGCATCCCAGGGTGCACCTGGGCTAGTCAAACACCTAACCCAGTATGACTCAATACCACTGCACACCTGCACTTTACAAAGCTGCAACAGACACTTTATTTATACGACTCTTTTTTCTTCTAATATTGCTGCTACACTTCTAAATAGTTTACAGTCCATGTTCTGTGTATTTATTGTCCTGTGTGTTTGTTGTCCTGCACTTGTCTCACACCCTTGTGTATTTGCACTTTATGTAGTCTTGTGTACTCTTATGTGGTGCACCCTGGTCCTGGAGAAAGGACATTTAATTCCAGTGTATACAAGCTATATAGAGGAATGGCAATAAAAACCCACTTAACTTGACTTAACTTGGATGTTTGACACCTTGCAAAGAGGACAGTATGTTGGGATCACTCTCAGGAGGTAGGTTTCATGGTGTGTGGGCTGATGTGTCACAGTAATGTTCATTTGGGATAGCAGGTCTGGTCTAATGGGTGTTGCACACAAAGGTAACTTTAATAACAGGTGGAATTATGGTCTGTTTGGTCAGAATGGTGCTACCAACACACTGGTTACATAGTCTGTCCGAGCACTGCAGTGTCATCCAGAGCAACGGTAGCAGCAGAAAATCGCTGTAGATTTTGAGAACTGTAGATTTTAGCCAATCATGCACCAATGCATCCTGGCCCAAAGCTTCTGTCTTGATCGTGTCCATGGATCAATTGAAAACAGATTGACTTCTGCTCTTTTGTAGCTGTTCCACATTAGCTGATCTACCTCCTTGTCAATTTGCCAATCCTTTCTTACTCTCTAAAGATGCATCTGTCCACTTTGAGAACTTGACCAACTTCAAGATTGCTTGCCATTTCTGATGTAAAATAGTTTAGTTTGTCCGCACTAGTATATGTGATCCACTGAAAACGCTGCAGTCACACGGATTTCATTTTGAGGAAGTTAATATGCCGACGTACAGTCTCCAGCTCAGGTTTTTTTCCACGTGCCCACCAAGCATTATTGTGAGGCATCTATCATTACAGTTTTCTTCTTTATGGTTTGTACATAAATGATTCCTTCATTTATGAGTTTGTCAATTTTCAAAACTATTAAACATCAGCTCCATTGCAACAATCTGCTCTGAATGGTGCAGGAAAGCTGTTTTCCTACAAAAGCAACGCACAAAATGCACAAAACCCACAAGATCATGAACTTACCAAGTGTCATTGCAATGTGTGATAAGAAAATTGGGACTGCATATGAGGAACCCACTGTAAATGATGGTGACGGATCATTGATGATTTGTGGCTTTTTTTGTAGCCGGTGCTCTAGGGGCTCTTGTGACTATTGATGACATCCTGAAATCAGCCAAATACCATGAAATGTTATCTCACACACTGGTTGTCTCTGCCAGGAGGTTAAGACGTGGCCATAACGGCACTTTTAACAAGAAAAAGTCCTATTTTAACACAGAAACATAACTATTTTAACCCAATATCAGTGTTTTGCAATGACGAGCTCAGTCTCCAGGTTTAACCTACATTAAAAACGTGTGGTCCGATCTGAGCAGTCCACATGCGCAAACCTAAGAATTTAAATGGGTTTGAAATGTTCTGCATGGAGGAGTGTGACTGAGATCCCTCTACAATTGTCTCCAACCTTATTATACATTACAAGAAGAAGCTCAGTTCAGTTCTCTCCACAGGAGACTTTGCTAAATAATAATTATGGGTGCGCCCATAATTATAAACTATTTAAGAAAGCTTGTATTTAAGAAAACCTTTTATGTTTGGAAAAAAAAATATGTGTCAATATAAAATTGTACTGCATCCATTTATGTTGAAGCTTAAAATATCTCCCGTGTTATGCATAGAGTTATGCATTTTATATATTCATTACTGTCCATTTTTAATGAAGAATGCCAGCAATACTCTTACGCCTGACTACGCTACGATAAAACGTAGTCAGACCACATAATTTCATGTTCAAACAACATGAAAGAGTCCAAGAAGTCATTATTTTGCTCCATTCCACTAACCTAACCACACTGATGTCTAATATGATCACTGGAACATCAGAAAGTTTTATTTTCAATGTTCAACACGCCAAAACATTTCCTCCTTCCCACTACCCTAACCACTTTGATGTCTCATGTGATAGTTGGACCAATAACCTCTGGATCAGTGGACAAAATTTGTGTGCGTGTGTGCATGGGTGTGGGTGTTTGTGTGTGTGTGTGTGTGGGTGTGTGTATGAGTAAATGTGCCTCCATGCGCTCACATTGTGCTTGGTAAAGCAGTCGTAATCCACAGTAGCCTTCATCCAGGAGATACTCTGCTCTCCTTGTCGGCTCCAGAGCAGTGTCTCTTTGACTTTGCCCTTCTGTCGCAGCAGGAGGTTGAGGACACCTGTTCCCGTACCATACATGTGGTAGTAGAAGGTTGCACACTGTGTCCTGAAGGAACCCCGTAGCTCTGGTGTCACCAACCGTGCTGAGTGTCCTGGCAACATGTTGGATGCCTCAATGTACATGTAGTACCCTTAGAGACAAGGTAATGTCAGTTAGACTGCATTAGCTGGCATGATAAGACAAAATAAATGCTGCCTTTGTACAAACTGGAACTGTTAACAGTGCAAATGTGAAATAGACACAGGTTTCAACAAAGGTTGTTGCCTTTAAATGTAATTTATAAAAAAAAGACTTGTCTTGGCTTGATACACATAATCAGTCTGTGAGAGATTAAAACAAGTAAACACAGAGGTCTAATGTACTTTAACAAGCATAAGGCGGGTATATTGACTCACCTACCCCTAAGGTATGGTCCCCCTTGGGCCCTGTGTAGGATGTGGGTGTAGATCCCCTGTTCCGTAACCAGTGTGCTTTTTTACTCTTTTTTTCCTGAGTATATCCACAGTCTCCTGTCTCAAAGTAACAGTGTCCTGGTGGTGGTCGCAAAGGACCTGAAATCATAGCACATGAAGTACATGACTAAAGAAAGACATTGGTACCTTCACACACAACTAAATTAAATATAATCATTAACATTTCTTTATGCTCTCATTGTGCTGTTTCATGCTGTGAAATTATAAATTGGTTTGGACCAGTTTTTGATTTTAAATATATATATATATATATATATATATATATATATCTTCTTCTTCTTTCGGCTTTTCCTTTCAGGGGTCACCACAGCGAATCATCACTCTCCACCTATCCCTATCTTCTGCATCCTCACAGAGAACTGACAATTCGCATGATTAAATTTGGCAATGTTTTATGC
Source organism: Pangasius djambal (assembly GCA_022985145.1). Classification (NCBI taxonomy): domain Eukaryota; kingdom Metazoa; phylum Chordata; class Actinopteri; order Siluriformes; family Pangasiidae; genus Pangasius; species Pangasius djambal. Next base: position 7,433,484 of record CM040998.1, read on the forward strand.
AGGATGCCCTTCCTGACACAACCCTCTCTATTTATCCGGGCTAGGGACCGGCACAGAAGTCACTGTACTGTGACCCCCATGGCTAGATTCCCCATGGCTAGATTAGAAAAAAAAATATATATATATATGAAGATAGATAGATATAGATATTTACACCGATCAGCCATTGATAGGTGTAACCACTGATAGGTGAGGTGAATAACATTGATTATCTCATTACAATGGCCCCTGTCAAGGGGTGGGATATATTAGGCAGCAAGTGAACAGTCAGTTCTCAAAGTTGATGTGTTGGAAGCAGGAAAAATGGGCAAGCATAAGGAGCTGAGCGATTTTGACAAGGGCAAAATAGTGATGGCTAGATGACTGGATCAGAGCGTCTCCAAAATGGCAGGTCTTATAGGGTGTTCCTGTTTTATATATATATATATATATATATATATATATATATATATATATATATATATATATATATATAAAACCACCTGCCTAATATTGTGTAGAGCCCCCTTGTGCCACCAAAACAGCTCTGATCCATCGAGGCATGGACTCCACAAGACCTCTGAAGGTGTGCTGTGGTATCTGGCACCAAGACATTAGCAGCAGATCCTTTAAGTCCTGTAAGTTGCGAGGTGGGGCCTCCATGGATCAGACTTGTTCGGACTGAGATCTGGGGAATTTGGAGGCCAAGTCAACACCTTGAACTCTTTCTCATGTTCTTCAAATCATTCCTGAATAATTTTTGCAGTGTGGCAGGTCGCATGATCTTGCCGAAAGAGGCCACTGCCATTAGGGAATACCGCTGCCCTGAAGGGGTGTACTCAGTCTGCAATAGTGTTTAGGTAGGTGGTATGTGTCAAAGTAACATCCAAGGTTTCCAAGCAGAACATTGCCCAGAGCATCACAGCGCATCCGGCGGCTTGCCTTCTTCCCATAGTGCATCCTGGTGCCATCTCTTCTCCAGGTAACCAACACACACACACCCGGCCATCCACATGATGTAAAGGAAAACATGATTCATCGGACCAGGCCACCTTCTTCCACTGCTCCATGGTCCAGTCCTGATGTTCACGTGCCCATTGTAGGTGCTTTCAGGGGTGGACAGGGGTCACCATGGTCATTTTGACCAGTCTGCAGCTACGCAGCCCCATATGTAGCAAGCTGTGATGCATTGTGTGTTCTGACACCTTTCTACAATAGCCAGCATGAACTTTTTCAACAGATTGAGATAATCAACGTTATTCACTTCACCTGTCAGTAGTTTTAATGTTATGGCTGATCAGTATACAGTATACACTGTATACCACTGTAGTATCTTAAAAACAAACCAAAACCAACTATCAAATAAATGATATACACAGTTACACAGTTTTTTTTTTTAAGATGTGGTGCCAACTAACAAAACTCCTCATCAAACAAAAAGACTGGGTTTGTCACAATAACAATTAGAGCTACGGCTACAATCACACCATAACCCACTTTTCATTTTTTTGGTGACTTCAGTTAAAGTGGCTTGTTTTTTTGTTTTTTTTCTACTGGAGAGAAATAAATTGTCTATTTCTGTCCAGTCAAACAGCCACTGCCCATTTAATGTCTATGTTCACAAAAGCAGATGTTTTTTGTAACTATGGAGAGTATGAGATGATAAACAGCACTTGTGTTGCTGGTTGCATGGTTTCCAAACCACGTTCAGTTCAGAGTAGCAGTTCAAATTCAAAAAATAGAGATTATGAGTGTGAGTCGGACCTGCCGTGATGCTACAGTCTCCAAGAGTGACCTTGATGTCATCCAGAGCTACAAGCCCACAGTCCCAGAAGCTTCTGCAGATACTGACGAACACAATCTGGAATAAAGAATCATGCAAGAGTGCAATGACGTGGATACAATAAAGGATATTTCACTTGCATATGCATTTAAATAGTCAAATAGGCATACTGTCATAAGAACACTATGATATGTCCAGTAAAGATACTTCACTGCAAACACTGAATGTATACTATAAATTCTGAAAGAAAGTATGTAGTGTGGAACCATAAGGAAAAGTCCACTATGAAACGCATTAAATATGTTTATATTGAGATATCTGCGATTTTCATTAGTAATTTCATTAGCTCTGTGAGAAGTTAGCAGTTGTCTGTTGCTCTGATGTCACACGGGGACATCGCTAGCATAGTTACAATGGCATTGAATAACAGAAAAAAAATCATCAATCAATCAAAATCAATCAAATAACGGTCACGTTTTGCTGTTAGCTCCTAAACACAAAACAGATTTTCTCACTCACATTTTCCATTCCATTAATATTCTCACTGCCATATTAATGAGAAGTCCACTGTAACTCTAAGCTCCAGCATGCAAGGCAGCTACAGCAAGCAGCTGCACTAAATTACAGGAGACACTCTGCTTGACTAGCTAACGATCTTCGAGATGATAAGTACGCTGTCACTGGTGTTGATATTAACAAAGTAAGTTGAAGCTTAGCAAGCTGATCTGTTTGAGCAGAGTGTACAGATGAGGAGGTGAGAGAGCTGGACAGACTAAAGGTTTAAAGCGCTGCTGCATCGCTGTCTTTAGGTAGAGATCAATTCTCACAGGCATCACTATCAGCAGGTAGTCAAACATCATTGTAGGTAATTAGAAGTCATCTAGTCTTTTGCGCAAATGAAAATCACATATTGATTATAAATATTAACAAGCAAGACATTCAGGGTGGATTTTTCCTTTAAGGCTTATACTTGGTTTTATTCCAAACTGGGAGACTTCGGCTCAACTGTTCAGGTATCTTCTTCTAACATTATTCACAAATAACATCTTGAATCCCCAGGCTTACTACAAGAATTCCTTATAAGTCATTTAAAAGGCTTGATTACAATTGGCCCAGAGTCCTGAAGTGTATCATTTCTTATCTCACGTTGAAACTACAGTATGACCTAATCTCGAATAGCAAATTTTCAGTGTTTACTCTGCAAACTATCTTTTCACAACTTTCAAGGACTTCATTTGTCATCGCACAGTTAGACATGTAGCTTACATCAATCATTGTGAACTTCCCTTTAATTTCACAGCCAGTACTGTACGCACTGTACTGTAAACTTAAGGACAGGATTTAGCTTTGATGCATTTTCAGTTATTTAAAAGCAATAGTATAAACTGAATGGAATCACAAATCTTAAGCTAAGCTTCTTAATTTTTTTTTTTTTTGAAGCAATATGTCATTTTTGTATAACCGGTATTCATCTTTCTTTACCTTAGTTGGCATTGGCCTCTGATATGTAACGTCCACCTCCGTCCAGATATCTCTGGAGCTCTCAGACACTGTCCAGATCTTGGCCTGAGCTACGTTCTGCTCATCATAGACATACAGGGCCAGGTTGTTTTCAATCTTCCTTAAGCCGTGCAGGGCGTAATAGAACCTGAGACAGTATTTGTGGTTCCCTGGCAGAAAGGGCCCATGCAGGCGGCTCACGTAACCCATGCGGGATTTGAAACGAGTGTTGGCCAGGAGGAACCAGCCTGGAGCACAAAGTTACAGTATTGAGAAATCACTTTTGTGAAATGTACTGTAATGTGCACTCTTAGACAAAAGGTTCTAGCACCCTAAAGCAATGGTTCTCAAAGTATTTATATTTATTATTGAGTTATTATAGTTGTTAACTTATATTTGATTGGTCACTCGAATTGAATGGGTTTAATCCAAACCAAAGTGGGCCGTTCAGAAATCAAACGCTCTCTGAGTTCAATAAATAACAAAGATATTACTGCACACATATAAATAACGAGATCAATATTTGAGTAGTTGGATTAGGTTCATAAAATAAATATGTACAGAAGTTGTCTATAGAGGATTTTTTAAAGGGGTCCCTGCCTGCAAAAACATTGAGAACCCATAACTTCTTTCACAGGATTATGTGTTTTTCCCTCTGGAGGAAACTTTAAAAGTTTAACACAGAACCCAACAACAAAGGGGTTTCCTTTCAGAAATGTTTCCAAGTAGAACCGCTTTATATAGCTGACTCAAGTGTTTCGTTAATGCAAAAGGCATCCACAGTAAATATGGTACCAATTTCTAGAGTTTCTAGGTTCAGTGATATGGAAAAATCTAGTCATTGTGGAAAAACAGATTACAATGTCTTCTAAGGACATTGTAAACATTTTCAGTACTTCTGAAAAGTGCACTTGTCAGTTGCCAATAGCAACACCAGTGTGTGTTCAAGGACTTAGACTAAAAAAACCAACCAGTGGTGTCACGTTGTGAAATTAATACTGCGTAGCAAGTATGTTAGCTCACTTGTTAAATACATAGTTTTAATGAATGTTGAATAAATACTTGCGCTCCATAGACCTTGTTCCAAATATGGCGCTAGTTTTGCTCACCCATTGTGTCAGCTTAGATTATTTTAGAATATCTTCCTTTATGAAAATGTCTAGTACTGTGATATAATATTTTCACCATCTTTATCTTCTGCTACACTTAAGTAGGGAACTATATTTCCACAGCAAAAAAAAAAAGGTGAAAGCTGGATTATTGGTGGTATTAAAGAACATCTCACCACATACCATCGCCATTAGTGTGGTCTCCAATCCTGTAAACGTTTGGTCTCACAGACACTCTGTTCCACACAGCGCCTCCGAATTGCTCCTGGTAGTACCGACACAGATTTTCCTCAAAATCACAGTTAGCCACAGAGGGGTCAAAGGTGGGCTCTGAGGGGGAAGGTTGCAGAAACAAACCGCATTAGTCATCAGACAAGGAGAACATGTTTTGGGTTTAAGATTCATCATAAATGCTGAGCATAAGGTACTTTCCTAGCTGTTTAATGTGTGGAAATATATCATATATCCTGTATTTGTGGGAGGAAGAAGGCATGTGTACAAGCAGAACAAACATGTCTCCACTGTCAACAAGGAGCGGATTTGTCTTGAGAGCAGCAATTATTACAGTTTTTTAACTCACTTAACACTGGAAACACTCTCTTAAACACATCACTATGGATTTCTATCCTTTTTGGGAACCAAATAATAATATAATAATAATATAAGAAACACAAAACCTGGAAAAGTAACAGAAGGGAATGTTCAGGTAAATATATGTTCTCCGTGTTTTCATGTTTTATATAGGCTATATTTCTGTTAATATTGGCAGTGTCAATATATTTGATGTTTTCCCCAGTTACCATACATATGACATTGAAATCAGTGTTCAGACTAAAACAGTGTGAGGTTTTGACTCAAGAAGTGCTAAATAACAGGATATTAGTCATTATGAAACATGCCTATACTGACCTGTTGCATTGTGGCAGAATTCAGAAGAAAAGGTGATGTCATCCACAGCTACGTAGCCGCCCCTAGGACTGTTGAACGCTACCTCATACACCACCTTGATTCACAAAAAAAAAACCACAAGATGCTATTTACAAAGCTTAAACATTACAAAATCCAGCACAGACCCATAACAGGACTAGAGAGTTTTGGAATAAATAACCAAAACTCTAGCATCTTAAACCTATCAGCAATGAAGGATTCCAGTATAAAAACAATAAGCTGTGGAGAGCTATAGACACCAAACACCATCTGCCTGAGATGATATCCGGACCGCACTCAAACAGGCTCTCTTTATTTACATAGACCCGAAGTGCTGGCTGCACAAACTCAAACACAGTGGTCGAAACTAGACTTCTGCAAGCTGTTTACGAGATGACAAAAAACAATCGCTACTTTCTCCTTCAAACCAAGACATTAACTCATGTACTTTGCGATCCAGATGCACCACATTTGGCACTATAATACAATTACATTACACTGTAGTATGTAGTTATGAAATATACAAATGAATCACCACGGGTGAGACTAGATAAAAATAAGTCATGCGAGCAGGAGTTTTTTTTTTTTACTTAAATGCAGGTAAGTGGTCAAATTTAGACGCATTTACAACATTCATTCGTTCATACTTCCGGGTCATGGCGGTTTAAATTGGGCTAATGCTTTGAGAACCAACTAAATTTGGTGGAAAATGTTGCAGGCAGGTACAAACAAAAGTAACTGTGCAAGTGGGATCAACAAACAGTCCCATGCATATCTTTATTTAAAAAAACCAGTCATCCAGTTTAAGCCACGCCCACTTCAAGTTTAAATCCGAATACAGATACAAATATTTGGAACTCTAAACAGATAAAGATAGTGATATTGCATTATACCTCTAGTCGTTTGACTCGTTGTACCTGCATAGCTAACTCTATTAGAATATGAAAGACTATTTAGTCCTGTTCAAAAGTCCCTGATTCTCTATAGTGAGCTCCTTTATAGCATTCATTGCACTGATACTGATATTAGTCTGACCACTATATGTGCTGCACGTAGCCTGTTGTTTCCCTCACTGTGAATGAGGAGTTATGTGTGTCTTTAATGGGAGGAAAAAAGGGAAGAGAAAAAAAACAAGGGGGGGATGGTTGTCGTAAGATAAACCATACTGATGAATGGAGTGAAAGAAAATACTGTGTACACTAATATTGTAATATGGGGTTGGATGCAAAACTATTTTAGGTTACAAAAAAAAATCTGGCCTTACAAGCATCTGTCTTTTTCTTTCTCTCTCTCTATTTTTTTTTTTTAAATAAGTCTGTTCTGCAGATAAGTGAGTCTCACAGCTACCCTCTTGGCTGCCTGCCTGTTTGAAAATCAACAGAAGTGGGCGCTGACATAACAGGACTTTTCTTTAAACACATCAGGGTTTTTCAATCCCTAATTCCTACATCTTAAGAGAACCAGCCATCCCAAAGCGATGAAATTTACACCAAAACTGAATGTAACAGCTGTTTCTGAATCTGCTACACAACAGCCAGAAAGAATGCTGACCCGCTGTAAGTGTGAGCCGTTGGAAGCTGCTTATTTTCCCTGACACTGTGTTTCCATGTGCTTCAGGCTCACAGGCTCACAGGCTGATTGATGGGTGGGCTCTGCCGCTGTCCTACATTCCAGTGCCTGCTGTGGCCGGATTTCATTATGAAAACTAAGGTAAAAGAAGCAAAGGAAGAACACTAGAAAAACCCTCAGTTGGCTGACAAAGCTGAAGTGCAGACATTGAGCTGATCTCCTTAAGCTAATTATTTCAGCAGTATAAAGGTTTCACTGTACCATGTCTGGACCTCTGTAATTGACTAAGACAGGTAGTTATGCAACACAGACTAATGGAGCACAAATCTACGTTCTGATTAATTATTGTAGAGAAACCAATTTAAATTTGTGTGTGGCTGGGTCCTTTTAAAGGTACAGCTTGTCATTTTTGGAGCATTTTGCTGCCTGCAGGGCATTTTCAAGTGCAGTGAAAACACTGAAGCTGACCCAACTAACTGACCCCGTACGTTCTGCTGAAATTCAAAAATTGCATTTCAGCAGAAATTGTCAGAGCTGAGCAGTTATAAAACAGGGGCAATGAAGAAACTAGTGAGATCATGTACAGTAGCAAGTACAGTACACCTGTATCAACAGCAACTTGAAGACCTGACATTTCTTGCACTGACCTCTGAAGGATGGTGCACCTTTATGTCCACCTGCACTAGTTTCCAGGTGGACGTCGCATACACATCTGGCCTCCAAATCTCTTCATAGTGGCCCAGCTGGTCTCTGGTGAACACAGAGAAGAAGTTGCCCCTGGATTGGTTCCTCTGGTAGTAGAAGGACAAGCAGCCGGACATGGGAACAGTGATCATTGGAGACACAAGTTTTGCCACCTCTTGGAACTCCTTGGTGTAAAGTGAGCTGACATACAGGTAACGTCCTGGTTCAGAATATAAAAAAAAAATTATCCCATGAAATTCCATGTTATACTTAGAGCACCAATGCTTCTCAATTCTTTGTGTGAGACAGATACACTTGATGTGCTGTGAAGCTACAGATAATGGGGCCAACTAGCAAGCACTGGTATATCATTGTGAACTGCTACACTACTGTAAATTTGTAGAAAACATTGATTGCTCTGTTATTTTGAACATACACTCTATGGCTGAAAGTATGTGGACACCTGACCATCGCACCCATATATGGATCTTCCCCAATCTGTTGCCACAAAGTTGCAAACACACAACTGTCTAGAATGTCTTTGCATGTTGTAGCATTAACAATTTCCCGTGACTGGAACTAGATTAAATACATGGTTTGCTGAGTGTCCTGCACAGAGCCCTGACCTCAACCCAATCGAACATCTTTGGGATCAACTGGAATGTTGACTGTGCGCCAGGCCTCTTCCCCCTGACCTCACTAATGCCCTGTGGCTGAATTTCCACAGCCACGTTCCAAAATTTAGCAGAAAGCCTTCCCAAAAGAGTGGAGCAAAGGGGGGAACCAACTCTGGAATGAGATGTTCAACAAGCATATTTGGGTATGATAGTCAGGTGTCCACAAACTTTTGGCAATATGGTGTAGATTGTTGTTTTTTTTTCATCTACATCTTCACTGGTGACATTATAAGGTGATGATTTGGAATTTGTTTTTGAATCTTTTGGCTCTGGTTAAACCACAGCCAACTAGACTGCTTTATTATTAAGCCATACTGCAGTTTAAGGAGTTAATGGGAATTTTAGCTTGTTTTGCTAAGTCAGAGTACTTGGCTTAGCTCACCAGTAAGAGCACAACCTTTTGGTTCTCAAATTGCTCATTGCCAGTTTTTTTCTTTTTTTCTTTTTTTCTTTTTTAAAAATAAACCTAAAATCAGTAAAGCGATGATAAGTTGCTTTCAAATACAGTAAGCATTCCGGGTTATTATTCCGACAAATAATATTATTGTGACTGTTGACTTTCTTTAAAGTACTTTCTTTAAAATAGTGAGGAACTTTCATCAAAAGGTAATATTTAGAAATGTTTACCTAAAAGAGATGGCTCAAAGAGTTGATTCATTTGTGAATGACACATGACTATTAGGAGTGTTTATAATCTCATAACCAGAGATTGGGCTGAATCTGGGGATATGTAACACTTGATATTACTTATCATTATCATTTATCATTCAAAACATAAAGATACATAAATGTATATATGCCATAAACAGGTATAAAAAGCTTAAAGAATTCTTCCTGTGTCCACATGGGTTTCCTCCAGGTTCTCCAGTTTCTGCCCACCTCCCAAAGACATACTGGTAAGTGTATGGGCTGTGCTAAATTGCCTTTAAGTGGGAATTAGTATGCAAATGTGTACATGGTGCCCTGGCATCCTGTCCAGGGTGAATTCCTACCTCATGCTGAGTGTGCCAGGGATAGGTTCCAGATCTGCCATGACCCTGATCAGGATAAAGCAGTTACTGAAGATGAATGAATGAGTAAAGAATGGAGTGACTTGACAAACTGATTTATAACAGACCCCAGGACTCGACAAAGAGCATGATGGTGAAGAAACTGCATTACTTCTGGAAATCCTGAGTCAGCCGTCTATTTCCCAGCAGTTGAGCAATTATGATGTACAGATTTTGTAAATCCATACCTCTGTCATTGTGCATGATGTTTTCATATGGGAGGTTGGACTGAGGGTCTCGAGTGAGGCTTCCTCCCATTAACCAGTTCACATTGGGGTTCCACTGGTTTCGGTAACCACACAAATGATCTTCCTCAAAGTTACAATCTAAAACAGAGCAGTACACATTCATAGGTAATGCTGTGAAACGTAGCTTGTTAAGGGTTCAAGTTTTTACTTTTTTCAAGTTCTGCATACCAATCCATGCATTTAATATGAACATGTTTATCATTATTAAAGACATGTTGCATTTTGAAGACATGGAGATTCTATACAAAAAAAAAAATTTACAGAAAAGATTTACCTATACAGTAACCAGGTATGATATGAATTTCAAAGATAGCAATGCTGTTTCCTGTCCCTTTGTTGGGCCTGGCATCCATTAAAAGCTGCATAAAAGTATAAAGATAGGAGGTGTGAGGTAATACTGTAAAATCTATAACGCAGACTAAGAATTGCTCTTTATAGATGAACACATAATTATCCTCAATAAAACCATTAAATCTTTTTGAGTGCAGGAAAATATAACAAAAGTTCTTTCATATATACTGTGAATCTAAATTTATAAATCATAGTTTATAGCTGTGAGAATATTACATGGGATTAAACTATTAATGTGATGTATCTGCATAGGGTCTAAAAATGCAATAAAATAATTTATTTTGTAGTCATAATTAAGTACAGTCATTAAATAAAACCACTCTAATGGATAAGCTCCCAGAAATACTTACTTAGCCCAAATAAACAGTGATGGACTAAAATAGCTTGTTTAAAAGGTCCTTTGCCTCCTTTTCAAATGTAGTGCAAATGCTACACTTGACTAGGACTAATCCAGTAATATCACGTTACCAAACATTTTCACTGTGAGAATATTTTTTTTTCCTTTTTCAGCGAGGTGATTGGTCCAGGTTGGCTGGTACCTGGTAGGCTCTGGAAAAGTTGCGGAGGTCTACACTGGCTATTAACCAGCTGTCCGAGGGTTCGTCCATCGTCCATAACAGGTGGTCGAAGTTCTCTCCATCGAGGCGCAAGTGAACATGAAGTGAGCCTGCCCCAGCGATTTGGTACACTAGACGTAAGCAGCTCCAGTCAAATATTTCAAGTTCGGGGCTCACCAAAATGGCCTTGTCAGCCTCGTCCATAAGTGCGGAGTCTGCAGTTATGAAACGACCTGTGAGAAGATCATAGGCACATTATCAAATGTAGTCATGTGTATGACTATATAGTATATACACTATATTGCCAAAAGTTTTGGGACACCCCTCCAAATCATTGAATTCAGGTGTTCCAATCACTTCCATGGCCACAGGTGTATAAAATCAAGCGCCTAGGCATGCAGACTGCTTCTACAAACATTTGTGAAAGAATGGGTCGCTCTCAGGAGCGCAGTGAATTCCAGCGTGGTACCGTGATAGGTTGCCACCTGTGCAATAAGTCCATTCGTGAAATTTCCTCACTACTAAATATTCCACGGTCAACTGTTAGTGGTATTATAACAAAGTGGAAGCAATTGGGAACAACAGCAACTCAGCCACGAAGTGGTAGGCCAGGTAAAATCACAGAGCGGGGTCAGCACATGCTGAGGCACACAGTGCGCAGAAGTCGCCAACTTTCTGCAGAGTCAATAGCTACAGACCTCCAAACTTCGTGTGGCCTTCAGATTAGCTCAAGAACAGTGTGTAGAGAGCTTCATGGAATGGGTTTCCATGGCCAAGCAGCTGCATCCAAGCCTTACATCACCAAGTGCAATGCAAAGCGTCAGATGCAGTGGTGTAAAGCACGTGTGCTCTGGAGTGATGAATCACGCTTTTCCATCTGGCAATCTGATGGACGAGTCTGGGTTTGGCGGTTGCCAGGAGAACGGCACTTGCCTGACTGCATTGTGCCAAGTGTAAAGTTTGGTGGAGGAGGAATTATGGTGTGGGGTTGTTTTTCAGGAGTTGGGCTTGGCCCCTTAGTTCCAGTGAAAGCAACTCTTAATGCTTCGGCATACCAAGACATTTTGGACAATTTCATGCTCCCAACTTTGTGGGAACAGTTTGGGGATGGCCCCTTCCTGTTCCAACATGACTGCGCACCAGTGCACAAAGCAAGGTTCATAAAGACATGGATGAGCGACTTTAGGGGTGGGCCAACTCCATATTAAACCCTACGGATTAAGAATGGGATGTTATTGAAGTTTGCATAAAGTGTGCAATGTAAAGGCAGACGTCCCAAAACTTTTGGCAATATAGTGTACATGTCTTTTTAGTACACCCTTGGTGTTTTATTCTGTTAAAGCATGTTACTCAGTAATGGAAATGAATGTAGTTACACTACATTGCCAAAAGTATGTGGACAGCTGACCATCATACGCATATGTGCATGGCCATTCAGCAACGAGCATTCGTGAGGTCAGGCACTGATGTTGGGCGAGAAGGCCTAGCATGTAGTCAGCATTCCAGTTCATCCCAAAGGTGCTCAGTGGGTTGGGGGACGGTGCTCTGGGCCGGTCACTCCAGTTGTTCAACACCAATCTTAGCAAGCCATGTCTTGGACATCACTTTGTGGCTAAGCCTTTTAGTTCCAGTCAAGGGAAATTGTTAATGCTACAGCATACAAAGGCATTCTAGACAATTATTTGCTTCCAATTTTGTGGCAACAGTTTGGGGAAGAACCACATATGGGTGTGATGTTTAGGTGTCTACATACTTTTGGCAATATAGTGTATGAGAGTTAGGAATTTAAGTCTCCTGGGAGTATTAGAGGTTAAACAGGTGTCCACTTATTTTATGACATTTGGGATTTTCCTCTAGTTTTTTTTTTTTTTTTTTTACAAAATTGTCATCTCATAACAACTGCATTTAAAGTTATAATTGCTGTGGATGAGGTGATGTTTATAATAAACGTGTGGTCCAGACTGCACCATATGAATATCCAGTCTGCATGTCAGAAACCAGGTGTGAGCTATATAAGCACTTTTCTCACACTTTGGATTATGTAGTAATTCAAAACAAAGGATGATTATTGACAGAATGATGTTTAGAGCACATACAACTGGCTTCACTTGAAATTAAATGGTTTGATTTAAAAATAAAGCTTGTGAAAAATGAGGTGACCAAGGATGGGATGTGGTCATGCATTTCGCTACCAGTAACGTTTGTAATCATGACTGTTACCTCCAGTGTCTGGTGAAAGTTATTCATTCCAGATGCCATCAAAACCTATTTCATTTTCTTCTTCTCTTTGCATGTACTGTTGTAAAACTAGGCGCTTCTTCTGCACCTCAGCTTGACTCTTAGGATTTTTCTTATTAACTCATGAACAAATACCAGACCTTCAGACAGTATGTTTTTAAGTTTTAAACCTTCTACTGAACTGACTGTTTGATAAGTTAAATCATACCTGTACACCAGGGGTTCCCAAACTAGGGCTCACCACCCCACGCGGGGTCATTTGATTTAAAGATGGGGTCATGAGAGGAACTCGCAATCTCCTCTTTTGTTTTATTCATCTATTTTACAAATTAATATTAGGAATATCACACTAACTATGAAGCTACTATTTTTAAATGGAAAGGGCAGTCACATTCAAACAAGCCATATTTAAATTATTGTAGTCATTTTTGATATTCTGACACACTAGTGCACTAGTGTAGGAGTTGACTCAGTGGACCAACAGAAAAGAAACATGAATATGGTCAGAAACATTTATTGAATATGGATTTACTAGTGTGATGGTAAATAGTGAGGAGAAACCAAAACACTGCAAAAACTCAGCATCAAGATATGTCTTTGCATGCACTGAAAATGATGATCCCTTTGTAATTTTGGTAGTTGTCATTTATATTGCACATATACTGTATTACTGACATATGATGCAGGGAGGTCAAGGCTTGGGGTCACAGAAAATTCATAATGTCCATTTGGGGTTGTTTGCTTAAAACATTTGAGAACCCCTGCAGTGCACTTTTGTGTTTCTACCACTGCTACACTGTTTCAAAAAGGTACTATACTGAGATTCTAAGATATAAACACTTATCATAGAGGTAGTATTCTCAAGGGTGGGAATAAAACAAGCAATATTTTTAAAGTACACAATTATATCTTGAGGTACATTGCTGCACATTTGAGAGCACATTTACTAGTTGTTTGTACCTGAAACACAAAATGTTCCTGCACAGTACTTTTTCTCAGTGTAATGCGTTTTAGGCACCACTTTAATTGTGGAAAAAGAGGTACTTAGTTAGCATCTGTCTGTGCCCTGAGCAGCATTTCAGTGGATAGTAAAAATACACATGGTGAGATTCAGGGAGACAAAAAAACAAAAAACTAGCAGTTGTTATGCACCAGTTTCCTCTCTGAGTGTAAGCAATTTCATGGTCCAAAAGTTCCCAAGTCATCAAATAAGGAACTCCTGACCACCAGACACCCAGTCTAGACGCCAAGTAGGAGGTGATGTCATTTGTAGACAGAGTTCAATGAAATACACATGGAGTAGTGGTAAGGAGTATCCCAGTGATAATGGGATAATCTGGTTCAGTGCTCTCCAGATCTAGAATGACCGGGGTTCGTTGAGCACAGTGCATGCTGACACTCCTGTCCCATCACAATAACTAAAAGAAATTATTCATTCAGATTCCCCACAACAATCACACACTCACTGTAACTGTTGTAGCTCAATGCCATAGCAAAGCAGGAGATTAAGACTTAAGTACCCTTTCTGCCCCAATCTCCCTTTTGGAAAAAAAAATGTTGAAAAGAGGTTATTGGAAATCTGCAGGACATCTTAACATGCTTACAAATGATTTCTGCAGCTGTTTGTCTCAAGAAATCAGAGCAGGTTAGTATGGCCACTTTCAAGCTTTTTTTTTTCCAAATTCATCATTTTTCCCAGACCAACACCTTCAAGGACCTCCAGTCCACCATATGTATCATCAGTGATGGTACTCAAGTCATTGTTGATGGTGAAAGTTTCATTCCTCTACTGGGAAAAGCACCCTGGATTTGTAAACTTTATTTATAGGGGGAAAAAAACTGCTTCATGCTGCAGGCGAGTGCTTTCAAGTGCACTCAAAATAAACGGTGGGTATTTCCATCACATGGTTGGTGCTGGAGTTGCCCAGGAAACTCAACAGTCACAATCCAGTTTGGGTTTATGCTACTATTTAGCTACACATTGAGGGAAATTTGGCACATCCGCACCATATCCAAAACTAAAAGAAGTGACATTTTTGGCATTTGGGGTGGTTACGACCGCCTGGCGCAGGCCAAAAAGGCCTGTTATGAGGTGATTCTGATGTGCTCATGTCCTTGCATCACTTCTCCACTGGTAAAGTCTGTCTCCATTACACAACTGTCCAGGCTACACATCTTAATACCAGCTGCTTTTTACAATAGCACGATCTTTTGGCACAAGAGCAATAAAGAAAAAAATCTATGTTTTGAATACGGTCTTGCCTAACAAATTAAAGAACAAGCTGCTGTTTTTGGACACACTACATGACAAAATACAGATGGGATTCAATTACAAAAACAGGTTATAAACAAGATGTCAAACACCCAGCTTACATACAGGCCCAGTTCCAAATAGCTCAATTTGAATTTCAAATGGGGAATTTCTTGGAAGTTATCTATCACTTGATCAAGATATCAGATAGCGTAGTTTGTTGGAACCAGGGGAAGATGTTGAATATTCAAAAGGTACTGGAGACACAAGTTCATCACAGCATCATAGTTTGTTTATCCCTTAACTGGGGCCACAGAACATCAGGTACTAGACAGAAGACCTCATGGAATCTGATAAAGTGCAAACATACAGTAACCAGCAGACTCAACCAATCGCATTTTGATTGGTTATTAGCATTAGGAAGGACTAATTCAAGGGGGAAAATGCCACTTCAGACCTTCTGAAAGACTGAGATACATCATGAATAGAGTGCAAGAAGAAGCCTAAACAGTTTTTCTAGTGGTTGATCATTTATCAGCCTTCTGGATGTGTGTGACGGTTTTGTCCGCCAGCTAAATGCTGAGTTGTTTTCATTAGTGGCTGTTCAGTCATGGCTATTGAAAGCCCATGTTCCTGTTTTATTTTAATGCACATTTTAATGCATGTTAAGATTTTGTAACATATGATGGGTACACTGTGATCTATTTGACTATATTATTTTTGTCCGTATTCTTGTCCTTATAATAATGAGGGGCTGTTAGTCAAAAGTAAAAGGCCTCCAAATGTTCCAGTGGTTAAAAGATATCATACAGGCATCAAAGAGGCACATTTTTTATACTGTTGACTGGTTTGGGTACTCTGGCTGGAGTTGTAGCCAGTTTGCTGCAAACTTGACTATGTTTTGTTAAAATAATAAATGATTAATTTCAAGTTGAAAACATGCAAAGTCTTTTCCAAGACTACAGACTAGAACTATCTTTATTTACGTGTTCTATATCCGGCAAAGATTTTGCTAAAACCTTTCTGGAAATAAAAGCCGCTGACAGATTAGCACTATCTTTATTTACATGTACTTTTGGCCAATACTTCACATTTTGAGCTATAACTCTTAGGAAAAAAAAACCAGTTTCCTCATTCTTTGGATGCTTAATGGTTTTAGCTTTCCAAAGAGATTCCACTTGGTACCTTTTCTGATAGAACCCTTAAGTCTTCCCTCAGAGGAATAAAAACTATTTAAGAAGCTATATGTTACCTTCTTTTCCTAGAGTGTTGGTATGATTTATTATTTTCAGACACGTTTAGATCAGATGCTCCTAACTCTTTACAATGCACGATCCACACAACTGACCACAAAAGCTTGCTAATCAACACAACCCAACATGGGCCCAGTGTCACTTCCATTTCTGCAATGCCCTGTCAAGCAAACTCCAATTTACATGATCCCATTCAGCAACCATGTCACGTTCAAGAAAACCCTGATCCCCATTCACAGTCACTGGATTTCTTGATCATACACACCTGTTCACAATCACACATACTCCTTTAAATAACCCAATATTTCTTTGTGAAGTCTTGCTCAAGCATTGCACCTGTGATGTTACTAAGCCTTTTGTCATTGCCAGTTTGTCTCAGTGTTTCAGCCTCTGCTCTGTGTATTGTCCAAGTCTACTTCATTCCTATGTTTTTTCCAAGATTTTAAGTATTCCCTAGCCCTTTTAGTTAATTTACCCTTGTTGTCTTTTTAATACAAGCCAAAACCTGCTCCTGAATATGTCCATCTGTCTTCATGACAGAAGACTTCACTGATAAAACGGACCTAGCAGGTTTCAGCAAACTCCATCAGGCTCTCACAGCTCAAGGCCTTGTAGGCCATGAACAACAGCAGCAGATCCCTGCCATCAACGCTACATTAGGGAATCTCGCTAATCAGCTACTACAGTTGGCAGTTCCCAACCAGCAACGATTCCCACTTCATGTCTCTCATAGTTCAGACCAATAAGTATGATGGAGATCCATCCAAATTTCAAGACTTTTTACTACAATGTTTGTGGTCCTTTTGTCACAAGATCGAGTCAAAGGTGGTACTATTCATGGGAAAAGTAGAGCAGACCAGTCGTGTTTGGCTGCAGTCTTATGATCGATTCATCAAAATATTTCAGAGCGTGTTTAATCACCCAAGGAAGCAAGGAAACATGGGAACATCTCCAGAACCTCAAAAATGAGGAGTGCACTACAGCAGAATATTCAGTGGAGTTCTGCATGCTGGCTCCGGGAAACAAGTAGAATGAACCCGCTTTCTACCAAGATTTAAGAAGAGGTGTAGTCACAGAACTGGCTTGCAGGGACAGCAGTGTGTATCTGGATGCTCTCATTGGCCTGGCCTTCTATTAAGAGATGCTGCTCATTGAGACAGGAATTAAGCCCTGATTCAGTCATTGCAGAAAAAGACATTTTCAGACCACAGAGCCCATGCACACTGCCCACACCAGACTAACCTCCGAAGAGGGTCAGAACTGTTTAGAAGGAGGTCTTTCTTTCTACTGTGGAGAGCCTTCCTACCACATTGATCAATGTTTGACCTGACCCACATCCAGAGAGACTCAACAACATGGACAGCGCCTGGACAAGGAATGTGGTGAGTATGCCCTGTGCTATTTTGTGCAAGCCATTTTGCATAACAGGTGTAGTCCATCATTCAGGCAGCATGTTCTCTGTTACAGTATTCATTAACACTAGTCCCAAAGTAAGTCAGTCTCCAGTCCTGAGTACTACTGTGACTATAAGAAGACTTTAGTAAATCTAAAGCATCTACCATGCCTCCATCTCATCCTAATGATTGTGCCATATATGATTGGCCTTGGTACTGCCTAGGTATATTCAGTAATCCCCCACTGAAAATAAAGCCATGGAAGAGTGCATCTCTGAGGCCCTACAGCAGGGTTACATCATGCTTTCCATGTCACCAGCATCCACTGGGTTTTTCTTCATACAGAAGAATGGAGTTCCTCCATTTACTACTGTGGCCTGAACCACACTTTACATACTCATTACCCCTAGTGCCTACTGCCATAAAGCAGCCACCATTTTACTAAACTTGAACAAAGGAATGGAAAGGAAGGAATGGAAAACAGCATTTAGCACCACCTCAAGCCACAATGAATTTCTCGTAATGCCAAATGGCTTGGTCAATTCTCCTTCTGTGTTCAAGCCTTTTGTTAATGATGTCCTCGGGGGCATGTTAGCCAAGTTTACAATTGTCTACATTGATGACATATTTATATATTTCAATTTCCTGGAACAGCATATTAACCATGTCAGAAAAGGGTAATGAATAACTGTCTTTTTGATAAAGCTGAAACTGATGATATACAGCACTTTGGCCAACACTTGTTGCCTTTTAAATGTGCTATATAGATTATATATATAATAAGTAACTTGACTTAAAAAGTGTGCAGTTCATGTGCCCCAAGTCACATTCCTGGATTACAATGTAAGTGAAGAAAGTGTGATTATGGATGATTCTAAAATAAAGGCAGACACTTCACTGGAAACTTTAGTGCCATTGCTGCACCCATTACATCACTTCTCAAAGGAAGCTCAAAGAAATTTGTGTGGAACAACCACACAAACAAGCCATTCTTAAGCAATCCTTTACCACAGCGCCCATCCTGAAACATCCAGGCCCTAGTCTGCCGGTTATAATAGAGGTTAATGGTGGGGGCCATTCTCTCTCTGCTCATGTACTCCAAAGCCTCACATCTACAGAAGCTCACACCTACAGAAAGGAATTATGACATCAGCAATATACTATTAAACTGGCACTTGAAGAATGGTTGGAACTTGCAGAATACCTCTTAATTGTATACACAGACCACAAGAACCTTGAGTACCTAAAGACAACAAAAAACCAAGACAAGTCAGATGGACCTTGTTCTTCTCTAGGTTTAATTTCCTGATCTCTTATTACCCAGGTTCCAAAAATATTAAAGCAGTTGGACTGTTACATACTCACCCATCAAATCTCAGACGCACATCTATAGACAGCATACTGCTTTTATCTTTACTAATGGTTGGAAAATTGACAAACAGGTGAGTCAGGCCCTTCCAGCTCACCCTACTCTTGCCCAGTATCCCCCAGATAGTGTCCCCAGAGTTACATCCAATGAGTATGTGTAATTGCTGAATTAATAAATAAATAAATGCATATAAACTTTCATGATGTTTTAAAAATGTTTTATTGATTAAAGTATCAACTGGGTCATTTAACTATTATGTTAAAATTTTGGCTGATTTGGCATGAGACAGTCTGAATTTCTCTGGTCATTACCTTCAGCGTTCAAAGTCCAGGTGGCATGCCCCGATTCCGAAGTGTACCCACATGTGCCACTCTCGAAGCTGCAGGATCCAGGCAACAAATGCTGGTACGCACTTGCAACCAGCACCACCACTGCGCACACACACACGCACACACACACACACACACACACACACACGCACACACACACACACACACACACACATATATATATATATATATATATATATATATATATAATATGTTATATAATAATTATCAATTATTAATGCAGCTAATAATTAATTTATGAATGCTATGCATTTATTAATGCTATGTCTACACCTACACCTAAAAAAGAAAGTTTTGGGGTCATTTAGTGTATAAAAATAAATAAATAAATAAAATAAAATAAAGCAGTTTTCCTAGTGAGGACTAGCTAAATGTCCCCACAAGGTCAAAATAGTTAGATATTCCTGGCCCTGTGGTGACATGCCCACGCGCACACACACCAGCACGCGCACGCACGCACACACACACAAGCACTCGCGCGCGCGCGCGCGCGCACACACGTATCGCTAATCTTAGAAGGCGGAGAACTGTATAACTTATAAGGCAAAGGCGCACGCTACATTGTATATGCATTATTCTCCATTTCATTTGCAGAGTAAGCTGCTCTGATGCAAATGCAGGAAACCAATTAATAACATTAAGAGCAATGACAGAAACAGATCGCATCTCTAACAGAGAAAAAGTTCACTTTACTTACCATTGTATTGTACTGACTGCTAAATGTGTGCTTTTTAATGCCTTACCCAGCAGAGTTGAGAGATGAAGAAGGCGCATGGCATACATCCACTGATTCCGACTGACTATCAGATGTAATCGGAGAGATCAGACAGTGAAAGAAAAGTTGCGCTGGGATGATCAGTGCTCACTGAAGCCCTCCTTGTGTCCTGCAGAGTGACGGCTTCAGCTGCAGTGTGCATGGTCTGGATGGAGGAGTGCGCGTCGTGGGCATGCTGTCTGCAGCTGGAAAGAGGAGGGCCATCTGTCAGTGATTCGCACAGCACAGTGATGGACATGAAGGATCTCAGGATCGTCTCTCAGAACATAAAGAGCCGCATTTCATTCTGCTGTGCCTACGTGGGCATTTGACTGGAAAGGTAGTCATTTTAAGGGAATGAAAAGCTTATTGAGACGCTACACTCAGACAGCGATGACGCCATCAACCTGCCACGCCCCCTGCACGCGACGAAATTTTACTCAGCTTTTTTACCTCACCTCTTTTAAATCAGCTTTTTACCTTAGATTTTTTTTTTTTTTTTTTTTTACCTCAGATTTGACCTTAAATTGTTTACCACAGCTTTTTTAACTCAGCTTTTTACCTCTGCCTTTTACCTCAGGTATTTACCTCAGGTTTTTTTAACACAGCTTTTACCTCAGATTTTATAACTCAGGGTTTTACCTCAATTTTTATACCTCAACTTTTTTACTTCAGATTTTTGCATCAGCTTTTACCTCCACTTTCTACCTCAGTTTTTTTTTTACGTCAGCTTTTACCTCAAGTTTTTACTTCAGCTTTTTACCTCAGCTTTTTTTAACTCAGCTTTTTACCTCAGATTTTACCTCAGCTTCTTACCGAGCCCCTAAGGGGACATGGTGATGGAAAAAAAAAATGAGATGGGAGGAAAATTTACATTTCAATGCTTTTGCGTTCACTTGCAAAACTTTTGCGTTCCCCCGGAGAAACTTTACATTCACTTGCAAATCTTTTGTGTTCCTCTGAGAAACTTTGCGTTCTCTCACAATTTTTTGCGTTCTTTTACAAAAATATTCGCGTCCTCTCACACAAAGTTTCTCAGGGGGAACACAAAACTTTTATGAGCGAGCACAAAAGCAGTGAAATATAAATTATCCTCCCATTTCATATTTTTTCCATCAACATGTCCCATTAGGGGCTCTGTAGCTTTTTAGTCGTGTTTTATAGATATATTATTTGTCTCTGTTTTGGATGAACAGTGAAATAAATGTCATATAGTTTCAACATGTCACATAGTCTACACCAGATATACTCAGGTCTCTCTGTTTGTTCATTCATACAGTATGAAGTTCTTATAAGAGCACAGTTAGATCCTCCTGCACATATTCTTCAGATATCTTTGGTTACCTGGGTTACAAAACTTGTGCCTTTATTATGGAACTGATGAATAGACGTAACATATGCCAAATTAGGCAATGATATTTTTAGAATGATAAATATTATAACTCCTTCATGTGAGGGAGGTGACACAGTAAGGCTACTCATTGCATGCTGACAGCTGAGACTGGAAGTAAGTTAAGAAACTGGATCTTGACCCCTCTGTTTTCTTCACTAACCGTCAAATTTCTATAGACGTCTACAGATGAGTGCTCAGACACTACACGTTGCACACAGCTACTATTTATTTTACAAACTTTTGCACTCTTGTTCATATACTGTGACTGCACATATTCCAGTGTCTACAGTTGAGATCTGTACTTTAACATACATACCAGTCCTCTAATATAGTCTGCATATTTTGTTTATATTTGTAAATACCCCCCTTCTTCTCCTTCCCTTTATCGTCTTATGTATATTTTTGCATTGTACAGCTGTACAGTACCTGAGCCTCACAACAAGCATTTCAATGTACAGCTGTCCCTGGTATTTTATGCACATGGCAAATAAATTTGAAACTTGAATCTCCAGCACACATTTTTTTGAGGTTTTTGAGATTTTGGAGAACATGTGTTATACTGAATTATTGATTGCATTGCACATTTCTGTGCTAGCCTCTATGCCACTGTTAGGATTTTATGAGGGTGAGTCAAATGAAAATCTTACTTCCTTTTATTTTGCATTGTTTATTGTATATTGGCACTTTTGTCACAAAAGTGTATCAGGTTTAAGGTAGAAAGGGGGCTTTTGAAAACAATGGAACAGCAGTACATTTTTTTTTACTTTTGCAACTATAAGTTTAATGTATTGTTTCTCTACTTTCTGTTGTACTTTTAATGTTTTAATTTCAGCTACTTCTGCAGAGCAGGCAATTGCTTTGAGGTTACACAGGAATCATAGCTTTCCCTAAAATTTAATTAAAATGTGGCAATGAAATATTTCTACACTATATGGCCAAAAGTATGTGGACACCTGGCCATTATGACCAGATGTGCTTGTTGAACATCACATTCGATGTGGTTTAGTCCATGATTTGCTGTTTTAAAAACCTCCACTGTTCTGAGAAGGCTTTTCACTAGATTTTGGAGCATGGTTGTGGGGATTTGTGCTCATTCAACCACAAGAGCATTAGTGAGGTCAGGGACTGATGTTGGGCAAGGAGGCCTGGTGCACAGTCAGCATTCAAATTCATCCCAAAGGTGTTCATTAGGGTTGAGGTCAGGGCTCTGTTTAGGATACTCATGTTCTTCCACTCCAGCCTTGGCAAATCATGTCTTCATGTACCTCACTTTGTGCAAAGGGACACTGTCATGCTGGAACAGGTTTGGAATAGGTCCATTAGTTCCAGTGAAGGGAAAAAGTAATGCTACAGCACATAAAGACATTCTAGACAATTGTGTGCTTTCAAATTTGTAGCAACAGTTTGGGGAAGAACCACATATGGGTGTGACGATCAGGTGTCCACAAACTTTTGGTCACATATAGACACAATTTTACATTTTATATACACTATATTATTCATCACTCTTGGTGAAATTCTATTTTTTTAGGAAATCAAATGATCAGATGTCTCCCTGCAGTGTCATGTTGTTTGTTAATTTAACAGTGGACAGCACAGCATGCGTGAAAATGTCCTTTGAAGTCCCTGCCACGATGCTGATAGGAATCAAATAAAGTCTGGTGTCTGTGGGATTCTATGACAGATTCAAGTACAGTGTGTTTTAATGGGAAGAACGATTAACATTCATTTGACAACAGGCTTTTAATGTCATTTTGGGTCAGTTCAGCAACTCTGGGGGTGAATGGGAGTATGCATGGGTGGGTTTTGCATAGGAAAAAAAATATCTCAACATTTACTGGACAGTGCACAGTTTGTCCTGCTTGATCTCTCAAAGGGCTGGAACCTCATAAACAACTGCCAATCACTGAAACAGTAATGAACATGCTTGATATCTCAGACTTAAACATATCAATGCCAGTCAGACAAAGAGAGTGCTCAGAGGCGCAGTAGTCAGTCAGTAACCAAATCCATGCATAATGCTTATTAATTTGTTTTTAAATCCAGAAACCTAGCTTATATACAGTTGTTGGGCCTTTTATTATATATCTATATCCATATATACACCAAGTTAATATATTTTTCATGATATGTAGTAGTTCACGAAGATTTATACTTAATTCATTGTAGATTGTTTCATTAATGTGCTGTTATCATAAATAATTTTTGAGCATTTACACTGAGCATTGGAGGGATTGCATATTAGTCCAAGATGCTAGAAAGAAGTCCAGGAAACCAATGATAAGAATTCCAATAAATATTTAGCTAGAAACAATGACATATGTAATCAATCACTGAGGTATTAATGCAGATTATCATGTCAAAGTCCATTTTGCAAAAGGAATCTCTTCTCTCTCGTGCACACCATGTTCTCTGTTTCTCTCTGTGTTGCAGCATGAGATTCAAAAGGATTGAAGCATTAGCTGCTACCTTTGTTGTTTCTTCAAAAGCCAGCAACAATTTGGATGAGGTCATGGAACAAATCATAGCATTTGGCTTTTACAGGGGCTGTATGCTGAAACTGGCATTAAGCTGGCGAAGAAGAATCACAGCACAGCCATGCACTAAGTGGCCTCATGAAGTGATCCAGTGGCAGTAAAAGCAACATTATGTCGTCTTGTTTCAGTGTAGATATGATTTAGTCTGACATGACTGTAAACCAGCACACCCAACTCCAATGGATGCACATAAAAAAATAAAAACACAAGCATTCCTTCGCTGCCCATGTTTGCTCTCAGGCAGAAAGGCAAGGCATTATCATTAACGCACTCTCGTGAGTGTGCTTGGCCATTCTTGTAGAATGTAAACTTATCTACAGGCCCAGTTAAGGCAGAATTTAAACAAACTGTGTTGCTGTGTGGAGCTTGTGGCTCCAGGATCTCCTCAGCTCCCCAATGGGCCTCAGCAGAGCTTTGCTCAATCCTCTGTATGTCAGCTCATGACTTGATATAATCTATTGCTCAAGCTTTTTCATTAATTGCGGCCAAGAACAGGAGTAAATTATGATGAGATTTTCCAGAGTTGCTTGCACCTACCACAAAACTTTATTTCTATTAATCTAGGATCTCTAGAGCTCTCCAACAGGCCTCGGCAGAAAAATATGCCAATCTATGTGATCAGGGCAGGGTTTGCTCTTCACCTTAGAACCCTTTAAAAGTGGTAGCTGAGACTGGATGTAAGGCATGGTCGAATTTTCCAGTCACCTGCCATTTTTAGAGCTGTCAGCCTTCTCTGCAGTGCTGGAAACCAAAAGCTGAGTCTACTGGAAAACCAGACTGAAAAAAACTTGAATTGAAATATATTTTGTCTGTGCTTCATAGGACACAGAAGCTCTATGTGAATGTGGAACAGATATGCCTTACGCTAGATACAAGTAAACGGTTTCCAAGACATATGAGTCGCCATACTAATATGCACACCTGTAACATATTGGTGTTGGAGGTGGAGTTAAAAGTCTTCCCATACAACTCGATCCTCTTGAAAGCAGATGCTGAAGGCTGAGCTGACTAATTTAATGTCTGACCATTATATATAATTCAGGATAATTTCTGTCCCTTCTTCAGCAAATACTTTCCTCTGTTATCAACTAAAACAACATAAAATGATTACCTGAATTGATGTCATGCTAAACAACTGAAAGAAAAGGTTTAATAATAGACACTTTTTAATTTAAGAAAATATATGTGACTCTTTTTTGAACTAAATTAAGCTAAATTATTGTGGCATGTCATGACTCAATCATATTACACTATATTAATACTACAATATGCCTCATCGTATGCCCATAAACCATACTAGGGTTAAGCTTCCTCCAGATTCTCCCGTTTTGGTAGACATGCAGATAGATGGCTATGGCTTGGCTATGCTAAGTTGTGTGACTGTGTGTGTGCACGATGCCCTGCAATTCACTGCTGACTCATCCAGACTGTATTCCCTCCTCAGGCTCTGTTTTCCTGGGATAGACTCTGAATCCACTGTGACTCTGACCAGGGTAAAGAGGTTTAATGAAGATGAATCAATGAATGATAACCATATCACCTAAAATTTAATGAAAAGTACAATGTCATTATTATAAATATTTTTGAATCACGCCTGCTTATAAACTCCTCTGAAATTCTTTGGAAATTTTCGAAATATACAAAAATAAGACAGCTTTGGAGGCATGGTTTCTATCAGATCTTAACTACTGGGTTATAAATTCAAGGCGTATTAGCTGCACTTAACCCTCTTGGTGCTGTTTGGCATTCAGCTCTCATGTTAATAACTTTTAGTGAATACACTTTGGATTATTGTGTTCTATATAGAGAAGTGGGATTTCCTTCTGTCACCATTAGAAGAGACCCACACTGGTACTCTTTTACATGTTACAATATACATCTTGTATTTAATGTTTAACTCTATTGTAAAAACATTTTTCTAGATTTAAAAGAAAAATTTATAAATGAACTGCATTTACCATAAAAAGGGATTACTCTGATATATAAAAAAGGTTCTGATTAAGATGCCTTAGGTGATGTGTTTTTTCGTAAGTCTGTTTTTATGGATGTACGAAAACGCCTGCTTTAGATAGATATCTTTAGGCATGTGCACACGTGTGTGTGTGTGACTAAGTGGTGTGGCTGATGGTGTGCAGATGTAAATATTGCTACAGGTCAAGGGTAAGATGTATGGGTTCACCATATCCTAGGGCCCATTTTGACTTTCTACTCTGAAATATGGGTCTATGTCTGAACAGCAGTATAATTTACAGTATGCAACTGTTACCATATTCCTGAAGACCATATTTCCAATTATTTTATCAGCACATAAATAAAACACGCTCAGAAAAAAGGTCAAATCTAGAATCCCTCTTCAGTTGTCAATCTGGTGATTGCATGGATAAGAGACCTTAACTATACAAAGAACATTTTAAAGCACCCGTGAAGATTATAGTATGCATTATAGTTTGAAAGGCCTATATAACAGATTGAAGGATCTATTTGATATGGTTACATAAAGATCCTAGAACCACAGGGTACACACTTGTAACTGAAAGGGTTATAAATAATGCTGTGCAGTCAGATAAAAATTTCACAAGGATTAATCTCTTTCTCATTCAATTTTTCCTTCTCTCTCAATAGTAGGATAAAGGATAAAGGATAAAGCTGCATGCTGAATATTCTGCCTCTCTCTCTCTCTCTCTCTCTCTCTCTCGCTCTATCACACACACATACACACACTTTCGGTCTCTTCTCCTCAATCTTTGCCACGCAGAGGCCATGTTTGGATAGTGTTCTATAAATTTTCCCTCAGTCAGGAAGCCCTCTCGCTTCAGCACAAAGATCAGCGCTGAAGTTAGCATGTGTTTAGTTTGGAGCCCCAGAAATGAAAATGGAGGGATTAGTGGAAGGTAAATCCTGTGCTATCCAGAAAAAGCTTGCAGGTCACACCAATCAGGATATGAACATATTTCTGAGAGTATGATGTCAAAGCATTTTCCCTTGAATTCTTGAATCTGATTGGTCAGAAGGTGTTGATTAATATTCTACAACAGAAAGGCACTGACGGTAATTGAAATCACAACTTTATATTAATGGACTCATTCTAATATGTTATTTGTTTTATATTAACAGCTCATTCACAGAGATTTCTATGGCCGATGTGCCACATAATGATCAGGACGTTCTCCTTGACAGGAAAGTCTTTGAGACAGACAACTTTCTGTTTTCCCGTTTTTTGGTAACATGACAAGCTGTGTTTTTGTTTTAATAACTCCATGAGAGAGAAAAAAGAGATGCTGGTAAAGTAAAGACTGTTTATAGCTACTATAATTATACACTATATGGTCGAATTTTTGTGGACACCTGACCATCACATCCATATGTGTTTCTTCCTCAAACTGTTGCCACAAAGATAGAAGCACACAAATGTAGAGAATGTTTTTGTATGCTATAGCATTACAATTTCCCTTCACTGGAACTAAGGGGCCCAAACCTGTTCCAGCATGACCATGCCCCTGTGCACAAAGCCAGCTCCATGAAGACATGGTTTGCCAAGATTAGAGTGGAAGAATTCGGGTGGTCTGCATAGAACCCTGACCTCAACACTGAAACACCAACTGCGCCACAGTCCTCTTCATCTGACTTCAATGCCTGATCTCACTAATGCTCTTGTGGCTGAATGAGCACAAATCCCCACAGCCATGCTCCAAAATCCAGTGGAAAACCTTTCCAGAAGAGTCGAGGTTATTATAACCGCAAAGGTCAGAGGTTAAAAAAGCACATATGAGTGTAATGATCAGGTGTCCACAAACTTTTGGCCATATAGTGTAACTGATAACAGGAACTAACTTGTCTTGCAGATTTTCCATGACATTGAATGTAACTACAAATGATTAATAGTATGACATGTCATTCTTTAGTAAATGTAAAAGATTTAACTGCTGGCAAATTGCTATGGTGTAAACACTCCAGGATGTGCTGTTGTTGGAAAATATCAATTTCACGGTGGAAAAAAAAACACTCCACTGTGAGTCAGACCTCATCACACCACCTCGTTGCTGATTATTTTCCTATAAAAGCACACAGTGTCGTGTTTTTTCCTAACTCAAGACAGTTTTGAATGTTCATCTGATGTCAGAAACGTCCGCACAAATGTGGTGATCTATATTTGAAGTCTATAAAACTTGTTGAGGCCTACATAACCATAGTGATGTCTGATGATTATTTCAATATCAGGAAAAGTCAAATTATTATGAATACACTGTATAATATTATGCAACTGATATGTATATAGCAAATTTCTCTCTTTATTGTTTGTTTTATACTCACTAGCAGCACATCACAGCCGGGTCCCAGGGATTGTGGGTAGGATGAGCCACCCAAAGCCATAGCCAGCATTATAGTATAATGTGCATGTAGATGTGACAACCATCTACAATCTGTCTTATAGGAAACCACTGTAAAAAAAAAAAATACAATAAAATAAAATAAAATAATAATAATAATGCAATTTTTAAACTCAAGCAGTAAGTAATTGATAGACATCTATTTTATGTAAATCTTGAAGTAGAACCAATGAGTCACTGAGCAGTACATTTATTGAAACAGATAAATCATGTTTTATTTTTATTTTTTTTTATAACATACTGCACAATGAATGCATACTGTATATAACTTTTAAAGCCAGAGTCAGTTCAGGATAATGGCTAAAAAGTGTGAAAACATGCAGCGTATTTCCCACCTAAAGCCCAGAAACTGCCTGCTATGAAGCCAAGGCACATGAGAGCAGGGAATAAGTCTTAGACAGCAAACAGTCAGCTTTCTGATAGTCAGCTTTATGGACTACAGCTGGCTCTGATTATCTCATCTCATCCCTGCTATCTAGTTTCCATCACTACAAAGAGATGTCATATATATATATATATATATATATATATATATATATATATATATATATATATATATATATAAAAGATTTGGCCTAGTTCTTTAAAAAATGAGCTAAATAAGATCACAGGGAAAAAATGTAACTTTATCTTTCTAGCATTTCATTCTAATCTGCTGTGTCTCTGGGCATTGTGCCTATACAGCTCAACAAACTCATTGAATTGTTATGCAAACTTAAATAGGCCTGGAACAGTAAATCTCATATTATACCTTGTGTAAATATTATAGTAGCTAAAAGACATAAGATGCACCCTTAGTTTCTAAAAGTGTTTGGCATTTATTCAATCATCTATGCAAAGGAGTATTCAGAGCTGGTGACTTGAGTGAAAAAGTTATGCCAATATTTACAAGGGAAGTTTGTGCGTATTCCAAGTCAGGTTACGCAGATACTTAAATTGATTTTCTGGGTGCACCTTTCCGATTATGCAAATCACCTGCGTGCGAGCCGACATTGCTGAAGAAAAATGGGCTTAAAGATGCATTTTTTTTACTTCTTGAGTCCACTCCCCCATTCCCGCCCATGTTCATGAAGCTCTGTCACCAGGATCTTAGGTGGCCCGTAGAGCATAGTGTCTATAAAATGACTAACAAGAGGCACATCCAAACACAAACAAGCATTCCAGGACGGGACGTTAATGAACTTTTGCTAAGGCCACAGTTTAATCCATTGTTTTTTTTTTTTGTTTTTTTTTGTTTTTTTATCATGTTCTATATACAGTATCTTGCAGGTTATTTGTACAAGTACAAAGTAAAAAAAAATAATAATAAATCACCTATTGCATCTTTAAGTCCAAAGTCAGAATCCCATGTAACTGAGACACCCCTCTGGTTTAGGTTAACTCCAGCCCAAGTGCATAACTGCATTTTCTGAATAGTGCAATCGAATGATGTCTGAAGATCGATGTGTGCAATTTTGGAATGAAATACTCGTTATGCACATTTAACTTAACTCCAAATACAGCCTTTAGAGCTTAATTTAATTGTTAGCCTCATAGCTCCAGGGTTCTGGGTTCGATCATGAGCTTGGGTTACTTTCTGTGTGGAGTTTGGAATGTGCTCCTCGTGTTCCCATGGGTTTCCATGGCCTGGCCACACTAAAATTGCCTCTAGATTTGTATGAATGTGTGTCTGCATGGTGCCCTGTGATGGAATGGCGTCCCATACAGGATGAATTCTCCAGCCTTGTGCACAGTGTTGCAGGGATTGGCTCTAGGTCCACTGCGAAGTGACCAGGATAAAGAGGTCACTGAAACTGAGCAAGTGATTGAGATGATTGTTAGGATTTAACAACTACCCTTAGACTTCCATTGCAAGTGAGCCTTCTCAGAACAGAGAAATGTTTTACAATTGTTGTTTCTGTTAATCTCACATTCACTACAGGTGCATTGATGCTTTAATGCTATCAGGACATTATAGACAGTCTTATTAGACATTACAGATATAAAATGACTGACTGTTCTCAAGATGTCAGGCTGTTCAACACACTGCTGTCCCAAACATATCAGGTCCTTTACCTCTAGCACTTCATTTCCCAATAAAATATTATGCACTGTACTCATTTAGTCTTTAGTCTTTATATGTTGTCTCTTAGTCTATATATTTAGTCTATGGTATTTATATTGTATTTCTTATACCCATCTTCCACATGTCTTGTGATTTGCTTGTCATGTAGTTACGTGACAAGTTCAACTGCTGGCTTCCTGTAGCTGCCCGCATCAGATTTAAAACACTGATGCTCGCCTACAAAGCCAAAAACGGACCAGCACCCACTTATCTCAAAGCGCTTATCACACCTCGCACGGCACCACGCTCCCTCCGGTCCTCTAGCACTGCTTGACTGGTCCCACCATCTCTCAGGGTACATGGAAGGCCTGCATCGAGACTCTTCTCTGTTCTGGCACCAAGGTGGTGGAATGAACTTCCCCTAGATGTCCGAACAGCTGAGTCACTGGCAGTCTTCAAACGACGTCTAAAGACTTACCTCTTCATAAAGTACTTAAGATAGCACTCACACACAACAAAAAAACAATGGTATTCCTAGTTTGTGACCTAGTGAGCCAATATCAGAATTTATTTTTGATAGACTTCAAAGCACTATTGTAAGTCGCTCTGGATAAGGGCGTCTGCCAAATGCCATAAATGTAAATGTAAATGTAAACTGTATTGTCTTGTATGTTTCACCAGTACAATGCAAATTGACTTGATTTGATTGACTTTTGTAAGTGTTGCATTACGTCTTCAGTTTGTCTGACAAAGCTGCTACACTCAATATTGAAAACATATTTAACCCACCACCACTTGTCCTGAAATCCAAAACCATGACATCATCCCAAAAAATCCCAAAGGATGTCATTACATGACTTATTTATGTCAGGCACAACTGTCAAGGCTTGTTCTACTTCACTTTTCCAGTCATTAAATATATCCCTTCTTTCAACAGGCATGTCTTCACTTCCACCTGACAATTTAAAACCTGAGAAACAACTAATAATACTAGCACTGATTCTTTCTTGACAGATAGAGTGAATTCTGTGTACATCATTGTACGGGAGTCGTAATAATTATGGATCGTGTGTTTATTGCTCACTGGAGATCTGAAATAGCTTCCTTAAGGGGATGTCATGTGACTTTCTGAGCTGTGATCCAAGGATCCAACACTAACAATAGCACCCATGCATTCCAGACTGCCCTTTCCAAAACTTTCCAGTCTGCTCTCCTACCAAACTGCAGCCTCCGTTCTGACCACTCGCAGTTGGCTGCAATATTTAGCTGCACTGCCACAGCTTGGTGTTTATATTGTCATGAATTCAGAGAAGTGTGTATGTGTAGGTTTTCAACTTGATTCATATATTCAGCTACTCATTTGGAGCAGCCATTTGCTTTAAAGTGGTATCATAATATAAAATGACTGATGAATGCCACCTTTTTCCAGTGGAATATATCTTTCAATTGCATGATTACCCTGGCATTAAATCATTCTCGGGTAGGAAGAGTCTCTAATTGTAAGGTTGTGACTTAGTGATGCATGTAAACACCTCATAATTGAATCGAAGAAGGAAATGTTCGAGATATGTGAATCCTAGCAAAGATAAAAACATAAGAGAACCCGAACGCATAAATATGTGACAAAGTGAGATACCCTGTAGTACTCTAACTATTCTAGCTAGTAAAAAAAAGCACTAAAATGTGCCCTTAAATAGTGTTACTATTAGGACGCACTGGGACTTGTATCAGTGTATCTTGTACCTTTTAAATGTCCTAAATGTCTATTTACACCACTACACTCCACCCTTAAATTAAACCCATAAATAGAAACTTATAAAACCACAAATCTTAAGTGCCGGTAAAAAAAGATTTAAGATACCAGTTTGTGTTTTTATTTATGAGGACTAACTTTTAGGTTAAACAGTTATTTCTTTCCAAAAGCACATTCTTCTATGGACATCTCTGCTATAATGGTATGAGCCCCTCTCTTAAAAAAGGAAACCAATAACCAGTTGAAGCAACACGATGGCAGTGTTTTTTAGAGATGTACAACACATCAGCCATGGTGACAACTGTTCCGAGTAAAGAAGATGATGCAGGAAAAGGATGTGCATTTCTAATTTAAACCCTACATCTGCTGTTCAGCATAGTTACAGTGTGTGCAGGCTGCACAGTGTTTTTGCTGAGCGGGGCCAAATCTCACTGGAAATATGGAGTGAAGCCACTAATTTGCATGCATGGAATAAACAACCCTTGTTGAATAATCGTCAACTTGAACAGATAATGGAAAGAACAGGTATAGCAGCGAAGGAATAGATTTATTTCACCAGTGGCAAGGAGAGCAAATTCCAGCACTGACCTGGCCTATACAGTGTTTATATAAGTTTTGTATGTGTGATGGGACATGGTGGGTGGTTTAGATGACTCTGAATTATCCATATATTCCATAATTTAAGAATTTTCAGGTATTAGAATGTTATAAATCATAAAAAGAAAAAACATAAGCAGGATATACTTTATTAAATATTGCCCTACCAAATCCAAAACAAGTAAGAGAAGGTATGAGAACGGAGGCTATGCTTATGGGCATGAACGATTTATTTGTCTATACAGGGAGTCTGCCGCTCTCTGGACTACAGCTTGCGCATCATTAAAGTCCTGCCAGGTATTTCGGCCCCGCCGCCGATGATCTGCCACATCAGTGAACTGAGACTGCTGTCTTCTGAAATCCAGCGTCCCGTCAATCAGTTCCTTGGCTTGCATCTTTGGACATGAAAAAGCCATTAATCAGGACTAAGAAAAGTGAAACATTAATGAATTATAATCAGCATTAGTAATTTAGATACTGTAAAGGAATATTCCAAAGGTTTTTCAACCTAATGTCTATCTACTGCATCTCCAATATGGATGAACACAGACAACAATTTCCATGTTTCCCTGAAAAGAACAAGTCCCATTTACATGAAACACACATACAGTGGTCAAAGGCCAGTCACTGAGTCATCATGTTAATGCCTTTTCCATGAATTCTTCAGTTAATAAATTAAGCTATATATAATTGCAGCTCAAAGTAAACTCAGCAGAGCTTCAGTTTCTACTTGATGTATGAAAACGGCAAACTTTAGAACAAGCATAAGCACTGCAAATGGAATAACTTTTTACTGCATTGCTTCAGCGTTGCGTAAAACTACATAAGGACAGTTTTGCTAAGACTTGCTCTCATATCTGTCTCATCCTAAGACCTTTATTGTTATAGTGTAAAGGTTGTAGGTTTAAATATGCATTATATATTGAAGTAAAACTCAGTAACTGAATTCATTCACTGCCCTTAGGCTTCCATTATGAGTGAGTTTGGAGTAAACTGTTTTTCAACTCTTTTCTCAGTACAGGAGAATGTAGAAATGATTCTCCTTTGGATTAACACATCGGGGTCGATAGGGATTATGTTGCAATGTTAGTGTACATCTTTAGGCTGGGTTTGTTCTGGTGCTTTTTGCATTTGTTCATATGTGCTTTTTTCCTCAGAATTTATCAAGCTTTATTCATGAGAATGTGCAGTTCTCTTTTTCGTGTTAGAAAATTGGAAGTAACTCTAAAAGGAGTTTAAATATAAAGTGTTTGTGTTACAACAGGGTTTCTAGGGTAATATTCCTGCTTAGGGCATGCTGCTACTATGAGCTATTACTCACATGGTAGTAGTTATACTTAATGTTATGGAACTTCTGCAAAACTGGTTAGTTCCTATTATCACTTATATCATGGCAGCGATAAACAGTTGTGTAAACAGCTGTTCCTTCATGGGCCTCTCTTTTTGCTCACTCTCTCTTGACATTAATAAGGCACAAAACAAATGCAGCTAATGTTACAGAGAAAAGTGCTCTGTCCTGAAGACTCTCCCATGGTGCAAAACCTACTGAGTGTTACAAAGAGCTAGCACTGGAGACTCCTTCCATAAATAAACATCTCCTTACAGAAAGCTTCACTGTATCACCATACATTATACATTTTTCTTTGTTAAATAACAACACGTTTGTAATCTGTTTATTATTAGTCTTAGACTATTGTGGAGCGTCCGTTACTGTGTAAGTTTTTGCTATAGAAATAATACCATATTAGAACAAGTGCATTAACATAAACCTGCGATTTCTCTTGCAGCCAGAACTACTGAAAAATAATCAACACCTTCTGACCAATCAGAACTGAGAATTCGACAGCGCTGTGGTATAAAATAACATTATCACAATAACAATAATGAAACAATAAAAACACGCAGGATGAGATAAATGAGCAATGGCATAATCTGCTATACTGCAGAGCCAGATTTGTGATAGTGTGTCTTTGGTATCAAGCAACTGCCACTAATATAATTTTCTGTATAATAAGTGGTACAATTCAGGTTTTGCCAAAAGAAATATAGCTGTATTACCTGTAAACTGTATCAGCCTGGTTGATCTGATCTCCGAATCAAACAAATCTCTTAACAAAATCAATAATGTTACTGTTTATACATTATTATACTTACTGCCTGCTTGGTTGTAATATGAGGTGGAACGTAATCCGTTGCATATGTAGTAATTAACTCACTGAAATAAGAAGTATACAGTGGCATTAGATTCTGAGCCTGTACAACAATCTGTTTTATAAAAGCAAGTCCATTACTAATGCAGCTGAAATGAGATCTACTAAACCATTGAGCCTTTGCAAACAATATCACCACTAGTGTCTTATGTTGTAAAATTCAATTATTTTTTCATCAAAATGCCCCTGGCTAATATTGATTTCTTTCATGACTATACTGTGACAACTATTTACTGTATCTCTGCAGAGTTCAGCACGAGTTCACCAGGAACTGCCTGATATGGCACTAAAAATCAGTGTGCACCCTGAAAGAATCAGGACAAAAGAATTCCCAAGAAACACTCAATTTAGTGAAACCGAATAAAGTTTCGCTGAAGCTTTATTTCACCGAATAACATTTTTCACATTCTCCTCTTAAGGAGAAAAGAAATAGAGAGTAACCTTAAAATGTCATCTGTAAACTGTCACTTCTTTTATTACATAATAGGCATAAATCACACTAAATAAAACACAATGCATTTAATTACATATATTTATCATGGACAGATACTTACATTATTACTATCACAAAGAATAACAAGATCACTATTTCCCTCTACTGGGCATCAAAGTAAAAAACAGGCTTCCTGTCTGTTAAAATTTGCATTTTAACATAAACAAGAGTCTGGTAAAACAGTAGAGTGAAGTACTGCCTGAAATCCTCTTACTTACTTTTCATTACAGCTTGGCTGATAGCAGGAGAGGATGGATTTGCCAGCTGTGTCTGATGTTCCTATTTCTCTGCAGAAAACAAAAATGCGTATTAAATCAAAGGCCTGTTTGATGGACACATATATTATTATATACTATTTGTAGAAGCATCACTAATAATAATAATAATGATGATAATAATAATAAAGGTCATAGTAGTAATAGTAGAAACAGAAGCAGAGGAAGAAGAAGCTTGAGGACCTTAACAGGAGAGAAGCAATACTAGTTGATAGTATGAGCAGTATTATATAATACACACACTACAGTTATTACTACAGACGCTCGATTTTGTTCTGCTGCATAACGTGAAAACGTTTTGTTAACTTTATAAAAGCTAAAGACATGTCCTACATATGTGCTGACACTGAGAAGTATATCTTACATGTTGCAGAAAGACCTTCTTGAAACGTTTTGAGGATATCAGACAGAACGTCC
Source organism: Pangasius djambal (assembly GCA_022985145.1). Taxonomy (NCBI): domain Eukaryota; kingdom Metazoa; phylum Chordata; class Actinopteri; order Siluriformes; family Pangasiidae; genus Pangasius; species Pangasius djambal. Next base: position 7,469,633 of record CM040998.1, read on the forward strand.
TTTGTACTGTTTACTGGCCTTTTGAGGATTTTTAGAGGATGTTCTTTTATTAACTGGGGATTGTAAGGGGGAAAAAAAGACTTCTTCAAACTTGGTGAAAAATGTGAACGCCTTTATTCCAATAACAGCAACAGCAAGGCTGAAAAAAGTACCTCGGATTCCGTGGAGTCAGACTGAACCCAAAGCATCTGAAACCTTTGCATTATATACCGCTTGAACAATTATTATTATTTAAATGCAAACATTTGGTATCCTGTTGACCGGCATGGCCCCTTTTAATCTATTCCTTTTCCCACCCTATGATTTGATCGACTTCCTGAATTGATCAGCATCCTAGTGTAAGTGTGAAAAAGTGTGACAGTGAGGTCAGACCAATCTTTTTGACTATGATGACTTGGATATTTGCGGTAACAGTTTATCAGTCTTAAGGCATGGGAGAGAAGAACCTGAAGTGTTTGGTTTGAGATCACACCAGATCAAAACCCACTTGTCGAGCAGACTCTGTAATTCCTTATAGGATACACCTGGTCCAACTGATCAGCGGCTTGTCCACCATATATATCAGCCATTTAACAAATGTTAATCTTCACAACTCCTCAGAAGTCCTCTTTCACAACTCCATACATTTTCAATTCTGTTCATATACTAATGACGTCTTTTGAGTGACTAACATTTTAAACGTATGTTGCTATTTGGCAGATATAAGCTGATTTGCTCACCTCTCTAGATGTTCGCAATTGTGGGGCAGCATGCTCACTACCCCTTTTAGCTATTATTTTGAGTTATTATTGCACCTAGTGGTCAGAAAACTGCAACAAACACCAAGAGAGGCCCACTGGGACAGGAATCACGGTGCCCCATGCTTGCTCAATGAATATGCAATTCATTTTTTGCTCACTTGCAATGGAGGACCAGAGGACAGGGCAGTTAATGACAAGGTTTCCCGGGTTGTGGTTTTTACACCAAATTGTGCTAGTTTAAAAATATTAAATATTATATCTAATAAATATTAAATATCAACTCAACTCAAAGGGGGATTATGGAGTAGATAATGTCCATACATCAGAAATGCGTTTGCACCACAGTGACCTTGTTTGTCTCGCAAAGGCGGAGAAAAGAAGAAGTTTCAAGACCTTTGTTTGGTTTTTGATATACAGTTGAACCAGACATTTTGCTGAAACCTGGCAAACACACCTGCACTATTGACCACAGATGAATAAAGGTATGTGGAGCTGCTAGACTGTACGCTGGATAACTGCACGATGTTGACTTTCAACTGCCTATTACAGGTTAGTCTAAAAATTCAACAGATACTAGTCTATAGCATGAATCAGTGATAGCATCTCACTTAATTTTGCTTCAGGTTATGTTGTTATTAATGTTGTCCTGCCCCACCAAAATGGTCATGAGCCACTGCTGCAGCTGATCAGCTAATTATCAAGCTCTTGATGAGCTGGATCAGACAGGTTGAGAGCAGGAAAATCCTCGAACTGTCCACACTGGGAGTGGAGAACCCCTAATTTAGAAATAGTCATAGCAGTAACTAGTAGTACAAAGAAAAGGATTTTACATTAATCCCTAAGAGAGAACTTGATAAGCCTGCTTTACCTGTGAAACACCAGAGAGTGGAAATAATCAGCCTGCACCATTGATTTTGCAGTGTCCTTGGCCTCATGTCCTTTCTCTGACTGAACCATTTGGGTTGTTGTTCTCCAGTCCTGTGAAAAAGCAGAGTTTTAATCTAATAATCTATTAAAGCCCATCAGCAACTTTAGTTGCCGCAGACTATTTTCTCTTTTATAAAAATGTATTACCGTAGTATACAGATTTTTAGAGAGTTGCACATGAAAGAATACAAATGGATAAATGAGTTTTATAGATACAAGAATTTTGCTTCACATGCTGTCATGTGATAAAGCCAATTTCCTGCAGTTACTTCTTGCAGTTCTGGAAGCATGACTGAGCCAATTCCATCAAATTAAAGGTAAAATGTATAGATTTACTGTACATTATGGCTGATTTGTTGATATTTATTCCACTGTGAATTTATTAACTTTATGTTTTTGCACTTTTTCATACTTTGCCATGGAAATTTTAGAATTTCAAAGTTGAAATAAATGTATTCAATTCTACCAGGGTTTTTTTTTTTTTTTTTTCAAATCAAATGGTTCATTGTTAATTCAATTCACATATTTTTACTGTGACTAATATGTCACTTTAAGGCTTGTGATATAACTGTTTAGTCACTTTTTTAGGATATGAATGCTAACGTTAAATGTTTTCTTATATTTGTTTTTAAATTTTTGTTGCTGAGTTTATTTTTACTGTTTATTTAATTTGTAGAGTGCAATGTAAGAAGAATATAACACATTTTAAACAGATATATACATATTTGTGATTTTGATTTTACATGTGATTGTTAAGCTACTAGGATTAAGATTTGAGTAGTAATAATTTAAATTATTTTCTTACATTTGTTTTTAAATGTTATGAAAATGTTTTGGATATTATTTTACTGTGCATTGCTTTTTTAGTAGTTTTTAACGAACTGCTTTAAAGCGGATGTTTTTTTTTTTCATTAAAATATGCCCCTTTGTTGTAAATCTTAATCTATTTCTCCAAATAAACATGGTAACGTTTCCTAAGTGACCCTCTGTTTTGTCCTAACCATAGTGATTTAGGTGCTTAGACATTTACAACTTGCCAGGTATCTGAATCCAGTTAGTACCTCAGCATGCATGAAATCACAGGAAAAAGTACTGGATTATTAGATTTGGATTCAAATTTGATTATTCATCACAATACCTCTGGCTAATCTTAATTTCTTTTGTGACTAATTTGTGACAGCTAACTTCTGTCTCTCTGCAGAGTTCAGTAATGTGTAATGTGTAATGTGATTAGGGGACCAAGTGCAGCAGGAAATGCCTGATGTGAGCAACAGAAGTCTGTTTACTCCCTGAAAGAGTCTGAAAGAATGGCCTTGAATCAGCCAAGCTGTTAGAGAAAGTGAGGAGATTTTCACCTCACACTTTTCTCCTTTTAAGACGAAAAAAAAAAAAACAGAGAGAATAAGCATAAAATTTCATCTGTTTGATCAATTAGTGTTACTGACATGTTTACATGAAATCACTGGGAATAATCTGGACACATATGAGTTAATGTTACTATTAAAATGTGATTTTATTTAATGTAATTAACTCAATATACAGTTTGCTCTCAGTACAGTTAGCACTTACTGCATCCAAATGTGTGCCAAAATGCTTGTATGTTGACTTGTGTAATTTTCTTTGTCCATCACCACATGCAGAGATTTCATAGTCTTTTGGTTCTGCCTCCATGTTTTTGTGCCTTTAGAACAAAGGAACTATTATTTCAGCAATTTCATTATTTTTACTCAGTCAGCAGGATTTCTTTTCTTTTTTTTTTTTTTAAATAATACTCACCAGTCTGAAATCAGCGTTTTCCTGCTGTAATTCATATTTAACCACCCTACCCAGATTGCTATAAAGATATTGAAAAAGAAGAGCAGATATTTGCAGTATTTATTCTTCACTGATCAGGCGCGAGGACGTTTCTAATGACGCCACCTTGTTGCCATGTCAAATGGCAGAGTCTGCGCATGCGCGAAAGCTGCTCGGTGTCCCGGATGAGGTTGAGTCACTCGTACTGATGTCACTCGCGCTCTGAAAATGGCTGAGTCGGAAGAGGAGGTGGATGTCTTGGTCCAGAGAGTTGTCAAAGATATCACTAACGCTTTTAAGAGAAACCCTGGCATGTATGTATCTTTGGTTTTATGTCTAGTCGTCGTTTTTTTGTGCTCTATAGTCTGATATGTTCACGCACGCGAACGCCCAGGTGGCGCGTGCTAACCCTGTAAACTACTTCTTGGAGCTAGCTAGCTAGTTGGCTGTAGCTGTTTGGGGGACAGGTGTATCTCAGACTAGCTGTGCTAAGCTAGCTGTACACAATGAGAGTCTTTGCCGAACTGAAGATAGATTGTGTCCTGCCTTTTGTCTTCTGCCTTTAACTGTATAACAAGTTATTTGTATTTTTTCCTATAGTTATAAACACCTTAGGTTGGTGTTGAACGGTTTAACAACTTGCATAGAAACTGCCACGAGAGTGACAGTTCAAATCAAATCTCACTCAGACTGCTTTCTGCTCTCTTGATATCTGTCACAGCTGTTTCTTTTCTTTCTTTTCTTTTCTTTTTTTGCATCACTAGGACTAAAGGGCGTTCCTGTCATATGAATTAAATGCCTCTTTAATGTGGATTTGACCTGAGATGCTTTTCCCGTAAAACATAAAGCTAAACTACTGACTAATCTACTCCTCTTGTATTTTTTCAGGCAACCCAAATTCATGAAGCTCAGTGACCCAAGTCCTCATTAGTCTGTCCCCAAGGTTGTAACTGTGCCAGCTAGCTGATAGCACAGAGTCAGCTTTGATCTGGGTCATATAACGAAGCAGAGATGTGTCAATCCTGCTTTTACCTATTTTTGCTACAACATTGATATTGATATTAATATTGGTTATTATTGATATTGAACGGAGTGTTGAATACAAGCTGACATCTTTGCTGTAATTCGGTCGAGTCTCTGCAAGCTTCTGTTGCCATGTTACAGGGAACGTTACAGGTGCGATGACATGCTTTAAGGCAAGACAGGTGTCAGTCAGTCAGTCAGCATTACATGCAGTCACGACTATAAAATACTTCCGCGGATCAGACTGCAAAATCTGTTAAATCTGATCTGATACTGATCCAGAGTTTCAGGTTAGTACTGATACTCGAAGGGTTTCCAGCTTGAATAATGCAGCCCTGTGTCTGCTGTTCCTAAGGGAGGTTTCACACCTGTTAATCTATTTCTTGAGTCTGAAAAACATAAAAACATACTAAAAAAAACCAAAAAAACATGCTTATAGAACTTTTTCATTTGTTGTCAGAAGTATGGAGGTGGTACATCAAGTATGGAGGAGGTCACATCTTTATCAAGCACAAGTATCATCAAAAATCACCTGAACATGGAGAGAGGCAGAGCTGTCGCTAAATAAATGAATATAATATGAAGATAATTATGCGAAAATGAGTTTAAAACAGGTTGTGTATTGCAAACATTTCTGCAGGGCTAACATCTCTGTCCTTTGGCTAAGTTTGCTTCTCTTGGCTCTCTATGAGAAAAGGTTGCATGCATCCCATAATACACGTTTCATTCCCTTCCTGCAGTTGGTTGGATTCAGAGCTGACTTTCTCACTTTCTCACTGAAAATGAATCACGCTAGAGTTCACTTGGAACCGGACCGAGGCCACCTCGCACAGATGGTCAGATCGGTTATTTTGGTCCACGTCCTCGTGTGTTCTGACCTCCCTAAATGAGCCACACCAAGAGGGGAACACACCAGGGTTCAATTTAAACAGATGAAACGCTGCATAACTGAAGGCACCCTAAGACATTTGTTTACGTTTGACACTTTGTTTTATTTTGATTGTAGAGATGAGATCGGTCTCATACCGTGCCCGGAGGCCAGGTACAACAGAAGCCCCATCGTCTTGGTGGAGAATAAGCTCGGGGTGGAAAGCTGGTGCGTGAAGTTCCTACTGCCCTACGTGCACAACAAGCTGCTGCTCTACCGGCAACGCAAGCAGTGGCTGGACCGCGAGGGTAAGGCCATGTCTTATTTGAATATTCCATTTTCCTGGGTCATACCATCAAACCGTAATGCGGCAAGGACGTGACAATAATGATTAGAGCAGAGGATCTAATCGGAGCTCTATCTCTCCACTCAGCGCTGGTTGACATCACATCCACAGTACTGCTACTAAACCCGGACTTTACCACTGCCTGGAACGTCAGGTAATGAATCACTTTAACCGTTAACCACAAGTGTGTGTGTGTGTGTGTATGTGTGTATGTGTGTGTGTGTGTGTATGTGTATATATATATATATATATATATATATATATATATATATATATATATATATATATATATATATATAGTGTGTGTGTGTACATGTATGTATGTATATATATCTGCTCTCTTTCCTCAAATAATCTGTACTGCCTGTCTGGTTTTTTTTTTTTTTTTTTTTTTTTTTTTTTTTTTTTTTTTTTTTTTTTTTTTTTTTTTTTTTGTGTTTTCTTTCTGTTTCATTTATTTATTTATTTATTTATTTATTTATTCGTTTGTTTATTTATTTATTTATTTATTTAGACTTTTGGTCTTTTTTGGGAATGACTGTCAGCGGCTGCTGTTTATAGAAAGTGATTGCACATTCATAAATAAAACCTGCACTCAAGTCCTTCACCCCTGCACTGTGATTATAAATATAAATGTGTTCTTCAGTTAGAGGAGATGAGTCCCTCAGGTGCTGCATTTGATAGGTGATGATTTGACACCCAGACTCCATTAACATAAGAGATTTTTTGGGATTATTTCAAATTGTCCATTAGATGGAGCTATAGTCAAGACTCGGTTTTAAATGTCGGTGCGTTTTTTTTTTGGTTTGTTTTTTCTTTCATTTGCAGGAAGGAACTCCTTCAGTGTGGAGTGCTGAATCCAGAGAAGGACCTTTACCTGGGGAAATTAGCGCTGACCAAGTATCCGAAAAGCCCAGAGACATGGATACACAGGTCAGGCTGATTTTTAATTCTTCGTCCTCATCTGTAATGCAAGCACAGCTGCAAGATTATGCTCTTAATAGTATAGCAATATTAATTTAGCATCAGTTTGCCGTATAAGTTACTGACCCAGTTAAAGCAGCTGCTGCAGCCGTCCCTCAGCCGTACGCTTTCCCTGTGTACACCCAAATCAGGTCAGATGAGCAGATCGATAAAATATTAAGTATCTCAAAATAAGTTACGTCCTGCATCCTGGCATGGACCCACAGGCATGCAATTTTCTAAGCTTCGTTAGCATTAATTTTTCACTCCCGTCCCCTCAGATTTTTGAGCAGGCGCCGCGGCTCTTCTGCTCTGAATCGTGGGTGGGAGGTGTATCACCTAGACTTTCTGGTTCCATAGCACTAGCTCAAATATATTGCTTGAGGTTTAAGGGTTTTTAAAGGGATTTAAGGGCAGTGGAAGCTCAGAGGTGATGGGATGGTCGTGAGCTTAAATTCCAGAGCAGACAGAAAGCCGCTATTGGGTCCTTGAGCAGGAAGCTCAACTCTCAGAGGCTCAGCTCGCTGCTTGACTTGTATTCTGCCTCACTTGCAAGTCGCTTTGGGTCGAAACATCTGCGAAATGAATAAAAATCAAAATGTAGGTCACATCTGTTTAATATTACATTGAGGATAATGCAACTGATGTAGTGCAGTGCTTAAAAAGAGAAAAATTATTCTTGTAATGTAATTTTTATTATTCAATTAATAATATTATTCAGAATAATTCTTCACTTTTAATCTAAACCACAATTTTAATTGTGCTGTAATTTAAGATAACTGATGGGTATGAAGCTGTTTGTGCTTAATAGAAAATGTCCATTTCAGTGTTGGTTATTATTAATTTTAATATCAGTCTTTTTCATATTTCTATTTAATTTTTACATCAATTTGAATTCACCATTTTCTCTTTTCCTTTTTCAAGGAAGTGAGAGTTGGAGTAGGGTTCTACTATCAGCATTTACGCTCCCATCAAGCCCATAGACATTTAGAAACCATTTTCATGTTGATGATCAAACCCATGATCTTGACATCACTATACGCCAGCTGTGTTAATTAAAACAGATAGAAAATTAAGCACAAAAGAAAAAAAAGAGATGCGTAGCTGAGAAGTTGTAATACAGTACCTGTGTGATAGTCGGGTGAAGTAGTGGTGTGTGTGTGTGTGTGTGGGGAAGGCGATGGGTGCTGAAGAGGCTGCAGAAGGAGCCGTGTGGAGCTGACGAGAGAAGCGACTACAGTGAGCAGATACAGACAGCCGTGCACGAGGAGATGAAGGTGTGTGCAGATGCCGCGGGCCGTTACGCCAGCAACTACAACGCCTGGTCACACCGTATCTGGGTCCTGCAGCACATGGCCAAAGGCAATCTGAAGGTAGGGCAAACTGTGTGTGTACTTCTTACTCAGGGTGTGTTTACTGTATATTTAATGCAGATTAACATCATCGTACTGAGACTAACGCAGTGAACATTGTGATTGTACAGTATTTAGTTGTGAGGACGAGAAATGGTTTGAGGGTGGTGGTTTTTTTTTTTTTTGCTATGTTTTATGGTGTTACTATTCCCCTGTTCTAAATTTTGTCTCCTTAATAAACAGCAATGTGAAATATTTTAGATTTTATATGGCCATGTTAATGCCTAGTCTTGCTGCCTTGCACTTTCTGAAGCTTCTTTTGGTCATTACAATGCCCCAAAGTGTTTTCTTATATTAAAGGGGGCTGGAACTACGAGTAGGAACAATACTTGAAAATGTTTCTATGATGCACAATATGTGATGTATTAATATGAGTATATGGCTTGCTAACAAACTGGCAACTGAACAGTAGATTTGCATTAAAAAAAGCAGTTTGTTGACTATAAGTTATTTTTTTTATTATTATTGCAGCTAGGTGGGGGTAGCATTATGTTTTCAGGTTGGCCATTTCTCTGTGCATCTGTCAGTCTGTTTCTCATTAGCACAATGACTCAGGAAGGAGAGGTTGCATATTTGTAGGATTTCTATGGAATTGTCATTGTAACCAGCAGATGAACTGATTCGATTTTTGGAATTGATCAAACAGTTTTAAGGTCACAGCACGGTCAAAAGGCCAAAATAGTTTTCCTTCAATAGCTTCCTTCCTGTATGAAATATATTTTAGGGGTGTTTTATGGCATACAGCTTAGTAACTAGAAGTACTAGTACTTGGTGGTGGCGGAGGCATCCCCATTGACACCGCTGGCGTTCTACTTGTTGTAGACATTAAATAAAACGAACACTGAAAAGCATTCTTGCAATATCTCAGAAAAGTCTATTGTGCTAATGTATCTTGAAATTAATATTATATGGCCATAGCAACAGTAGGAATCGCCCGAGCTCAAACCAAACAAAGCATGCGGCTATCAAGCATGAGCCACATAAACAACTCTACACTATTTTAAAGTTAATTGGTTAATAGGGAGGGCAGTAATGATGCTGTCTCGTATCTGTGTCTTTAGTAATAGGGACTTGTTTAGGAGTCATTGTCTTTACATGTTTGTGTGTTGGGATCATTAAAGGTCTGGTTTGTTTAGTCAGTCCAGGTGATTTAGTTTAATTTCAACGACTACTGACCCCAAACTTTCTCTTAATGGTATGTATTAGTAGCATGTTTGTGCTTTCCCTGTGCAGGTTCTTCACGATGAGCTCTCGTCCACGAGACTTTGGGTGTCGACGCATGTGTCTGACCACAGCGGATTTCACTACCGCCAGTTCCTGCTCAAGGCACTGCTAGCCGAGCTGGGTCAGGCCCAGCAGCCTAACAGAGGAGGCTCAGTGGACGAGCCACACACCGATACCATCCCTCAGCTCTTCCACGACGAGATAGAGCTCTGCACTGACCTCATCGAGTCATACCCAGGCCACGAGACCCTGTGGTGCCACAGGTGAGGGCATATGGCACACAATTTACACTTTCTACATCCAGACGACAAAGCTGCCAACTTTCATGCATTTTGCATAGTTGCTCTGTATTTTAACATGGACGTACCCTGCTACGCATTATCACTCAGAAATACAACAAAAAGAGTCTTAATCTCTGCTTCAACACACAGGTCGGTTGCATCCCAGCTGTCTACAGATTTACCATATATGCTCCCTATGTAGTGCACTATAGAAACCATTTAAGAGTCAACCACATAAAAAGTGACACCAATAAGCACGTGTTACCTTGTTAACTATTTGCATGTGATATTACCTTTGAGACACGTAAGTGATACAAATTGAAAAATTAAAAAAGTGCCATTAATGTTGCCTTTATTAATTTACTTGCCTAAAAGTATTCCAATGAAATTTGTTCTGATATTTTATTAGTACTGTTTTTATTTAATGCTGTATTTTATTTGCTGCTAATAATGGAGTTGTTTGTATCCTTTCATTTCCAACATGTGCAACCTGTATGTATCTTATTCTCAAACCTTTTTAGTCATTTATTTCTATATATTAATATTTTTAGATCATTTTCGTAGACTACAAGGTCCATACAACCCAGCGGTTAAAAAGAATGTGAAATGGTCTCTCTGTAAATCAGTGTAGGTTGAATGTCAGTCTTTCAATGCATACCACTCTTCTCTCAGCGTACTCGTCTTATTACATGTTCTTGGAGTGCTGTAGAGATACAGGCAGGTGAGAACTTACGGGAAAAATGATGGTGGTTGAGTGTGCTGTCTAACATGTCGCTCCAAAATCTCTCACAGCTGATCGATGGGTTGAGATCTGGTGTCTGTGAAGGCCACTGTGTATGATTTTAAATCATTTTCATGCTTATTAACTCATTCAGTGAGCCCTCGTTCCCTGCAGTCACCCTGGAAGAGCCCACTCCCATCTGGATAGAAATGTTCCATCATAGGATGAAGGTGATCAGTCAGAATAACTTTGTATTGATTTGCAGTGACCTTTCCATCTAAAGCAAAATACCTCATACAGCATCACAAAGCCACTGTTTTTTTGGTTTTTTTTCCCCCTTTGTCCACCACCTGTACATTCAAGTCTTTTGGAGGATTTGTCGTATTTTCTAAATCTGTACCAATTATATGGCATAGCACATTAGCTACAGTTCCGTTCAGTGGTTCTGTTTATTAACCTCCATCTGGATTGGCGATAAGGTAGAATGTGTTTTCCAGCTGCATGCTGTGCTGCTGGAGTGTGCATGAGCACTGTGTGTGCTGCGCACTGCGTGAGTGCTGTGACTTTGTCTCCCGTAGGTTGTCCTTGGCCTTCTGCTAGACTGGCCTGATGTGTTTATAGTGCAGTGTTATAGTTTGATGGATGATCCTGTGCTGCAGAACTGTAGGTCACTGAGGAGAATTCTGTCTCTCTCTCTCTCTCTCTCTCTCTCATGCTCTCTGGGGCTTTGGGAGGAGAACAGGTGCTTGGTGAAAAATGTTTTATACCTCTTCAGCTTCTGCTGTCAATTTGCACTTATTTACAGTGCTGTTGCTACTGTGGTTACAGTGTTCCTGCTGTATTTATTTTAAGCTATTAGATTGTTTCCAATGCAATACTCCATTTTTAACCTGCTCTCAATTTACCATGTATGATTACTACAGACAAGTGTAACTTTTTTTCTTTTCTTTTTTTTTTTTTTTACCCTCAAATAACCTGACTTTGGTCTTTTCGCAGCACATCCCTTATATCAGGCAGTTGTTGAGGTTATTTTATTTAAGAGAGCTTGCTTGCTGACCTTGCAAATAATCCTGAGTAAGGAGCTAGTTTAAAAAAAGTCTAGTCTAAACATCTCTAAAACCTTGCTACTTAAATGTGCTTTTCTCATGATTTGGTTGGTTACATGCCATAGCCATAACCCTAATCATTTCAGTTTGTGAAATCAGATCCTGGCCGTCAAAATGTCTGCGATGCTCCTGCACCATCACATCAAAACAGAGAAGAATGCTTAAATATTGTGTACAGATTACAGCAAACAAATGTTTAAAGTGTTTAAATGGCATAATTAAAAAGACATTAATAACAAGAAATTTATTCAACTGAACAGAACCAGGGCTCATGATGGGGCTCATGATGGGGCTCATGATGGGGCTCATGTTTAAATGCCAAAAGTGACTTTTTACCTCAGCTGATGAGACTGATGTGAATGATTCTGATAATTAAAGTGAGAACTCATTTTCCATTATAAACTTAATTTAATACATAATAATAAAGAATAATAATATAATTCTTTAAGATTTAGATCAGTTTATCAAATAAGTAGATCAGGTTATAAATACAGCAGTAGGCAGTGCATCTTTGCAGTGGAATTGGAAAAAATCTTTAAATATAATTTTCTCTCTTTAACTTTTGGTGGTAACCAGATTTTAATGCTAGAAATTTACTTCAAGACTGTATATAGTGCGAAGGGCTTTCCCAGGCTGCCAGGCATTTTGTTTAATCCCATAAGCCTTTGCATTTAAATAGCAAGTAATCTGTATAATGGAAAGATGTATTTGTGCATACATCTCAGACTGAAGTGTTTATTTCTTCCCTCGAACAGACGCCATGTGTTCTATCTGTGGCATCACTGGAGGAATCACAGTCAAGAGCAGGGTCCTCTATCTCCAGGCCACGCCCACACTCTGCTTAATGACTCTTTAGACCCCAGTGATGAAGGCAGGAGCTCCCATGCCATGGACGTTGACTGTACACTAGAGGGCAGTAAGCACGGAGGCTACACACAGGACAGCAAAAGGTTGAAGCGAGGGCCACCCTGCCCCACTCTCCCTTCTGAACACACATTCATCTCACGTATCCTCAGCAGCTGCAGGAACCCTGAACAGGGCCGTTTCGCCAACGCATACAGGAAGTGGCTGGACTCTGTCATAGGTCAGCAGCTCAAGTTATACTCCGCCCACACGGGAATGGGCGAGGTTTGATAGATCAGCTTAGTTTTGGCACCACCCACGCACGTCCTGCATAACTGAAGAAGGCCAGACTGTCGGAGAAGCTCTACAAGTGAATTCCCCTTCATGATGAAAACCAAGTGATGAGCCATGGCAGAGTAATGCTGGTCTGCAGTATCTGCTTTTGTTCAGGTACTTGATATCTCAGGTCTGTGTTTTTATTTATTTTTTTTTCTCAGTTATTTGAAACTTTTTATATTGTTTTTTTTCCCTAAGGTTTGTTTTTTTTTTTTTTTTTTTGCTGCACAATTTAAACGAGTACAAGACGTCTTAATGATGCTGCCTTCAGTTGTACATTTCCTGTCAAGAGACTTA
>CM040998.1:7488535-7500483 GCA_022985145.1 Pangasius djambal
TATATATATATATATAAATAATAAAACAATCTTACAGCTTTTTCTTGTAAAGGTAAAGGCACCTATGAGTGAGCTGAAGTCTGTTAAGAAAAGATTACATATGTGGATGATTGAGAAAAATATACATTGCACTTATATTATATGTATATAATATTCACGTGTTAAAATCATAATACTCGGCCTTCCGTATGGATTGAGTGGGGAGCTTCTGACGTCACGTTGCCCCGCCCACCACGCCGTGAGTCGGAGCGCGAGGCGGGGACGGAGGAGGAAGATGGTGGAGTCGGGCGGGGCTGCTGTTCCGTTCCACTGCTGAAATAACAGGCAGCCGAGCGCAGGTGAGAGATGCTACTGATTATACGACGGGTTTTGAGCTTTGTGTGCGAGGGTGCGGGTTTGAAAACAAAGAGGAACGCGTGAAAAACAGGGAGACATTATGTCCACTGTTTGTGTGTGTGTGTTTGAGAGAGAGAAAGAGAGAGAGAGAGAAAGAGAGAGAGAGAGGGAGGATTAGTTTAAATTAGCAGCTGTTACAGAGTCGCACGCGCAGCGCAGCGCAGCAGTCATGTAGCTGATGATGTAAACAAAAGGAGAATCCTTGGTAGTGCAGCTCCTACTTTATTTTTCACAAGAAGAGACTGGACTGTAATGCAGATGAGTTCCGGGCCCAAATTATTCAGCAGAGCCAGAACTTTCTGCTGCCACGAATGTTGCATTAATATTATTATATAATAAGCAGTAGTAGGCTCAGTAATGAAGGCAAACTTTGTGTTTCTGCGCATGATTTGCGCAGGCAGCTGACTAGTGCTTGAGTCAGAGGCTGAGAATTCATTCATGATTAAGATTATGATTGCTAGAAAACGAGAATGAAGCAGGAGTCTTGTGGTTGCTGAGCTTTTTTTTTTTTTTTGATGTGCATTGGCTTTGAATGGCGTCCAAGCCTCTGGATCTGAGTGTGTTTTCCTGCAGGAACCAGTCTGATCTGATCGCCATTCAGTGTGAATCGGAAATCCTGCAAAAACACAGATCCTTGAGATGAATCTCTTTACGCATGTGTGTGTGTGTGTGTGTGTGTGTGTGTGTGTGTTTGTTCCGATGCCGGATGGAGCATCAGTCGCTTTTCCTCATCCTGATTGCTAATGATGTTGGACATGCAGGTCCACAACACCACTGCATTAAAAAAACAAACAAAAAAAAAAACCCTGCGTTTACATAGCGCATCTAGGTGATTTTTATATATATTTATATTTTGTTTAAAGCTGGATATCAGCTGCTGATGTGTGTTTTCCTGACAGTGCACAGGATGCTGATGTCGCAGTAAGAAATGATTTAGGAAGGGTTATGTGGTGCAGATGTACAGTGGTACAGTGGGCTTAGACCCACCCTTTATAAGATCTCAATCAGCACTAAGCTTCTGATTCCAACAGGCTTGTGTGAAAAATCATATTATTTCACCGTTTGTCTTTATATTCTGGTGGAGAAGAGCGGAATTGACCGCTGACCGATTTAGCCCTGCTGCAGCTTTATAGTAGACTCCTTATAGGAGTTTTACAGTGTTTTTTTTTTTTTTTCCCCCCATATCACATTTTTAACAATACGCATAGTCATAAAGCAGCTTTACAGACATCCGGATGTAGATTTATATTTAGATCTGTAATGAGCAGTGGCAAGAAAAAGCTCCAAAAAACCTCAAATCTTAACCAGACTCTGAGTGACACCGGATAGTAGGATTATAAATCATTACTCGTATAGGACTGTGTACTATAAAATCGAACAGTAGTAAGCGTATTGAAAGGATGTTCATTATGTGCCTGGCAGTCTTTATGGTTACAGCAGCAGTGCAGGTAGAAGTCTACAGAATCCAGGTGAGCTTATCCAGTGAACAAGCATGAGACTTGTTCACTTCCTCGTGCACTTCCTTGTTTTTAGGAAGTGCAGATCTTTAGAATATAGATATGGGACAATTCATCAGAGAGTGCACAAGCCACAAGAGCAGAAGAAGTATCAGGATGAATCTGGTTTGGGGAGTGAGAAGAGTGACAGGATCAGCCACCGGCATCCCATCAAAGTGATTTTTGTGCTTGTACATTATGATAAAGGACTTAAGGGCGTTATAAGTGCATCCAGTTTCAGGTACAAGAAGAATAGAAACAATTCAGCAGCATCACATGCTTGGATTTGTTTGAAAATGGAATTTTTAGCATAAAATAGTTCTTTAATTGTTATCTCCGTAGGATGGGATTTAAGCTTCCTACGTTTAAGTGTTTCAGTGTCTGACAGGGAACAGGGGTAGTTCACAAGGATCAGGCTTGAAGGTGCACTGCCATAGCCAGCAATTAGTCTACCTTTTTTGCTTGTGACACCCTTCTTGATTTAAAAAAAAAAAAGAAAATCAGTGTGTACTGCACAACATTCAAATGAGCGCATTAAAGTATTTGGCATTAAAGTAGCCCCAAATGACTTACTTTGTAAGATTACATATGTTCTGTTCTTCATCAGCTCTTAGCATTAGACAGAAATAATAGTGCAGCTGTTGGGGAACGCCGCATTGTTCCATGTCTGGTCTGTATCCTGTGGAAACACGAGCGCTAATTTTAAGTCGCCGAAATAATTTTAAACAGTGGAACCTTTCTTTAAAGAGCTCATAGTATACACTTTCTATTTTATTATTTTTTTTCCTGATGTCAACTTTTAAGTTATAATTTGAATTATTAGAAAATGTACTCCACCGAGTTTCATAAGTCATAACCATACTGTCTCATGGTCATTAAAAAAATGTTTCTTAGCAAAATATGCTGTAAATACAGTATGTGTGTAGAGTTTTTTCATCATTCTGAGTATACTGCTGGTAGTTCCTGTATGTACTGTGTACACTGGCTGGCGTATGATACGTTTTGTCTAAGTACTATGTAGAACTTGGGGGGAAAAAAATGAGGAATATGTAGTTTTGCACAATGTGAACCCTTTAAGCTAATAGTTGACCGATGAATAGACCAAGTAACTGAAAAAGATTCATAACACATGAAATGAGTATCCTTTTTTTAAAAAAAAAATATTTAGCATATTAAAAAAAAATAGTATTAACTTGCAATTGAAAGCTAAAACAAAAAGGTGAGTAAAGGATCCTGGTCCTGGACAACATTGTTCACTCTGAAGTTTCGCTTATATAATATTATATAATATTCATATTTTAGTATGGTTTTCAGTGTACTTCTCGCTATACAGTCTGATCAGTGAGTGCGGATTTCATGGGAAGTGCAAAACTTAATAGTAGATGAATGTAGACCCATGAGAGCGCTCAAAAAGTATTATTTGAATGTACTCTGTATTTTTGCTGTATTATATGAGACAGCATTGAGAAATCACACTCCAGCATGTAATTTATGCCTCTGTATTTACAGTTTGTATTGACGAGTTTTCCCCCTCCATATATTGATCCTGCAATCATTCAACAAGCAAATGCTGGTATACTTGTTAACATTACTATCAGTGCTGAAATCAGTGTTCACTGTACGTCAACAGTTATCCCCATCAAACACTTTTCTGTTTTTTTAACAGTTCTCCTGCCTGTAGGGCAAAGCATCGATCAATAAATCAATCAGGTGAATGGACAAATAGGAATAAACAAATCCGAATATAATTATTCTCAATAGAATTCAGGCAGTTGGGAGGGAAAACAGGGAAAAAAAAGGAAAAAGTTAAGAATGATATTTAATGAGATTTTCAAACAACGTCTTTGGAAAGATTCTTCTATTGTGCATTATATGCATTTACCGTACAATAGTACAGATGTTTAGGGAAAAAAAAAAAAACTAACGCAAATTTAGTATTGAGTTGAACTCCACTTGCTCTTGGAGAAAAATCGATTCTCCTGCATGTTCACTTTGAAACTGAAATTTCTGTGATTTTTGAATTCACCGCTTTTCAGACAGTGCATTAAATGTCAACCCTGTGACATTGGGACATTTCCTGAATGCACCTCAAGTCTTATCTTGCACATTCCTTTCCTTTTTTTAATCTGAGATCAGGTTTAATTTGCATGTGGCCCTTGGAGAAATCAAGACTGAAAGCCCTCTTTTTCTCATGTTTGCCTTTCAATTCTAGTCAACATTGATTTCTTGTCTGCGCTCCCGTGGCATGGCAGCCCACAATTATACGTCTGGAAGGCAGGTGACTTGGCTGTCTTTACCGCAGGGTGTTTTTAGAGGTTGTGTGCTTTCTGTTTCGGTCCCACTGGCAAACATTCCTAGGAATTTTGTCATGGAAGGTTCATGAGGTGATGCTCCATCAAATTTCCCTAGAGGAAGATCTTTCTGGGCAGATGAGCAAAGATGGAAAATTTCCCCCTTAGCCCTGCTTCTGTGTAACCTATAAACCACGTGGCCTATCCGAGATAACCGGTCTAGTGCTGTGGAGGGCAGAGGAGTGTGTGCCGCTCACAGCTCATCCATGTTAAAGATGGCAGGCTTTGAATTTTTTTTTAGAAAGTGCTGGGCAAGGTTGCCAGGTTTTAGCAACATTCTGAACACAACTACATCTCAAACACGGCACCAAATAACCTGACACTAAACCTAAAAAATTCGAAAAGGGAGATGCATTCTTCTTCTTTTTCTCAGTCTTTGTGTGGGAAACAAGTTCACCGCGGTGCGCATGCATGATTTGCAGTATCTGCAATACACCTTTTTCTAAATCATCTTCTGGTTCGACTGTTATCCACTCCATAATCCCCCTTTCCCTCTCCCAATCTTTGTAATCTCTTTTGTAACAGAAATGGTTCTTTACATTATAGATGGTCTGCACTTACGCTTTCACTTTGTTTGCCATAGCCTATGTCTGTTGAATTTGATTAGATTTATTTCCGATTATTCGCTTTAAAACAAGATCTTGGCAGCCACAGACTATTTTCAAACAAAAAAAACCACTCACTCGCAGACTTGCTCTTTTTCCATCTGTAACTTCCAAAACTTGTCCAATTTGCCATTAAACCGCGGCTCTGGCAACCCTGGTGCTGGTTGTGTGTGTGTGAGACTCCTCTCTGGAGATGTCTTGGTTTGAACACAGTTTGTCTTTAGCAGAAATATGTATTAAAAAGGGGTCGCTGCTAGTCTTAAAACATTTTTCCTTATTTTTAAACCAAGTCTTGAATAAATGCAGCCCTGAATGATGAGAAAATACATATCCTTAGAAGACTAGAATAATTGAAATATTCCATCATGTGTGATTAAGGGAATACGTTTTAGCAGTTTTCTTAGTCTTGGTCTTGGGAACACAAATGTCACCAGCGTCTCTGTTCATAATGCATGTTTGCCTGGAGTCTGGGTTTGTGCCTTGCTATGAAACAGTTGTTAATAAGTCATGCCATTCGTGTGAAAAATTCAGAAGGAGCGAAACTAAATGGAGATAAAAAAAAGAATCTGAAATGCCAAAATGATCCTCCTTGCATTTTGCTTGCTATGGATCTTCAATAATGCATTTATAGTAATGCACCATTAGCCCTATTTGGACAGGATTCATTTTACAGCTGAAGTTCCATATTTTACACGTGGCACTCTGTGATTTTTATTTCCATCTGGTTCAGTAACGTCATCGATTCTCTCCCTGTTCACATGAAAAAAAGCCGACCTCAATGACTTACTAGCTCTTTTCAGATAGTGTTAGTTCCTCACACATAGATGTTGCTGACAGATAGATTGGCAGGCAGATGACACCTTGTTAGCTTGCTAGCTGTATTTAGTCGTTTTCGGCCATGGATTGGGTGAAACATTTTCATCAATCACAAAATGATTGAAGCTTTGGATGGATCTCTAAAGTTGTAGTTGCTGTGGGTTGTGTCATCGGCATACTGTCTTCACTAGAAAAAGAAAATAAAGGTAAGCAGAAAGAAAGAGCGTGATACTACAAGGCTATTATAATGACAGCTACAGTCAGTACAAATCCACACTAATGCTACAATATTATGATTGTAAAAGTCTATGAATATGTTCTAGATTTTAGAATGATAAATAACTGTGTGTTGCGGGTTTGCGGAAAAAGAGCTTGTTATAAAATCACTCGTCCCATGTTAGTTTATAACTGCCTACATTTTTCAAAAAGGAGATCAAATATTTTATTATAGATGTCATGCTGAAAAATAAATCTCATTAGGGCTATTTATGGTGTATGGAGAAAACATGCTTAATTATTGTAAGTACCTGAAATGAAATGTTACACAGGTTGTACAGGGCTGCCATACAAAATGTAATAAAGTACACCCTTATGATGTATGGTGGGATGTCAAGGCTGCAGGCCATATTAATTTTTAAGCAAAGCCAGGTGAATTGTGTCTGCTGGCTCCAGAACGAAACCGGTGAGGTGAACCATGTGCAGTTCAGTAATAAAGGAGGCTATGTGTAGCCTTGGACCGGTTTATTCATGTATTATTTGTCTTGTGTGGCCTTGGAAGTCGGCAGGTTTGGAACTGGGAGAAAATGGCCGAAGGAGATTTTGCTGGTGCCTTGGTCCATGAGTCAATATCACGATCAAGGCAGGGTTTAACATGCTGATTAGATGGTGTTTTCTGGATTAGATGGTCATCTGGATTGAATTGCTGGATCAACATGCTTCAAATGGGCCAGTGAACATCTGAAGACTTTAGAGCATCATTAACCCAGTCAAGCGTGTCTTTGCTCCTCTCAGCTGGATTTCCATAAGGTACGGAACTGTGCCATAGTGCTTAATGTTGTAAAGCTCAGTGTCTTACTCGCTCTAGTGTCTTACTCGCTCTGGTGTCTTACTCGCTCTAGTGTCTTACTCGCTCTGGTGTCTTACTCGCTCTGGTGTCTTACTCGCTCTAGTGTCTTACTCGCTCTAGTGTCTTACTCGCTCTAGTGTCTTACTCACTTTGCTGTTCCTCAGGATTTAGATTCACATAGTGGGTTTAGGCCCCGTAGAGTTGTTATTGCCCATAGTGGCCAAAAATGGGAACTGCAACAAGTGCTAATAGAGGTCCGTTTAGCCATTGATCACGCTGCCCCATGTCCCCATGCAGCGGACAGGATAGTTTATGAAAGGGTCGCTGATTTGGGCTAGTTTAAAAATACTGCCAAGATCGTTTTATGGAATTAAATCTAATAAATTTCCTCAAACCAATGCAAAGTGTAAGTGCGGGAAGTGTGTCTATGACAGAACGATTGCTATTGAAAGATATATTGCAAAGACTGGGAGAGGGAAAGGGAGATTATGGAGTGGATAATGTTCCTACATCAGAAATGCGTTTGCACTACGGTAAACTTGTTTCCCACGTGAAAGCTAAGAGAAATAGAAAAATGTGTCTCCCTTTTCCAATGCCTGAAATTTTTGGTTCTTTTGTGTAGTTTCTGAGATGTAGTTGGGCTGGAAGGTTTACAGAAATCTGGCAACCCTGGTTAATGGCGGTGGAGTTACATTAACAAAGTTACATATAAAACCTCTTAAAATGAGCTGCTAGATGCTGGATGACTATATTTTGGGATTACTCTAAAAATTCTCTAGATAGTAGCCTGTAGCATTAGTCACATGCGATAGTGTCTGGACTTAATTTAGTTTGAGGCTATGCCGTTATTAATTTCATCCTGCCTCACCAAAATCTGTGGTCACGATCTGCTGCTGCTCTCTGTAGCATGATTTGTAATGCTAGTGTAAAAATAGGTTAGACACGTAGCAGGTGGGAGAAGAGTGGTGTCAGGCTGCCTTTCTTTCCTCATCAGAAATGAGCATACATTGTTTTAATGGTTTGTGGAAGAAGGCCTGGATTAAAGAAATCAAACAAAAAACAGTGTTTTTAAGTGTTGATGAAGCAATTTAAGATGTGATTCCTGAAGTGTAGATGTTCAGCTTTAATTCAAGGGGTTTAACAAAAATATTGCCTTAACCATTTAGGAATTACAGCCATTTTTTACATAGTCCCTCCATTTTCACCGGCTCAAAAGTAATTGGACAACTGACAATTATTTCATGACAAATTAAAGAGATGAAAGGTCTGGAGTGTATTTCAAATGTTGTTTGTTCATGGGAACTCTCAATATGCGATCCAAAGAGGTGTCAATGCAAGTGAAAGAGGCTGAAAAAACAAAACAGAAGAAACGTTAGGAGTGGCCAAATCAACAATTTGGTACATTCTTAAAAAGACGGAATGCACTGGCAAGCTCAGCAACACCAAAAGGCCTGGAAGACCATGGAAGACAACTAAAGTGGATGATCACAGAATTTTTTCCCTTTTGAAGAAAAACCTCTTCACAACATCTGGCCAAGTCAAGAACACTCTGGAGGAGGTAGACATTGTCAACAATCAAGGTAGACAAGTTTACAATCAAGAGACGCCTTCATGAATGCAAATACAGATGGTTTACCTCAAGATGCAAACCACTGGTAACACTCAAGAACAGAAAGACCAGATTAGACTTTGCTTAAAAAAAAACTCTTTAAAAAAAAAAAACAAAAAAAAAACAAACATAACCTGTTCTGATGCAAAATTGACTTGTACCAGAATGATGGGAAGAGAATAGTATGGAGAATGAAAGGAAGGGCTCATGATCCGAAGTATACCACATCATGTGTCAGACATGGTGGAGGAAGTGTTATGGCATGGGCTTGTACGGCTGCCAGTGGAACTGGGTCACTGGCGTTTACTGATGATATGACTGCTGATAGAAGTAACAGGATGAATTCTAAGTGATTCAGTCAAATGCTGCAAATCTGATAGGACAGCTCTTCACAGTAAAGATGGATAATGAGCCAAAACTTAACGTGAAAGCAGCCCAAGAGCTTCTTAAGGCAAAGAAATTAAATATTCTTAATTGTTCGTTGACCTCAACCCAACTGAGCATGCTTTTCACTTACTGAAGACAAGACTCAAGGCAGAAAGACCCACAAACAGGCCACTGAAGGCGGCTGCAGTAGAGGCCAGGCAAAGCATCGCAAGGGAGGAAACTCAGCATTTGGTGATGTCCATGGGTTCCTGACTTCAGACAGTCATTGACTGCAAACGACTTACATCCAAGTATTATAAATAATCCTGATATTTATGATTGTTAGTTTGTCCAATTACTTTTGAGCGTGTGAAAATGGAGGGACTATGTAATAAATGAAGTTTATAAATGAAGTTGAATTGAGAGGGGCCAACGCATCCTCCTGGAATTGCCAAACATCCCTTCCACTCGATTAATGGCCATCTGCCTGTGGTTTGTTTTGGCACAGTGTTTTGCATGCTAAGGAAAAACTATTAAGTCTATGGAAGAGGCTTTAAAAATCTGTTTGGCCCTGTATTAAATTAGAAATTTCATTTTCTCATGCACAAAATGAAAAAGGATTCTTAAAAAGTCAATTAAGTCACTGCTCCAAAACAAATATTAGCAGAGGTATTGCTAAATTCAGAAAAAACAATTTGGCATTTTTGTGTAGAAGAGGCATCTCTCGGGACATCCGTTGAGTAGAGGGCAGGAAACCTACAACAGGAACAAACAAGCTATCAGCTCCGCAAAGTAGAGCATACTTTTCACAGCCCCGATATTTTTTTTCCACTTGTATTCGGACAAATACAGGTGTTCTACCAGTATTACATAAAATTCCGCCTCAAGCCTTACCATTATGTCTTACTAGGATTTTCCTTTTAGTTATTGTTTGTAAGCAGATTTGTGTCTCCACGCCATTTTAGCCCAGATTGTGATTTAAGTAGTTTTTACACATCAGCTCAAATCTGGACTCTTCTCTGTCTGGTAAGGAACCATCATGAAAGCACGCATAATTAGATCCACGTGTAAGTAAATGTTTGACATCCGTTCGGATGAACCGACTTTCACGCACAGTTTGATTTGATTTGTACTAGAGTTCACCTCAGTTTTGTAAATGATCAGTAATTTTCATTTTCATTGTGTCCGCATGGAAGAAATACACCATTTGTTAAAGTTGGTTTGTCATTTGTGATGAACATGCATTTAAAAACGGCCCCTTATTAGTTTGCAACCAACTCCATTTAACTCATAATTAATGGTGGTGAGAGACTTTTAGACTTTAAATAAGATCCACGCAAATAAATCCTGTTCATGTGTGAACGCTGTTGGCACCAGAGGTCAAGTGTGTGGTGCATATTAAAAATAAAGTCCAATTTAATACTAAACAACACAGTCTCATTATTTTTAAATACTTAGTAGTTGGCAAAACAAATCAATGGATAACTGATAAGACAGATTGTGAAAATTGAAAAAAAAAGAGGATTTTAAGCTAAAGGGATTTGTTGGAGTAGAGAAGAAATAATCCATCTCAGATGCTTCTTAAGGCAGACTGTGGTCTAGGAAATACAAAGATTGTTTTAGTGAAATTGTATTAGAGAAAATCCAGTGGGGCTTTTGACAGGGCTGTTCAAACACCATCTGCGTCACTGGCCACTGCACATATTCTGGTCATTTTAACAGCTCAAATAACAAAACGAGCGAGAGCATTAATTCCCAGGGCTGATCATCGCTTCGTAAAGCGTGTTGTGTTTGTGTCGTCGACTGAACTTGATGCCAGAACGTCTTTGGCTGTTCTGTATAACACAGCCTGGGCTGCCTCTCTCATCACGTCTTTTGTTTTTGCTCTTTCTGTGCTCTTTCTGTGGGAAGTGATTGTGTGCTGTACTTCTGGAATTAAAAACGCATTGAAGCGTTAGAACTTCAACGAGCGCTGCTTTAATAAATGCCCTTTTTAGACCTAGAGCACAGAAAGTGGCTTTGTGTACACTAAGCTTATATTGTCAATCTAATAAACTTTATTTGATCATGTATTTACTTACCAGTAGTGAGAAAGCCCCAAACTCAATCTCTGCACTCAATGAAAGAATGAATGACCTCATGAGCAGGGCGAATTGAAATGCCTGATACATTACTGTGTTTGAATAAGTTAGTGCAGAAGCTCCACATTCAGGAACATAAAGTAAAACTATCCAAGCAAAACAAACCAAAAAAAAAAAAACAAGAACGAAATCAGTGTTAAGGCGTTCGAAGCCACAGGCGCATGTATCCAATTTTGTAAGACATTATGTATCAAGACAAATAAATCAGTAAACTTTGTATATTTTCATTTAGTAGATATGAAATGTATACATTTTCAGTGATCTCTCTCTAGTGTGGGATCGATGCGTATGTTTGTGCCAGATAGTTTTGTTAGCATGGGAATGAAATAAGCCCCGCCCCCAGGATGAGCTGACATCACGTGCAGCACTTTTACTTTTATTTAACGTCAAATATGATCAGAATATGGGATAATACAGTTCACATTTTTCATGAAATTCACTGGAGTTAATTATTTTCATTTAATTAACAGAATCTTATATAATTAAGTTCATTGCTAGATTGTAATTCATTTCTGGGACTTTTGAATAAATGGACCATTGGTTTATGTTTACTGTGTGCATTCATGTGTAAACGGCAGTAAGCTTTCTGAATACTTTCAGCTGTATTAGCAGAACTGACAGAACGTTAACACAGAGTGTGCAAGCAGCAATGAACAGTGCTTAATGGCCGTTCGGAATAGTTCACAGGTCTTGTGATTTCAATTTTTGTATTTTGGATTCTCAGGCTTCATGACTTCGTAGGTCGAAAACATCACCTTCGATTCTTCACTTTTCTATCCAGTGTCACTGAACGCTGTGTGCTTATGTAACTGAAGTGAGCAACAGTGTGCTATCTGTACTTATTAATTGCTTTCTTCCCTTCACTCATGATCAGCAGGGTTCATTAAATATGGACAGCGTGGCTCTGTGGCTTCAAAGAAAAGGTTATGTTTGCCTTCCTCTATATTTAACATGCAAATGGTAAATGCATGGGGTAGAAAATATTCAGAGGCACTGATGAATGAGGAAATCATGCAGCTGCTGTCAGTGAAGGTGTTAGCTTTGTATTAATCACCTGGGCTGTCCCAAATGCATTACAGTACAGGTATGGTGGAAAGGTATC
>CM040998.1:7500583-7503083 GCA_022985145.1 Pangasius djambal
AGAATGAGAAGGATATAGAATGAGTATAGGCTATAAAAAACAAACCCTGCTCTTTTCCGTTGGTCATAAATAGAGAAGTAAAAGTAATGTTTCTCACTGCTTCCTTCTGCTTGCATCAGTGCTTTCTTGCTCTAGTAGGTTGGTCAAAACATTCATGCATCCAGAGCCACCAGGCGTGAGACCGGATGAGACCCCAGTCTATCACAGGGTACCATGCACACACACATTCACACCTTGGGGCAATTTAGCATAGTCGATCCACCTCCCAGCATGTTTTACGAGAGTGGGAGAAAACTGGAGAACCTGGAGGAAACCCGCTCCACACCGAGAGTAACCTGGGATCAGGATTAAATGGGGGCCTCTGGAGTGAGGTGAGGTGGCTCACTACTACCCTCTGCATCACAGCGAGCAGCAAGGATCAAGAATGAAAATGAGGAATTGTCCTGAATTGGTCTATCAGCACTTCAGGTTTAAACTAGACGTCCATCTCAGTCACAAGTTTAGTGCAGAATGTGTCATGCAATGGTGGGATTTGTACATGTAAAAGTGAGTTTAATGGGGACTACTTTTTAATCTTGCTAAAGTAAATATGTAAAGACAGATTTTAATTTTACAGTGTTCCATTTCGCCTCTGTTCTTCCACCACAGTTTTCTCAGTGTCTAAATATCAAATAATGTGCACTGCATGTAGTCTAGTTGTCAGATGTCAAATTGATGACCCCTGGTTTGAGGTGTTTTTAAGTTCTCCGCTTCTTATTCACTTATTCATCTCAACACACATAATTCAGTAACTGCTATGAATTATTCAGTAATTACAATGGACCTGCACATGGGTCGAGGGTTAAGGGCTCCCTTATGAGCCATATTCCTGATCAGCAATCTATTTAAGGAACCTCAGAGATGCCCCGTTGAGGGAGGCAGACATGGCCTGTGAGGAACCCGTCAGTAGTGCATGTGAGCTGGAAGAGGATAATTCGGATTCCTTTCTGAACGCTGCTCAAGCCAGAGTTGAACATCGCAGTTCAACTGTCGGTTCGCTGTCAGCTTCCAAGACACGGCTACAGATATAGCACTTCTTGGATGAGGAGCAGGAGGGAGAATAGAATCTCAGGGTATAAGGAGGACTCTGCTGAGGAGAGCGAGCTTTCAGTGCGCAAGGATTCAGTTCCAGGATCAATGATTTCAGCTGAGCTATGGCTGATACCTGACTCCACTATTTCTGTGTCAAATATCATCATCACACTAAAATGAGGCATGAAAGAAGTCCAACTGCAAGGTGACAGGCAGCCAATCAGGGAGGAAATAGACTATATAATCAGTAAGAGAAAAATGGATTCAGGACTAATGGAATTTTAGCGTTTTTCTTACTGAACAGGTAGCACATTTATTTATTCTTTAATTTGGTAGATAGTTCGAGAATGATAGTCATCAGGTTTAACCATGTTGTGGTATTAGCATCATTACCCAGTCGTGAAGTAGTGGGTAACTAGTTGTGTTGGACATGTTTCTGTGTATTTCATCCATGAATCAGTGTCTTTTAGCAAGGAGGCATAATTGTTTTGTTCTCTACACTGTATTTTAGCTAGCAGTAGCAGTTTACTACCAGAGAGTGTGAAATTTTAAAATCTTACATCCAGTACTTTTATAATAAAGTATTTTGAACATGGAAAAGACATTTGTGAGCTTGTTTTAGGGCTTATGTTCTATTTTGTATATGCATATTTTCTATTTTTGCGCTATCCTCTCACATTTGTTGTTGTTATATCTATACAGCAAGACACAAGTCGCACCCTGTGAAAGGTAACGTTACCAAACTGTAGCTAATACACAAAAAGATTTCTGCTTGTTACAAGAGCTGTCGTCCCAAAATCACTGCACTACCGTCTACATAAGGGAAGATGGTTTGTGTGTATTGTATTTGTGTATGTAGTATTTGTGTGTCTCTCTCCACTAGGAGTTTTAAAATAGAAATTCTGTTCAATGGCAGACATGTGCTGCAAAGTATGATGTCCGTACATTTCCACACCTCTAGCTTGAAACCCCTCTCTGCAGCCCTCCCCCACCCAATAAAAATGATCTTGGTGTTGATGAGATTGCCAGGCTTGAGGAGAAAAGCAAGGTTAATGACTCGGTGAAATTGTGTGATAAGGATGATAGTATGTCTGTGCTGTGCGTTTATCCTCAACCTAAAGGTTCCTCACATACAGCTCCATCGGGAGCCATTATACACATTTGCAATAGTACACTGTCTCTCTCTCTCTCACACGCGCACACACACACACACACACACACACTCTCACTCACTCTCTCTCTCTCTCTCTCTCTCCATATCACTGCATAGCTGCTAATATTAGAAAATACCTTAATTTCTATCCAACAAAGTTTGTTGTTAGAATTAGAAAAGAAAATGAATCCAATCGGACCTGTGTATGATTGGGCACAATGGCTTAGTGGTAAGCACGTTTGCCTCGCACCTCCAGGGTTGGGGATTCGAATTCCC
>CM040998.1:7505583-7664575 GCA_022985145.1 Pangasius djambal
CTGAAGAACACTGAGCTCTTGAACATTGAATTGTCATGTTCATGAAACCAGGTCGAGATGACTTTTGCTTTGTGATATGGTGCATTGTCATGCTGGAAGTAGCCATTAGAAGATGGGTAAATTGTGGCCATGAAGGGAGGCACATGTTCAGCAACAATACTCAAAATAGGCTATGGCATTCAAGCAATGATTGATTGGTAAGAACAGGCCCAATGTGTGCCAAGAAAACATTCCCCACAAGACCTCCACCAGCCTGGACTTTTGCCACAAAGCAGGTTGGGTCCATGGATTCATGCTGTTGGTGCCAAATTCTGTGTGCCTCAGCAGAAATCAAGATTCATCAGACCAGGCCACGTTTTTTCCAGTCTTCAGTTGTTCAGTTTTGGTGAGCCTGTGCCCACTGCAACCTCAGCTTTCTGTTTTTGGCTGACAGAAATGAGACCCAGCATGGTCTTCTGGGCTGTTGTAGCCCATCCGCCTCAAGGTTTGATATATTTTTGCATTCTGAGATGCTTTTCTGCTCACCACAATTGTACAGAGTGGTTATCTGACTTACTGTAGCCTTTTGGTCAGCTCAAACCAGTCTGGCCATTAGTTGGTCAGAAATATGGCGACCAGAGATGCAGTATTGATCTCAGAGCTCTGAGTACCATTGCTCAGTTCTGATCCAATACTCGCATCCTCACAGTAATCGAGCTGAATCCCTGCACGCTTCTGTTGATGAGTTTTTCAAGACATCAGAGGCATGATTACCATGTCATCCATGATGGTGACAGAAAATATACAAAAACCTTTTTCAAGCCCATGTCGAAATCAAGCAGCCGGTGCTATTAAACAAATAAATACATACATACATAACTGAAATATAATAGAAGATAAAAAAAATCAAAGCCGTCAGTATTTATTGAATAATATGCAGTGTTTCTTTTTTGTGTTGTTCGACCAAGATATACAGAACAGAGTTGACAGCATGTCAAAAAGTGCTTCCCGCAAAGCCATAATACATGGTGTGTTTGGTTGTTTCGCTTGGGAATTTAGGGCTGAATCACTAGAGTTCTCTTTGAAGTGGACTAAGACCAGATCTCGCATGTCTTAGGTCTCGAATTGTTTGTTTTAACACGCAGTACCGAGAGATGAAACCACGCTTTATTCAGACTGCATATGTGAAAGTGAATGAAAGTTGCATTGTAACTGAGTTTTGGGTAAACAGGACAAAATAATTGCGCTTACAGTACAAATGTGGTGGAAAGAAATTAATTTTTGTCTTCCATAACATTTATAAGTTGCTGTAGATCCCTGCTGTGTCTCCAGCTGTAGTGACTGGTTTAACAGTAGGGCTGTGGGTTTAAATTGAGCTTCTGTAGACATCCAGAGCTGCTGCTGTCTCTTGAGTGAGCGTCGCATCTCAGCTACAGACTGCAGCGAACTAGAAAAAAGCTTTCAATTGCAATCATTGACTTCCTGGTGTGCTATTAATTAATAAAGATGCACTGTGGCGAGAGATGTGCTTCGGGGTAGAGCTATGCACGGGAATGTTTTTTTTAAGCCCACTGCAACAGAAACTCTGACCGTGCCAGCCAACTCCTGCAGTTATTTCCGTTCCTACCCCCCTGTAATATTGTCTAATGATCTCAGTTGATCCAGTTCTTTGCAAATATCAACAAATAAGTCATCACTGTTAAGGGTTTTTTTTTTGTAGCTAACTCCAGAAACAGAACAATTGATTTGAATTGCAGCATTTAGGCTACACTGAGGATTGAAGAGGTCCTACTCGCTGGACATCTATGCATAAAAATATTAGAAGAATCACATTTAATATCAATCTGTGGTTTGCCTTACGCCTTGAATCAACACCTTCTGACCAATCAGAATCAATACACACCTCTATGTATTTAATTGATTCCCATGCTTGTGCAGAGCATGTTGCTTTGTGTTATTTGGGAAGTGAGGTGAATGCCAATAAAGAGAAGCTTTACTATATTGTTTAAGCAGAAATGAAATTAGCCATAGAGAGTAATTATCAGTTGAATATATTTTCAACACTCAACTTAATTTCAGTGTTATCCAATGATGTGTCTCCCCCGCTGGATACTCCAGTGCCTCTACTGCCCCTCTGACTTTAAATCCCGTCTCTGTTTGTGCACAGTTAAATGTGTGGCTGTGTCCGTTACTGCACTGACCTGGAGCTGAGAGATTGCTACCCACCCTGTCCTCTGAGAAAAGCAAACCTCCAGCACTTTCTTCCTGGAGCACCCTCTCTCTCCCCCTGACAGCCCACGGGATAGATGAGCCTAGGAGGTGAGTGTCTACTGTGGCCAGCACACAAGGAGCACGTTTGTGCATTTTAAATCTTATCTTTCGCTTCTCTTTCCCATCAAAGTCTGATTGATTTTGTGCATCCAGCCAGAATGACAGCATGAGTGCTGTAGCAAAGATATATTTCCAGAATTGTGGACAGGACTGAAATGTTTAATATTTTAGAAAAGAAATCTAAAATCAAGATTAAATCAAGAGGTTACTGGAGTCTTACAAAGTTAATCACATTAAGCATGTGTGTTTTTTTTTTTTTTTTTTTTTTTTTTTTTTATTGTTTCCAACCAATAGACCTAGCTATATAACTAGATAGATTAAAATATATAAAAAATTTTTTATATAAATATATATAAAGCATATTTTATATACAATAAATCTATTGGGCAGCCAAGTTGATCTTTTTGCTTCATCTGCCACTGTTTCTGTGGTCTTCTGGGCCTTTTGGTGTTGCTGAGCATACCAGAGTGTTCTTTCTTTTTAAGAATGTACCAAACAGTTGATTTGGCCACACTTAATGTTTTTATTATCTGATGGGTTTGTTTTGGATTTTCAACCTAATGATGACTTGCTTCACTGGACATAACAGCTCTTTGGACCTGGATATGTATATAGTATTTGGATGTGTGTGTACATATATATATATATATATATATATATATATATATATATATATATATATATATATATATATATATATAGTATTTATACAATTTATTAAACAGATTTTCATATGCATTTGTCATATTTTCAAATGTTGTGATATGCGCGATTAAATGTATTCGAACATCATGAAAACATAATACTGATGAATTTTCAGTAAATTGATATATTAAGCAAAAAAAATAACAAAGAACAGAATGGAAAAAAACAATAGGAGGCGGTATACAACAGTTTGAGGTAAGGGAGCTCCCTTAGCTCCTTGGACATAATCAGAGTTAACAGCCACACTTGCAATCAACACTAGACCTTTATCTGCTTACTTGTAAGTGAAATAATGAGGGAATAACACACACCTGGCCATGAAACAGCTGAGCAGCCAATTGTCCCTTTACTTTTAGCCTCTTAAAAGGGGGCCACATATGAAAAGTGCTGTATTTCCCACACTGGTCATTTGGTTTGGATGTAATAGGCTTAAATTAAAGCTGAAAGTCTGCACTTTGAGTTCAGATTCATGATTTAATTTCGCTATTGTGGTCGACTGCTAAAATAGCAATAGCTTTACCAATGTCCAAATATTTATGTACATGACTGTATTTATGCACATATGTGAGTATAGCTTTTATCAACCATCAAGACCTGATGGTTTAATTAGGAAACGCCATCTTACTGGTAAATATAAACACTTTTTGGTCTTGAACTCCTATTGGACGACTTTTGGCAGATCTGGCAAGTCGGAAAGCGTGATCAAAAGTGACCACTAAAGACTCAATGCCTGAAAATTACATGTGTGAATGGCTCGGATGGCGTACATACAATCGGATCACTCGAGCTGGAATTTAATATTAAGTCCGAACAGGGTTTAAAAGCCAGAATCAGAGTACTATAGTCCAGTTTACAGTGACCTTGGAAAGGTCAAATATATAATGGTGGAAAAGTGAGTAGGAATATTTGCTGCCAGCTGGTTCATACACCA
This sequence comes from Pangasius djambal, assembly GCA_022985145.1. Lineage (NCBI taxonomy): Eukaryota > Metazoa > Chordata > Actinopteri > Siluriformes > Pangasiidae > Pangasius > Pangasius djambal. The sequence goes on from CM040998.1 coordinate 7,509,530, forward strand.
GGAGGTGGAGTGACTGCAGCCTCATTACTGTAACAGGAGCAGATAAAGGAGAGACAGAGTGCATCTGGCCTGCTGCCAAGGTGACATGCTCATCATATCTTCCTCTACAGACAGAGAGCGAGAGAGAGACAGACAGCAGGTTATGGTGATAATTGACCACTCAAGCTGACGCCGGGAGGTCCTGAACGCGTCACCTCTTAATGATCTGTCTTTCCCTTGTCTTAACGTACAGCTCACACAGATACCATATGCATGGACCGAAGTGCTTTGGGCCTTGAATGTGGACAGATGGAGTCCTGCCTATTCCGAGTGATATGCATGTGTATATGTGTGTGTGGTGACTTGTCTCCTCTTCTGAAATAATCTCTTTCACACAGACTTTCTCAGGCTTTCCCCTGCTGCTCTGAAATCTGCTCAAGCCTTTAGTCTGGTGATTGAGTTGTTTCTCTGGTCAGTAGAGAATTCACTTGTCTCGTTGACTGTCTTTTTCTGTGCATCTGTCAGGGCTGTGAATTCAGTATCATAAATAGTTCCACAGCCTCAGATGTGTCTCTGTCTTTGTGCCTCTGTCTCACAGGAAAAAAAACAACACAATCCGCATCCCAGTGTCTCCTCGGGTTTTAAGTGTTAAGATGATGGCAGATGATATGCTGCACTCATTGCCTTCTGAATGTGTATTAAATCTGTCTCATACCATAGCATGGTTGAATTTTCAAATCCTATTACTCAGAAAGTGTGGATTAATTTTGTATAACAGCACGACTTTCACAATAGTTTTGGCTGCAACATCAATGTTGAGGTTTATATCATCGCACTTGTTCTAATGCGTTATTGTTTCTATAGTAACAGCTCATACACAAGGATTCATACGCAGCTCATAGACAGTGTGACAGACTCTCCACATAATCTAAGCCTGAGAATCAATTGGTTTTATATAACTGTCGTTTAACAAAGAAAACGGATAATTGTTGATGTGATGAAGTTTTTCTTTTGTTAAGAGACATTTAGGAGACTGTCGGGTGTCAGCGCTTTGTAACAGTCACAGTGCTTTGTAATGTTTCACAGCACAATAAAGTCTTCAGGACAGCGGAGTTTACGCATTTCCGGTTTCTCGTCGCATAACAGATTTCACTAGTGGAATACTATTTGACTTTTTCTAATATGTACATCATCAAAAGCAATAAATCCATGTTTGAACCGAGTTTAAAGGCCAGTGTTCTACTTTTTGGCGCTTAATGTAAACCTGTATTAGCACCAATCTCAGATGGCTATTACAAGGCTTTATAGTGTTACTATCTTTTGTAGTGAAGGGCATGTGAAATCTGACAAAACAACATGGAAACATTATATTCATTTACAGCGTGCAAATTAATACAGTCAAATCGAAATAAAACATTTGGAACAAGTTTCTGGTTATTCAGGATGTTGCCTGCTCGTGATTTTCTTTGATTTAGAAAGTAACACTATTCACATTCAGTGGATTATATAATGTGAACATGCTCAAGTTCGTTCTGTCTGTGGCAGCATAAAATTATGAGCTTATTAATTTTCCAAATCCTTTGAATGTGCTTTTTGCTTACCTGCAGTTTTTCTTTTCCTACCTTTAAGAGCAAAGCCTAGATTAACACGTAATTACAAGCCAAGAAGTGCAGATTTGCTCAGCTTGAGTTCGCTGAGAATCCCAAAAGCTGTCTGACAGAGCTGTTGCGATTGAGGACCGTTGTTTTTGCTTGATCACGTCTGCTAGGATTCTGCCGGATTTCAGTATTAGATTACATACAGATGCATTAGATATTGATTAGATACATTAAAGCAGCAGCTTAGAGGACAGATCTGGGATCTAGATCTGGAATAGGCACAGGAGAGGCATTCTCTGCAATTAAGGAAGGTAATTATTTACTTGTTGACTTCAGAAATGACACTTGCACAATTTTATTTAAAAGTTATATTCGTTTGATCAGTTTCTGTATTCAGAAATGGTGAATTAATTCCAACATGGGGAAAGTTGCACATATTCAGAGATGGGTTACGTAGCTGCAAAAGTTGATTTCATGTGAGTCTCATTCAGTTTATGCAAATTGCCTGTTGACAGGTTGACAGATTTTTTTTTTCTTTTAGTAGAAGGGTCCAGTAACACCCAGATGTTTTCAAGAACATCCATATCACCACCTTTAAACAAGAACACTTGCCTTTAAGCCTCCCTCCAAAAAAAATCAGGGACAGACAATGCGGATTGAAGTAGGAAATAGTGTTTTTTTTTTCACTTTACTCTCAAATGTAATATGATGTAAAATTAAAACGAGACAATTTAAAAACTATGAAAAAAAACCCCGAGATGAAACGTGAATAAGAAGATGGCTAGCGTTGAAATAAACATCTATTAGGAGTGTAGTACCTTGACAAAATGTTGCTGCACGACTAGTCCTAGTTGTAATTATTACATTAATCGCTTAAAATTTAAGAGTTAATTGAACAATTTGACATTTACCACTCTACAGCAGCTTGATCCAAAAATAGCACTTGATCCAGCACATCTTTCACATTTTATTTTTTTACATCACGCTCCAGCAATTAATTGTGTTCACAACTTAATGAAGCCATGAGGTCTAAAATGAGGTCGTGAACTTGCAATGTGTGAGCAGAATGCTGTGCATTTTTATCACGCCTTTAATTCACTATTATGAGTGGTCAAATTAAAAAAAAAAAAAAAAAAAAACAATGCTGTGAAAACAATTGGCAAACACTAAAACAGAGCCAATATCATGCAACACAAAAGGGCTTAAGTCCCAGGTCAGAATCGTGCATAACTGAGACACGCACTTGTTTTACTCAAACTCCACCCTGCATACATAATTCTTACACTACTTCTAGTTGTGTTTAAGCCTGTAGTTACGTCTGAGGTTTGAATATGGATGTGTGCAATTTCTATATTAAATCCTGCGCGCTTAACTCTGAATGCAGCCCTGGTTTGTATTAAAAAGGCTACATTCATCTCTACTGAACGTTTCAAACATTATGCGCATTTACCTTATAGTTAGTTTTATTTCAAACCCCCTGTGCTGCTCTATAGAGCTGGAATGACAAATAAATGGGTCACCATCCAGTTACTTAAACACTGCACTGTGAATTCCACATATTTACTTTGGAAACGCTTTGGCCAGCCACAGACAAAAATATGTTAGTATCTGATGTATTCTTCCCTCTCTAGTGTATAGTATTTTTTGTCAAGTTGCCTTGAGCTGGTATCATTTTCCTGGAGAACTGAATGGGCTGAGACCTGAAGTGTTCATCGTAACTGCTGGCAAAAGGCTTAACTGCAATAAATCTCACTCTGTGGTTACAGCACCTCCTGCCAATGTATTTGTCTTAAAGTCAAAGTTAAGTGGAACATAACTTACACAGCCAGACTGCAATACCTACGGGTGAGCTAGCATTCAGTTATTTCTGTACCTGATTCACATCATTTCCAAAATTAAATTAAAGCAGACAAATACCTGAGCAATGGGCATTAGCTTTAGTGGTCCTTAAATTAAGTACTATTTTGTGTTTTAAATTAGCTAAGCTGAGATGAGCAATAAGATTGTAGCTGTTTTTACCGTTGAGAACTTGTCAAGGAAAAAGAATTTGGCTATTCAGGCATCGAAACTATGGATATAAGAGGGAGGAGATTTAATGCACTGCTTTTCACAAAATTTAAATAATTACAAAATCTCTAAATCTAAGAATAAGTAATGATCTCACAGCAGGGGGGAAATGAACGTCTCAATTCAGTTTTGTTTTCTACAGAAAGCATGAATTTTTATTGTTATATATTACAATGAACACTAAATATATCTAGATGTTTAATAAAGGCCATAACAAGCATTTAAACTGCATTTTACATGTCTTTTTTTTTTTTTTTTTGGTAGAACTTAATAGTGTATACTGCAATAAAGGATTAGTCCAGGGTTTTTCTGCCACATCTGTCTGATGTTGCACAATAACTAACTTTTACACATTTTCCTGCACTGAGAAGAGAACAGAAAACTTGTTTATTCAAAATTTATCTGTAATGAAAGTCTAAGGGTAGTTAAACACTTAAATATGCAAATATATAAACCATATTCAATACTCCAACTGATAATTGCAACGCTAAAGATCTTAGGAGGAGCCAGACACAGAAATTCTTAACAAAGTTGTTCTTATGTAGCACTGGAGCAATATAATAAAACAACTGCAGTTATATAACTGAGTATATAGACCTTTCTCGCAATGACTGCGTCGTCCAATCCTGTAATGAATAGCAGCATTCTGGTTGACAGTTTAAACATTGCTTAGGAACTGAAATGCATGAGTGACAGAGAAGCTGAATCCTTTATTAACAGATTAAGATAAGCAGTAAATAGCTAGCTACGTTTTCCTCACATGGCTAGCTAGCTAGTTTATTTAAGTCAAACTCCTGATGCGGTTGCAATTGAACACAGCACCAGTAAACTAGCTAGGTGCAATAAACAAGCTAGGCAGTCCCAAACACACTACTGGCTTTTCCGAGTTTGTCTAACATTTTGCCAAACAACAAATGTTCGATCTGTTCAAATCAAGAGGGTATAGCTACGTGTTTACGGCCAGATTCGTTGAAACACTGGCTACAGCTGTACGTGCTCATCCCAGTGAATAGGACAAAGCCATTTCTTTCTTACAAGCACACCGGTGGGAAATGAGTGGGATGTTTGCTTGAGTGACTTGTGCATGTAGGGACACTGCAGTGAGCTGAATTTGCTGCCGTTGATCTCTGTCTCTCCGGAGGTTTCGAAATGCTACTACTTACACTTCTGCATCCGTAAGCGTGGAAGGTCCAATGGTTAAGCTAAACCCAAAAGTCATTGCATCTATTAAAGGAAAGATTTAGAGATTTATGGTTTTAATTTATAAATATGTTTGACTGAAGAATTCATGAACTCATCTTATGAAAAAGTATTTTAAGTAAATGTTGATTGACGCATTGACAGCCGCCTTTAGGCTTCTATTATAAGTGAGTTTAGGATAAACAGATTTTCAGTTCTTTCTCTCATGGCAAGGGCATTTTTTCTATGGTAATCATACATTGCAGATGCAATGGACGGAGATTACGTGGTAAAACGCTGGAGTATTTGTACTATAGCTATGAGGTTACCATGTGGTTAAAATTCTGCAGAAGTCTGCAACCTTGCGCTGAGCGTCCTTGACCTGCGGCGTAATTGTTGTAGCATTCCTCATTATCCAGGCAATAGCAATTAGTTCAGCATTGGAAGGTTTTTATTGGCTTATCCAGTCACAGTAAATCACAGACTAAATTAGAATTGCGGAAGGCAGATGGGAATGGCCCTGAGAGGATGGTGGGCAACAGATCCATACCAGTCATCGGTTATATCGGTCACAGCATGCTAATATATCTTCATTAACAGCTTCTCTTTAATGTTCTCAAGTCACCAGTTGACGCGAATGAGAAATACTTCAGTGTAATAGATTGGCCTTGAAGGAAATCTTTGTTGTGTTATGAAATGTACATTTATTTGACCTCTCACTTGAACTATGAACTATCTACACTATATTGCCAAAAGGTTTGGGACGTCTGCCTTTACATGCACATGAACTTTAGTGACATCCCATTCCTAATCCCTAGGGTTTAATATGGAGTTGGCCCACCCTTTGCCGCTATAACAGCTTCAACTCTTCTGGGAAGGCTGTCCACAAGGTTGAGGAGTGTGTTTATGGGAATTTTTGACCATTCTTCCAAAAGCGCATTGGTGAGGTCACACACTGATGTTGGTCGAGAAGGCCTGGCTCTCAGTCTCCGCTCTAATTCATCCCAAAGGTGTTCTATCGGGTTCAGGTCAGGACTCTGTGCAGGCCAGTCAAGTTCATCCACACCAAACTCGCTCATCCATGTCTTTATGGACCTTGCTTTGTGCACTGGTGCGCAGTCATGTTGGAAGAGGAAGGGGCCCGCTCCAAACTGTTCCCACAAGGTTGGGAGCATGGAATTGTCCAAAATGTCTTGGTATGCTGAAGCATTAAGAGTTCCTTTCACTGGAGCTAAGGAGCCAAGCCCAACTCCTGAAAAACAACCCCATACCATAATCCCCCTCCACCAAACTTTACACTTGGCACAATGCAGTCAGGCAAGTGCAATTCTCCTGGCAACCGCCAAACCCAGACTCGTCCATCAGATTGCCAGATGGAAAAGCGTGATTCATCACTCCAGAGAACGCGACTCCACTGCTCTAGAGTCCAGTGGCGGCGCTTTACACCACTGCATCCGACGCTTTGCATTGCACTTGGTGATGTGTGGCTTGGATGCAGCTGCTCAGCCATGGAAACCCATTCCATGAAGCTCTCTACACACTGTTCTTGAGCTAATCTGAAGGCCACACGAAGTTTGGAGGTCTGTAGCTATTGACTCTGCAGAAAGTTGGCGACCTCTGCGCACTGTGTGCCTCAGCAAGCGCTGACCCCGCTCTGTGATTTTACGTGGCCTACCACTTCGTGGCTGAGTTGCTGTTGTTCCCAATTGCTTCCACTTTGTTATAATACCACTAACAGTTGACCGTGAAATATTTAGTAGTGAGGAAATTTCACGAATGGACTTATTGCACAGGTGGCAACCTATCACGGTACCACGCTTGAATTCACTGCGCTCCTGAGAGTGACCCATTCTTTCACAAATGTTTGTAGAAGCAGTCTGCATGCCTAGGCGCTTGATTTTATACACCTGTGGCCATGGAAGTGATTGGAACACCTGAATTCAATGATTTGGAGGGGCGTCCCAAAACTTTTGGCAATATAGTGTATGTATGAAAGGAATGTTGTTATTAAATTTAAGTATATTTCTAATTAAGCAGCTTTTTAGGTCTATACCTTTTTGTTTTCACAAACTTACTTGATATATTCATTACACAAAAGCTTCTGGATTTTTTTTAAACTGAATTGAAATTGAAATTGCAGCTGCATGTAAACGTAGATCCATCTTTGTCTGGTTGCGAAACTGTGAGCCTTAATAAATAATGAACACTTTGATGAATATGTTTATTTTAGCATGTGACATTTAAATCTCATGCCATTTGTCATGTCTTTTGTCAGTGAGGCAACAATAGTATAGGTCAGCCAGACAATAGGGCATTCTGTACTGCAGTCTGAAATGCTAAGTACACATTATCATACAACTTTCTCCATATGGCAGTGTGAGCAGTGACTGAGAGATCGGACATGAAGAAAGTAGTGCTGCAGATTTTATTTCCTAGTTAAAATAACTTCATTTTGGCCTTAGCATCCTGCAGTCATATTTCAAGCATTGTTCAATTCTTTGCTCTGATCTGATTTTTTTTTTTTTTCTAGATGAATCACATTTATATTTTCTTTTGTATCTTGTTGCCAGAGTGCAGTGCATAAAATCATGCAGATACAGGACATGAGCTTCAGTTAAGGTTTGCATCAAACATCAGAGTAGGGCAATAATGTGATCTCAGTGACTTTAACTGTGGCATGGTTGTCGGTTGGCTGGTTTGAGTATTTCAGAAACTGCCGATCTCATGGGATTTTCACACACAACAGTCTCTAGAGCTTACACAGAGCGGTGTGAAAAACAAAAAACATCCAGTGAGCGGCAGTTCTGTGGACAGAAATGAGCAGTCAGAGGAGAATAGCTAGACTGATTCAAGCTGACAGGAAGGCTGTGGTAAATAAAATAACCACTTTTACAACTGTGGTGAGCAGAAAATCCTCTGAGCATTGAGGCAGATGGACTACAACAGCAGAATGACCACATTGGGTTTCACTCCTGTCAGCCAAGAACAGGAATGTGAGGCTACACTGGTCACAGGCTCATCGAAACTGGACAGTTGAAGATTAGAAAACGATCAGGTTTTGAAATACTCAGACCAGCCAATACAAAACTCTTGAAAATTTTGATTTGCTCCATTTTACCCCTATAATGCGAGCATAACCTTAGGAAGGGGGTGTCAGCTCTGTATGTTCACAGGCCAACAGTGCTTTTTCCTCTTCTAACACACCCAGTTCAGCTCATCAGTTACTCCGCTTGTGTAGTTGGTGTGTACGGAAATCTTAACCAAACTGTGAAAAGTGTGCTGAGCCTTCAGGACTACACTTGTGCTCCATATAGGTACATAAATGGCTCTAGCCAGTACAGTAAACACCAACTTATAAACACCAGTACATTGTGCCCGTGTGATTAATCTCTTCGCTGTTCTCCATGGTTAGCTAGCTCACTAAGATACTGTCAGGTTTGGTTAGATTTGGCGGTATGGTGTATCTCGAATGCTGTTTACCGTTCACTGTCAAGCTGTTCACTCCTTGATTATGTATACATCAGCATATGTAATAAAATCACAGCTAAGAAGCTATTTTATGGGGACTAGAAGATGAGCTGCTGTTAGCGCTTTAAAGCCACCAGTGATAATCCTGTTAAAGTAACGATCTGTCAGTTTCTCCGTGCTGTCGGAGATGAAGGAGCTTTGTGTTTGTGTGTGTGTGTGTGTGTGTGTGTGTGTGTGTGTGTGTGCGCGTGCAAGAAGAGGTGAGCATCTGTCCGCATGCATGCCAGTTATTATTTTGAACTGTGAAGTGTGGTTTTCTGTCCCTGTGGCAATGTTGTCAGATTGGCTCGCATAAAAATAATCCTGCACTTGTTTATTTATGGGATAGAATTATTTATGGAAATTCTGCAGAACATTTTATTTAAATAACCCTCATACACGGAATTGCATAATGATGCAAGTAAAATAAGCCCTCCACTTGAATAAACTCTCCACTTGAATAAGCTCTCCACTCCTAACCATTCATCTAAACATCAGTGCCTATTTAGAGGAGACACACATCCATGATATCTGAGCAAAATGATGTTTTAGTGAGTACAAATATCTTGAATCTGTTGAATAAGTTATTTAATATTTCTTGTTAGGTTATAAAACAAATAAAAAATAATATTAAGCCTATTTCTAGATATGTTTTACTAATTTCACTCTTAAAATAGTTTTAATTCTGTTGGTGGATAATTTCAAGCAGTTATTTCTGGAAGGAACCAAAATTCTGTGCCAATAGAGTAGCAGACAATTTCAATACAGTATAGTAGTAATAGATTATTATATACAAATAATTGTATATTTGTTATATACTTGAGAACTATTTTTAAATTTGAATTTAGAGTTTAAATTTATATGAGATTTTGCCAATGATTTCTTGCTAAGATATCATTGTTGCATTGTGACATTTCATGCTAGATGTTTAAATGTGAAGTGCTAAGTTGTTTTCTTTCTACAGTGGTGTTTGCACGAACACTTTCCAACTTGTTTAAGCTAATTTTGTACATGGAGTGCTAGACGGTGTCTTTGAACAAAAGCAGTCATGAGTCCAATTAACAAATGATGATAAATCCATTCCATTCTCTCAGTAAATAAATAAAAGAGTATATGCAAAGTTCAGGTATGTGTTATAAAACAAAAACACGATGCAAGTAGTATATTTTAAACAGTTATCTAGAAAATAATGCAATATAAAAATATGGGATATGAAAAAAAAAGTTTTCTCACAGAATTGGGCTAATTTTGAACTTCTGCTGTGGGTAAATGTATTTGTCTGTGAATTAGAGGTTGATTGTTTTGAATACATTAAATTGATTACATTTAATTTCATCTACGGTGCCTTGCTAAGGTATTCACCCCCTTGGCGTTTTTCCTGTTTTGTTGCATTACAACCTGGAATTAAAATGGATTTTTATTTGGATTTTATATAAAGGACCTAACAAAATATTCCAAATTCTTGAAGTGGAATGAAAAAAAAAATACTTTGTTTAAAAAAAAATAAAGAAATATATATATTCACCCCCTTTGCTATGAAACTCCTAAATACGATCTGGTCCAACAGTTAACTTCAAAAGTCACATAATTAGTTGATTAAGGTCCACCTGTTTGCAGTCAAAGTGTCACATGATCTGTCACATGATTTCAGTATAAATACATCTATTCTGAAAGAGTCTGCAACACCGCTAAGTTGTGTAGAATTATAGATCAGGATTGGGTTATAAAACACACTATAAGACACTGCTTAAAGAAAAAAATAAGAAAGCCTGCTTGGAGTTCACCAAACTGCTTGGGGCAGTCTCCTCAAGCACACGGAAGATGGTTCTCTGGTCAGATGAGACTAAAATTGGGAAACGCTGTGTGTGGTGCAAGCCCAGCACTTCCTACCACCCCGAGAACACCATTCCCATAATGAAGCATGGTAGTGGCAGCATCATGCTGTGAGGATGCTTTTCATTGGCAGGGACTGGAAAACTGGTCAGCATTGAAGGAAAGATGGATGGAACTAAATACAGGGCAATTCTTGAGGAAAACCTGTTTCAGTCTGCCAGAGATTTGAGACCCGAGGTTCACCTTCCAGTAGGATAATGACCCTAAACCTACTGCTAAAGCTATGCTAGAATGGTTTAAAGGGAAACATTTAACTGTCTTGGAATGGCCTAGTCAAAGTCCAGACCTCAATCCGATTGAGAATCTGTGGCAGGACTTGAAGATTGCTATACACCAACACAACCCATCTAACTTAAATGAGCTGGAGCAGTTTTGCCTAGAAGAATGGGCACAAATCCCAGTGGCTAGATGTGCTAAAAGGGGGGGAGGGAATACTTATGCACACTCAAGATTTCTGTATTTTTGTCTTAATTATTGTTTGTGTCCCAATAAAAAATATTTTGCACCTTCAAAGTGCTAGGCATGTTGTGTAAATCAAATGGTACAAGCCCCAAAAAAATCCATTTTAATTCCAGGTTGTAATGCAACAAAACAGGAAAAACGCCTAGGGGCGTGAATACTTTGACAAGGCACTGTATATATCATCTATATGTGTTCTATATATTAATCATTTGCACCACTCTCTTTATTCCTTTACATTAAGTCTCTCCTTTATAGTATAAATGTTTTATGTTGTGCATTACTGAATTGGTTTAGCCATTCTCATAGCTGTTCTGTATTTATGACCATATTGCGTACTGTAAGTAATAACACGAGACGACTGGATCTTGAGAAAATAACTATTTAAGGTAACTGTGTGTGTAATACTGCGTATCTTTTGGGCTTTGGCACTCATGATTGTGTCAGTAAAGTTCTTTCTGTCCTCTTTGCAGTCTACGTTGACTGTATTAGCAGATCTGCTTGACTGATAAACATATATCGAACAGGCCAGGTTCAGGTCTATTTGAGACCAATGCGTGTCAGTAGTGTTGATGGCACAATAAAAGTACAAGGTATACGTTCTTACAAGGTATTATCAGTACTCAGCATATAACATTAAATTCTTTTTTTAATCTGTTTTCTTGGTAAATCTGTTATTTTTTGTGTAAATAATAAATAAAAAAAGATTTCCTACCCCTGTGAGCATTGGTAAACATTCAGCCTGTATTAGTCCATTGCTTTTCGTGCACACGTTTGACTCAGCGCAAAAAAAAAAAAAATAAATTGCTGTAGGTGCTCTTGCTATTTCGGGTATTTAAAGGAATATTCCATGTACTAGCCAGTCCCAGATGTCTGAGGTTATGTATAAAGAACACACTCGTAGCTAACAGCAGTAGAGACCAGAGCTTTGTGGTTTTCAGCCACCCAGCACCACCTCCTGGAAGGGTGTACTTATTAATGGGAATCTGCCAAATTTCCATCCAGTTGCTGGATGACCCACATCTGAACTTGTATGCTGCTCCTGTACCATTAGAGTAATACGCCAGCAATTTTTCTAGACTAATCACTACCCACCACATGTAACAAAAAATTTGACATGGTTACCCAATGCTGGTTGGATATAATATTTGATCAGAGGGCTCCAATCTAATATTTAAATCTAATAGCTCAACAATGAAACTGTCAGGGCTGAGCAGTGCATTATATCACAAAGTCTCAATGATGGCATAATAAGAATGATGTGGGGCAAACTATTACACACACTCACAGCAAGACAGACAGCAAGACTGTAATGCTTTTGGGGGTAAAAGGATGATAGAGTTAATAATTCATTACACCCACACGTGCCTGCATGGTCACTGCTGATGACGTGTTATGGATGTCTCAGCAAAGTGTGCGGAAAAATAGCGGTCCTAATGGAGATCGGCAAAGGAGAAAACTCGGCGGTGGTTCTGTAGGAATGCACAGTAAATCATAGCAGCACGTTTTCTATTTAATCTTACTACATATCGATTGTCTAATATTGACATGGCTGACATTTTCACTGTTAATCTGATGCTGAGCTCTGACTGGTGCAGGGGGAAAAAACTGTGTATTTAAGAAAGTATTTCGAATACTAGCATACTACAAAATGTGTAAAGGTTGGTAGTCGTGGTAAATGCAATGCAATCAGAGTAAACATCACTGGATATCATTGCAGTGTAATTATATTGAGACAATTAAATTGTTATATCATAGAAGCCTAGAATGCATGAATCTACAGTCTGGGCTAGAAGGAAATCAGCCCCAGCCTCGCTTCTTTATACTTTCTGTGTAGATTTCTTATCAACGTGGGTGGTGCGGTTCCAAAAAAACTCATATCTTAATGTAAAGACGACTCCCTTGACAACTGCCCTTCGACTTTCGTTATAAGTGAGTTTTGTATCAAAACCTCACTTATAATGCTAATAGTATGGGAATACTTTATAAATGTTATTGTCTGTGATAATTGCATATATTCTACAGATGCAGTGTATAAAGCAATTAGATTAGAAAAAAGCTGGAGTATATCTTTAATGGTACAGGAGGTTCAGATGTGGGTCACTCCAGCAGCTGGAAGGAAATTTGTCTTATTCCCATTAATAAGCACAGCCTTACAGAAGGTGGCATTGGGTGACTGAAAGCCACAAAGCTCCTGTCTCCACTGCTGCTAGCTAGGAGTGTGTTTTCTTACAGAGTGTCACCACTCTACATTTTGTATTGCATCCTGTATTGCAACAGGATTCATTTCATCATTCCCCTATCTCATGTCTGATACAGACACACACTGATTCATGCGTAGCACGTTTGGTGAAAAGCAGATGCCACTGCAATACATCAAATCATGTCACGTTGTCCTCCATCCCTCGTTCACTGGATATAGAGTAGAGTGCTTGGCGTGCTGCTTTGTCCTTGACAGATGACTGTTTGTGTGAAGGATCATGGAGCGGCTGCGTGAGAGAGGGGTGGGGAAGGACACACACACACACACACACACACACACACACACACACACACACACACACACACACACACACTCAATGATCTAACATGCCAACCTGCTTTGCACTCACAGGGAAGGCCTGCTGGCACAGAGACAGAGAGAAGGAGAGTGAGGAAGGGAGGGATGGTTGGATGAGAGCTCAAGAAGGTCCTTCAGGGTTTCAGCAGTGTGTTTTTTGCTTGTCAGCTTTTCCCTGTTAGCTCTGCCTTTATTATTGACCTTCATCTGTATTCATGCCAAAGTAAGCAGTTACTGCTTCACCTTCAACTGCAGCATCACAGATCTCTCTTTCTTTCTTTCGCTCTCTCTCTCTCTCTCTCTCTCTCTCTCTCTCTCTCTCTCTCTCTCTCTCTCTCTCTCTCTCTCTCTCTCACTCACACACACACACACACACACACACACACACACACACACACACACACACACACAGTCATTCTGCTGCATTTGCATACTTTTTGCAGGTTTTGCTGCCTTTAAAGGAAAACTCCAGCATTTTTGTTTTTGTTTTTTCTTTCTTTTTTAACCTATTCCTTGTCCATCACATCTGAAGCATATAACTATTGACTAAAAAACTAAAAATCTGGCAAAATAGAGAATAGTCTAAGAATAGTCTAAGAATAGACAAAACAAAAAATCTGTTAACACAATCTGGAGTAATTCTGTCTAATGGCAGTTTTGAACTTGGTCAATAAAGGTTTAAACTGCATGTTTGTCCTGGTGGACAACTCATTTGTCCTGGTGGATCCGAAGACCATTTTGAGAAAACTGGGCACAAGGCAGGAATGCACTCTCAGCAGGGCCGTCAGATCAAACTTGTTCTTTCCACCAAGAAGTACAGCTCTGCTGCTGTTCTTTCAGCTGCTCCCATTAGGGGTCGCCACAGTGGATCATTGGTCCGCATGTTTGAGTTGGCACAGGTTTTACGCCGGATGCCATTCCTGACGCAACCCTCCCATTTTTATCCAGGCTTGGGACTGGCACTGAGAGTACACTCCCAGTGGCTGGGTTGGTCCCCTGCCCAGGAATCGAACCCAGGCCGCGGCGGTGAGGCCACCAGGGACCCAAGAAGTGCAGCTCTGCTAATGGCATCATATCTGACTGCTGTTCATCCATCAGAGTGCAGCCAAACGAACATTAACGAGAGCACGATCTGCTGTCTTTCCTGGCTAATATACTTGCATGGAAAAGGGAAAGAGGAACACTGTCCTTCCCAGCCAGAGATCAGGGCCCAATTTTCTTTTATTTTCCTGGCAGTGGATGGCTATGGAATCTCCAGACAGTTAGTGGCACCATTCATCAGTTGCACCATTCATGAGTTTTGTTCAGCTGTCAAACATGGAAACAGTACAGCAGGGGTCATTAACTGGCAGAACAGCAAAGTATTTCAGAGACTGCACAGAGTACTTGAAAAGTACAGCAGAGCCGCTAAACATTTGCAGACAAAAAAATGCCTGTAGTTCCGCACTTCCTGAACAAGAACTATCACGGCTTCTGTAGTAAATCTGATATTGCTGCTTATCCAGTCACATTAATTTCCATCCATCCATTCATTTTCTCTACAATTTGGAAATGCCAATCAGCCTACAACTTTGGACTGGGGGAGGAAACCTCCAAAGCACAGAGAGAATATGCAAACTCCATGCACACAGGGCGGAGGCGGGATTCGAACCCTCAACCCCGAGCTAACCACTAAGCCACTGTACTATCAGATCGGAGACTAGCTGTAGATATTAGTTCAGAAAGGGGAGAGTTTTCACAGACTCTTTAGGTTTTTATATTTTATTTACCATCTCTGGTTAGATTGTTTAGAGACCTGATGACATGGCTTGTTAAAAAGTCGAAGACAAAAGAAAATTGTAGACAAATGGACAGAGAAGTATGCTTTTATTCTCCCCACATCAAATCAAGTTCAAAATAGACTCCTTACCTGTTCCAAGTCTGTGGTGTTAAACGTTAAAGCGGTAACGTGAAGTGTCACTACAAAAACAAAACATAACCACTTCGAATCGTCTTCTCTATAGCCATAAACTATTCACTTAATCTTTAAAGTCAACTGCCGCCATGTTAGATTCTTATCCTAGCTTTTTTAAGCAAGGAGTTTATGCAACTGGATCTTCACAAATTTTAGATGAATACCCCTGCAGTACATAAAATATTTCTGCTTACTTAAATATTACAGCTTTGCTTATGCTTACTAAGGTTTTATGGTATCTATGAGCAATTCAGGGAAAACTGAGTCACTTATGTACTTACATGACTTTTTTTGTGACAAAATTCACAAAGCATATCTGAAAGTGTGGATTTTACAGATTTAGTTAATCTTAAATTAAACTTAATTAATTAACTGAAGAAATTCATGAAAGTGTCCTACAAAAATGTTCGTCTGTACATTATGAGCTTGGAGTAAACTGTTTTTCTGCTTTCTTTTTAATCAGTGCTGGGAAACGTGTTAGAATTCTTGTCAGTGAAAATGATATGTTCGCTACAGAAGCGCTAGCTAGAGATTAGGTTGAAAAATATGAGAATTCCTTTAATGGGTAGGATGCGTGTTGTTGGGTTAGTCATGAAAACGTGACGAATCTCTGCTTGTGGTTGAAAAATGGGTGGAATAAATCAATGAATGAATCAATAGTGCTTAATGCTCCAGATGACCCAATACACTTCCTTTCCTACATTCGCATCTCTGCTAATCATGGAGATTTCTCGCTTATTCCATTCCAGTTATGGTTTATGTTTATTAGAACTCGTGTGAGAGAACTGCAAGATGCGAAGAGCAGGTGAAAGCTGAGCAGAGCGCATGTGTAGCAGCATTCTGATGCCACAAGGCAAGAAGGATCTGTTTGGTGACCGCCTGAGATTGAGGATAATCAGCATCAGGTGATCATCCCTTTTTGAAAACGTTTGGTTAGCCTTATTGAGCTGATGACGTTTTCCCAGCTCTCTCTCTCTCTCACACACACACACACACACACACACACACACAGACACGCTGTTGTGTCCGTGTCCCCGTCTCCCTTTGGTGTTATGTTGGAAAGAAGAGGATTTCTCGTGGGAGGAAAGAGGAGGGGGTCTTTGCTATGAGAAGGAGGGAGTGTGAAGTTTTTTGCAGTTCTGAATCCATGTATCTCTGCAGTGTGAATATACTCATCAGTAGCGGCCCACTGGGGGAGCATATCACCGTGGCAACCAGAGCTCTCTGCAAATGTGTATGTGTGAGCCAGGTGGTTTCTTTTTTTTTTTTTTTTGCTCATATGACTAATAAGAGATGTTACCCCCAAGATATCTAATATACACACTGAAACAGGATAAGCTGCTTTATAAAGCGCTGCTGTCAATTTGTGTTAAAATTCTCCGCAGCTCAGCTCCATCTTTGTGCTCCATGCTGCTTTGTGAGTCACTCATTTACACAGTCACTTGTGATTATGTCGTCTTCGACATTGATATTATGACACATCACTGACACGAGCACTATATTTGTGACAGTTCTGTACACGATTGCACATAAGGAATAATACATTTATCAAACATGACTCATGCATTTGTTTGCTATGTGGCTTATAAGGGGGGATGTGGCTGCTGGAAGAAGCACTATCATGTACTCATATAATGCATAATGATCTAAATATAGTGAGACAGTGTGCAATATTATGAAGCCCTGTACTGAATGAAGATACATCATCGACATTAATTGAAGTAGTCGGTGGAGTCAGAGCTTATTTTTGCCTGAAATGGCTGAAAGTCTCTCTTATTGGGACAGACATCATTACAGTGTACTAAATGTGATTTTGTTAATCCATGTGGCTGTGCCGTCTCCCATCAATTCAGCTCTTTTTAATATTGTAATGGTTGGTGCTTAACTTAATATTAAAAAAAAAAAAAACCCATCTAATAAATCTAGTAAAGATTACTTTCTGACAACATATGAATCGTTGAGCTAACTGTGTGAAATCTCTTCATGGAAAGCAATAAATTTATTGCATTTGTGTTTGTGTAGGTTTTAGTTCAGATCATTTTCATATATTATAGTTTACAATTGCAGATACAAATGAGTGGTTCAGTAACATAAAAATTTACACACTTTCCTGTGTACCGCAAATGATGTCGATCAGCTGCGACATGTTTGGTGTCCTATGTTTGCTTTGCACTGGTTTTGCTCTCAAGCTGTGATGTAGCTAACAACTAAAAATATCAGGAGTTGTTTTTATTTCAGTTGAAAGTGGAAAATATAATCGACATAGCTCTGAGCTTTCCAGTACTATTTTGCCTTCAAACTTTGGGAGGTGGGGCCTAGGGGAAGTGTTATAAAGCTACACTAGTAAGGTTTCTAGTAAGAACTACACTACTAACTATCGAGCTTCTTGTCTATCTTGTGTGCATGGATTTCACAGTCTGCTAAAGAAAAAATACATTTTTGGTTGTCCGTGATGGCTCCCTCAATAATGGTAGTGTTCAGCTATACGGTGAACAAAATATAAACAAACAGCATGATCAAATGCATTCTTACCATTTATAGATGACAGTAATTCATACTGTGTCCATCATAGACATCACAGAATGCAGAATGAGGCAAGTATTTGCTTAAAACACCAAACATATCTTTGTCTAATTTAACTACACTTGGGGTTCTTTTGTATGTCTGAGGTGTTATAGTTTAGTGGCTGACCCCTGCTTCTCTCCCGCTGTGTTTGCAGGCCTTGTATTGGTCTGTGCTGCACCTGGTCTGGGGGAGATGATGCAGTGAGTGTGGACCATCACTTGTCCTAGCCATGAGCCATCAGGAGGCGCCACTGGGCTACGAGCCAGTTGAGGCAACCGAAGCTGACCTGGGCCGCAGAGAGCAGCCCTCCTCCCAGCGCAGACGACACGAAAACCCGGGCCGCTCTCGTCATCATCACAGTGGTAATGGCAGCGAAAACAACCTCTCCCAGCCGGGATCACAGCGGCAACGCCGTCATGAGGGCTCTGAGGGGACCGGGCGACCGCGCACCTCCCGCAGGATGCCTGAAGAAGGTGACGTGGAACAGCAGCAAGTTCAGCGGCCGATCCCACGGCCCGCAGTGAGCCGCTACCGCAGACAAGGAGACACAGAGGCGCGGCTGAGGGCTCAGCAACAGCGGCAGAGGCAAAGGGAGAGGGAAAGACAGCAGAGGGAGGCAGAAAGAGCTGAGCAACAGCGACTGGAGGAGGACGAGGATGACCACAGTGCCCTGGCACGCTCTGCAAGTACAGAGAGCGGTTTCCACAACCACACAGACCAGGCGGAGGGTGACGCTGTCATGGCGTTGGAGGCTGAACCTGAGGACGAGGGTATGTACGGTGTGGCACTACGACCCGAGGCAGAAGAATATGCAGAGAGCGCAGAATCCGAGCAGCAGCCCCAGTACCCTCCCCAACCGCCTCCACTTCCCCACGAGCCCCTGCAAAACATGGAGCGGCCAACCAGACACGATGCCGAGGCACTCAACCCCGGTTACTCCAACTATGTTTACGCACAGCCTCGGCCGGAAGATCAACCTTATTCCGAGCCCTATGCTGACTATGGAGTCCAGGATCATGTGTACGAGGAGATCCCAGAAGCCCCCGAAGGAGACATGCCTCAGCAGCGTCGTGCTGGACTCCGGCTCCTGGAGCGCGATTCATACGGGCAGCAGGAGGCTGTGGGCTCCAGGCTCCATCACTATGACGAGCGCTCGGACGGTGAATCTGACAGTCCCGAGAAGGAAGCCGAATTTGCACCTTACCCACGCACCGACAGCTGTGAGCAGGATGAGGATGTTGAGCACATCATCGACGAAGTGAAGGAGAGTTTGAGCTCACAGAGCCTTGAGCACCCTGCAGGAGAAAAGGGAACAGACAGACACAAAGAGGAAGAGCAGGCCGAGGAGGGGACGCTTCAGGAGGGAGGGAAAGGAGAGGATGGCAGACTCCCCATGAGCAGCCCCTCTGAAGAGTCGGCTCAGGTCAGGAGCAGTAGGCAGAAGAGGGACGCCATCTCTCTGGCCATCAAGGACATCAAGGAGGCCATCGAGGAGGTGAAGAGTAGGACGGTGCGTTCACCCTACACGCCAGACGAGCCCAAAGAGCCCATCTGGGTGATGAGGCAAGACTTGAGCCCCAGCATGGAGTCAGACCTGCAGCCACCACTAGGGGGAGATGTGAGTAAACATCATGATCACGATCAAGGTGCTTTTTGTTGAAGGCTGGCTTATATTTCTTCACTGAAGTGTGTTTGTATTTTTCATGACACAGAGAGGGGATTTATGGGTAAGCGTAGCTCAGTTCATTTTTTTATGCTGTACAAGGTCAAAGCTTCATGATTGTTTGCTTGTTTAAAATGTCTGTGAATGTTGTTAAATAGGTTTAAATAAGTTTAACAGTAAGTATCAGTGATCATTCAAAAATGATTGTTAACCAAACAGTCAAACAGAGAAAGAAACATTGTTAATCTAAGCATGTCCATTTTGCGTCACTGCACACCACAGCAATAAGGCAGCAGTGTGTTGTCACTGTCTTTGGTCCAATCGAGTTTCAGGTTAGTGGAAAATGAGCTAGACCCAGAACCCCAAGTTTCAAAGATTCCTGCTGGCTTTTAAATATGCAGAGTGAAACGCTGCATACATAGCTTTAAACATTCCTTTACGTCTAATGTGCAGTCATCCAGCTACTTACTTCCATACAGTACTGCAGGCCAGGGAGTTTCTAGGTCTAAATTTTCCCTGGTCCTCCATTTATCATGTGCCTGCTGCTGGATGTGCAGTGGTGCGAACATGTCTCTGCACAGTGAGTGCTGCTCTTTGGACAAATCTCCTGCCTGAGGAAAATACAAGGTGGCTCGAACACACACCGCACTGGCTTTACTTCCCTCATCCAGCAGGACTTATCTGTATTCTGTGATGGGAGCATATGACTTGTGCATCCACATGCAGCAGCCTTTTCATTCAAACACAACAGGGCTCGTGCAGAGAGAGAGAGAGAGAGAGAGAGAGAGAGAGAGAGAGAGAGAGAGGTTACGAGCAGAATTTCCATGTAGTCACGAGTTCTTGTTTTTTTCTCTTCTTCATCTCTCACCTTTTCCCACTTTTGTGCTCAAATATAAATTATTAACCTAATAAATATCATTTTACCATATAGAATTATTAACCTAATATACAGATGCTATTTAACAGTTTCCCAGCCTGCTTCTTGCTGAACAGTATCAGATACCATTCTGTGTAGTCAAGACGATTTGATATCTTTCTCTTTTTTCCCCTTCACACACAGATAATAATCAGTTGTGTGTTTAGGGTAATCTGTCTCATTAGGTTTTCCGAACAAACACGCCACACTGTTGCACTGAACAAACAGCAGCTTCTGGCGTGTATAGCAGTAGTATAGCGCGGGTCCTGCTACTTTGGTGAAGTACCAACATTTATCTGATTCTTATTCATCAGCACGCCCAATTACTGCTTTTTGTGTGATTCAGAAAGGGTCGATATTTATAAGAAACTAAAATATTACACCATTTAAGTAGTCTATAGGCAACAGAGAAAAGATTCAGTGTGTTTCATGGTGTAATTGAGCTCACTAATCTGTCACACTATTGAACTGGCTATGGTTGTATGCAAATAGTTTTGTAAGTCCAAACGAATTTATTCGGACCCTTTTTTTGTTATTTAATAACAGCGTTACCACAACTTGTGTGTCCTCTCAGAGGAAAACATGTAGCTAGCATTACTTCAGCAAGATCCTATCATTAATTCAAGCCACATCTCTTGTTCCTCAAAGTCATAAATGATGTCATTCTTTGTAAAACAAAAAACACACACCTCAATGTCCCTCATTTAAAATAGTACTTGGACACCCAGCCCACTGTTCAAAAAGACCAGCCCAATTCCAACACACAATGGGGCATGCTGTTATTGTAAAATAATCAACGACAGAGTGGTATGCCATACAAGTCCCTATGAAAGTGCTGTTAATATATCTACAATAATGCTTAGTTCGATATATACCGGTTTAGTTATATACATTAACGTCAGCATAAATAATTATAATAATTTATTGGATTATTATAATAAATTATAATAATTTATAGACTGTATGTAAGCATAGTTACTGAGATGGAACTCCATATAGTACTCTGAAAATGTTTCAAGTAGTTCATGAGGCTTCAAGTTGTCCACTGAAGATCACTACTTCATTTATTCTTGTGATGTCATTTACCCCTATGAGTTCATCGCAGCCCTTATTTTTGCCTTCTATATAATTTATTTAGTGGTGGCGAGTGACACAGAAGGAAACTGTGTGTAAATAATTCAGCGAGACTCACGTAACAAACACCGGAGAAGGAAAAATGGCTTTCTTCCATAATAAGCTCACATCAGCGCTGATTCTGGGTGAGCAAAGCACTTATTTGTGCCACGTATTGAATTTATGGAGCAGGCGTGATACAATGGGAGTCTGTTTTATGATTTTAGTATTCAAAAGTAGTAGCGCTCACAGTGCAGTGCTGTGTTTATGGTCATCATTTAACTCCTCATGTGGCTGGGAAACAGGCTTTGAAATGATTTCAACATGACATAGCTGTTTCACTGGTAATCCTACTACTGATAAAGGTATCACAGCACACTTTGGGCTCCTAAATGTCCTTATTGTACTTGGGTGATATGACAATAGAATATTGATATTGTGATATCCAAAATCGTGACATGATATTTTTGTCATATCATCCGCCTCTAATTGGACTGTCTAATCAGCACTCCACCATGTTATTACAATAGATTTCCAATAGAGTCACTTGTGTAGAGTTTCAGTAGAAACGAGGGACGTGTCTGGCGTAGGGTTGTAACAGGATCTGAGTGCTCTCTCATTCCAAGTCAGGGCTACAAGAGACTCGGATTAGACAGAGACCCTGTGACAGTCACCTTCTATTTTTCTCTGTGCAGTTTTTTTTTTTTTAAAGAACTACAGACTTTTTGCTGTAACTTTCAAAGATGGAGAACTTTTGGATGTACCAGGAAGATGGGAACAATGAAGATGAGGTCAGAGGGGGGGGTGTATTTCAAACCGTCAAATTGATGATGTGTGCTCGCGAATTGTTCTGAAAGCATCTGTTCCTCTTCTTTTACTTTGTCATTAGATTCATTTGTCATGACGCCTTAAGTAGAACTAACTCAGCACCAGTGTAACCACATTAAAATCCTCCAGAAATAGACTTAGGTGATGCATGATGTTTAGCTGTTCATCTGCTCTCTTGTTGATACTGGAATGAGTGATTTATTTTGTCTGTTGTTTTCTCCATTTCTCCATGTGAGACTGGATGTTATACCTGTGAGGTTATATGTATCAGTAGCTGCTGCTGCTGCTATTGGCCTGATGGACAGTGTATGGCTCATACTCTCTTAATTTCCTTTATTCTGCTAAAAAAAAAAACACCACCACCACTAAATTAGGGGTTTCGGTAGAATTCTTGTCCCTAGGGTGTTACTTTGAAGAGTATGAGATTTGTACGCATATTCAGTACCATTAGTACTGCTAGTGGTTTGTCTTTTTTTTTCCTCCCTACTATATCCATCTTTAATATCAAATGCTAGTGCAGTAATCTGCCACTCACTTGGTTGTTACTGTAAATAGTTTTCAATAATATGTTCCTGTCACCGTATTTAATATTCAGTACAGTTGTGTGGGTTGATGGCTGTCATTATATTCAGTAGAATTGTTTATAAAATCATTTCTTAGAAACGAATACAGTTCTTATATTCCTCAATCAATATGAGTGAAGTGTAGTGACATGCTTTTCTGCTTTAATCAGCGTTAGTTAGTATGATCTATTATTAAAATTTATTAAAAGACGATTAAAGGAGCATACGAGTGTTAGCATACAAACAATATACCACACGAATATACATCGTCATCACAATGTGAGACATTAAAGCTGATAGTGTGTGAGATATATTTCAGTTTCAGTATTGGACCCTGCTGTATTTTTTTTATTTAAGTCTAATCCCGTAATCTCATAACATTATCTATTTCTGTGACAATAGATAGATTCTATTCTAAATAGATTCTATTTTTTCCCCATTACTTTTGCTGACAGTATACATATGGCTACTTGCCGATCCATTTATAATGGTTTGTTTTGTCTTTGTTTGCTGTTTAATCCTGTTGAGTCATATTAATGATCTTCTTCTCAAGTCTCCAGGCCCAGCCTCCACCTCTCCACAGGGGGCAGAGTCTTCCAGCAGCAACCTGCTCCAGCATGAGGGGAGTGAAAACCTTGAGTCCCCGTCTCCTGCTAGCAAAGAGGTAGGAGTCCAGCATGTGACTTTAGCAATAGAATGGTGCGGGGGGTGTGTGTGTGTGTGTGTGTGTAAGTGTGTCAGGAAGGGGGAATATTCCACTTTTCCTCTGTCTACTGTATCTATAACATGTGCATTTACCACAGACAAGAATTCCCACATGGGCTCCTGAGTGGCGCAACAGAAAACCATTCAGTATCACCCTATCCGCCTTCATCGGAAGATGATCAGGTGTCCAATAGAGCAAAATTGCCCATGGTCTCAGGGTGGGAGGGATGGCATACCCTCTCTTTCCTGCCAATCACAGCAACACTAGCCAGTCGTTGGCATCTGTGAGCTCATGTATGAGGAAGAGGGCAGATAGTGCTTTCCTCCAAGTGTGTTACGCTGCCCTGTGATGCAGTATGAGCAGCGGTTCAAAACGATGCGGTTGGCTGGCTTCACATGTCTCAGGGGAAGCACGTGTTGGCCCTGGTCCTCCCAAGTTGGTTGCTGTCGTGTGATGGGGTTGAGCTGGCTGGCAGTTGGGAATTGGCCAAGTCCAAATTGAGGAGAAAATGGGGTTTAAAAAAATCCCAACACGTTTCCCTGTTCTGAGAAAAGAACAGAAATGGTTTGAAAACATCAATAAGTGTTTCACACAACTCGACTGCTTAGAAATTCCAACTGCTAGACTTTAATAACAGAATGAGATAGACATGAGAAATGTCTTACAAAAGCTGCGCTGTAGTTTTATCCAACTTTCCAACAATTCAGCAATATAGTACAAAGTTATTTTGATCATATGTGCTTTCTCTAATCTGATGAGTTTTTTTTTGTACTAAGACTGAGGCACTTCATCTTTAAAGGTGATGAATGATAGAGATTTTGATCTTAATTTACAAATCAAATTCCTGAAAACGTTCTACAACAATCTGTTTTTTTGCATCAACGTTTATTGACTGCCACAATAACTGCACTTAGACCTTAGCTTTCTGTTCTTTACTGAATACAGAGAAACATGTCAAAATTCAAGTTACTCTTAATCACGTATACAGTCGGATGCTATGGATAAAGATTCAATTGTAAAATGCAACTGTGTTCCTTTAATTGTTTAAAAGAAATTTTAATGACAGATCCTGCATACTGGTTTTTAGTTGCTGTTGTTTTTTTGTTCTTGAAATGGCAGTCAAGGAGGAGCATTGCTTCATTCCCAACATATGTGGAAGGTAAGTTTGGCCATAAACTCAAACACAAACTGGTATAATATGAGCACCTCAACCATGTTTGATAAATACATTTTCGTTTATCAGTGTGTGTAGATCTCCATTATGACTCACTCTGGGAATCCTCCTTGTCTTGTGTCTCAGTTCCAGGCCCGTGTGACCCAGAGGACCTCATCGACGGCATAATTTTTGCCGCAAACTATCTGGGCTCGACGCAGCTGCTGTCAGACAAGACACCATCGAAGAACGTGCGCATGATGCAGGCTCAGGAGGCCGTCAGTCGCATCAAGGTGAGCAGAGAGCGTCTCTCCTTGCTCAAATTCTGAGTGGAAAAGCTGAGTGAACTTGCGTGTACTTCAACTCTTTCTAGTCTCATTTCTGCAAAACACCATAACAAGATCCTCAAGATGAAGGAAGTAGAAATAAAGAAATTTCAGTATGACACTTTGAGGACAAATGAAGAGAGCCGTTTGACGACTGCAACATTTTCTGTTTAAAAATACAAACCCTAAATATCACATAATGAGGTGCCTCAAGTGTTTCACAATAGAGCTGACGCAGTGTACTTTTGAGAATAGAAAATCTTACAAACTTTTTTGGTCAGTTTGTCAGGAGTAATATATTTACACCCCCTTTTGTGCTTTGTACTTGTTCAGGTATTTTGCAATGCTGTTATTTTTGTACGTAGGCCTATAAGAGTTGGCCTGAAGAGTTAGAAGATGGGAAAATATTAAAGAACAGATTATGAGTTACTTTAAATATCACTTAAAAAATCTCATTTATGGTAATCTTACATGAGATGTTTTTAATCTTTTTGTAATTCTACTTGCGTAGTTCTGCTTTAAGCCTGACACACCTATGAGGAATAGTAATGAACTTGTACATCCCAAAGGACTGCAGATGTTTGCTACCTTCCCCCTTTTCGTCCCTCTGTAGCATAAAGCACCAACTCCTTCAGTCAGCTACATGACTCAGCATTTTCTTCCATCAGCATCTTAGCATTTTCGTCCATCGTATAAAATGTAGTAACCAGCACCTACTGCTCCAAAGTTCATCGTCAGAGCATCTGTGTTTTAGCAGAATTTATAATGCAAACGAAGCTCAGTGAGCTATAAAGTGCTGCCAAGTTAATAAACCAGGGTGTCAGATATTGCTATTCAGAGTCATGTCAAAGTAAAAAATGGCAATTTGAAAATGAAAGGAATATTTATAGGCCAGTTTAATAGACAAACAGCAGAGGCTTTAGAACTACAGTAAAAACCCAATTAAAAGCCACAGCATGAACATTCACTATTCTAATGTTAATACACACTGAGCTGATACTGAATGTACATCAGTCTCTGTCACTCAGCATCTTTGTATTTACTAAATTTCACTTGTGTGACCTTGTGAAAAATATTTCACATTAACTATTTAACAATTTTGATTTTATAGCAATGCAATTTTGAATTCTGTATCAAGGATTTAAACCCAGTAGCTTATCTTCACCTCAGTTATTAAATATGTTAAATACTAATTTTAAAAAAAAAAACGTATTTTAATAAAATGTTGGAAGTTGTGAATGCTGAATATAAGAATATGGTTACATTCCGAAGTGGACTAATTGCAGTAAAGTATTTTTTTAAAAACTATTAAATATGTAAACACTATTAAAGCACACAGGCACCCAAAGCCCTTACTTTTTGTTTTTTTTAACAAATGTTTAAGACTTTTTTGTTAACTGAATACATAAATAAAGTACAAAACTGTGCATCTGACCTTTTTTTTTTTTTTTTTTTTTTTGAAATAACAGAAAAACTCTATTTTTTATTTAAAAAACAAAAAGAAATCCAAAGTGTTAAACATTAAATATGGGTGCATAAAAAAGTAAAATAATAATAATAAAAAAAATAAGAAGAAGAATAAGAATTTATTATTATTATTATTATTATTATTATTATTTCATATAGCACATTTCTTAAACTCAAGGTCACATTACATAGTCTAATACTAAGCAAGTAACAAATAAATAATCAAATATTCATCACATACAATCTAAAACATGAGGCCCAACGAACAGAAATATATTTTAAAGAGAAGTCACCGCAATTATGTCAGGTTGTAACATTATTATTACATTTCTCTCTAAAATCAAGTGCCATAAGTGTCCTGTTTACATTATTTCACTTTTAGTAAGAAATTCAAACGTGTCACTTTTGACCTCCTGCTTAATGCAAACTGAAGTGGCACATTGAAAATGCTGCACCCTAACAGAGCTGTGATCCTTCTTGGTATTTTACCTGGCTTAGTAGGTGGTGATGAATAATAAATGGTGCCACACCCTGGTGATCTCACAGCTCACATAGCTGAAGGAGCCTGTCTGAACACTGTGTTGAATTATTTCTCCACCAAGGTGGTGTGTGATGTTCCAGTTCTAAGTGGGCCAAGTCACTTGTTATTTATGTATCTGACACTACCCTCAAGCATTACCTTTGACTAGTGACGCAACTGTCCCATTTCTATTAAAAATTCAATTTAGGGATTTAATCTGTTGTCAGGGTTTGATTTTTTTTTTTTTTTTTTTTTTTGTTCCTCTTATCACGGTACGGTGAATCCTCCGCTGTAATGTTGCTGTCAGATCATGTTGGTCTCCTACCATATCGAAACCCAGCCCTGTTCTTTTATACAGCTGAATGAGAGCAGTTGCATCCATCCATTAATTATTCATGTTCTGCGACATTCTTTCAAAGCTCGATCGCCTCATATGATGTCTTTAAAAAAAACAAGGTTCATGACACAGTGTCGCTCAATCTAAATCTAATTTTGCAGCAGATTTCAGTCTGCTTTGTGCAGCTGACACTTTTTGACAGAATGTGCTGTAATGTAAGAGCAACTAAACATTTGAGGAAAGGGCAAGTAGGCCACCTTGTGGCGAGATGGGAATTAATTTCTAAAAGAGCGTCAGCAAAAGAGCAAGAACAGTATGAAATGTTTGAAATTATATCTGAATTATTTATCAAATATTTGAAATGTGACACGCGTTTTAGTGCCTCTGTTATTGAGGTACGTCAGGTGCTGCTTCATTGAAACAGGGAATTTGTGGTTTGTGTGCATGGCAGGTGACAGGTGGCCACACACACACACACACACACACACACACACAGCAGTGTAGCTTGGGTCGTCTGGGCTCTTTGCCGCTCTAACCATGTTCCTGTCTCTGTTTGTTCCATGCCAAGCAGACGGCCCAGAAATTAGCCAAAAACAGGAAGAAGGTGCAGTAAATCATCATCCGTTTGGTGTTTTGCTTTTTTCTCTCTCTTCTTCCTTTTCATTTTTGCTTGTGCATTTTCAGTTTCTGTCTTTCTCTTGTTTGCTGTATTTCTGAATCCAGCAACAAGTCGTAACCCTTTGTCAGATATTTGTCTGTGAAGCGTGTACCATTGTTTTCATTTCATGTCCAACATGAATCCAAAACTCGTTTGAGTACGGATAGTAGAAGCCTTTTTTTTTTTTTGCTGGATGCAGAAAGTATGGGCTTCTGCTACATTCTTATCTTTTTGGGCTCTTTTCTTTCTAAGGTGATGTGCTGTGTTTGTGTTTTTCTTTTCCTAAGACATACCCCTGCCACTCTGACTTTTGGTATGCTACTCATGTATTTGTTCAGTAGTGGATGGCTCTGTCACTCCTTTCATTTCTTCTGTCTCTCTCACACAAACACTAAACAAACTGTTTAAATGGAGGTTGGCACTAACCACCACCACACTAACCCCAGCCTGCTGGCCATGAAGAAGCTGCAGAGGTTCTACTGAAGGAGACTTATTGTTACACTTGATAAGACATTTGAGGCCAGACTGGGAAAGAAGCCATATTCTTTACAAAGCTGGCCACTGTCACTGAAACAGACTTACAGTTCTCCTTCACTGCACATCTGGGCCTTGTATTAACCTTTATATTAACCTTCTCTTATATCTGCCAATGTTTGTGTCTTTCTTTCAATGGCTTGTGTGTGTGTGTGTGTGTGTGTGTGTGTGTGTGTGTGGTGAGAGACTGATGGTCAGTGAAATTATTTCTGTGTCAGCAGGCCCCTGAGGGCGAGACGCAGCCCATGACAGAGGTGGATCTCTTCATTTCCACTCAAAGAATCAAAGTGCTGAATGCTGACTCTCAGGTACTTTAACTCAGTGTCCTTAAACACTACTCTTATATCCAGCACGTAACCAAAGTCTACCGTTTAACCAAATTAATGAAGAAGTAGAACACATTCTCATTATAATAAGAACTCTGCAATTCAGGATTTAAATAGACTTATACCACAGCACTGTTGAATGCTCAAATCTGATTGGTCATTAGGTTCTGATTAATTTTGTAAAAGAGCAGCTCCGACTGCATGGTTTACATTAATGCACTTGTTTGAATATGTTGTCATTTCTATATTCTTATACAGCAGCTGCTCGACACAAACCTATTAAAAATATGTGTACTTGTTGATATGAGATTGATTGTGAGGAGACCTTATTTAACATTTTTGGAAGGAGTCTCCAGTGTCAGCACTTTGTAACACTCAGAGGTAAAGCTGTACATTTTCCAACGCAGACTTGTGCCTTGTGGTTTCTTGGTAATATAAGTTGCATTGTTGTGTCTTAATAACTTTGGGAGAAGAAAGAAAAGCTGGTGAGGAAATGACTGTTCACAACATTAGATGTAACTTTAAAAGTACAAAAAGTATGACATGTCATTACTTGCGTGTTAGTGT
Organism: Pangasius djambal; assembly: GCA_022985145.1. Classification (NCBI taxonomy): domain Eukaryota; kingdom Metazoa; phylum Chordata; class Actinopteri; order Siluriformes; family Pangasiidae; genus Pangasius; species Pangasius djambal. The sequence continues at coordinate 7,538,968 of CM040998.1, forward strand.
TGGCAAGTTGCCATGGTCCAAATTCCCAGGTTCACCGAAACTGGACAGCTGAATATTCGAGAAACATTGCCTGGTCTTTTTCAAACTTCAGCTGGACAGTTTCAGTGAGTCTGTTCCCATTTTAGCCTCAGATTCCTGTTCTTTTCTAACAGAAGATCAGCAGTTTCTGAAAAGCAAACACATACTGATCAACCGTAAAGTTAAAACCACTGCTGACAGGTGAGGTGAATAACATTGATTATCTCATTACAATGGCACCTGTCAAGGGGTGGGAGATATTAGGCAGCAAGTGAACAGTCAGTTCTCGAAGTTGATGTGTTGGAAGCAGGAAAAATGGGCAAGCATAAGGATCTGAACAACTTTGACAAAGGCCAAATTTTGATGGCTAGACAACTGGGTCATCTCCAAAATGGCAGGTCTTGTGGGGTGTTCCTGGTATGCAGTGGTTAGTACCTACCCAAAGTGGTCCAAGGAAGGACAATCAGTGAACCGGCGGCTGGGGCATGGGTGGCCAAGGCTCACTGATGCGCATGGGGAACGAATGTGAGCATCAGAACTGGACCATGGCGCAGTGGAAGAAGGTGGCCTGGTCTGATGAATCATGTTTTCATGTGGACGGTGCATGGGGGAAGAGATGGCACCAGGATGCCCTATGGGAAGAAGGCAAACCAGAAGAGGCAGTGTGATGCTCTGGGCAATGTTCTGCTGGGAAACCTTGGGTCCTGGCATTCATGTGGATGTTACTTTGACATGTATCACCTACCTAAACATTGTTACAGACCACGTACAACACTTCATGGCAATGGTATTCCCTAATCCCAGTGGCCTCATTCAGCAGGATAACGTGCCCTGCTACACTGTAAAATTGGTCAGGAATGGTTTGAGGTTTGACAAACAGTTCAGGGTGTTGACTTGGCCTCTGAATTTCCCAGATCTTTGGGATGTGCTGGACAAACAAGTCCAATCCATGGAGGCACCACTTTACAACTTAAAGGACTTAAAGGATCTGCTGCTAACATTTTGGTGCCAGATACCACAGCACACCTTTAAAGGTCTTGTGGAGTCCAGGCCTTGATGGGTCGGAGCTGTTTTGGTGGCACGAGGGGGACCTACACTCTATTAGGCATAATAATTTATAATTTATAATTAATGTTATGGCTATATATGTTGTTGGTATTTCGGCTGCTCCCATTAGGGGTCATCACAGCAGCTCACCTTCCTTTGTACGCATATTTGATTTTGCACAGGTTTTACATCCAATTTTTATCCAGGCCTGGGACCGGCACTGAGAGCGCAATAGCTTGTGCAATCCCAGTGGCTGTGTTTGGTGCCCAGTGTGGGGCTCAAACCTACAATCCTGAGATTAAGAGTCTCATGCTCTAAGCCAGGCGTGTCCACATACACACACACAGAGACACACACTGAGACTGAGAGAGACTGAGAGACTGGTGACATGTTAAAGGAAAACCAACACAGTGTCTCATTAAGGTTTTTTTGGCCACCATGAGCTACCAGAACAGCCTCAGTGCGCTTTGGCACAGAATAAACAAGTCTGTAATTGTACTCAACTTTTCTATTTTGATGTTGGTGGTGTATAGTGCTACTTGTTGCTTTAAAGTCTCCCATAGGGGTTCAATTAGGTTGAGATCTAATAAACTCAAAGGTCACAGCATATGATTTACAGCATTTTCATACTTGTCAAATAATCATTCCGTGAGCCTCCCATCAGTCAGAATAAAGGTGATCAGTCAGAATAAATTTATATTGACTTGGAGTGACCTTTCTAACTAGTCGACCCAACCAAGCCGGCAAAACCACCAACATTATAACAGACCCATTGTTTTGCTTTGTTTTTTTTTCTTCTTTGTTACCTGTCTACACTGATCAGCCATAACATTAAAACCACCTGCCTAATGTTGTGTAGGTCCCCCTTGTAAGTGTGTATATGTATGTGTATATAAGTATATTTGAATCTACCATCATACCACCTAAACTTTATGCTCTATACCAACTCATGCTGCAGCTCACCTTGGCTAAATGTCAGTACGTTTGTACTGATGTTAATCTATCCCTTTTTTGTATTCTATAGGAGACCATGATGGACCACCCATTAAGGACCATTTCTTACATCGCTGACATTGGGAACATTGTGGTTCTGATGGCCAGGAGGAGAATGCCTCGCTCTGACTCTCAGGAGAATATGGAGGCGTCTGATCCAGCCCAAGATGAAAAGCGCCAGTATAAGATGATCTGTCACGTGTTTGAGTCTGAAGATGTGAGTCCAGTTTTTAATGATCCGTTAATGTGCCCTTTTCCAAAGAACACTTGTTTTGGATGCCAGCATTTTTAATCATCCTAATCTCAGAAATCAAGTGGCTTCGGGGACTGTGGTATAACATCAGTAACTGTAGTTTCTTTTAGATTTCTTATAGACTACTGACTAGTACAGTAATGTGTGTGTGTGTGTGTGTGTGTGTGTGTATGTGTATATATATATATATATATATATATATATATATAGTCAGGTCAAGAAGTATTTGGACAATGACAGTTTTTGTGATTTTGCCTTTATACACCACCACAATGGATTTGAAATAAAACAATCAAGATGTGATCGAAGTGTAGGCTTTCAGCTGTATTTTAAGAGGTTCCACAAAAATATGGCATTTACCATTTAGGAATTACAGCCATTTTCAACAAAGCACCTCCATTTTCAGGGGCTCAAAGGTATTTGGACAAAGTGACATAATTGTAAATATAACTATAATTTTAATACTTGGATGAAAATCCTTTGCAGTCAATGACTGCCTGAAGTCTGGAGCCCATGTTCTCAAAACTCAAATTCTGAGTTTCCTCCCTGGAGATGCTTTGCCAGGCGTCACTGCAGCCACCTTCAGTTGCCTTCACTTCAGCTTCACTTGTTGGTGGGTCTTTCTGCCTTCAGTCTTGTCTTTAGTAAGTGAAAAGCAGCTCTATTGGGTTGAGATCAGGCGACTGACTTGGCCATTAAAGAATATTCCGTTTATTTGCCTCAAAAAGTCTTGAGTTGCTTTCGCAGTATGTTTAGGGTCATTATCCACCTGCACTGTGAAGCGGGGTCCTAACAGTTTTGTAGCATTTGGCTGAATGTGAGCAGAGAGTATAGTCCTATACACCTCAGAATTCATCTTCCTACTTCTGTCAGCAGTCACATCATCAATAAACACCAGTGAGCCCATTCCATTGGCAGCCATACATGCCCATGCCATAACACTTCCTCCACCATGTGTGACACATGATGTGGTATACTTTGGATCATGAGCTGTTCCTTTCTTTCACCATACTTTTCTCTTCCCATCATTCTGGTACAAGTTAATCTTGGTTTCATCAGTCCAAAGAATCTTATTCCAGAACATGGGAGGCTTTTTTTAGATGTTTTCTGGCAAAGTCTAATCTGGCTTTCCTGTTCTTGAATGTTACCAGTGGTTTGCACCTTGTTGTAAACCCTCTGTATTTACATTCATGAAGGTGTCTCTTGATTGTAGATTTTGATAATGATATGCCTACCTTCTCCAGAGTATTCTTGACTTCTGTTGATGTTGTGAAGGGGTTTTTCTTCACCAAGGAAAGGATTCTGAGATCATCCACTTTAGTTGACTTCTGTGGTCTTCCAGGCACTTCGATGTTGTTGAGCTCACCAGTGCGTTCTTTCTTTTTATGAATGTACCCAGCTGTTGATTTGGCCACATTTAAGGTTTTTGGTATCTCTGTTATAGATTTAGGTTGTTTTTTCAGCCTAGTGATGGCCTCCTTCACTTGCATTGAGATCTCCTTGGACTTCATATTGGTAGCTCCAGTCAAACAGCTGCCAAATGCCAACTCAGTACCTGATATCTACTCCAGACCTTTTTATCTGCTTCGTTTGTCTTGAAGAATCGAGGGAATGGACTGCACCTGGTCAATTAACTTCTTGTCAGTCAATTGTCCAAATACCTTTGAGCCCCTGAAAATGGAAGTACTTTGCTTAAAGTCTACACTTTGAGCACATCTTGATTGTTTTATTTCAAATCCATTGTGGTGGTGTATAAAGGCAAAATCACAAAAACTCTGTCATTGTCCAAATACTTCCGGACCTGACTGTACATTATGGCCTAATGATACTAATTTGCACAGTCTCTGCCTGATAACATGCACATATTTTGTGGTCTTGTGTTAATAAAGTGTGGGATGACACAATGCAGCATCTTGATAAGATTGGTGCATTGAAAGCACTGTGCATTTCCACATTCAGTCATATGTACCACAAGACTGTATCGTGACTAGTATTGCAGTGACCTACAATAACCTTTGTCTTGGTGGTTCCCACCAAGTTTGAAGACCATTTTAGTACATGAATGTTGTAAATGTTTTTATGTTTGTCAGAATGTTCTCCCATAGTGTGTGGTGTGATGATCTTGATCTTGATGATGCCAAAGCCACCCGTGGCTGGGAGCCAAGGGAGCAAAATTGGTCATGCATCTCTGGATAGGAGGGATGGCATACTCTCTCCCTCAGTCACAGTGATACTAGACAATCGTGGGTGTCTGTGAGCTCATATATGCAGGAGAGGGTAGACAGTGCTTTCTTCCAAGTGAGTTATGCTGCCCTGTGACGCAGCATGAGCAGCAGTTTGAAAAGATGTTGATAATTGTCTTGGAGGAAGCACCTGTTAACCTTCACCCTCCCTGCTTGGTAGCTGTTGTATGCTAGGTGAGAGCTGACTGGTGGGTAGGAATTGGCAGATGACCAGATTGTGGAGACAATGGGGAAGGATCCCCATAAAAATTGACATTTCACTGTACTGAGGGAAAAAACAAAACAAAACAAAAAACTGTTTACTTGAAACTGTGTGGAAATCTAGGGCAGTTGTTGGGGTGTCAATAAAGGTTTATGTGTAACACATATTCGTACAACACTTAATTCCTCAGTGAAAAATTCTTCATTGAAAGGCTTTTTAAATGATACTAAATTTGTAAATGTCACACTTTCAAGATGGGACTCTTTTTTAAAGGGAAAAAATCTGTGGCTATGCTTTACCAATGTAGTAAACATAGCTTAAAGCATGGATAACACAAACCTTAAAGAAAGCATAAGCAACTGGAATTGCTTTTACTGTATTGCTATAGTGATTGAAAGTCAGATAAAACTCCAGAAGAACAGCTTTGCTAGATCGATTTTGACAGAAGATTTGTTTGCACATTGTTATAATTTCTTTCTTTTTTTTTTTTTAAACTCTCCCTTTTCTTTTTGTCCTGAGGCCCAACTCATAGCGCAGTCCATTGGCCAGGCCTTCAGTGTAGCATATCAGGAATTCCTGCGTGCCAATGGCATCAACCCTGAGGATCTGAGCCAGAAAGAGTACAGTGACCTCCTTAACACACAGGACATGTACAACGATGACCTCATACACTTCTCTAAGTCAGAGAACTGTAAAGACGTGAGTGAACAATGCTGTTTGTTTGCAGCACAAACGTTACTGACTGACACTAGTGAGCTAGAGTGTATTAGGCTTACATTGAGTGATTTTGAGTGAATGTGTTGTTCAGGTTTACATAGAGAAGCAGAAAGGAGAGATCCTCGGAGTGGTGATTGTAGAGTCAGGCTGGGGCTCCATCCTTCCTACAGTCATCATTGCTAACATGATGCATGCTGGGCCAGCAGAAAAATCTGGAAGACTGAATATTGGAGACCAGATCATGTCTATCAATGGCACCAGTCTGGTGGGACTTCCTCTCTCCACTTGCCAGAGCATCATCAAGGTGCACAGCTTTGCATTTTTTAATGGGAATGCATTTTAATGTATATTTTCTGTATTGCTAAAATTGTGATTTGCTCATGTCTTACATTTTTCTGTAGTTATTTTTTCATTGGTCTCAGATGCTGCACCAAGCCTTGAGTACTGATTGAAGCAATAATAATGATTGTTTCTTGTCGTGGGGTGTGCATTGTTCCCCAGGGGTTGAAGAACCAGTCCAGGATCAAGCTGAACATTGTGAGATGCCCACCAGTCACCACCGTGCTTATCAGGAGGCCAGACCTGAGATACCAGTTGGGATTCAGCGTGCAGAATGGCATTGTGGGTATTTGCTTAAAGGAATACTGTAGTACCTTTGAACCTTATATCTGTTTGTTGCAGCTGTTGCATATATCCCATTACCACAGACAATTTCTCTCTGTACAGAGTGAAAAATGAAAAACCTGTTCATGATTTTTTAAAGGGATTCGTAAGGTAAACCCTGTATGCAAATATTAACAGTTAACTGAGCTCAGAGTAAGTACAGAAATGCCCAGTTTTGAAAAAACAGTTTTGGCCTGAGTGTAAAAGGATACAAGAAATCCTCATGGAAAGATAACTGGAAGTGCTTTTTTCTGTACTGTACTTTTTCTGTGTTCCAGTGTTGGATAAAACTCAAGAAGAAAAGCTTTAATAGAAAAGCTTCTCTCTTATCGCTCTCATCCTAAGACTTTCATTAGTTTCATTAGAGTATTACACTTATAGTTTTGAATTAGCCTGTTTTAAATGTTTTTTGACAAAATTCAGCAACTGTGCTTAGACTTCCATTATAACAAAGGTTTGGAACCAGATAGGGGCCAGAAGGTTTTACTAAACAGGGGGTTACTAAATACCGGTAAATATCCAAAAGGTCAAAAGAGGCCTAGTAACAAAAAAAAGGCTAGGCTAAACTAAGCTAAGCCAATTACGAAGTCCAAAGATATAATGAGGCAAAAAAGAGCAAAACAGGAAGTAGACTAATAATGGCAAGGTAATGACTACACTAATTGCAACACAGCTACAGAAAAGGTAAAACAACACAAGATGTTAATGGCTAAGCAAGAGGCTAAACTAACAACAGAACAGGAAGACAGAACAAACAAGAGTAAACATGTAAACATGGAAAACTGCATGGCTTCATAAACTGAGTCACTAAGATGTGGGTAAATACACAGACTTGTGGAACAAATGAAACAAGATGCAGGTGTTAGTAATCAGGGGAGGCAGAGTGTTGGGGACGTGCTGCCAGAGACAGAGCCGTTTTTTTTTTGTTGTTGTTTGTTTATTTGTGTTTTTTGTTTTCTGTCCTTTTCTAAGTTCAAAGAAATGTGTTGATGTGACAGTTCTTGACTGCAGTAGAACTCCACAGATGCACAGATACAGTTGTTAGAGATTAGGTTGGGAAATGGTAGTATTGCTTTTATGTCACATTACTGCAAACCTTTTGTGAGCACTGTCATTCCACTCAGCATGTTAAAGCATTCTGTCCTCCTGTCCGCCAATTAGATTTGCAGCCTTATGAGAGGGGGGATAGCTGAGCGAGGTGGTGTTCGCGTTGGTCACCGCATCATTGAGATCAATGGCCAGAGCGTGGTGGCGACTCCTCATGAGAAGATTGTACACATTCTGTCCAATGCAGTTGGTGAGGTAAGTCTGTGTAGCATGTTACACATAAACATGTGGCTTTGTGTGCAATCTGTTTCTCAGCATTGCAACTGGGACTAATAGTGGATGTGTGTCGTATACATCCTGCGCAATTCCTATGTGACAGTAGTGTAAAAGTAAAATGGTTTCTGTTTTGTCTCTAAACAGATTCACATGAAGACTATGCCTGCTGCCATGTACCGCCTGTTGACAGCCCAGGAGCAGCCTGTTTACATCTAAAAGCCACAACGATACCCTCAACCTCCTGACCTCACCTCACCTCACCTCACCTCACCTCACCTCACCCTGATCTTTATCGTGTGGACTGATGACTGTGTGGGTGAATCCATGACCGCTATTTATCCACGATGTTTCACTTTCTCCCTATTACCTGTCCACTTCTTTTCAGCACAAGGCTTTCAGCCTCTAGTTGTGCACACGTCTCCCCATCCAGGTGGAAAATACTGACCCAGACACAGAATGAAAGAGCTCCGTGACACCCTTCCCGAAATTCCTCTGATTAAAAGTCATTTTTACACTCTATTACCCTCTGTTAAAATCTCACACTGTTTGGCCGTGCAGTGTGTACAAGCAGTGTGTTTGATGTTATTTATGGAAACACTTTTTTTTTTTTTTCCCCCGTGTGATTTATTTGAACCTGGCAACCATCAAACATTCCAGCTTTATTCTCTTCCACTCGAGTTATAAACGAGCAGCTGTTAGCCAGAGTGGAGGAGCGGACTAAACATTTCTGAGGAACTGCAGGCTCTAAGTGTGCATTCCTCAGAATAATGGCTAATTAGAGTAAACAGAACTGTGTGCTCTGTGATCATACACAGAAGAGGTTCTCAAATTTTTTATGAGTCAGAGACCCCTTTACGCGTAAAAGAAAATCCACAGACACTCTCAGTACAGATTTATTTTACAAACAAACAAATAAAATAGGCACATTATTTAAATGAGTACAGTAATTGTCATTAGATTCCAGTTGACATCATAAATTTGATAATGGTGGGTTTCCACCTCTGTGACAAAATGAGCATAGAAGATATAATGATATAATGCACAATGTGGACTATTGATGCCTTAAAATAGTGATGCCATACAAGAACCACTCAAAGTTGATCAAAACAAGATATAGCACAAAGAAACGAGCTGAACTTCTTTATTGGTGGGATGTAAAGTCAGAATTAGTCAGAATTTAGTCAGAATTAGAATTTAGTCAGTTTACTGAAAAAAAAAAATGTGAAAATGATATAAGTATCAGAATAATGGTGACCAGTGTTTTTTTTTTTTTTTGTTTGTTTTTTTTTCTTTTTCTCTTCAACTAACTGTGACATTTTGTTGTGACTGAATCATTTCCACTGTTTTCTAGTGTACAGAACATATTTTTCCATTTTATTTTCCAATTCTTTCTTATTGATCCTTTATATTCAAGGATAATTCTGTTTGTATGTGTACTAAGTATTTTATTTTGGTTTGGAAAAATATTTATACTTGAAAAATATTATTTGAAGAAATATGTTTGTCAAGGGTTATAAGTCATATACTGGCCTGTCTTTAAGAGTATGATTTTATTTAGTTTGAAGTAAAACTAAAAATGATGCCCTTTCTGAGATCGTAGAATTCAAGTTTATTTTTCAGCATTTGACAGATTCGAGCATTTCCTCCACAAGCTCTTCAGTGTTCTGCCCTCATAAATGTGATAGACTGTGATTTCTCCCCAGGCTGCGTGTTTCATCGAACTCTTGATTGCTTTTAGTGCACATTTTAGTATCTTTCACCGCCCTGGCTGATCTCCACTAACTCACAGACGATACAATACAAATGATACTGTGATTATAAATGATATTGTGAAATGATTGGTACCGGTATATCAGTAATACCACAGGTATAGTTGCATATGACCTGAACAGGAATATGAAGCATTGTGATTTTAATGGTACCATGGATTTAAGTCTACATTCACAATCACAGGCCACATTTTTGCTGCAGTACGTCCGTGTCATATACCCAAACGTGGCTCCTGTACACACACTGCTTTGTGTCTCATCTCTAAACATCCTTGCCTTACGACTCCTGTAATTTCCATGGACGTACAAGCAGGACGGCGTCACAGTACTTTTCTTAAGCATGGTCTATCATGTCTTTGGTATGCATTCATGCTAGTAGTGGGTGTGATGTGTGACGACAAATTACTCCACTGTAAAACAAAACCAGCTACATAACTGCATATAAATATATATTTATATACGCACATACATTTCAGTATACACATCCAGTGATTGTGTATATACAGTATGTACATTCAAGAATTGCAAAGCAGAGGGCAAGAGAGTTGGACTCATGTAGTACTCTCTTTATCTCTGTCCGAGAGGATTTCTTCAGCTTCTGAGACGTGCTGATTAGCAAACACACTGAAACTGTCATCATGTTTATGTCAGTATGACTGCATTAAGATGAAGTGTGCCACTTAATCGAGCTCAAGCAAACAGGAAAGTGATGTTCATAGCAAATTCAAACTGAACTGCAGGAGCGATCAGTTCTAATTCAATTATTAAAATATAAATGTCAACACTGCAGTTCTGTGTATACAAACAAGGCCACATATATGCAAGCTTTAATGATGATGTTGGCTTTGGATGGGTTTACATGGGAGAATAAATCGAAAATTACTGTATGTGCTGCTTTATGGTCATTGCTGAAACACAGTCAAGTCTAAAATTCCCCCCAAACACACTGAACACATAGATGTGAAGTACACACTCGTGTCTGTACTGCGAGAGTAAACACAGGGCCTCGTGTTGTTATAATTAGGAGATAAAGATGAGAGGAGATGGTGGGTTTGACTAGTGTTTCTTATGCACTCGCTCTGAATGTATTTAAACTTATATCTATGTTTGTCTATATGGTAAAAAAAAAAATAGGGAAAAAAATAACACTTTCTGTAAAGCAATGGCAATGTTTATTTATTTGCGAGCTTTTTCTGTGATGAATCATTGAGCCACATTCCTACGCCATAGCAGGAATGTTTGTAACAGTATTTACGACAATAAATGACTTAATGAGAAAATATATACACAAGTTTCCTGGGTTTTTTTTTTTTTTTAGAAACCTTAATCCCACAGTAAAGAGCAGGAAGAGCATCTTTCCACAGTCCCTACAACAACACTGCAGAAACACAACTGCACATCTCCTCACGCTCGAGTTTTTAAAAATAATTTATTTAGCCCTTGTAGTTTCTGATACATGTTTTAAATTTGAAGTGAAATTTGAAGTGGCCTGGACAGACAGAATCATCAGCTTCAAAGACCTGATAGTGATCCAGTATGTTATCCTGATACTTATCCCCCAGTTAGGTTCTTTTGGTTTTAATACACTTACACATGCACCTTGAATTCAGGAACTGAGGAGCAACATACATGACTCAAAGGCAGGTGGCTAAATTAATAAAATAATTAGAAACTTGCATGACACATTATGAGGAACTTTTGGTTTTTAAGGCCTCGTATTTGCCTGGTTATATTTTTCTAGAACCCGGCCAATGTTCTACATACACCTTTCGAGAACTGGCCATCAACGTGATGTAAACAAAACGTGATTCATCAGACCAGGCCACCTTCTTCCATTGCTCCATGGTCCAGTTCTGATGCTCACGTGCCCATCGGAGGCACTTTCAGTGGTGTACAGGGGTCAGCATGGGCACTCTGACCGGTCTGCGGCTACGCCCCATATGCAGCAAGCTGCAATGCACTGTGTTCTGACACCTTTCTGTCATAGCCAGCATTAACTTTTTCAGCAATTTGTGCTCCAGTGGCTCTTCTGTGGGATCGGACCAGACGGTTTAGCCTTCACTCCCCACACACATCACTGAGCCTTGGGCGTCCATGACCCTGTCGCCGGTTCACCAGTTGTCCTTCCTTGGACCACCTTTGGTAGGTACTAACCACTGCATACCGCACTGCAAGGAACACCTTGGAGACGCTCTGACAGTCGTCTAGCCATCACAATTTGGCCCTCGTCAAAGTCACTCGGACCCTTACGCTTGCTCATTTTTCTTGCTTCCAACATATCAACTTTGAGAACTGACTGTTCACTTGTTGATTAAAATATATCCCACCCCTTGACAGGTGCCACCGTAACCAGATTATTAATGTTATTCATTTCATCTATCAGTGGTTTTAATGTTATGGCTGATCGATGTAGCTATCAGCATTGTTGGAAATATAAATGATAATGTGCTGACCATCTTAAAAAGTTCAAAAGCTGCATTAATGAATGTGATATTTTGAACCAACAGTCATTAGGTCACTAGGGGGCATTGCAGGAGTTCATTATCAGCTTGTTGAAAAAGTTAGGTTTGTTTCATAATTATAGCAACTGAGTTATATAACTGAGCTTCTGCTGTTCATTTGGGTTTCAGTAAAGGATTCTTTGACTAAATCTACTGGTGTCTGTTTATCTTTTTTGATATAAAATCAATATAAACAAACAATAGCAATCAGGTGATATTCAGTGATTGGACTTTTTACTCCCTAAAGTCAGTAACAGTAACAAATATAATATCAGTTTTATTTTCCATCTTCATCTTGTCATAAAGGTGTCTGTTTAACAAAGTTTTTGGGGAAGCAGTGCATCATTGCTAATTTAATATCCAGCAGTAGTGGCTCTGGTGCTGTTTAGTGCAGTGCAGAACTCTGCTGTGCCACAGCTTTGTGTACAACATAGAAAACTCACACTTATCAGTATTAGAACTCTACAAACACACACTTTCTTGTAAAAAAAAAAAAAAATTGAAAAGCAAAAAAAAAAATTAACAAGCACAAATTCTATATATCTGCTTTTTTTTTTTTTTTTGAAGCTTTGCGTCACTTAGGACATTCCTCGACTCCAGCACACACACAACAGAATCTTTCAGCTTTTAGATAATGGTTTCTTGCGAGACACCTATCAGGCTGTGTGGTCGCTCCTGTGCCAGCCGGCGGGTTCCAGTCCGAAAACCCGTCCTGGAGTTGGCCCGGGAGCTCGGTCTGCCCTGCCCACTGACCTGCAGCTCTGACCAGGTGAAGGTGCTGAGGTCTCCACAGCTGCGCAGGTGGAGGAGACCCGGACGCTTACGCAGAGGCAGTGTGTGAGATGTGCAGTCTGGCTGTGTCTGTCTGGTACACGATGGCCGCGCCTGCCCGGTCTCTGAGACATTCATCACCTGCAGAATAACAACCAAATTCAGTATCTGCTCAGTAGGAACAACTATTATACTGTACATATTATACATATATATTATTATACATATATTTTTCTACTGTACACTTACGGGAACACTTTAAGTGTAAAAAAACAATCCGTGGTCCCCCACTATATTATTATATTATATATTATTTATATAACTAATTATTATATTATATTATATCGATTATGATTATACATGTTATGAACAAAGCAATCATTATTTAAATGTCTAAATTAATATTTTGGCTATTTATTAGAGGTATAGAGGTTTTCCTGAACTTGTCACTCACAGAACAGGTTGTTTAAAATTAAAAATCAATACTGAGTTCTTTTTGCGTTATTGATGTTTGGATTAAACCATTTCGATTCATGTGACCAGCCAACATGCTGGGTTGTGACAAAATTTTCCCCTTATGCTTATGCTTCACGGACCCCACTCTGAGAACTATGGTTACAGAGTATACAAAACAATCATATGTGAGAGCTGTGATGGTATAAAACCACATAGAATGTTGTAATATGGTGTGTGTGTGTGTGACCTGCTGGATGAAGGTGGCACAGCGCACAGCCTCTTCCATGTGTTCCTGATCAGAGCGCAGCACGCTCTTAATGCTGTTGATCAGCTCTTGCACCTCCGGCGTCAGGCTACACGGAGACTGCTGCTGCAGGAAACGCGCCACTAGCAGCTTGGTGTCCCTGTAGCTCTGATAGTCCACCATGGAGGAGGGGCGTGGTCGGCGATGGCCCCTCCCCCTCCGCAGAGTGACAACCGGATGCACTGTCTCAGGCCCCGACCCTACCGCTGTCCCAGGACCTACTTCTGTCTGCGTGGCTGCCTCACAGCTCATTACTGCTGGGAGGAAGGAGGGAAATGTGAAACAGAGAAAAATGAGGAATGGGCCACTGTGTTGGAAAAGATTTAAGGAATACTTCGCTAAGCATAAATGGAAGATCAGCTAGCACGAGTCATAGCCACATTTTTTAACACGTACTGATGGAATTCAGCAACTTTAGACGTTCATTAAAATCAGCATCAGCTGATTTCAGTTCTTTTCTCAGTACAGTGAAATGTTAAATTTCTGTATCATGCTAATCATTTACATTACTGATGTGAATAAAGATCAGGTTAAAAAGAATCCTGGAGCTGCTTCTACAAAGTCATAAAGCAGAGGAAGAACAGTAACAATGGCAATGACATATTTTGTGGGTTCTTATTTTCTTTGTGGTTTATAGGCATCTCTGTGATGAGGGTCAAAACCCCTGCAAACTGATCCACACCTCAGAAGTTTGAGTGCACAGACAGCACAGAGTTCCTGAAAGTGGCAGCTCTATATTTAAAATACTTCTAATGAAGTTGCTGACAGATACTGAGGGGGCACAGGATATACTGTGAGTGCTTTCAGTGTGAGTGTGTGTGTGTGTGGATGTGGATGTGTGTGTCAGAGGTCAGGGACTGACACACACACTAAAGATAAACCAAAATGAAAATAGGTCCTAATCTGCTTTGCCAATAAACCTGTTACCCTTCAGGTTGTGTGTTCATAAATGTGACTCACTACTATGCACACAGGTCTCAGCTGAGGTCTCAGCTTCCTCCAGAACGAATGATGATCAGTGAAAAATATACATCACACCATAATGTTGTTCATGTACCTTTAGCAGTCAGGTCCAGGAGAACAGGGTCACTGTTGGACCTGCGGTGCCGCTGTCTGCGTGGCTTTCTGCTGCTCGAGGCTGTGATGGACTGTGAGGGCGGTGAGGAACTCAGTATGGCTGTCTGCACACACCTGTCTGAGTGACAGTAAGCACCATCTCATATGAACAAAATAACATTCATTCACTGCACAGTGTTTAATGTATATTAAACACTGGTTAAGTGTATCTCAACCACAAATAAAGTTAAAGCATTTTTTTGAATCTGGTTACTCCCAAAAGTGAACATTTGGACATCTGCTATCTAAATTAATTAGGCATATGTCCAGTTCATTACATTCCATAGCAATATAACAACTTGATCATTCACTTTGTGAGGAACTTGCACTTAGCTAGTAAGGTTTTAGACATCTTTAGAAAGACTCACTGTTTGTACTGGCTCCTTATGCATCATGGTCCTCCTTTTACAGAAAGCCTAGTCCAGATTCGAAAGTTAATAAAAATGTCCATGTCATTTTGGTGAAATATATTTGTTTTTTGTTTTTCAAATTAGATGTGTCAGTGAATCAGGAATACATTTATGCTGCTTGATGTAATCCTAACACACTTCTACTGCTGCGGCTCCTCTCGCCATCTGGACCTGCCTGATTCACCCTGAGGCTCTACTTCTGCTTGGAGCTTTCTGCTCATGTGGATGGTCCCACATTGATACCCTAAACATTTGCAAACATTTTACTTTCCAAAAACAGTCTATGCCCAAATCTCATCTTTGCTTCAGTGGATAATCTCACATGGATACTATAGACTTTTACCTAAGAAACTCTGCTGTAATCATTTACACATACTGATCACTGTTAGAGTTAACAGAATACAGTTGTAGAAGAGTAACAATTTATAATCCCACTATTCAGAGTCACCCAGAAGGGGACGCTATTTTATCCCATTTGAGTCTGGTCCCTCTCAAGGTTTCTTCTTCATGTCACCTCTTTTCTATAAACCTGCTTTGTGGCAATGTCTATTGTTAAAAGTGATATACGAAAAAGTGATATCATATTTGAGAAAACGTAACCTGACTTATTATTCAGTAATGAATATGAATTATTCAATAACTACAGTCAATCTAACAGGAAAGGTGTGTAGTTCTGAGAGTGAAGAATGTAAGCCTGGGTCTGCTGTTGTATGCTGGGAGTTTAAGGGGTTAATAATAACACCATGCTTTAAATACAGAGTAAACTTTGAGACAAATCATAAACCCATCTGAACTTTTACAGTGATGACTGATTATAAATAGGGCATGCAGCCTAGTCAAAACTAATCAGGGAATCATAAATGCTTTGAGAGCTATACTGGAAGCAAAGCATGTGCTTAGTGTGTTCAAAAAAAGACAAATGTAGTTTCATGCTAATTCCTGTGGGATTTAGCAGGTCAGTTGTTTATTGGTCTGCACCACTGTACACATAATGAGCATGGAGATGGGAAGCTGATACTGGTAACATAAAGAACCTGTGACGTGACTGTGAGCTTATAGCACCAACTTATTTCAAGAGCAGAGGAGCCATGCTGTTATTATAAGCAATCTCTGCCCAAGAGCACTATTACATGAACGGAGTTACATGATAGTGTTACGCCCTAATCCTCAAAAGTAGGCTTTCTGCACTGAGGTGGTTTAATTAAAACCTTATTCAAGTAGAAGTACAGTTGCTGTTAGTGTCTCAAGTACAAAGAGTAGTCACTCAAACTTGAGAAAGAGTAAACAAGTACTCAAGTAGCACGCTATTCATCAGGATCAGATCAAACCATTCAATTTTTAAAAATCCACTTTAATAGGCACACCTGTACACCTGCATATTCATGCAGTTATCTAATCAGCCTATCATGTGGCAGCAGCACAATACATGAAATCATGCAGATATAGGTCAAGAGCTTCACGTTCACATCAAACATCAGAATGGGGAAAAAGTGTGATCTCTGTGACTTTAACTGTGCCATGGATGTTGATGCCAGATGGGCTGGTTTGAGTATTTGAAAACTGCTGATGTACTGGGAATTTTACACACAATTTTACTAGAGTCAGAGAACACTGAGTCAGCAACAGTTCTGTGGGTGGAAACACCTTGTTGATAAGAGAGATCAGAGGAAAATGGCCTGACTGGTTCAAGCTGCCAGGAAAGCTATAGTAACTCATATAATCACTCTTTACAACTGTGGTGAGCAGAAAAGCATCTCAGCACACGCAAAACACTGAACCTTGAGCAGAAGACCACATCAAGTTCCACTCCTGTCAGCCAAGAACAAGAATCTGAGGCTATCATGGGCACAGACTCACCCAACAGTTGAAGATCTCCAGCCCTCAACTGGAGATATATATATATATATATATATATATATATATATATATATATATATATATACACACACACACACACACACATACACACACACACAGGCAGACACATCCAGTATATAGTGGGGTCCACAAAAGTCTGAGACCACACTGAAGATTTGGGACTTGAATATTTAATATTCAAGATTCTGCACTATTTCTTGGTCCCTATTTTAAATGTAACTGCTTTGTACAAAAGGTCAGATTTTCCTCATGTCTAATCTCTTCTATTGAAGCGTGTGTTCACATGAAACACTGATGGATTTGATCTAACATGGATCATAAGGTTTTGCACAAACATGTGGAGTCCAAGCCAGCTTCATTAAAGCATAAAGGGGACATACCAAATACTTTCTTCTTATATACATTCTGCTACTTCTTATGTTTACACCTATTTCAGAAACTTATATTGTACTTTTATTTTTGCACTATTGTCACTGGATTCACTTACTAACAGAACTGTGCACTGGTTGGCGCTGCACTGGGACTTACTGTGCCCAGTGTCTCTCAGTAGTCATTGTACTGTCTGTACTGTCTGCACATGTTTGCACTTGTGCACTTTATGTATAGATTTATGTAGTCCCTTTATGTAGTTGTTTGTCCTATGTAGCACCTTGGTCCTGGAGGAATGTTGTTTCATTTCATTATGTACTAACTGGCTATATATGGTTGAAATGACAATAAATTCCACTTGACTTGACGTGACATACCAAGAAACTCTGAAATTCATGTAAATATTTCAAACATTCTACTTTTCATTTAAGTTGTCGACAGTAATATAATTTGTAATGAAAATTGTTGTATTAGATTAGAAAAGAACGCACAACAGAAGCATTTTCACTTGTCACAATTTGACAGCTTTGTTCACAGACTGAATTGATTAGGCTTATGTCTGTTTCACTATGCCATGTAACTATATACCAACTTGACCTTCACTGTGGGAGGAAATCACACTTAGATTTCCTAGACTGTGCAAGTTGTTGGGGTGGGTGGATTTATCCTTTAATGCTTTAATGACACCGACAGCATATGGTGTTGTAATGGGTGCTGCTTACCATCGCTGGCCGTGTCCGTCTCGGAGCAGTGTGACACCCCCTCAGTCAGATCTGTCACTTGAACCTCGGGGTCCTGCACCTAAATATATATACAGAGGGTCAGTTAGCGGGCTTAACTTCTCCTGCCAACATAAACTGCAGCACCTTCTGCATAAGACGTTCTGAAACCAATGAGAGGTCCACGTAGTCTGCCTACTAATGCTGTCATTTGTAGCAAATTGAATAGACATTTTTACCTCTGATGGATCAGCCTGCCTTGCTGCTACTGCTTCATAGGGCGGAGGAGGGTCGAGGGGACAGAAAACCTCCACGCCTTTAATCCTTGCCCCGTATATGTGAGGCAGTGGGATCACACTGTCACCAAACATCCTGGAGGAACAGATAGAATGGGGTTTCTAAAAACCTCTGGCAGCAGCTGCAGAAAGCAATTCCTGGTGTTCATGGCCAGGTTGTACATCTGCCTTGTGAAACTGGTCCATCTCACGCATTGCAGCATTTACTAGGCTCTCTCAGTCTGTTCCACAGCTTGGAACATTTTAGGAGGTTTTTCTTTGTTATTTTGTTGGAAAAGCCTCCCACACACACTCACACTATGTGTGTGTGCGTGTGTGCGTGTGTGTGTGGAATAAGGTATGAGAGGAGGAAGACAAGTGCAGCGTGCCTTTTCTACCGATCTGCATGAGTACATTTAACAGTTATGCAACACTTTCTAGCTGTATATTGTTTCAACAGATAATGTGTATGGTAAAGTGCAGATGTTTACATACTCTCAGGACAAAGAATTTTCATTTATAGAAAAAACATTCAGGTTTCTTGTGTCAGGTTTCAAAGATCCTTTCACAGTTCCTTCATTATATCCAAGTAACAAAACTGACCAAATATTGCTTGACAAGGTCTTAGTAGCCTTATTTATTTATTTGTTTATTTATTTATTTATTTTAGGGGTTTTTTGTATATAAATTCTTTTATTTTTTTACTCAGAAACCACGTAGGGTGCAAACTTTTGCACTTCGTTGTACTTAATCATATAAATAAATTAAATTACTGTTTAGATTCTGTCCTGCTTCAATTCCTGTTTCAGGACATACCTACAAATAGATCAGCATCCCTTGCCTTCTAATCACGCACACCTTCTCAATGTGTCTCATTTTCTGTTTTTTTCCTCCTTTGGCTTGTGTTTTGGGTCCACGTGCCTGCGCTGTTTAGCAACATGTTTAGGCATGAAGGCTGAATGGACACTGATTGTTGCATTCTGTACATTTACATCCTCTGAGGATCTGCTGCAAAATCTGTCTGGCTAAAATAAGAATGATTAGACTTTACTTCTATCCCTACAAAGTCGGCAGATTATGTGTGGCAGCCTCGGAAAACCCTACGCATCAGATAAAATCTTTAGGCAGACTGTTTTTCTCACAGCACTTGTAAAGCTGGCTACTTACCCAACATGATTTTTGCAAGGAAGATAGCCTAGGGAAGTTTATAAGTTTTATAACTTTCCATGATATTTTGGTTAAATATATTTATGGTTTCTTAAATCAGAGTATGTTGTAGGCAGAAACAAAACTGATTTTTTTGTTTTTCTCTGAGTGTTTGCCAAAATTCAGTCACAGCAACAGATTTTCCCTGACAGCCTCACATATCCACATATCTCATTCGACATCATTATCGTGATATTTGTTTTGTAGAAAAAACAAAAAATGGGCAAACTATTTACAAACTATTTAAATGAGCACATACTGTGTTTATCATGTTCTGTGAAATTTATCATGTTTTATTTTTAACACACATTAAATATAATTTTTTCTGCTCCTTACAATCAGTAATGTACTTTTATAGGCCCAAATCTGGATATGAACCTTATCATGACCTCAGGGCTTCATCAAAATCGGCTGGATCTAAAAGCAGTCTGACTGGGGAGTGAGATCCTGCTGGTCTGTTACCTGCGAGCCAGCCGTGGTGTGTAGGAGTAGAAGGTGGAAAAGTAGGAAGGAGGTGGTGCGGGTGGAACAAAATCATCAGGATCAGGAATGTGTGGCTGCTCTTCTTCCTCTGCAACGTTTTGTGGCTCTTCCTGCCAGGGATGAACACATGTTCATAGATAGCAACACTTTCTCAAGAGGCCTGAGTTAGCACAGGCATGTGAACAATGTGCCTGATGAATCACATGTATGCAATGTAAAATGTAAAAAAAAAAAAAAAAACAAACAAAGAAAAAAAAACAAATGACTTGATCTGTATGGACTCTTACCATGCAGGGCCGTCTGGTGGAGAAGATCTGCAGGTACCTGAGTGCAGCTGCAATCAGACACACTACTGTGGTCAGCGCATTCAACGCACACAGCGCAAACAGAACTTTCTGGAAAAAAGAATATACAGCAGTTAACACAGTAAAAATCCACACAGGATTTTAACTTCCTATGAATTACAATAATGCACCGT
Source organism: Pangasius djambal (assembly GCA_022985145.1). Taxonomy (NCBI): domain Eukaryota; kingdom Metazoa; phylum Chordata; class Actinopteri; order Siluriformes; family Pangasiidae; genus Pangasius; species Pangasius djambal. Next base: position 7,559,162 of record CM040998.1, read on the forward strand.
CCCTAATGACGAACAGAGCAGTAATGTGGCATTACTAATGATAGAGCCCGAACCTTGAGCAGCACCCTCATCGACGCACATGAGTGTCCTGCATAAATCTTTATCACCTCCTCGTCTTGACACTTGCTAGGGCTCTCGGCACAGCAGTTACAGATATCACTATTCCCATCCTGTAATACATGTGACATTCACACACACCATTAGTGTGTCATGCATAGTGTGTTATGTGGTAATAATCCTGTATCTTTAAATGTTCAGTGTAATAATCTAAATAATTAGATATTGAATAATACATCTTCTGTAACCACTGTATCCTGATCAGGGTAGTGGTGGATCCGGAGCCTATCCTTGGAACACTGGGTACGAGACGGGAATTCATCCTGAATGGGATACCAGTCCATCGCAGGGCACAATGCATACATACATTCACACACTTATTCATACCTGGGGAAAATTACCATAGCCATTCCACCTGTGGGCATGTTTTTGGAAGGTGGGAGGAAACCCATGCTGACATGGGGGGGAACATCATGTTAAAAAACAAACACTTATGATTTATGCTCTAAGTCTTTTTACAGTTCTATACTATGGACAAATTAAAGGAAAACCAATAGCTCTGTTATGTTGTGGGGGTCTTTCATCACTGGAAGTTATTCTGACTGATCATCTTTATCCTACAATGAAACATTTCCATCCTGATATATCCTGATGACCTTGCCCCCATCCACAGGGCACAAAGACTCACTGAATTATATAATGAGTATGAAAATGATGTAACTCATGCTCTATGGCCTTCACAGTCACCAGATCTTAACCCAGTTGAACAACTACGGAAGACTGTGGACTGACGTGTTAGACAGCGCTCTCACCACCATCGTCATAACATGTACTGAGGGATCTTTCAGAAGAATGGTGCTCATCTGTCCAGTACATTTCCAAAGGCTTGGAGAATCTGTGCCAAGGTGCAGTGAAGCTGTTCTGACGCTGTGTGACAGCCACTTTACTAACACCCTTTATGGTGTTTTTTTCTTTTAATTTGTCACTGGTCTCTATGTATATAGACAGTATAAAGGCCTGTTTTACAAGGGCCTGTTAAATCAAATATTAATATACTATCATCAATACATACTGGACCTTATAAAATTATAAAGTATTATATTAAATTATATATTGTTTGAATATTATTAAATATATACAACAAAATATTGCAGATCGATACGGCGATAAAGAAAGAGGAATTTTGACTAAATCTGATCTGTAAGGTATTCCTCTGGTGCAGATTGCGTAAAGTAAAGAAGAGAGTGGAACAGAGCTACTGCACCAAGACAATAGAGTCTCATTGAAAAGGACACAGCAACCCAGTTAAGATTCAGACCTCAGGCGCTGAAAATGTCCAAAACCAAACACATGTGCACAGAGCACCTGATTCACAAGCAGATGGCAAGGCCAGGAGTCTTCTTTACTCGAGAGAGGGGGGGGTGTTGCAGTAGCCCAAAGCTATAAAAGCTCAGTTTCAGGAAGAAGCAGATAGAAATTCACACTCTATTTTGGGGCTTGGGCTCTGTTATGGTTTAGTTATTCTACTCCATTTGCTCTGACCCATTTGAATCTCAGAGCATGAATATAGAAGAAAATGTCTTACCTACATTGTCATATTTCTGGGGTTCTAGCTGACAATTCTGTCATTTTAAGATATTAAGATATGAAGCCATAAAGATTTTAACCCTCAGTAAAGTCAATAAGTTTAACTTGTAACTTATTTAACTGTATTTTTTATACTTTTACGCTTTTAATTAATATGCCGATGTAAAAATTCTCATTAAAAAAAAAACCTTTTTGTCCAGAAAAAAGCGCGGCTCAGCGGTTGTGCTTGTGATTTGTTGTGCAATAGAGCATCACTAAAGGTCTCAGCTCTCACCAGCTGACAGTGGATGGTGCTGGATACCAGCTGAGCTCCCTGACAGCAGAGAATAAAGCCTGCCAGGTTCAGCAGGATACACACCATGGACAGCAACACGAATAGATTGACCTAATACACAGAGAGAGACAAACAGAGGGTGGGGGTGTGGGAGAGATAGAGATCAATAATCAATACTACGGCTTTGTTTACACATTAGGGCAAATCTACATGACAAATGTCCAAATCTAATTCATTTGATCACACTGTAATTACATTTGTTTATCCATATTGGTTGTTATAGTAATGACACAGATGTGCCTTCCCGCAGGCTTCAGCCATGTTGTTGCTGTATATATACGTTTCTGAGGTCAAGACAGGCCACACACCGAATGATGACAAAGCACAGGAAATCTGATCTGACTGGTCAACCTTTGCCACATGTCCAGAAATTTGAATTGGATTTGAAACCTATGTGACAGTTTCTTGTGACATTTCTTTCTTTTCAGACAGGACCATTCTTCCAGCATATATCTTATATGACAAAATATCAGATTTAGGCTACCTGTTAAAACAAATCTGATGATCTGGTGAACTGCAGCAATCACTTTTGCATTTTCTCTCAGTCAAATAAAAAGGGAACCAATCCAGCAAGCCCTTTGAGTTAAATGAAAAACAAAATATTAAAATATTACTAGCTTAACCTCCTCATATTTTTTTCACACCTTTTTACACCTAATACATTTGATACAAGAATACATTGTGTAAAGCTACATTTTCAGTTATATGAGCAATTTCTGACATATAATCAAAAGATCCATTACAATGATATATATTATAGTTTATTTCATTCATATGGCAAAGCATGTAACCTCCTAACAGAGTGTTCATTTTTGTCATGTCTTACTGTTTTGAGTTAATATGACCAGCCTGGTTCAGGCACGTATTAATCTCGCAGTATATTTGTTTTTCTAACACTTAATGAGTCACTGAAACATTTTGTTTTCCTACCTAATTGTTCCTTGCTTCCTGTTGCTCCTGTTTTCTGCCACACTCCTGACCAGTCTGATTAGTATTTGCAGCTGCTCCTTGCTTTTCTTTTATTTGGCAGGTACATCTGTACACAGCTCTAAGCCTTGGTACATGGCTTTCTAATTTATCTAGTTCCCTTGTCGAATTATCGTCTCCTAATAGTTATAGTTACTAGCCCTTGTCCATATTTTAGTATTTCAGTACTTAAAAATTGAGTAACTTCTGGCTGGAAAAAAAAAAGTATTGGTGGTGTCCTCTGACTTTTGGAAACTGCTATATTAAAAAATATATTATAGCATAATACATACTGTAGATGCATATCTTATACTTGGCAGTATATTGAACATACTTCACTGTGTATTTAAGGAATAAGAGAACTAAGAGAAGCTCTGTGACTGTTCTCCTGCTGCTTACATCGAATAAAGGTTCATCAATATATGACTCCTGTGGACTCTATATGAAAAGGAAGGAGCCTAAGAACTGAAATAAATAACAACTATTTAATACTAATTAAATCTGCAAGAAAAGGCTCAACTTTATGAGTAACAGTCATGTTATTCATAAAAGTGCCATTAACCTGGATTACCTCCAAAGTTCCCTCTGGCAAAAATACCAACACGCACACACATGCAAAGTCGGAAACAGACTTTGATCCCACACAAAGAGACATGAAGAGACAAATTAGATAGCTTGTGGAACGATTATTGTCTAAACTGAAGGCTTGCTGGCATGCATCATGTTAGTGAGGTTAAAAGAGGATTTTCTGTCACTGATACCTCACTATGAGGACATTCTTAAAGGTCTATGACACTGTGTCTCAAACACATGTTATGGCCTAATACTTAAAAGTATATAGAAGGTACTAATCTAAAAGATTAATATAAGGAATATACCACATTTAAGAGGTTCCTGTATTAGGGGTTCAATAAATTCAAATGTACTTAAGGGAAATGAAATAAAAATGCATGCGATTTAAACAACTGTGCCAGGCTGATGTTAGATATCTAACTTAACCAGCACTGGTCTTTTTAATCTTCAACTCAATTACAATTCCAGGCAACAGACCACAGCAACACTGATAGCAAATTGGGTTTTGTCTGTTATCAGTTCCTGTTGTGCATGATGGAACAGATTGGTGTTCATTACATTACACTTCATTTGTTCAGAAAATGTGTTTCAACCATTTTAGTATATTTTATTCATATTTCCCAGTGGGAACACAAGCAGTTACATATACTCAGAAGTAATGTAGAATATTACACAAATACCAAATTGGACACTAAGGCAATATCCTTCAACTGGATTAACTGATGTTATCTTTTCAATAGCAGTGTTTTTGAAAGCAGATATGTTATCTGTTCACTGCAAGAGCACATAAACCGTTCTCTACTTCACACTATACTGCAGAACATAAACTTTATTTGAAACACAGAATGTGACAGACCAGTGAAGGTGTAATTCCCTAAACAGGATTACAACCCTTAATACCCACCTGAGAGACAATAACATAAAGAAAGTAGGATCTCTAGCAACCTACCAACAGGAGCATGGGCCGCTTCCATGTAGTGAGGCCGATAATCCCTGACAGGATAACCTGTGGAGAACAAAATCAGCTCTTTCAGCTATATTATTATCTGTCAGCGCATAGGCAGATTAACTACACCATGTCTCATGTTCATTTATATTGTGTTAGATCTGGCCTCAGTGGGCTAGTGCTAGGAAGGGCTGTTGTACACACTCATTCAGCTTGCTTTGTACATTTGTACATACTAGGCTCAGTTCCCATCTAAAGGTCTTTTTATTTATTTATTTATTTATTGGAGCGTTGACTACCACTTCCTGTTTCTAATTTGCACTCAAGTGCGTATTTGCCAGAATGGCATTTCTCAATTATTATCCAGTACAGCAGAAAGAATTTTAGTTAGTACACTATATCTAAACAAAGTGAATCACTAAATCACTTTTGTGTTAATATTGTGAATACTTTCCTGCCCTAACAGGATTATAACCACTGCCTTGTTCTTGATTAAGTGGAAAGTGTTTCCAAATCAGTCACATTCAGCATCTTGAGAAGACATTAACATGTTAGTTTTCATGCGTTTATTTGTGTCCAAATAGACATCTAAGAGCAGTGTAAGTGTTCTGGTGCTCACTGGATGTTTTTGATGTGACAGAATGGTGGAAGCCTTTTTTTTTTTTTTTTTAAACCACCCCTCCATATCTGCCTGCAGTGCTTTGGGCCCTTTTGCAATATACCCCAAGAAACAGAAAACCACAAGTTTTAGTTTCACCACATGAGACAAACTTGACACATGACACATACTTCATTTTTTTTTTTTTTTTTTTAAGCATGTTCAGTTTACAGCGGTGTGGAGCAGCCCAGCTTACCTCACACCACCTCACCACCCCACATTACTGGGTCACTTTATAACATTTAAACAACACTCTTATCTGTCGAGTAATAAAGTAGCGCACCCCTGAATAGTGAGAAAGAAACAGGCCTGGAGAACACTCACTGATGATCCTGCCCAAAACGGACAGGAATTGCGGACAGGAGGCGAGTTGCTGAGGGAGAGAGCCCCGAACGAGAGAGCCACCATGGAGCAGCCGAGCACCAGCTGCAGCAGCCCGAGAGAGAGCAGCGGGCGCGCGGGCAGCAGCGACGGCACCAGCCGCGACTCCGATCCTCGCATCCGCCACGGTACTGTGGCCATACAGCGGCTCCTTCGAGACGGATCGGCGAACTGAGGGGCGAGAGAAGCCCCGGTTAAACGACAACACGATCCAGGCAGGACTACCGGGAGAGACATGAGAAACACGCAAGCAACAAAATCACACAAAACGTAAACGCTGAATAAACGCGGAACGACGAGCGAGGTTCCGTCATTTTATTTTAATTCCAGCCGAGAGCCCGCTTGCTCCTGCTTCCATATTCCTCTCGAGCTAAGCGGAGTTTTTTACAGTTTAAAATAGCCACTCGCTGTGACCTGGTGCTCGGATTGCGTTTCACATTTTTGGGCTCCGGGACAAGAGAGGCGGAGGAGAGGAGGGGAGGGGAGAGGAGGGGAGGGGAGAGGGGGCGCACAAGCCTGGACTCCATCACTGTAAAATGATAAGCTGTGGGCGTTTTTTTCTTGAACACGATGCACAATATTTAACATGATGTACAGTGTTTAACATGATGTACAGTGTTTAACATGATGTACAGTGTTTAACAGGGCATACAGTGTTTAACATGGTGTATAGTGCTTAACATGGTGTGCAGTGTTTATGATGCTGTACAGTGTTTAACAGAGTGTACAGGTTTTAACATGATGTGCAGTGTTTATCATGGTATACAGTGTTTAAGATGGTGTGCAATGTTTCACATGATGTACAGTGTTTCACATGGTGTACAGTGTTTAAGATGGTGTGCAATGTTTCACATGGTGTACATTGTTTAAATGGTGTGCAATGTTTCACATGGTGTACAGTGTTTAACATGATATACAGTGTTTAACAGGTTGTACAGTGTTAAACAGGGTGTACAGTGTTAAACAGGGTGTACAGTTTTTAATATGAAGTACATTGTTTAACATGGTATACACTTTCATGTAATGTACAGTGTTTAACAGGGTGTACATTGTTTCACAGGGTGTACACTATTTTCTGTGGTGTACAGTGTAGAAGGTGATGTTGATGGTCTGCAATGTTTCACATGATGTACAGAGGTCCACATTTACATTTATGGCATTTGGCAGATGCCCTTATCCAGAGCAACTTACATTTATCTCATTTATACAAATGAGCAGTTGAGGGTTAAGGGCCTTGCTCAAGGGCCCAGCAGTGGCAGCTTGGCAGGGCTGGGACTTGAAAATCACAACCTCCCAATCAGTAGTCCAATGTCTTAACCACATGACATGCAGTATTTAACATGCTATGCAACATTTTATTTGATGTAGAACCTGTTCAGTATATGCCCAGTCTCACACTTCCTGCCAGCTACCAACGGGCCTCCTTGAATCTCTACCTATCCCACGATGACCATGGTCACACATACTGTAGCCATTGACCATCCTGTCTCCCAATGTAAGACCACTATACTGACTATCATTGACCTTTTCTCTAAAGTCTGTCATCTCCTACCTCTCTGTAAGCTTCCCTGTTCCGTAGAACCTGTCAAAATTGTGTTTAGGGAAGAGTTTAAGTACCAATGAAAGATGAAGACTGTGACTGATTGCGGAGTACAGTTCACATCATGAGTTTGGCATGCACGAGTTTGGCATGTTCTCAGGTTATCATTCCCAGTCCAGCAGACAAACGGAGAAACTCAACCAGGAAATCAGGAGACACCTGAGAACCTACTGTGCCCCCAATCAGCATGATTGGCGTTGATTCCTCCTATGGGCCAAATATGCGCACAACTCTCTGATCCATTCCACTACTGGCCTCACTCGGTACATGCTCGGTTACCACCCACCTCTATTCTCCTGATCTGGAGAACCCTCTGAAGTCTCAGCTGTCATTGAGTGGATGAGGAGAAGTGACCAAACCTGGGAATCTGCACACTTGAGATTGCAGAGAGCCATTTGATGACAAAAGCGGCAGGCAGACAGAAATGACCACCTTCATCCGGAATTGCAAACTGGACAGATAGTCTGGCTGTCAACAAGCAACCTAAGACTCAAACTACTTTCCTATTGGCCCTTTTAGAATAATTAAACAAGTCAATCCTATTTCAAATCAATTTAAATTACCACCCACATTCAATTTGCACCTACAATTCATGTATAATATCATGTATTATGAAACAAGTTCTTCGGTACCAGCTAAAGACATTCCAGACCCTTCGCTCATCAGCGATTTCCACAGGGAACACCCAGAATGCTCTGAACCCAGATGCAGAGGCAGACCTCTTTGCAGCTGTGATTCACTTTGAGAGCTGGAGTTTATCAGTCTCTCACAACATTTTGGAGAAATTTTGGCCCACTCTTCTTTACAACATTGCTTCAGTTCATTGATGTCTGAGAGCATTCATTTATGCACAGCTCTCTTAAGATCCTGCCACAGCATCTCAATGTGGTTGAGGTCTGCACTTTGACTTCGCCATTCCAACACATTGATTATTTTCTTCTTTAGCCATTCAGATGGCAATTTGCTGGTGTTCCTGGGATCACTGTCCTGTTGCATGACCCAATTTCAGACCAGCTTAAGCTGCTGGACAGATGGCCTCACATTTGTCTCAAGAATATTCTGGTATAAAGTGATTTATTCAGATGCATGTTTGCAAACCTAAGTCATGCTGCCATATTCTTTTTGGTGAGAAGGGGCTTTTTCCTAGCCAACCTTCCCTGAAAGCCATACTTGTTCAGTCTTTTTCTGATTGTGCTGTCATGAAAATAAACATTTAATATGCTTACAGAGGCCTGTAGGTAACACAATGTAGCTCTTGGGTTTTTCTTTATATGTCTGAGAAACTTTTTCCATATGTGTTGGAAAAATACTACATATTGAAATCCGTTGTGGTTTATGTTGTCACCTGTGGTTATTTGTTTGTTTATAGAAGTACCACACAATTGTTATTTAGGCCCTTATTAATAAAAACAGGATTGAAGGAGGGTGTGCTTTATTTTTCCCATGACTGAACATGAACTTGAACATGAACTTGACACTAGTTGCGAACATGTCAATCAATTCTTATGAGGCTTACTTGATTTGCTAAACTGGTTGTATGGATTCATACAAAACATGAAAAGCATCTTCAGGCCAATATTACGAGGAAGCTTGCAAAGATTGGGGCATGGCTGTCAATAAGGGGCAGAGTTAACTTCAAATAGCTGTTTCTCAGGAACCAAAAAGTAAAGGAACCGTATCCATTACTGCTTTTCCTACACAAGGTCATGGGGAGCCTGGATTCTATCCCCGAGGACTTGGGGCACAAGGCAGGGGACACTCTGGACATGCTAAACACCCTCCAACATGACCTACAGATGCTGCAGTGTCCAGATGAAGGTGTGTTACTACACATCTTGGTAGAGCAGCTGGAACCATGGAGGTGGATTTCCTGCCTGTCATATTCCACTACATCTTCTTGCTGTTTCTCTGCAGCAGACATGCTGCATTTACTGACTTTCTGCCATCTTGGACACAGCAGTATGCCGTACATCACCTGCTGCATGAACCGAGATTTGTTGCTGCTGTTCAGCCCAAAAAACCTCCACCTGAAAGTTCATTATGACCCTCTGTTGAACCTCTTCAATGACGGTGGAAGCCAGCTTGCCTTCTGCCAGATGTTTCAGAGTCCGGTCTGGCAGGTACTGTAAAGGACCTGGAGGCCTGCTCTGAGGTTCTCCTCTTATAAAGAATTGAGCTATGGAGCTGGGCTTGAGTCTGGTCCTTCCATCAATCTGGGCATTCCTGCGGATTCATAAAAACCAAGGTTTGATTTTTAGTGAAGTGTACACAGTAGTGAAGTGAAAACAGGCCAGTATTCATCTCTTAATCATAAACTGTGGAGTTGAATCAGGTATTTTTGTCTCCATTCCACCATGATTTATTTCGGTTATCAGTTTGAGAGAAAGAGAGAGATGAAGGACTTGAAGCACAAACTAACATGTGGCAGATGAAGCTCTTTATAAATTTTCAATCCTTCCTGTTGGTTTTTTTTTTTCAGATAATTGTAATTGTCATTCTGTTATCATAATTATCCCATCCTTTTTTTTACTCCTTTCTCTTTTTTAATTATAAATATGAGGGAAAAATAAAAATTCAATATAAAATATAATAATATATTCAATATAACAAATTTGACCACTGCTTCTGCAGATGTACTACAATGACAGACCTACAGGGAGTCACAACGCTTGGCTCACGTAGTGCTCTGTTAATTAATTCAGATATTGAAAGAAAAAAAAAACTGATGAGGTGTTAGTTTGGGGGTAAATGTGCTTTGCCAATTGGCAAAGGATTGGCCTCTTTATTGTTTGTGCATTGCTCCTTTATCAGGTCTTTCTTCTGATTCTTCATTCAGTGCTGTGCCTTCCCCATTACTAGGAGGGTCTGTAAAATCCTGTACTGTCCTCTGGGCAACACAACCTGGCAGTGCCAGACTCTGGGGCTCTGGATGGCTCATGCACCTGTTGCTCATGCCTTTTCTGCTCAGCACTGATCCAGGTGTTTCCCCCAGCAGTCGGGAGGAGGCAGAGTTCAGGATTCACTGAGAGGGGCCATGCTTTAGTGCTGTACCCTTAAGTCTGTGAGAATGCTCTTCAGCTAGTAGGAGATGTTCTCTGCTTGGTCTAAGTGTGTCTGGCCAATGTAGAAAGCTCAAGAGTGCAGTTCTGCTGTAGTAGCTTCTACCACTATGAAAGTCAGTGGCTTTCAGAAGGCAGTAATGTTGCATCCATGTGGGAGATGCAGGGTAACAGCTATAACCCTGTACTGTTCTCTGGCTCCAGCTTGCACCCTTCAGCCATGACTTCAGTCATTCATCCTATTTTAGTGGGTGTGGGATTGTTCTTTGAGAGGAGAAGAAAGAAGAAGAGAAGAAAGGAGAGTAAGGAGGGAGGTCCAGTGGGGTCCAAAAGTCTGAGACCACTAGTGAAAATGCTTCTATTTTGCATTCTTTTCTTATTTAATACAACAGTTTTCATTAAAAATTATATTACTGACAACAACTTGATATTTACATGAAATTCAGAGATTCTTAGTATTTGGTATGTGCCCCTTATGCTTTAATGACAGTGTGCACTCGAGCTGGCGTGGACTCCACAAGTTTGTGCAAAACCTTATGATCCATGTTAGATCAAATCCATCAGTGTTTCATCTGAACACACGCTTCAGTAGAAGAGATTAGGCATGAGGAAAATCTGACCTTTTGTACAAAGCAGTTAACATGATCAGTATCACAAATTTGCTTACATTTAAATAGGGACCTAGAAATAGTGCAGAATCTTGAATACTAAATATTCAAAATATTGAACATATACTTTCTTTGTTTTAAATATTTTTAAATTCTTAAACCTTCTGTCTATCTCCAATTTTAAAGAGAAAAAAAAATCCCAGATTTTCAATGTGGTCTCAGACTTCTGGGCCCCATTGTATGTAGCAAGAAAACAAGAAGGTCACAATAATGATGAAAAGGAATGGTGAAAACCTTCCTACTCTTGCATACTCTTAGCATTATTTATACATAGATATACTGTATATGGTATATTTAAATATTTAGTTATTATACCTATATATTATTTAGTTATTATAGTGGCATTAACTCACCAGAATGTTTAGGGCATGAAGAAATTGTCTGACGTTTTTTGTTAAATTGATTAATTTGGTTATTATTTGAGTTTGGTTCTGTTGATTGTCTGTGAGTAGATTAAACCGTTCTGTTGTGGTGAGTTCAGTTTCAGCTGCTCCCGTTAGGGGTCACCACATTTCCAGTGTAACAAAGTGATATTCTTGGCAATAACGAGATCTATTAAGAAAGATTTTTTTTTATCTTGAACTAAGAGGTTGTTGAATTCTGTCATGTCACAAAGAATGCATATATGTAGAGGGTATAAAGGAATGAAATGGAATCCAAAATTTGTGTTAGTTTTGAAGATATTTCTTTCCTGAAGTGTTGATAGACATGACCATAGTGCATGAATATATTTTTGGATCAATTGTTGGATAGAAAGTAATGTATTGTTTTCAAACAGATGGTGTAGATGTGTGATGCCGTTTTCCCTTCCATTCTATTCCTTTCATTGGAGTTTTGTTGCTTATAAAGTCTGGATTGCTCCAAATGAGTATGTATATATAACATGATGTACAGTATATAAAATGGTATACAGTATATAACATGATGTACAGTAGATAGATAGATAGATAGATAGATAGATAGATAGATAGATAGATAGATAGATAGATAGATAGCTTTATTAATCCCAGAGGGAAATTTACAATATATTTATGATACCAAAAATGGCTTTTAAATAAAGCAGAGAACAGTTTTATAAGGAATTAAAATAAGAAATACAAATCCGTTCAAATGGACAGCAGTATGCATAAAAGAACAGTGCTTACCATGAACAATGAACTTAACATGAACACAATAAACCAACACAACGTTTATTATTATCATTTATTTATTTATTTTTGTAGGAATAAGGATGACTAAAATTACTTTTGCAATTTTATTACATTTTCTATTACTTTTTTTTTGGCTTATCTATCTATCCATCTATCTTTACTACTTTGTGAATGCTGTATATATATATACTACCTTTTGAATGTGAATGTACTCAGTTACCGTCGCGCGGTTCCACATGGCTCCTTAGTTCCTAGACATGTGCACTACATAGGGTCTATGATATAATGGCTTCAGCACCCTATATAGTGCACTACTTGGCTGATAGTGCGCCATTTTGGATTCGGCTACTGTTGCCGTGGTGATGACAACGGCTTGCTTACTCAGGTTGGAGCAGCGTGTGCTAGCTAAGTTAGCTACGTTAGGTGCTTAGTAGGCAGGCTGTCTAGCACCGAACAAACCGAGGACCTAGCTAATGTGTTTAGTATCGTTTTCAGTTTGTGAGCTATGAGTTTAAAGATAAACGAAGGATAAGTGTAGAATGTCATTCGAGCCACAGAATGACGGTAGTAACACACCGGAAGTGTCGCACAGCGCGTCAGGATGTTTGAATGGAGAAACCTCTCGCGCTGTTACTCGTTCAAGTAAGCTGTAATGTGTAACTATAAACCTGAATTGCTTATGGAGTTAATTTGCCTTGGTTATTTATTTAAAGCTTTGCCAGCAATAATATTTGGATAATAACAAACTTGGCTAGATAAATGTCTAACTATGAAGCAATTAGACTTTAATTGTAAAACCTGAGTCTTCATTTTAGGTTGTTGTGAAGAGAGAATGGAGGCGAAGCACATCATCAATCTGGCAATGCTAAGGTATTAAATACTATAATGGTGTGGAACAATGTAACTGTAAGCTAGTTCACCCTTACAGAACCATTTCTTGAATGTAAATATTATCACATGATGTAACAGACTGTAGAGTCACCCATGGTAGTTTTAATGAAGCTCTTTGAGCTGTTTTGTTTAAAGCAAAGTCAACATCAGCATGATCAACATCCTGCACATTACAGTGAGGAGCTGGAGAGAAGAACCAAAGAGACCCAGAAGCTTCAGGAAGAGGTCGAACAAGCCACGAGACTCACTTTGGAAAGAATGGGTCTTAGCAACACAGAAATGTCAGGAAATCATATTTCTACAAGTGAGAATATTACCCCAGCTAGCATGTCACAGTCTTTAACTTTGTGTTACCTAGACTTACATTTGCAGTAATTGCATGTGAACTCCTTGTAGATCATGAATCAGAGGGATCTCCAGAATTTGGAGTTAACAGCCAACATTCTTACATCCATTCCATTAACTATGATGTGGATGTGAATGGAGCAAGTTGTCTGAATTTCCAAGGCAGAGGTGTTCTCGAACGTGCGCTAGAGGACTATTCACAGCAAGTCTCAGACCTCCAAAAGCAGCTGAGAGAGGTCAGTAGCCAGAGCGTTTAGCCCGTCTTCTGCATGTGCAGAAAAAAAGACAGTCTATGGTAAATCAGTGTAGTTTGAAAGTAGTGTGCAAAGATGCTGAAAGCAGACTGGCTCCTTTCATATTATTTATGACATGCAAACGTGTATGTCATCCATTGGTGATGCCTTTTCAGACGTATGAGCTGCACGAACTGCAGAAGTTTAATTTCCGTCAGTCCATCATCAAATTAGAGAACAAACTGCAAGAAAGTCAAACTGAGAAAGACGTCTTGGTAAACTTAAGGTAAGAGACTGAAGACTAAAATGTGTAATTTAAAAAGTTTAAAAATATAACACTTCCCTATGTTATATATTGTATGTCATAATATCTTTTCACAGACTAAAGGAATCTCAGAAACATGCCAAGCTAATGGAGCAGCTACAGGCAGCTCAGCTGGAGCTGCACTTGCTAAAGCAGACAGAAGGCCACAAACTAATGGAAGCTGAGGACAGAGTGAAGACTTTAAGCAGGCGAGCAGAGATGATGGCGCAAATGCTGCAGGACATCTTCACCAGGCTTTCAGATTATGAGAAGCGCAGTGGAAAAAGCAGCCGTCGTTGCTATGACAGAGCCTTCAGCCCTAGCCAGCTTCCTCTTGGAGATGCAGTGCAGAAAGCACTACAAGACTTGGAGAATGACAACCGTGGCCTCCAGGAGAAACTGCAAATGGTATGTCACTTAGTAGTAGGTGCCTTTTTTATTTGCTGGGTTTCCTCTGGGTTCTCAGGCTTCCTCACACCATCCAAAACATGCTTGTAGTTGAATTCACTACTCTAAATTGCCCCTAGCTGTACGTCAGAGTCTTCCGATTCACTCTAGATTCACCACGACCCAGACCAGGATAAAGAGCTTCCTGAAAATGAACGATAAAGGAACAGTCAGTGATTTTGTTGAGCTATCTGAAGCTAGCTGGTCTGAATCTAAATATTCAAAGGAGACTCCTTTTTGCAGTGTTGTCTCCAAATCCAGGCCACCAAAACACATATAGGTGCTTTGGCTAGGATAAATGAATGCTAGAGCGAAAGAGGGAGCTTTCTAAATTGACAAGGAACATGGCTGACAAGCAGGTAGACATGCCTCCTTGTCCTGATTAGCTTATTGTTACTGGTCCACATCATTGGTTTTGTTCCCAAAGCCAACTGCTGGAATGTGAGGAGACAAAATACAAAATGTGTGCCATCATTAATTAATGTTCCACCAACTTAATTGATGCCAACTTAATTAGGTGAACCACTTATCCAAGTAATTGTTGATAAGTTATCATGATTAATTGTTTGTTGGTTGGTTTTTATCAGGTGGACAGACAACTGAAAGACCTGAAGGAACAGGGTCAAGGAAAAACAGAGTCTCTTCTACAAGAGTATAAGGAAAGGTATGTTCATTTTGCCTCCATGTGACTAGGGTTTAAATGAAACTCTTGGTTTTTTTATTATTTAACCATTAACACAGTGACACATTATGTATTTAGATTAAATTTTTAACTGTACTGTTGTGGAAGATTGGCTGCCTAAGTGCAATATGCTGATTTGAAGTCAAAATAATTTTGTTTTATATGTGACCTTTGCTATTGCTTTTTTAAAGAATGGAGCAGCTCATTACCAGTCATGAGCAGAAGGTGGCGATGTTGACTGAGAAACTGAATAGCTCTCAGACTAAAGCAGATGGCCTGCAACACCAGCTGGAAGTATTACAGTAAGAGTCATGCTAATATGTCACACTCTCTACTGGGCCTAAATCTTTAAGAATTTAGTTGTGTCTGAAGTGTCAGTGCATTCAATAACATTTTAAATGGTTAACTCAAAAAAGCAGGAATGGATCTCTATTTATTCCAGAGGAATCAGGTCAAAACAACTAGAACCACTTTTAAACGCTATGCAGAACCTCTTCACCCAGACTCTTTGTATAAAAAACTAGTTTGTATTTGCAACTGATCTCTGTTTTGTGTTCATACAAGACAACAACTCCAAAGCCAAACCTCACTGCACCAATCAGAGAAGAGTGATATGGAGCGTGCTCTCTCCATACTGCGCTCAGACCTGCTGGAGAAACAGAAGACCTACACAGCTGAGGTAATGCAAAAACAATTTTAAAAAATCATTACGCAACAAGATTTCAGAAGCTGGGTGTGTTTTTTTTTTTGTAGCAAAATATATGATAAACACATGACGTTTTTCTTAGCATCTTCCATATGCTCTGTGAAACAAACAAGCATGTGGAGGCTAAAAAAGTGTGCTGGTTTCTTGGAAATGGAGTGAACCTGTGGCTCCTCGATTAGGTCAGTGTTCTGGAGGAGGCGCTGGCTCAAGCAAAATCCCAGGCTGAGCAGGTCCAGAGGGAGAGAGACCTCTCGCTCCAGCAAGCTGAGGAACTGGACACCCAGCTGTGCCGACTTACAGTAATACATGTTTAACCTTAAAGCACATTTCACTTCAGAAGAACAGACATACATTTTACAGAGTGTTTCATGGAAACTCAAGCTTTCTCAGAAACACATTTCATCAGTTTGACAAATTTGAGATATAATGACAATCCTTCTTATCGACAAACCACAAGTTGTGTAGGGCCCCCAAACAGAGATTTTTATAAACACAGATAAACTATAGATGATCTTTCTTGATCACATGTTTTTTTGCCCAGTATTTTGGGGAAATTATTCCAATTCCTGAGTACCCTCTGCTCTTCACTTAATCTGCATCCAGCAACTGATAAAGTAGTTTCTATATAAATGAAAAGAGTTCAATCACAGCACAGTGCAGGACACTGTAGTGAAATTCAGAGTGAAATATAAAAATTGGTATGGCGTGATACAATTGTTTGCATGACAAAAATTGTACCACACCATCCCAGGCAGAGCTCCATCAGACTGCAGAGGAGCTGTGCCTAGAGCGGCAGCAGAGGCACAAGCTGGAGCAGCGCAGCCTTGAAGTCGAGCAGCTTGAGAATCTCGTCCGATCTCTTAGAGAGCAGTACCAGAGACATCTGGACATGCCGGTCAGTAGGAAAATTGCTGTGTATGTACATTACCGTAGTCTGAACATCTGAAGACTTGTGGCCTGATTTAGGGTGATGCAAATGCTTGCACCATTTGACAGTACTTTTTTATTTAAGTTATCAGATACTGAGCAGCAAGAGGTACAAGAAGAGCTAGAGCAGCTTCGTGGTGAGATACAGCAGCTCGAGCAGGCCAACAAAATCACCAAGTGTTTGCATGTGAGAAAACAGGCAACAGCTTTCCTAGTATTTGTTATAATCTTATTTGATCAATTTGAAATAAATCTTTCAAACAAAGCTATTGTTTTTTAAGCTATTGTTATTTTCAGCTATTTGGCTTTCTCTTCTGTTGGTATTCCAAATCTTATAAAAGAGAAATGATCATAATCGCTTTAAGAGCTTACCACCTGGAACCACTTAAGTCAGAACTGAATTAGGAATTACACTAGCACAATGAGGCATGTGGCCAAACAACACACTCTTTCCACACACAGTGTGGAATGATTTGTATGAAATGACATGTGAATCCACATGCTGTGTGGAATGATTTTTGTAATGCAGGAGAAGAGCAGTGGGGAGGCCAGGAGGCTACAGTCTCTGCTGGACAAACAGGATGCAGAACTTCCACTGAAGCAGCAAGAAGTGCAACAGGGCCGGGCTCAGCTGGAGGAGGCGCACACCCAGGTGCAGGCATTGCAGACCGAGGTGGAGCTGTTGAGGCTCAGACTGGAAGATGGAAAAAAGAGTGGCGAGTTGCTCATGAGGCCTCTGGTGGCCCTGCAGCAGGAGAGGAAGAGTCTGACCAAGCAGCTCGAGCAGCTCCGACTGGACAACCAGCAGTTGAGGGTAAATCTATAGAGAACATTAAAGTTAAAAAAAAAAAAAAAAAATTTTTATTTGATTTTGGAATTGCATATTACATCAAATACATATCTACTGATTATTTAAGACTAGTACTGGTTGATATGAAAGAAATATACAGTACCTTAATATTCTTGTGTAGCAAAGGGAAAATGCACACCATTTTTTCAATTTTATTTATTTTTTCATATGAAATAGACTTTTCTCATTTTTATAGTTACTCACATTTTTAGAGAGCATTTATTTTTCATTAATTCACTTATTGTTCATATTCATTCCTCTTCACTAAGCACCTTATCCTGGTCAGGGTCACTTTACCCTGGTCAGCCCATCCCAGAACACTGGGTGCAAAGTCCATCGCTGGGCATCATGCGCACACACTTTCACACCTAGAGGCAATTTAGAGTAGGCAGTCCACCTACCAGCATGTTTTTGGGAAGTCGGAGGAACCCAGCGGACCGGGAGGAGACCCTTGCGGACACAGGGAGAACATGAAAAACAGAACCCAGGACCAGACCGGGGATGTTAAAGCTCAACGATATCACATCAGCTAGCCCCACCTACTTCTTTGCCAATAGCAGCTGTGCCTCTGTTAATTGCCATCTCACTGACTTGCGGCCACTGGGCCATATTTAGAGTTGAGTTATGAGTGTGTAGTAAGAAGTTAATACCAAAATTGCACACAGGCAATTGTATTCAGGCCTCAGACAAAACTACTTATGCCCTATTTGGACAGTTACACAAGAATTTCACAAATCTGCTGCGAGACAGTCAGTGTGTATAATGAACCATATTCATGATATTCATATTATTTCTTTAGTTTCAAAACTGATTATTGTTTTATGTTCAAAAACTGTAATTTACTGCGGGTTAAATATGTCGGTTTTTGTGATCATCATTCGCAGTGAGATATTTAGTGTTTCTACATCCATAATAATTATAATTTCAACTATACCTTCCAAAAATGATAGGATTGCTATATTGCCATGCAATGGATCTTCATTCCAGGCTTTTCAGAGCCATTAGGTTTGGCTCACAGGCAGCAGGAGGCTCTAAAAAAAATTAAAAGCTGTACCTTTACACACCACTTTACACATGTTTAACGTTGTTTGGTATACCACTGTTCTTGTAGTAGAGTTTGGTTGTATATTGTTTTAATTTTGTTATCTTTATGTTGGCCCAAGCGGTAGGTAAGGTGTTTTGGAAGGGAAGTTGGGCAGTCATTTCTAGGATTTGAACACACAACATTCTACTTATGGTCATTAACCTAGAATTGTAACTGCTGAGATGTAGCATACAAACCTCTGGTCTATTCATATGTGATAACTTGGCTGTGTGAACAGTCTGCCCTGCTGGAGGCAGAACTGAGGCTGAGTGCTGTGGAGCAGGAGAAGACCGTGCAGCGGGCAGTCCTGTCAGAGAGAACTAGCAGCCTCCACCAGCTAACTCTGGAGAAAAAGCAGATGACTGCTGAGCTGGAGAGCCAGTGCAAGAAGCTAGATCAACTCAAAGGTAAAGTGAAATATCCATCTGAGTGTTCTAGATGTAGTACTTAGAAACGTACATTTAGAGATTTAAACTGAATTTGCTGTTCAAATTGCTGATCATAGGGAATATGTGTTGTGGAACCTAGTTTATTCTGACTTATTGATTTCGAATGGTGTTTCTATTTCACTTCCCCATCCCCAGGGGCAGTGTGAAACATCTGGATACCCCCCTGTGCACATGTGAATGCTTGCTGAGACCTTGCAACAGAGCCACATAGTGGCGTATGGCATGGTTGTTGTTGTTGTTGTTCTTTCGGCTGCTCCCGTTAGGGGTCGCCACAGTGGATCACCTTCCATTGTCCGCATATTGATTTGGCACAGATTTTACGCAGGATACCCTTCCTGATGCAACCCTCCTCATTTATCCGGTCTTGGGACTGACACTGAGAATGCACTAGTCTGTGCACCCCCAGTGTCTGGGGTTGGCACCCTGATCCTGAGATCAAGAGTCCCATGCTCTACCTACTGAGCTAGCCAGGCGGGCATATGGCACAGTATTTTCAATAAATACTGTTGTCACACAGTCATCTTTTCCTTCTTTGTGCCTGTGTGCATGTCTAATTACAGGTACACTATATGGACCTATTCGCTTATCAGTTTCCAACCATGGTTGGAACTCCAGGTGACCTTTTCTCCAAAGTTGGGATAGCCTTCTCTCATCTCTTCTCTGCTGGCTTGGTTTCTCCCCTGAATATTCTCCACATACCACGCACTGTTTAATGTTAAGCCTGCAAAATTAGCTGGATTTCCGCTAATCCACATCTCTGGGGTTGGAGTTTACTCCTTTTTTCTCGTAGGCTCCTATTGGGCCCCACAAAGAATCAGGCCATACATGACGCATTCATTCTCTTCAGCCACGTTACAGTGCTTGGTCTCACAGTCAGCTCAAAAATGTGCTCCCTAACACTGTGTACAGCAAGCTACACAGTTAATCGGCATAAGGCTAGATTCACTGAGAATGCTAGTCAAGTCATCACCCCAGTGTGTTGTGGATATTTCTATGCTTGCTAGTCAGATCCAGGAAGGTTACCATGTGTGGTATTGGTATCTGTGGAGGAAGCTAGGACTATTGATGGCAGTAGTGATCCCCTAAGGCTTGGTGTCTATGCTATGGGCATTTCGGAAGTGGCTTATCTGTCTATGGCTGGACATCTCATTGACAAATGTGTCCCTGTCTCAGGTAAACACAAGGAGCACGTTTAGATGCAGGGCATTCCTAACAGCAGGAGTCCTGGAGGAAGGTGCAACGGTGCACTCTTCTTGCACAGAATGTTCTCAGATGGGCCCATTCACAGCTAGCCTAAGTGAGAGTAACTCCTCTACAATGATGTGACAGACATATTGTTGAGATCATACATATGTTCAGAGGAGTGGTGTCTGCACCCAGAATTGGTAGCCCAGATCTAGGACAGATCTTGCAATCTACCTAGACAATTCTCTGATCTCGCCTTCGGCTACCGCACGCAACTTTGGGGTAACCACGGACAATCGACTGTCCTTCTCCTCTCACATTGCTAATCTGACATGCTCATGTCGATTTCTCCTTTATAACATCAGAAGAATTTGTCCATTTCTTTCCACACAGGTGTTTGTTCAGTCCCTTGTCATTTCAAGACTGGTCTACTGCAACTCTCTCCTGGCAGGTCTGCCTCTGAGAGCCATTCATCCTCTGCAATTGATCCAATATGCAGCTGCACGACTGGTTTTCAACCTTCCTAAGTTCTCCCACACCACCCCATTGCTACGCTTTCTGCACTGGCTTCCTGTAGCTGCCCGCATCAGATTTAAAACACTGATGCTTGCCTACAAAGCCAAAAACGGACCAGCACCCACTTATCTCAAAGCTCTTATCACACCTCGTATGGCACCACGCTCCCTCTGATCCTCTAGCACTGCTCGACTGGTCCCACCATCTGTCAGGGTACAAGGAACTTTGCCAGCAACTACACTTCTTTGCCAGTCCCAAGCCAACACGTTGTTTTTGCTTCTTTCTAGCAGACCTCGATAGCCCTCTGGGACAGGATGCCCTGATGCTCTAGATCACAACTGGCATTAGCATATAGATTTCAGCATCTAGGCCACAGAGTCTTGCTTGTGGCCCTGTGATGGCTGGTGTGATCTTGGTTCACACTACTATTTTCACTAGTCATCAGTAGTTACATTTGTAACTGTGGTTCTCTAAACCCTGAATAACCGCCAGAGTTCCTTGTCATTCAGGAACCAGCTCCGGCTTGGCGAGAAGGTTTCAGGGAAAGATGGATGTATGCAGGGCCATAGCTAGGAATTCTGGGCCACCTGAAATGTTAATTGTGTAGACCTCTCCACTCGTAAATTTTTTGGAGGAGGTTATTGGTTGGGAAATTAAGCTTGATTAAGCTTATTATGCATACAACTATTTGGTCATAGAAAGGGGCCTATGGAATGTGGACTGGAATTTTGTGGGCCCCCCACAAAACTACCATTCACCCCATTAGTGATGACACTGGATGTATGGCAGTGGAATCTATGGCAAATATGCATTATATGTCACTATGCTACATTT
This sequence comes from Pangasius djambal, assembly GCA_022985145.1. Lineage (NCBI taxonomy): Eukaryota > Metazoa > Chordata > Actinopteri > Siluriformes > Pangasiidae > Pangasius > Pangasius djambal. Next base: position 7,580,595 of record CM040998.1, read on the forward strand.
TTGAAAGGTCTCGACATGCATGCACATGCCCACAAAGAGTTACCAAATTTACACACATAACTAGCAGTTTGTGTAGTAATGGCTGGCATTGTGTTCTCTCTATTAGAAGAACAGGAGGCCTTAAGAGAAGAACACAGCAAGAAAACCGAGGAGCTGCAATGGCAGAACAGCAAGCTAAAAGCCCAGCGTAATAACATCCGAAACGACTTGGAGCAGGTTAAGAGCACCCTCAAAGCACTGGAGGGTGCTGATGAACATGGTATACACACACCAAATACTGTATATAAGGTACACCATATATAAAGTAACATTACAGTGGTTAAAAAGGGAAGCAAAATGTCTTTTAACCCTGTCCACCCCGTATCAGTAAATTGAGCAGTGCCAATTTATTACTGCAATTTTGAAGTTCCAATAATTTTTATAGCAATTATGTCCTAAGAGCTGTCTTCATATTAACCTCTCTCCCAATATTTAGATATTAGATATTTATCAGGGTGTGGCTGATGAGGTGATTAACGGGTATAGGTTGAATCAACTAGAACGAGTCATGCATTATGGACACACACACAGGCACTTCATTACCTGATAGCTTTGGGAACAGACCGCAGCCCAGTGAGGTTCTTCATCGCTTAACAATATGCAGAATCGGTTATCCTCAAAGTATGTCATTCAGAATGAAACACTTTGGAGCAAAATAGCACAAGCTATTACATTAATGTGATCTTATGGGGGTGCCTTTACCTCTGCCTCTGTAGTAAAATATCTGCCATCAATTTTACAGCATTGAGATTGCTGTAAGCAGTGTGCATTTTAATTCAGTTTGATTTTATTAAGGTACTAACTTTATCTAAAAAAAAAAAAAGAAAAACGGTACACAGTATGACTTAAGAGTAAGTCAGTTAACTGTAACTAAATTCAGTCACTGTCTGCAGTCCCAGTATGAAAAGGGAGTGGGAATCAGCTGTGCAGACCCTCTCTGAAATTTCCATTTACTGATTAAACACAAACAAAATGGCCATTTTCAATTAGGCCAACTTTTGTCTTTACAATGACACAATGGGGACACAGTAGAGCCAAGTTGGCACTCGCTGACCCCACAGGATCACTCTCTAATTGTAGAACTATCAAAGCCCTGGGAAAAGAATGTATAGGAAGTGTTAATGTATACACGTGCAAATATAGATCTCCATCTCCAGCGAGAGCAGCCCATGCCTGAAGGGAGAGGATGTTTTTATAATCTGCCGTCTTTTTTGTGAGACGGTAATTTACAGTGTTCATTCAGTGAGGTGAGATCTGGGTCAGGTTAAAATAATAGGTGGAAGACTCTGACCCTGTGGTTTCATTCAGCTTCTTTAAGGAGTATGGTCATGTGTGTAGCCTTCCCTTCATTATCCCTCAGGTCTGGAGAATAGCAGGAAGGCTACATACTGGGATGCTAGTTTTGGAGTATCTTGGTGCACTAGCTTCCTCCTATTATTCTTCCATGTGTTTTTCCATCATGTGACAATGTAATCCGACTCTGCTGTTCAGCCATTTGTTCGTTTGCTCTACGTCATCATGGTATGATTGTTACAACGAGAAGTTGTGTAGTGTTAAATGCTGTGGAAAGCATTGTGTTTGTATTGGCTAGGTCCTGACCACTAGAGTCTAGTTTCTATAAGGCTATTTGTTATATTGCTTTTGTGTTATTGCATGGTACATAGGCGCTTGTGAAGAGAATGGGAACAATGTGGTCCCATATGACGCAAGCGTCAGTCTTTTGAGAAGCTAGACAAAGCATCCTTTGAATCGCTGGCAGGAACGTAACATTGTAGCTGTTAACTCACTTTCTTCAGGTCATGTGAAGCAGCTATTCTGAACGTTGATTCCAGTTTAAATTTCGGCCACAGATTAAATTTCATTGTGTATTTGGACCATACACCAAAATTAACTGAATAGGACATATCTCAGTGTCTTCAATGACGGGTATAATACCTTTAATAACTCCCTGATAATGCTTCTAAGCTCATATAAGGTATTTATGTTTTCGATTATAAGTGGTTGGTGCTATATGTGGTCTTTCAGGTCTAAAGGTTGCATTGGGCATACAGAAGCAGATCACTGCCAAGCGAGAACAGGTTGACTTACTCCAGAGCCGTGTACAAATGCTGGAGGAGACCACAGAAAAGCTCACTCAGGTACAGCACTTTGCCAGCTCCAATGACAAACTCACCTCGGGCATTTTCCTACTGCACAGTTAGAAATAAGAACTGGCTCAAACAGGAGCTAGTATAACATTGGGTTCTACTTCTAGTTCACTTTCCACCAATTCCATTTCCATGAGAGATGATAGTAATAGTCACAGTGATGACAGAAATAGCATCTTCATTATCATTACAGCACACACTAATGCATTTGTATAGTGCAACATGAAAGAAGTGTTTGGATTAACATTGTCCCATTCTCTGCTCAGCCCTTTGGGTAAGCATCATATATTAGCTGTAACAAAATTACTGGCAAAAAAGGCCAATCACTGAAGGGATGAATAGTGCAATATTGCTTTTAATGGCATAAACACTGCCCCAACAAATCAGTCTATTGTGTTTTTTTTTTATCTTCAATTCTTTGTGGTCTTCAGTAGAAAAAAAACCACTTAGTTCCTTAAGTGTTTTTTTTTTTCCTAGGAAAGTGAGTAGATGACCTTTGCAGTGTGCATGCCATGTTTGGATTAATCTATATCATGCTTGGATATAATGCTTTTAATAAGTGAGATTAACCCAGGTGCTGTGGGTGGGTTGTTGGACTTTCAGGAGAAGAACTACCAGGTGATGAAGAGCAAACATCAAGCACAGGAGCTGCTTTTTGAGAGGGACAGAAGGAAGAGGCTTGAAACTGAGTTGGAGGCTCACCATACTAAGGAGAATCTGCTGAAGGGCGAAATTGAGCGGCTCGATACAGCTCTGCACAAGGTTCTCTTAAATCTCACAGAGTGCTTTAAATTACAGGAATCTTGCAATACATGTAAAGCATACCATAATAGATCTACTGGAGATTCAGCAAATAAAAATAAAAAATAAAAAAAAGAGTGACTCCAAAGAGTGCCTTTTGATCATTGTGAATGAATTGCTTTACATGTAATATAAGTTTTTTAATAATTTAATTAGAATACTGATACATAATTAAAAATGATGTGTGAAAAAGTATACTATACATGATGTATTTATTCAGAGCCATTTTTGTATATCAAGCAGGCAGTTTGGCCAAAAACATTTTTTTGCACACACCTCTTTGATAAACTTGCATTAGGAAATTTTGCCTTTGAATACCTAATATGAAAATGAATTCGGACAGCCCTACTGAAAACTGCAGTATAGGGTTTATATCCCATGACTGTTATGCTTCATCTCTTCCAGATGTCTGACAGTTTTGCGGAATGCCAAGAGTACATTCAGAAACAGCAACAAGAGATCATGAGGCTGAAACTCCAGCACACTCTAGAGCTGAAGGTATGCTTTGTACTGAGAATTCCATTCAGCTGTGCTAACAGCGATTGCTATCATTACTATCACAGTGTTCAGCAATACAATACTGCTTTGTATATCTTGTCTAGGAGGGCCAGAACATACGATCCACAAGTGCCAGAACTTGTGAGCAGGGAGAAGATTTACAAGCTACAAACAACATCCACAGATCGCCCATCACCGTCCCTACACTTCCAGCACAAGTGCCCTTTCAAGCTCACTCCCCCAGCCAGGTGGAGGTATAAATCCTTACAATTGCAAATACTGAACGTAATAACCATTAGAATAGTTTGGAGTGTGTTTTCTCTTCTCGGTCTCTTTCTCTGTGTCCAGTTAAACACAGACCAGAGGTGTAGCCCTGTTCTGGAGCTGCGGAGCCTGGTTACAGAGCTACGCAGTGTGATCGATATGGAGCAGAGCGTTGACTCCATGTACACCAGCTCCAGGAGATTTGAGGAAACACCCAGGAGCAGAAAGTAAGAGTCCTGTCTCAGATCATTCAACCTTAATAAGAGAAGCTAGGAGACAGAAATGTGTTACTGCAAAGAAGGGTGCGTGTGTCTTATTAAATAGCCTGTGTGTCAAAACATATAGAAGGAATACGCCAGTGTCCCCCCCCCCAACAATTTCTAGCCACATCACCTGTAGTGTAGGTATAATTCCATATACTGAGAAAGTATCTGTATAATGAGAAAATCATGGGAAACCTGTTTAAAAACTCACTTATAAGTCCAAAGGCAACAAATTAATAAGTTACATGTCTGTATTTTTCTACTGTTACTGTCGCACTCAACAATGTAACACAGCAATAAATATTTGAGTTGAGACAAAAATGAAGCAATACTCGTTTGCAGAAGAAAATGCACTACTTAAGAAACCTCTATGTTTGAAAAATATTGTGTTAAAATAAAACAGGATAACATATATTTTATATATCAGTCTTTGCTCATTTTTATGACGGGCCAATAATAGTGGATTTGAATGTAACCACAAATTCTTCCCTCTCTAAAAAGTAGTCCCATCTCTGAGAGAATTAATTTTATAGTTGTAGAGCTTATTTGCGACTGAAGGATTCATAGAGAAATTATACAATAATACGTTTTGAATATTCAGTTAAACTCAATTTATGTAACTCTTTTAACAATGGACATTATCACTAATCAGCTTTACAGTAATAAAGATAAATAAAAGATAATGAAGGTAAATAAAATACAGATAAAGGTAAATAAAAGATAATAAAGATTATTAAGGACATTTTACGATACTGTGGTGGCCTCTGCAGTTCTCTACGCTGTAGTCTGCTGGGTGGGAGGCGGTACAGAGCGGGACAGGAAGAGACTGAACAAGCTGGTTAGGAGAGCCAGCTCTGTCCTGGGCTGCCCACTGGACTCTGTGGAGGTGGTGGCTGAGAGGAGGATGTTAGCCAAGCTGACATCTATTATGAACAACACCTCTCACCCCCTGTATGGGTCTGTGGAGACCCTGTGTAGCTCTTTCAGCAGCAGACTGCTACACCCCCAGTGTAGGAAGGAGCGCCACCGCAGGTCATTCATACCAGCGGCTGTCAGACTTTACAACACCGCGTTACAGTGATGTTCAGATGTGCAATATTTTATAATTTTATATAATTTTATTTCTTACAACACCGCATTACTGCGATGTTCAAATCTGCAATATTTTATAAATGTTATATAATTTTATTTCTTTTATTATTCCTTATAAGGTGTATATATAGTTATAGTTTTAACTTTTCTTTCTTCCTGCACTTTAACTGTCTGTGAGCTGCTGTGATAAGTGAATTTCCCCACTGTGGGATCAGTAAAGTTTATCTTATCTTATCTTATCTTATCTTAATGATATAGATTTAGATCTCTAATGAGCAATCCCGACTGACTTCCTTAACAACTGCCCTTGGGTTTTGTTTTCTCAGTGCAGGGAAATGAGTCAATTCTTGTCTGTGGTAATCACCCAAATGTACTGATTAGGTTGAAAAACCCTGGGGTTTCCTTTAAAGCAAAATTTGGTGCAATTCAATATTAAATAATTTCTTTAATTAAACTAGAATGTTACATTGCCAACAGTAGTTTATATTGTATTTGATTTAAAAAGCACATGCTATTGCAATATCTTGATCAGTTGTGACTGAAATGCAGTATTTATGCAGAGATGAAGTGATCGAGAACACGGAAGGTGAAAGCAGGAAGACAAGGCCCAGTACCAGTTACAAGTGAGAGGATCTCTAACCTAAGATTGTGTATATTTGTCATCATTGCATTTTCCCCGTGCATGAATGTGTGTTTCTGCAGGCATTGCCCGGAGCTTGCTTATGTGAGATACACTCCTATGTCTGTCTCTTTTCTGTAACACATGACCGTATGGCAATACTTCCTATTTGACCATAGTTTGAACTCCTTTCTTTCTTCATTCTATGTTGCACTATTAATGCACACTGCCATTAATGCATGGTTGGCCTGCCCTGTGTGTTGCCATAATGCAGTGAGCAAGATCCTCTCCGAGCCCCTAACCTCAGTAAACAGGACGTGAGCAGTGCTTTTTCGGCTAACAGTGAGTGTACTGCTGTAATGATGAACGTAATTAATAAATGGGCACTTCCATTTACAGAAACAAATGCCCCACCTCTTAATCTTTACTCATGACATTTCTACAAGGGCATATAGCTAATATAGTTAATTTTAGATTACATATAATAATCTAAAATTCTATGTTCCCTGTGATTTTAGTTAATGTACTTTTTGTTGGTGATTATTTCTGTTTTCATAGATGAAGCTGGACTGAGAGCAGACCGGCCTTGCTACACCTCATTTTGTGTAGCAGCGCTGGGACGGAGGTCTCCAGTGCACTCCCTCCTAACCTCTGACCTTCCAACCAATATCCCTAGTAGCCTCAGGACACAAAGCCCTGCCCTTACTCTGCAAACATGTAAGTCTTAACTTTGTACCAAACCAGATTTCTACTCTTTTAGAGACATAACTGTCTAACACAAACCTGGATGTAACTGATTTTATTTATATTTCAGCATTAAAAAATGGTATTTGAATGTTTAAGATGCAATGTTCTACCATGACACCCATTTGTGGTTCTTCCCCAAACTTTTGCCACAAAGTCGGAAACACACAATTGTATAAAACGTCTTTGTACGCAAAGACATTCTGCAGAATTGTAGCATTACAATTTCTTTTCCTTTCCTTTCACTGGAACACTGTTCCTTTCCTTTCCTTTCCCTTGTGCACAATGCCAGCCATGAAGACACGCCTTTCCAAGGTTGGTGTGGCCTGCACAAAGCCCTGACCTCAACCCCACTGAACATCTTGAACTGGAACACTGACTGACTGCGTCCTTCTCTCCCAATACCAGTGCCTGACTTCACTAATGCTCTTGTGGCTGAAGAGCACAAATCCCACCGCCATGCTAAAAAGAAAATCTATTTGAAATCCTTCCCAGAAGAGTGGAGGTTATTGTAACAGCAAAGGGGGAATAAATCTGGAATGAGATTCTCAAAAAGCACATATGGATATGATGGCGAGGTGTCCACAATCTTTTAGGCCGTATAGTGTAAGCCAGCTGAAACACTCCTTCCTAAACTTGGCCAAATGACTGTTGTCACCTGATACTGGAAAAAGGGGACTGAATAAATACATTTAATTTATAGCATACTTTCTTTCTTTATTAACTTTTAATTCTGTAATTATGGATCAGTCATCTACATTTTATATATATATATATATATATATATATATGTCTTGTAAAAGTAATATTAAATGTAAGTACATTCGCTATCTCCACCAGGCACTTTGTGTCGCACCTTTCTTGTGGCTGAAGCTCAAATGGCTTCTATAAGTCTTTATAATGCGTAATAAAGTTTTAATTTTTGCAATTAAAAACTGCTTATATATTGACTTTATATAAGGACTGAGGATATGCTTATATATTTATTGGAACAGCTGTCATTAAGCAAGCTGAAATAACAGAGCAGACATGCATGAAACAGCAGAGCAAGTTGAAGAGTCTTCAGAACAAAGCAGAGGATCATCTAACAAAGAATAAAGGTAGGGGTATTGCTGAGTTTTGGCAAATTTATGGTGTTTTTCTTGTACCATGGAAAGTTTATATTCCCATGTTTGTATCTGAGGCTTTTGCAGAAATGTCCTCGAGGATAAAAAGCCAGGAAAAGATGAGGAGGAGGATCAAAGAGAGAAAAACACTCAAAAAAGATAAGCTTCTAGACCAGACAGAAGACAGAAGAATTAATATCCAAAGCAAATAATTGTTTTTTTTTTGTTATTTTTAAACATATAAAAATAGAATATGAACCTGATAAATGACTACATTATATCATCTGACAAACAGTTATTTAGATTCATGACTTAAAAAAAGGACATTTCCAGCATTTTTACAGTTAAAAATAGTAATGAGTGTTGTCCACAATTTTTTTATTAAATGAATAATGTTTCAGGTTAGAGTACTGCTCAGCTGCACCACACAGGTGATAGTTGAGGTGTATTTAAAGTGTGGCAGTTCCCGAGGGCGTCGGTACTGAAGCTGTTGCATCTGTCGCTCTGGTCCTGTCCTCGTGCTCTTCCTCCGAAAAAACAGAACTGAGAAACTGCGGAGTAAATATAAATAAATCTCAGATATGTTCAACTATGGTGTGTATAACAGTCTAGTTTTCAGGTTTCATGAGTCAGTACAGGATTCTTTATCTTTACCCTGGGAACTCTTAATCCTTTACTGATGATGAACTGCTTGAAGGCCTGCGCTCCATGAATCTGCTTCAGTTCTTCATCCTGTTCAGCAGAGAAAAATGAACAGACCTCATGTGACTGGAGGACGGATTGGCCTACCGGCCTGCTTTCAGAGGCTCTAGCTGATTACGCTCACCTTCTCAGTGGGCTGCTGCTCAAGCTCAGAATCTTCACTCACTGAAGGGTCTCTCAGCGGCTCATTTGCAGGCCGCTTCTTCCAGGCTTTAGGGTTTAAATACCATGCGCCATATGTGTTTTTTTTGCTAGGAGTATACACCTGGTGTTGAGCGAATAATTGGCCACATTGTAAGAATAAGTTTTGTGTATGTTGCATTAATAATTTTTTCATTTTGAAATGAAAATTGATAACAAGGAAACAACATTTAACAATCTTTATTGTTATATTGTCTTTTTTATTGTCAAATATATTTATGAACCCAAATATGAAAAATACCCCCTGCAGTACATTTCAGCGTGAGCAGAGTTGACCTGGAGGTACAAGCTGCCTATTCTCTATTCTCCACTCTGGATAAGACTCTTTACTCTCATCCTCTTTCTATCTTTGGAAAGCATGTGCTGATCCATATTAGTAATACATTTGGTACTAACAGCTTTAATCTACCCTCATGTAATTTCTTTTTAGTTCAAAACACACTGTACATGGACTGAATAAACATATGTGCAATTTCAACAGCAAGAATGGAAAACTCTAGAAAGACAGCGCACACTACCAGTCACTCTTCTCAGACAATCTAAGGACTTTACTCCAGATAATTTGGGCCTCCAAATTGGCGCAAGCATTCACCCTATCGGCAGATCTCAATGCTGTCATAAACATATGTAGCTGGGAGCTCAAGATGGCATAACTGGTCCCGCTACCAAATAATGCTATTACCAAATAGTGCTAATAATGTTAGTTTATTTATACAGAGTAGGGAATTTAGCACTCTTCTCCAAGTGCTGCCTTTGGGGTTGAAAGTATGCAGCGGCAGGCTTTGTTCCACCTTCCTAGATTAGTAGCTGTCATGCAATAGATAGCTTGCAGATGGGAACTGGCAATGATTAATTGGGACCAAATTGTTTAAAATAAAGGGAGCTGTAATAGTGTTTTCTATGTTACTGTAAACTCAGAGGTTACCTTGTTCAGCCCTGAGTCTTTGAGGTGCAGGTTGTGTGAACAGTCTTTACGCAGCTCCTCTCGGTTTTCACTGGCTCCAACATCTTGGAATGTCAAGACAGGCTTCTTTTCACAGCCACTGGCAAACAGGTTCAGGATAGTGGACTCTGTGATGTCAATGGTCTCCTCACCCTAAAATAATTAACCTTATAGTCACTGATAAAAGGTTACACAGGAAGAATGCATGTGGGAAAAGTGTCAAAAGTGATGTCAGTATGGGATGTCAATCATATTGTCAGTGAGGGCCCATTCTGTCTTGAATGCATGTCTGTTTGCTGCAGTGCAGACTGACCAGTGAGGTGACCCAGTCACAGAACAGCTTGGTGACTCTACTGATTTCTTCATCCAGGGAGGTGGAGCGCAATTTGGTATTTTGGTCTTCTTTGGCAAAGATCTCCTTAGCTTCCTTCAATTTATAGGGATTCCGAGAAGTAGAGTTTTTTACCTCATCATGTCTGGAACGGTGGAGATGATGTGGGTTCATATTAGAGACTTTTTCTCATTTGGCTCACTTTTATGCAAAGTGACTTACAAGTGAAGCAGAAAAATAACAGAGCTGATAAAGCGAAGACAGCTGCAAGATAAATATAGCAGACAGTCAAACCAAAACAGCAAGTTGTAGTGCTCACGAGTGCACGCACAGAAACAAAGAAACATAAAGTTAACCGTGAGAGTTGGGCAGCGTGTGTTAGGAGATTACGGTCCTATAACACATTTAACTACCTGTGGAACAACAACAAGGAGGAATCCTGATGTATGACATACAGCAGGTGCATGTTCAGTGCTGTCCAGTTCTTACTTTGATGGGCACCCAGACTTAGGAACTTACATTCCATAAGCTTATCTTACCTTAGACAAAAAATCAAGCAGAGGTTTTTGGATAGACAGAACACTTACATTGGACTATTAGGTGATTCTCTTGTCTGCTCTGGTAAAGTCTCTTGAATAAGGCCTTCACATGGCACCCCATTTCCTGTGCTACACTCCTCTTGTTTGGCCAGAGGTGTCTCAATCATGACGTGCATGGCTGGGTCCAGGATGGACAAGACGTCATCGAACAGCTAACAAACAAGGTGAAAACAGATGACTTTAGTATTTCCCATTTGACAAGCTAGGTACGTTCTAAGCCTTAATTGCCTTTGCTGTTTAAATAGTGAGGACATTTAATTTTAAGTTGTAAATGAACTAGGCGTATTACCATTTTAAATGTTCATGCTATGATAACCTAGTCTAAACATTTCAGTGTCGTGCTATTAATTGACCATTTAAAAACACACAAGCTGGTGCTGAAAATTAAATGAAAAAAATTAGGAAATCTATGTTTCGAAGTCTCGTTTTTGTAAAAAAAAACAAAAAACAAAAGGAAACAAAAAGATCAAATGCCTTATTTGTTCTTCTTACTTAGAAAGATATTTTCGAGAACGACTTTCCCATAAAATCTCTTACACTGTCAGTATTTATCACCTTGTTATAAGCAGAAAGAGAGATTGACTACAAGGAAAGGCTGTGCACTCATTTGTGAAATTTTTGGGATGTCACAGCCAGACACAAAAGGGATGAGAACCATACTCTGGTATGTCTTAGACTTCAAACAAATTACACCAGCAATTGTAAAACACAATTTCTTGGAATATCTTTGTTCTGAGGACCATGTGACAGCTCACCAAGAGTGTCAGAGATTTGTTTTGCCTAATTTTAAGCAATTCTGATGGTGTCATATTATGTGCATCTTGATCAGTTTCATGTAGTCTACCTCAGGTGCCATCCCACTTCCTAAATGTGGATAGAGAGCGAGCGGGTGTGTGCTCAAGCTCTGCTCCACTGCGTCCACAAATCGGCGGCGCGTCTCACGTAGGCAATTCTGTTTGGAGAAGCACACCTGCTCTTGGGTAAAGCGTCTTCTTGGCGATTTCTCTGGCTTACGGGACAGGCCAAAAATGGCAGCTTCGGTTCCACGCTGGGGCTGTGTGAAAGTCCCCGCATGGGGTACGGGGTAGCCATCTCTAAAATCATCAAGTCCTGTTGTCAAAAAGCGCCATCTGCGTCCATTCAGGGCCCCGGAGAGCTTCAGCTTCTGAACTGGGTCTTTCAGAGACTTAGTGCGAAGTCTTTCTTTATACCTGCAATAAGACCAAAGACAAACTAGGGCTGAAATCTTCAGTTTATGAAATCAAAATGTATATACAGCCAAAAAAATATGTGGACATCTGACCATCACACCCACATGTTCTTGCTGAACATCCCATTCCAAAGCCAAGGGCATTCGTATGGAGTTTCCCTCTTGGCAACTATAACAGCCACCATTCATCTGGGAAGACTTTCCACTAGATTTTGAAGCGTGGCTGTGGGGATTTGTGGCCAAATCCGCAAGAGCGTTAGTGAAGTCGGGTATTGCTGTTGGGTGAGAAGTTCAGTGGGGTTGAGGTCAGGGCTCGGAGCAGATCACCCGAGTTCTTCCACTCCACGTCTTCATGGAGCTCGCTTTGTGCAAAGGTGCAGTCATGCTGGAGCAGGTTTGGGGATTTTAATGCTACAGAATACAAAGACATCCTGCGCAAGTGTGTGCTTCCAAATTTGTGGCAACAGTTTGGGGAAGAACCACGTGGTCAGGTGTCCACATACTTTTGGCTGTGTAGTGTATATTTATATAAACCTACATACTGACTACTATGTGTATCAGTATACCCTTTCACACCATCCAGTGTATGTCTTGATATCCACCTAGGAATTTCTTAGAAGGAACATGAAACCAGCACAGATCACAAACAGTGCATAGATCCTTTTAACGCTTCTTCTAAAATCATCTTTCCCAACATATTTGAAACCAAATACAGAAGATACTGAGTTTATAATGGAATAGGATTTGAAGATGCTCATGGAGATCTATAAAATTCCATAATCCAGTTAATACATAATTAACAAACCAGGTAAAGCAGTATGTCTAAATTTACCCTGAATGAGTATCAGACTCAACATTTCATTTAGCAGTTGTTCCCTTAACACAGAAGCTGAAAGCAAAGAAATGTAACCAGTAAAAATAAGATAAAATAAAATAGATGAAGTTATATTCAATTCTACAGTGTGCAAGATGAAGGAAAGTGTCATCTGAGAGAGAAAGAAAAGCTTAGCATGTCTACAAATTTAAACTGCACGGTAAATAGAAACTAGTTTGCTGTGAGATACATAGTTAGGAGAAAGTGTGGGTGGAGAACAATACCAAGGATGAACAGGAGTGCTGTCTCCAGGTCCAATTTGACTTCTTCCGTCGGTCATTTTGTGTTTTTTGTTGCCAGTCAGCTTTTACTGATCATCTATATGACTTGTGTCGTGGATATGACATATTCTTTACATAGCTAATATCTTTAAAACGAAAAAACCGCTCCAAAACTTTGCTCAGTTTGGCTAACACTGCTACACTACTCGGACTAGCCGAATCAGCGCGTGCGGTTACTATGGCAGCGGAGGCGCGCGAGGCCTGTAATACAATCACATGGTGAAGTGCGCACTTCCCAGCAGTGTGGAGTCACTTGGGCACTAAACGGTGAAGAGACATGAATTGGGACAGAAGCCAAGGAATTTGAAGGAATCTTGTTTTCGCACAGACACAGCTGTGGCAAGGATTTAAATCTGCACTTTGTGCTGCTTAGTATTTTGGACCCTCCCTTGGCCACTGCATTGTAAAAGGCCTGGCATCTCATCAGGGTGTAATCCCACCTCACATACAGTGTTCCCGAGATCCTGACCCTGGATCCTGGGATCCTGACCCACCATGGCACTGACCACAGTTCATGGTGTTGTATTTAGTAAATCATACTGTATATGTTTAGTGATTATATTCAGTTCAATAATCATTACCTGCTGAGGTAATAGGATATACGCACTCTGAGAGGACACAACAACTGTATGGCCAGATCATCCCAGGATGCAACAGTGTGAGGAATTTAAAGCAGCTTCTGTTAACCAATATATTATTTATATATTTTAAAAAGCCACTCAGTTAAATAAGAGAACCACAAGCTACTAGCATATCACTTCTGACAAATTCAAACTATATATCACTTATCAGTGGTCTTGCAAGTGGTTGCATGTGACAAAGGCTTGTCTTTATTTTCAAATAACTAGCTAAGTTTTTAACATCTGGATTCACACATAAGAAACTATGTTTCCAGACTGCCACTCAAACTATACTCTAAATACTATATTTTACAGAAAATGATTAATACGCATACGTTTTATTTATGCAAATATTATTTTATCATACCACTTGTACTTCCCTGTTGTCCTATAATGGTGTGTACAGAAAAAAATATACTAACGAAGACATAAAGTTCTAAAATGAAAAACTGTATGTCCGCATTATCATTTCAAACTGCAAATATTGATGGAATATGACAATAAAAAATATAGAATACATAATATCTAACATAAACAAATGCTGTAGCCAAAAAAGTTGAGTCTAATTACATTTGACAGTTCGTCAGAAAAGGAAGTAGCTTATGCAGATTTATTACAGTAGCAGCATTGACAGAATGACATTTTTTAGTGCACAAATGCAAGATCTGTGTGAAAGAAGAACTGTAAAAAATCTTTCCGTTATCCTCACACCCTGATCACAGGACTCTCACATGCACTGAAGTTGTGCTGAGTTCACAAGAGGTCTATACAACGGGTCAATACACAGGCCTATAACACACTGTCACTAATGTTCCTCAGATTAAACAAGCTTAATCACGGATGTAGACATGTGTCTTGCAACTACAATACCTCATACTACGCTAAAAACTCAAGCACTGTTCTCAGTGACTGGCTATGCACAGAATCCATTTGTACTGAATGATTTTAAGAAGAATCATATGGAATGGGTGTGGTCAGTCACACAGCTGTTATGGGGTGATCCTATAGTTGATATCTTGCTAGTAAGGCTTCTAGAGTACTTAGACCTTCCAATTAAGTCAATTAATGAGGCAGTATTTACCATAAATACTGCTGTCATACTGTGGGTCCCTAGAGGACTAGTGGTTAGGCCTTGGTGTGCTCACCGCCACGGCCTGTGTTTGATTCCTGGCCAGGGAACAAGCTCCAGCCACTGGGGTTGCACAAGACGGTGCACTTCCAGGGTTGCATCAGAAAGGGCATCCAGTGTAAAAACTGTGCCAGATCAAATATGTGGACCAATGATCTGCTGTGGCAACTGCTGTCATACTGTGATCTTTCCCTTTCTGCTACTTGGTTCATACACATCAAACTTCATGCACAGCATATAGAGCTATCTGCGTAAAAGCTTGTGACATACAGGTATCCTGTCCTCCAAAGCTGGTGATAGACTCCTTTCATCTTTTTTGGCTGCGGTGACTGTAGTTTTCATCCTTTTTTTGGAGTCCTAGCATTGAGCTGGGTTCCCTCATTAGCTCACTAGCCTCGATAGCTATCACTCACTTTTCTGTACAAACTGTTCTTTGTTGCTCAGTACCTTTCTAGGTTGGATTCCCAAAAGGCTTTTCAGATTGTCTGCCATCTGCACAGTAACATTTGCAATGTAGGTAACATATAACTACAAATTCTTCAAGTCTCATATCTTCATACATATTCAGTACATGCTTTATCCTGGTCAGGGTCGTGGTGGATTAGAGCACTGGCCATGAGGAGGGAACACACCCTGAAAGGGAGGCTAGTTAATCACAGAACACAATGCATGGACATGGGAAGAACATGCACAGAAACTCCACACAGACAGTAACAAAACAGGGACCCTGGAGCTGTGAGGCAGCAATGCACAGTGTTGCCAAATCTCATACTTGAAAGGATGAATTCTGCAGATTTACTTTACACTATTCAATGATAAATTATGAAAAGAGTGTTTTTAAAAATACACTATATGGCCATAAGTATGTGGACACCTGACCATGACATCCATATGTGCTTATTGAACATCTAATTCCAAAGGCATGGTATTAATATGGAGTTGGCCCACCTTTTCCTGTTATAATAGGCTCTACTCTTCTAGGAAGGCTTTCCACTAGATTTTGGAGTTCAGTGTATAGATTTTGGAGCCTGGCTGTGGGGATTTGTCCATTCAGTCACAAAGGCATTAGTAAGGTTGGGCACTGATGTTGAGTGAGAATGAGTGGCATGCAGTCCGTGTTCCAGTTCATCCCAAAGGTTTTCAGTGAGGTTGAGATCAGGGCTGTATGCAGGCCATTTGAGGGTTTCCACTCCAACCTTGGCAAACCATGTCTTCATGGAGCTGGAATTGTCATGCTGGAACCTGTTTGGGCCTTAGTTCCTTAGTCCGCTAGACTATTACAACTGTGGCAAACGTTTGGGGATAGGCCCACGTACGGGCATCATAGTCAGGCATCCAAATACTTTTGGCCATATAGTGTATATTTGACAATGTTTATTGGCTTCCCATACAGCTGCCCGTGGAGATCCAGTAATACACAAGCTTTCCATTCTTCCTCAGTATAGGAAAACATTAAAATTCATTGCACAAATAAATATATAGTAGACTGATATAATGCCAAACATACTGGAGTATTTCTTTAATGCTCTTATGAATTGCATTTACTTTGTCATAACTTTAAATATCACAAACACCAAGGACTTTATGGATAGTGTTTTATTGTATATGTAAGAACATTATACTGTATTTATTAGCATGTTTGATAGTTTGTGTCCAAAACATCTAACCTTTCCTGCGAGAAACTCTATTTTTAATTGTACGTAAGTAAAAGTTAGTTCCTCTTTATGTGCAGCCCCCTCCTAGTGAACTCTTAGTGCATCCATGAGAGTAAATACAAATTAACTGTATTTGCTCTGCACACTCCTTCAACAAACTCATCAGAACTCATGGTGGTGTGACTTTCAGTGAAATGTGTGTGTACGGTGTGTGTGCGCATGTGTGCTGAGGGTGTAGTTTTGTTACGGCTCTAACCAGTGGACTGAGTAGTTCATGTGAGGAAACTGAATATGTGCATTAAAGTGTTTGATAAATGTCTTGCCTAGTGAACACACCCTAAATCGTTAGTCACCGAACTGACATGAAAAAATATTTGAATTAAAGAATTATTAATCATAGATCAGTTTCACTAACATTTTGCAGTATTAAAATCAGTTTAGCTGTTGGGCAAATTGATGATCTTGCCATTCTAAGGTAACTCTTCCTAAAATCCTAAAAGCTATTAATCAGAATATTCATAGATGGTACATTCCCAGAAATCTCTGAAGATATAACAACAGTGCACAGTATGCAGGAGAATGCAAAACCGCTTGCACGGCTAGTGAAAAGTCTCGATGCATGGGAATATTTCCCCTGAAAGAGAGTTTTCTCTGTTGAGACAGTCTTAAGGGAAATTAAAGGGATGTACGACACTGTTAAACGTTTACAGGGTTATTCTCCTGAGGACCCACTGCTACAGCTGAGACAGGTACAGCCTCGCTGCTGTGTAGAGAGTAGATCGATGGAATGCCTCTCTGAAACAGTCACGGTGTGTGGTACATTTTTCAGGTCATCAGGTCATAGCAGAAAGAGCGGCAACAAACTGTTTATGTAGGTTTGGAAATAATGCCAGGAGAAATTCCCTTTTGGCGTGTGCAGAATTAATGTACATTATGTCTATTGAACTAAACTTCATCCAACTGTCTATGTGTACATCTGTATAGCGCACATGTCCCTAAATGAATCCTCAAAAACTACCTATGGATGACCAAAATGAATTGCTCAGCTGCTCAGCATATAACAGTATGCCCTGAAGTTACATTTAATATTGCAGAATGTCCACAAGACAAGTTGTTTCCTGTTATCACTTACATTATAGCAGCTATAAACAGTCGTTCCTTCACCAGTCTCTCATTTTTCCTGAAGACTTTCCCATGGTGGAAAACTTACTGACAGTTAAAACACGCTGATACTGGAGACTCCGTCCATAACTGTTAAAAACATGTCTCCTTACATAAAACTTCACCATGTCAACGATTATACGTTTTCCTTTGTTAAATAACAACACATTGTTTATCTGTTTATTATTAGATTATGTAGATCGTCAATCATACATGGCCCTGTGAATTAGTTACTATGAAATCACTAACATATTATACATATTAATAACGTGAATACTTAGTTACTATAAAAACACTAACACATTATGCATATTAATAACATTAATATAAATCTGTGATTTGAATGCCAGTCAGGCTATAGTGTTATAGAAAATTAATCGACAGCGCTGTAGTATAAGCTTTGTTAATGTGCTCAGTTGCTTTAGTTACATACGTATATTATAACCTGCGCCTGTACAGGTCAGATACAAAAACAAATTAAGGATGTGTGTAATGCCCAAATGTTTCCTTTCAGAATGTCCACTTGTTTTGCCAAATTCCCTTTGATCTGATTGAGCGTGTGTTAAGCGGTCCCCAAAGAAACATTCTCCCATTTTAAATCACTGCACAGATTTTGCCAGCTATTGTTCTTAAGATATTTCATTTGTCATTATGTGCACATGTGTGTGCGGTGTGTTACTCTGTAAAAACCTACCACTCTGAGAGCGTGGCCACGCAGTCTAATATTTATGCACCATTTTCTAAGCAATTCTGTAGACAACTACGCGAATTTAGTCTCATGTGAACCTGGTATGTCTGAACACGTAACTATTATTAGGCTCTATTTCCACTAGATGCTGGAAAGTCACTTCAAATTTTCATCATCGGAAAGCAGTCTCTAAATATTTCACCATTCCTTTGCACAGCATGTTTCCTACCTTCGTACAAAATATGAACCAAGACAAATTACTGTGTGCTTTTTTAAACATAATCTTGGTTGGCACACCCATGCGCTTTCCTGGCAACAGTCTGGTAAACCATTTTATTTGGATAAGTGATGATCGCCAAAAATAAAATGAGCATGTTTATGACATGATAATGACCTTGAACATGTCCTCAAGGATAACCTTCGATGCAGGTTGTGATGCACATTCAGTCGTCAATTTTTAGAATGATGGGAACAACAGTCACAAGAATCCTAACAGGATAACCTAAATTTCTCCCAAGAGAAACCACACTGTCAGAAATGATGCTAGAACAATGGAATGAAATATTAAGCTGGAAACAAGCATGAAGAACTTTGTTTGCTGTTTATTGTGAAAGCCAGCTCCCTGCGTATGTTTCACAAGTAATGCAAGCCTGAAGTTCTAGGAAGTCCACCACACCTTAGGTCAAAACAAGGACAATTTACATTCAGTCAGCTTCACCGAAAGGAAACTCTTGGAAATCTGGAAGGATGTACAATTATAGAGTGTGAAAAAAAAAATTATTTGTTGAATGGAAAGGTAGTACATAGTGTATTAACTGTTAGCTCTATCTTCTCTGCCTCCCTAGTAGGTATCATGTCTTTATTTGGTTTTCAGTTTCAGAATGATTTATTCCTTCTTGGTCTCTTGGTAATGATGTCCCTCATTTGTGTCATTTTTATTTTCTCTCCTGTGGAACGTTTTTCCTCAGTGTCACTCGATCTCCTGGGAGAACATGAAGCAAAATCTCAGGCACATAAATTCAACAGTCTCCCACTGCACTTAATGCCTTGACCCTTCAATGAATCTCATCTGGTGAAAAGGTCTGGCTCTCTGTGCTGGGCGTTAACGCCTGAATATCAGTCTTTACCCTCAGTGGGAATGTCAAGCTCCCGTAGGTTTTTGTAGTGAATAAACCGTACCAGGTCGTGCACAGTTGCATTCTTAGACCCTATAGCAGAATTCCTGCATGCCTTAGTGGTCGGTGTGGTTGCAGTTCTGTGGAATATGTGAAAGGTCTGGGAACTGGGATAGATTGTGGAGGTGTATACACTATGTGTCACAAAGAACTAGTCAAAATATGCAAAACATTTTGCTTGTGTTATCGGACTGCATTAATAGACGGTGAATTTTTAAAATCTAACTGTACAACTGACTGTCTTAGCTCATCTTGGTGTATGCCTAGCGTTACACAATCACATTTTCAGAGATGATGATGTCAAAGTTCACAAATGGAAAACTTAATTTTCTGTGTTTTTATTTCAATAAATGCTGTAAGGAAAAGCATTTTAATTAAGTTTTTAATTTGTCATGGTTGTGATGTCACTACTATGGAGACAATTACAAATGAAGACTTGAAGCCGGGTATACACTGTACGATTTGTGGCCAATATGCAAATAGCATATTGTAAAAGAATTCTTTAGTTGCGAACACATAACGTGACGTGCTTCTTGACAGGAGATTTAGTGTCACTGCGACCAAAGACAGCTGATGACAGCTCTGGCAGTATCAGTTTTTTTAATTATAAAAACAGAGAACACTGCTACATGCTCATGTAAAAGCCACCAATAGGATTACAGCATAGGGTTTGCGTGACACTCATGGGACGGCTACAAATTCGGTAGTTGCAATGGTGTAACGTAAACGAAACTTTATCGGAAAAAAATGAACTTTAACAGGAAAAATATCCTTATGACTTCAAGCTCACTTTGAAGAATGGTTCAGTTTATGGAAGCTTGTTTTCTGCACAACCCGGATCACACTGATCGATGACGTAAGCAGAACGTAGTAATTTTCCGTAGGTCTATCGTTAGGCGATCTTCCTTCCACCTCCCATGAAACATGTCAGTAGTTGGATCTGATGCTCTAAATTGCCCGTATAGCTGTGAGTGAGCGTGCAAATGTGGGCGTGCATGGTGCCGTGCAAAGGACTGGTGTATTCCTGCCTCAAGCCCCGCGTTCCCGGGATAGGCTCCAGATCTACTGTGCTGATGAGCAGGATAAAGCAGTTCATGAAGATTAATGAATACTCAAATGGTGTAATGATTCGCTGTGTTGCACCTAGAAATAATGTCACAATGACGTCTGTATATACTGGTTTAGTAAGCCATAATCACTTTAGGTTGATGCACCGTTACACCAGTATTCAATTCAATTCAGTTTTATTTGTATAGCGCTTTTAACAATGGACATTGTCACAAAGCAGCTTTACAGAAATAAATGGATTCACAAAACATATATTGTAAATATTTGAATTTATCACTGTGTATTTATCCCTAATGAGCATATGAGTATATTAGTATATACAGTACATCAGTGTATCACACTTAGTAGGAAGTACAGTATTTAGAGAAGGGCCTGGTCAAAGCTGAACAAATTTCCACTCTGTGTTATGCTTTGCTTGCTGTCAGACCAGTTCGACCACAGTCTTCTTTTCAGGTTAAGCTATTTGCATGTTTATTTTCTTACATTGACTTACATTTTCAAAGCAAACTACTGAATTTATGGAGGTGCCTTGTTGATAGTAATCTTACTCATATAATTAGTATAATTAGTTGCTTCAATGAATGCATATTTAATTTACCAATTTGTTGATCAGGACAAAGAGATAGAGAAAATGGAAGAAAAATTAAGGACAAACGATAGGCGTATTAATCAGCAGACTGTCCTCATGTGTTTTCCTTCTAATGAAAAGGATCCTTGTACTGATTCAGACAATTTATCAGGCAGACAAGTCCCTGCTGTTTCACACGGACTGAGGAAAAATCTCATCGCCATCAGCAATATGTCCTCATATATTTTACAATTTGTACATACATTTTGCAATGTGAGTTGGAAAAATAGGCAGAAAAGAACTGGATTAGTATTATGGCACAAAGGATTTGTAATGTCTCAGAAGCAGTAGCATGTAATTATAAACTAGTATGCAAACGACATGGATTATTCTTTCTCACTTGGAAAGAGGATGTATTAAGCGCTTGGCTCTGTGATGTGGCACGTGAGATTTTAAAAAAAAAAGGAAAAAAGAAAAGGTTTTGATGGCAAACAGAGGATGACGCTTCCATGGGAACAAAAAAGACGAGACAAAAAAAAAAAAAACTGTGTGCCAACTCATACCATTTGTTGAAGAACAAACAGGGCATGCATTCACTGGACAGCTAAAGAGATTACTTGGAGGAAGTATTCTAGGAAACAAAATGGATGATTATGTGTTTTCTAACTGAGCTTAAAATAAAAAAAGGTTGTTGTAGAAACACAACTCTTGCACTGAATTGTTAATATGATAATTAAAAAAAAAAAATACTTATCCCCCAATAGGCACATGCCAAAAGCAATCCTCAAAAGATGATTATGCGTTTAGCTAAACTTTAGGACTTTAATATTTACTCCATGCATACTACTTTTGCACATATTGGGCCTTATACTGTACACTCTCAGAAGTATCAAACTGTATTTTTCCTTGTCGCTGGGGTGGTACCATCAAGGGTACATCTCATTGTATCTTTAGTATGTAACTTTTACCTGAAATTTTAAGCTACATCCATACAGGACTTTGGTCAACAAAAGCTGTGCTATATAAATAAATTTGTCTTGACTTGAAAACGGGAATATAGTGTACCTTAAGATTAAAGATTAAATTAAGGTATATAACTGGAAGGACCTTGTACACCTTCTTAGGTAATTGATGCACAGTAAAGCTCCAAAACATGTAATCTTGATGGTACTACCTCAGCAATAAGGAAAAGTACAGTTTAGTTCCTTTGTTTCTAAGAGTAGGTGGCCCACTCAGTGTGTTTTTATTATAAAATATTTCCGTTTCTGACAGAGCTGGATTGAGCTTCTTGAGGTTTGCGTAATTTTTTGTTTTCTATTGTGCCAGAATATTTTCAGTGAGAGAAATAAAGTAAGACCTATATACTATAAGATACTCTAAGATATCATGAATCTCTTTATAATTTAACTGCACAAATAGTACTTATTATAAAATACAGTCTTGAAATATCAAAAGGTTCAGTTTAGCACCCTACAGTGTTCTTTGGTTTATCCCTCTGGATGAGGCCTTAAAGGTTCTAGGAAAAAATCGCATAAAAGAGGGTTTCACTTTGAGAAAGAGTTCCAGGTTCCAGAAGCCCCTTAGAGCAGGGAGTCTCAAACTTTTTGTAGCCAGAGACCCCTTAAAAATGTCGAACAAATTCCACAGAACCCCTCAGAGCAGATTTATGTCATGAACATTATGTAAATGTGTACTATAATAGTTTGTGTATTTATTTGAGCCATAGTGTTTTCTATTCCTGAACTTTTCACCGACAGTACACATTCGATCCAAGTTGACATTATTTAGAGGCTACCTGTTTTTGACTTATTGAGGTGTGTATTAAACCCATATAATTCAAGGGATCAGCCAAATATGCTAATAACTATAAGTACTGAATAATAAATATAATAATTCAGATAATAAGGGGTTGTGATTTCCATGACTATAAATGTCCCAAATCAAATTTTGGTACATGAACATGAATTTTCTGAAAATGCTAATAAAAAAAATTGCTGATGAACATTCGGGTTAGTAATTCTGTGAAATCCCCATTGATAATCTTTCATTGTGGTCTGTTTTCACTTCTTTTATTTGCACAGATGTTTGTACCTCACCCCCTAGAGATTACAGAGCTGTACACATCTCGATTATATTTAGAGACCTAATCATGAATCCACAAAACTGGCAGTTCTTGTTATGCCAAAAACTGCACATTTTAAAATGCATATACCATGTTATTATGTATTTAAGTTCACTTATTGTGTTAATAAAGTTTACGTCATAATATAGCCTCTCCACGAATATATTTTGATAATTCATACAGCCTTGTTACTTGACTGACTTTTCACCATGTAGCTCCAAATACACCACACCTCCATGGGAGTAAACACAATTTTGTATTAGTAACAGACCAACAGCTGCTAGTGGGCTTTGTTGATTCAGCTTTAGCAACTGTCAAAACATAAGAGAGACATTTCCCCCTCTGAGATAAACCCACAAGCCAGCAAAAGAACATGGAGGAAGTGCAGAATAACCTGAGGCTACTTTTATCTGATAACCACTTCTCTGAGTTTTCTCATGACATTTAATCTCAGTGGTTTGTTCCTGAAGGTAGAATGACTAATACTCATTAGTATGTTTAATTATGTCTGTTAAGGATATTCCTGCAATGGACTGGCGTCCCATTCAGGGTGTGTCCTCACCTTGCGCCCAGTGTTGCCAGGACAGGCCCCGGATCCACTGTGACCCTGACCAAGATGAAACTGTTACTGAAGATGAATGGTGTTTCAGTTTAAGACATGTAACTGTAAACATTAGAGCAAAAATAAATAAAGAATCATTTCTTAGTTTTAACTAAATGTCACAATGAAAGAATTTGCTTTAGACTCTTTTGTATACACTCATCATCCACATTAATAGGAACACCTGTTACAACACTGCACCTTGATGCAGTTAATAAGCCGAGCATGTGGCAGCCGCACAATGCAAAAAATCATGCCGGTCAGGTCAAGAGCTTCAGTTCGTGTTCACATCAAAGATCAGAATGGGGAAAAAGTGTGATCTCTGTGAGATTAACTGAGGCATGGTTGTTGGTGCCAGGTAGGCTGGTTTGAGTATTTCAGAAACTGCTGATCTCCTGGGAATTTCACATACAATAGTCTCGGGAGTTTACACTGAATGGTGTGAAAAACAAAAAACAGCCTATGAGTGGAGGGTCTGCAGGCTGAAACACCTTGTTGATGAGAGAGATCAGAGGAGAATGACCAAACTGGTCTAAGCTGACAGGAAGTCTACAGTAACTCAAGTAAGCACTCTTTACAACTGTGGTGAGCAGAAAAGCATCTCAGAACACATAACACATCAAACCTTGAGGAGGATGAGTTTCAACAGCAGAAGACCACATCAGGTTCCACTCTGGCAGCCAAGAACAAGAATCTGAGGCTATCATGAGCACAGACTCTCCCAAACTGGACAGTTGGAGACTGGAAAAAGACCAGGTGATATATTTTTTTTCTAATCTTCAACTGTCCAGTTTGGGTGAGTCTGTGCCCATGATAGCCTCAGATTCCTGTTCTTGGCTGAGAAGAGTGGAACCTGATGTGGTCTTCTGCTGTTGCAGCCCATCCATCTCAAGGTTTGATGTTTTGTGCATGCTGAGATGCTTTTCTGCTCACCACAGTTGTAAAGAGTGATTATTTGAGTTACTATAACCTTTTTGGCAGCCCGAACCAATCTGGCCCTTTTCCTCTGACCTCTCTTATCAACAAGGCATTTTGGCCCACAGAACTGTCACTCATTCAATGTTTTTTTGTTTTTTGCACCATTCTGTGTAAACTCTACAGACTGTTGTGTGCAAAATTCCCAGGATATCAGCAGTTTCTGAAATACTCAAACCAGCCCATCTGGCACTGACAACCATGCCACAATCACAAGTCACAGAGATCATATTTTTCTTTTTTTTCCCATTCTGATGTTTGATGTGAACATGAACTGAAGCTCTTGACCTGTTCCTGCATGATTTTATGGACTGCACTTCTGCCACATGATTGACTGATTAGATAACTGCAGGAATGTGCAGTTGTACAGGTGTTCCTAATAAAGTGGACTGTGAGGGTAGATATGCAAACTACAGGTTAAGGGTCATAAGCAGCATGCTCTAACTTAAATTATGCACAATATTGCTTCAGCCATTCTGAAAAACATTGCTTCTAATTGAAAAAAAAAACCCAATTTATTTATATATTTTGTGGAACAAAGATCTTTACTTTTTTTACTTTATGAAATGCATATATTTAAATGTTATAGCTGTATGTACATAGACTATAAAATGAGGAAGAAACTTTAAAGATTAATGCATAATAGGCAAAGGAATGTGCACATTTACAGGCCAATTAAACTCTGTTCTCATTACTCTGCTTTTCCTCTGTAGCCGGTTCTACCAGGATGACACAAGAACAGTCGATTTGCAACGTGCGTGGTCCTCCTTTAAATAAGCCCCGCCCCGAAATCAGTCGATCAAATTCTGCATCGCGCTCTTGCTCCTCCGACCAATCACGTTTCCCTGGGGCGGGGTTATCACGGTGGTACGGGAAAACGTCAACCAATCAAAGAGCGAGTTCTTTGAACAAAAGGTTTACGAAGCGCGTCGCTCGGCTTGTGAGGCGGATATTATTCATGTTCACTGAGCGGCTGTTTAAGGAGGCGACATGACAGCAGCTAGCGGATCAGGGCTAGGACATAACGGTCTGTCAGAAACACACCCATGTCCCGCTATTCCGTTACAACAGTTTTAAACAGGGTTATAATAAGTTTCGATAATAATTAAAGTAGGTTTACACGCATATTATTGATACATTTATTGGATTAAGATTAAAACAGCGTTACTTCTGAATTGTATCCAAAGTTAATAAACTTTATATAGCAAACTTCTTTTTTTTTTTTTTTTTGCTATGAAAATGATTTGTAGTGTTATAGCTGAGGACAGGGACATCTTATCAATGCCAGTACCGACACCCGAGTTTTACTGAGTCACATTTGAACACGGTTTGTGAGATCTCGGCTTTTAAAAGCCTATTAAATGTGCGTGACGTCAGCGAGGCGCTGGTCTGTTTGAACATGGACACGCCCACCGCCTCACACTGGGCTTTGGTATAACCGCCTTCTGAGAGGAGTACAGGGGGCTGTTCAGGTCCTCCTCCGGCACTCTGCGCTTTAGCTGTAGCTCATAAAGTCTGTGCTGGTGTATCAGACCCTCACACACTCACACTTTCCTGTCCCGTTACTCGGTGTTGGAGAGTTTGGTGTTTTCCCTGTGCTAGAAGGCTAACTCAAACTTACACATCGGACACCTGAGCACGAGCCACCACGCCGTTATAGCTACATCTCTCCTCTCCAGATTACAAACAAACATTCATATATTATACTTCAGTGTTATTTAACTAATATTAGCCAACATGAGAAGATCGTGTGCTATTTACGCCACCGGGATTGTGTGCGCTCATCTGCTCATAGTGGGAATCGCCCTGATGGTGGCTCAAGTCTTCCAAACAATGATTCAGGAGAGGATAAAAAAGGTAAGATGTTTTCTGTTTCTCCTTTTTTTCCCCCTTTCAAATGATTCAAATTTACGGTTGAATCTAACGGTTAAATCTTGTGTTCGTGTTGTTATTGGCTAGTCTGAACTCAGCACACAGGGTTAGCTAACACAGAGCCGGCGTTAGCTCCTGTACAAGGAGCTACAGCTAGCTAGGTGTAGTTATAAAGTTATAAACAGTGAAGGAATTTTAGATAATACTGTTTTATACAATAATGTGTTAGTCTAGTTGAATATTGGTTCCCTGGATAGCACACTGCCTTACACTGAGTATTACTAACACCAACCTCACCTTGTGTTATTGAGTGAATGCTGTTAGAAATGTTCCTGGGTGTAGGAAAGACATTTTGGGATATATATATTTTTTAATTTATAACACCTTTTTTTCACACTATACCCTCTCCCACGCTGATTAATTCACCTCATTAGCTGAGTGTGAGCTGCTAACCCTGACTGAAGGAAGCTCCTGGCCACCTGACGTGTAGAAGCGATGCGGTGGAGGAAGACACTGTGCATTTCTTTTCACCTCTTCTTTTTGCAAACGTCTTTCGTTTTCACACGGACACAAAAAGCTTTTTAAGGCTGGTTAAAGCTCAGCAGCTGTTTTGTCCGCTTTTCTAAAGAGCCGTGAGGCGGTAGCTGGCTGTAGTGTAATGGCTGGGGGAGGTGTAGTGGTGTAGTGCTCACTCAGGGTGAAGGGTCTTATTGCAGGAAAAACAAGGCTGCAGTTCTCCTTCAGGAATACTTGGAATTCTCTAACTCCTCCCATTTAGGTGGAATTTCTGCTATATATATATATGTATGTGTATATATAGTGAGCACTAAGGCATAGCAGAAGCCTTAGTTCTGTCTGGGTATTATGTCTAATCATATAATCATCATCAAATCTGATTATTAAACCCACAACTGAGTAATCAAAGTATGCTCTTCTTTTCTTTTTGAGGTATGGTGCGTCTCAGCAGTACAACACCAACCAACTCCAAATGAACCGTACCTAACGTTTTCCCATTTCCTCCCCTCTCAAATTTTATCGATATATTCGCAATGTCGCCCGTCCCCTAGTCACAGCACCTTAGCTTTAAACCTTAGTTTGTACCGATTAAGAGGACGACTAGGCAACTTCAGCCACTTTTCAAGCCCTCAGGACCTGCATATTTCTTGAACTGGGTGTGGAATGAGCTAAATTGTTTTGCTTGTATCTATTGTAGCTTTAAACCAAGGCAGGTTTTTTTTTTCCACTTGTCTTCTCTTCTTCTCTGAAGACGTAGCATATCACTTTAAAGAACATGTTAACATACTGGCGTACTGGCTCATTTCCTGTCTACATTTGTAATATATGTTTGCAGATAAAAAAATTTTTTATTACTTTTTGACCTTCCGCCTAGAAGGAACAGTGTAGTTAACATTATTTATTTCTAGACACATCATTTCCCAACAATACATAAACCAGTTTTTTGTCGTTACATGTCCTTTCTTGTTGTAACTTCGAGACTATTCAGCATTGTTGGCTTTTTAGGCAGAGGTGGGGGAAGGGGGAGGACAACCGCAATAACACGCAAAAAAAAAAAAAAAGTGATGAAGGTTTTGGAAACACTTTTGTTTTATGTTCAGTCCCACTTTGAAGGACATTTAGAGACCTTTATTTTCAAGGCTGTAGGCATGACCAGTTGGTTTAGGGGTTATCTTAAGCCCCTGGAAAATGTCAAAACACAGAGGTTATCTAACTTTTTCTCTTCATGATGAATGAAATACATGTTTTTGGCAAGGACATCTAACCTCCCAACATCAGATAAATGTATCTAAGGTGATTCATATTCATGACTCAGTTAAAAAGTAAACATTAAGGTGTGGTGTGATCAATTCTGGCAATTTGACGTGAACTTTTTGTTAAGACTCAATCAGCGTAAATAAAACATTTATAGGCATGTTGGAAAATGAGCTCAGCATTTCCGTAAGCCTGGATCAGAGCGGTCTTATTGTAAAGAGCGGTGTGCCCCAACTGAACCGTGTCCTGCTAGATAAAAGAGCATGTTTAATAGAAATTTCCTCAAGTACATCATACTTGCCCACAGCACAAGGAAAGCAAGCAGTAAGTCCTGAAAGGATTCTGTTTAGCCTTTTTAGACCAACAACAGTGCGACGTTTCACAGTATTACTGAGCTGCCCTTATGAAGCAATAACTTCAGTAGTTCTCTTAAACTTGATACAGTAATAACAGTGTACAATGATCAGCCGTAGTTTTCATTTAGGCTTAAAATGCTATGTAAATTATTGCGGATGTTTCCTTTCTACTAGGTAACTAACCTTTCACTGGATTCCACATTTCTAATGCAGAGTGCTTTTTGTGTATTGTAACTACTTTCACATTTACACAATCTAGGCTAGATGTCAAGTGTGTGTATATATATTCCTAAGATATTTGTAAGATTTTTATTTTTCTGAAGGAGCTGTTCTTTGACAGTTCTCTAGCTAAGACTTCTTAAACCAGATAAATAAAGAAGAAAAGGGGGGAAAAAAAGTGCAAGCTTCCCTGTTTTGGATTTCAGCTGACCGGATAGATAAAGGTTTCTTTAATCTTAAGACCTAAGACACAGCTGTCTGCTGACTAGACATTGTCTTTTTCCCGAGTAGCTGACTGCTTTGTCTCTGTTCCTTTGGTTTTCCTCATGACAGCATGTGGATGTCATTCACATATCACCCCAAACCACTACAGACCTAGTGAACTTTAAACAGCATTATTTATTAGGGCAGTACACCACTAACCTGAACTGAACTGAACTGTGTAAACAGGCTGCTTTTTTTTGGAGTATTGGTAGAGGTTAAGTCAATATAGTAGAATGTGATCTAGTTAAGGGCTTACAGGTTTTAGGTAACTCTGAGGTCTTCATTTTGCGAAAAAGTTCTTCACATGTCCTTTGAGAGGTGTTCAGTCTACTCCAGAATTGTTAATTTATATATGAACTTTTCAGGAGATCACCCTGGCTGAGAACAGTCGAGTACTGGATGGCTGGATAAACCCTCCACCCCCAGTTTACATGCAATATTTCTTCTTCAATGTTACTAACCCTCAAGACTTCTTGGAAGGCAAGGCAAAGCCTCATGTCACACAAATGGGACCTTATACATACAGGTAAGTTAAGCATATAACAAGCTTGATGCACTTTGCATATCAAGTGCTAACGTTTTTTACCCCCCAGCTTTCTTTCTGGGAATCAAGTAATTTGTTAGGCACTTGTTTTTTTTTTTTTTAAGCCCAGCACGTAGCTCGTCTGTTTATATAACTTCAAATCTAATTGGTCCTGATGCTATGGAGATAGTATGTGGCAAATGAAACAGCAATCAAAATCCGGAAATGACTCAGAAAAGAGGAAGTCAAGGGTGGAGGGAAACATTTGATGTGACAGACGTCATGGATCTTGAATTATTTGGTGGCAGCAAAAAAGTGAATTGGCACAGCACGCTTTTGGCCAAGAAGTCATTCTTTGATTACTTGCTGCAGTACACTATTCACTATAGGAAGTTAACCCAATGTCTCTCATCATGCAATCAGGGAATACAGGCCCCGAGAGAACGTGACATTCTTGGAAAATGGCACCAAGGTCTTTGCCACGAATCCCAAGAGTTTCGTATTTCTTCCGGAAATGTCTGTCGGAGACCCCGAGGTGGACCTCTTGACCACTCCCAACATCCCAGTCATTGTAAGTTTGTATTTTTTAGTTTATTTTTTTTTTTAGTGGAACTGGCAATTACCCGTAATCACTTAACTGATCACTCCATGCGTTATTTGGCCTAAGTATATGAAGACAGCTAACACAATGACCTGATGACAACTGTGCTGAACATGAGTTCTACCTTATCTCTCTGCAGGCCGTCATGAACGAAATGCACTCCTATTCTTTTTACATCCGCCCGCTGATCTCTATATGGATGAAATCACTGGGCGTTGACCTGTTCATGACACGCACCATTCACGAGTTTCTGTGGGGTTTCAAGGATCCACTGATGAGTAAACTTCATGCCTTGAAGCCTGAGGTGGATGAATACTTTGGCCTGATGTACAAGGTGAGAATCTTAAAAGATTTTACTGTGGAATTAAAAACATCTCTAAAGTGGAAGTGGAGTGTTTAGGTCCTGCTTCTTTGGCATTCAATGCCTAGTTTTTTATGAGTTCAAGAAATTTGTGATTGCAACGTTGACAAAACCGTCATAAAGGGTGACGGGGCAGGACCTCGCCTAACTGTAGTACCTGCCGTAACAGCAACGTAGATACACGCGTCACCCTATTTAATTTTTGTCCGAAAATTGTGGTCTAAAAATTGGTGACCTGGCTAATCCTAATTGGGTGTGGATTTAGTAGACTCTCTCCTGTAATTAAATGCAGAATGTAATTAGAGATAATGATGAATGAAAACTACAGTTTTTTTTTTTTTTTTTTTATAAATATATGTTACTTGAACAGAACCTAAGCCCTGATGCTGAATGTGTTTGTAGGAATGTGGTTGTGACCGTGGTGACCACTGGATAGGATTGGCAGTTTGTAAAACATGCGGGTTGCCATATTTAGGTCACTGGTGTTTTGTTGATGTCTGATTTTTAAAAAAATTTTTTTATATCTTGGTTCATTTTTAATTAGAAAAATGGAACCCATGAAGGTGAATTTGTCTTCCATACTGGAGAGAAGAACTACATGGACTACGGCAAGATCGACACCTGGAATGGAATAAGGTAGCCAATGCTTTGCATGATATTCCCCTTGGCCTAGTTGGCTTGTGTGAATATTTGTTGACCCAGTGAAATGGCCTTGTCTCAACTTTTGCCTGCTGAACTTTTGATGCTTGGATTGCATATGTGCCAAGCAAAAAAAAACAAACAAAAAAAAACCCACTCAAAGTGAAGGTCCACCAAAAAAAAAATCATGCACAATTCTTCTGACTGCTCAAATTTCCATGCTGCAGGTGACTTTATTGTCTTATCTGATATTCTTTTCTTTTTTTTTTTAAAGTAAGAGTTTATTTTTAAACCTTTCAGTAAAAATGAACAATTACGATTATGTTGAGTATAAACACTGTACAATCTTCATGCTTAAAATAAACGCATGGATTCTTTCTCATCTCCTTTTGTAGAAAGATGACATGGTGGTCATCGGAGCAGAGCAACATGATTAACGGCACAGACGGCAGCGTATTCCACACCTTTCTGTCCAGAGACGAGCTGCTCTACATCTTCGCTGCGGATCTCTGCAGGTACGCTACACGTGGCGACCTCTGCTAAGAACTGTCCTAGTCGGCTACAATTTAAATGCCACACATGCACTTTAATCCTCCAGTTCCCTTCACTACTTATAGTTGTGTCCCATTGACACAATATGTTTTATCTTCTCAATTATCAGCAATGTGAACCATTTTGAAGGTAAAAAGCATACAAAACCCAAGCTTGGACACACTCCTGACACCTGTGTTCACAGCTGAGAGTGCAAAAAGAAAAACATTTTTTAAATGCGTCATTTTGTACTTCAAGCCTAATGCACCTTTGTGTTCAAATGATTACATGTCATTTGAGCGTCCTCCATATGTTACGTTTTCCCGTATGTAGGTCGATCCATCTGGGATATGTGCATGATACAGAGGTGAAGGGGATTCCAGCATTCCGCTTCGCTCCTCCCGCTGATGTCCTAGCTGCTCCAGATGAGAATCCCGCCAACTCTGGCTTCTGCGTGCCTGCTAGAGAATGCCTGAGTAAAGGAGTGCTTAAAGTCAGCGTGTGTCGCGAAGGTAAGGGCCAACGACACTTTAGATCACACGTGGTTGAAGTGCATCCTGCTGGTCACGCCATATTGTCCTGCTGTATTCAGTGACTTTCTGAATTTCTATGATTGCTATTCAAGAGCTGTGAAATTTTAGATTGTCACAAAAAACATGTTGCAGGATAAAAAAAAACAAAGCAGTACAGTGTCTAATCAGAACATTTCACAAAAAAAAAAAAAAAAACCCATCTCTGCATCATTTGGCCCTATGCATACTCTTCAAAACAACCGTCCTTGGAGGTTTGTGCTGCTGGTATAGCAGAATCATTGCTTCTGAAGAAAATCATTACTTCAGTGAATCATTACTTCTGAAGAAATGCCCAAACTGGCACAATAATTAGCATGATGTACCAAAGGGTTCAACTGCAGAGCGTATGGACAGAAGGTAGCTTTGCTGCCTCACAGCTCCAGGGAACCTAGTTCAGTCTTGAACCAGACAATCCTGTTACTGTCTGTGCGAGGCCTGTGCCCTGTAACGTTAACCGAGGCACTGTGTGCCACTGCAGTAGACCGACATCATGCCTAGCCTATAAAAAAGCATCCTCTGGTCTTTAGTCTTAAAAAAATAAATAAAAACAACTGTGCACCATAAGCTCAGGCTGTAATGTTAAGGCTTATGGTGTTTAAACAGTATGTTTAATAGAGAGTGCAAGGATGGCTGACTTGAGCTCCTAGAGCATTATCAGCGAACGTGATCGTTAGAAACGTGTGCAAGATGCCGTGAATTGTGAGCGAGTGACCGAGAGCACTTCAGTTCTGCAAGCACTGAGACACGCGCACTTTCTCCTCACTCACATGGTCTACACAGTGCTCACTAGTCAAGTTAATGAAAGTAAATGAGCCATGGCCTATTAAAGGGAAAAAAAAAAAAAAGTGTAATGTTAATTTTATTAGTATTCTGACATTTTGTGTATAAATAAAAAAACTAAAACAAGTTTATGCTAAATGTGTAAATACTTAAGTAATAAAAATAAATAAATCAATAAACGAACGTAAAGCACAAAAAACTCCCTTCAAAGTCCGCGTCCGAAAGGACTGAAGGATGGAAAGGGGTGAAGTTCACATCTGCT
Organism: Pangasius djambal; assembly: GCA_022985145.1. Taxonomy (NCBI): domain Eukaryota; kingdom Metazoa; phylum Chordata; class Actinopteri; order Siluriformes; family Pangasiidae; genus Pangasius; species Pangasius djambal. The sequence continues at coordinate 7,613,821 of CM040998.1, forward strand.
TTTTGTCCTCTGACCAGCATTAGCAGCCTCTCAACACACGTTCATCTCTGATCTGTCTGTCCGTGTTTGCTCTCTCCTGCCCTGTGACAGAAATCAGAGTTCAGTACACAAACGTTTAATAAGTAACTCCAATTCAGGAGCAAGCACTCCAGGCTCGACGTCTAATCGCAGCTTGATTGGGGCATAGGCGTGCTATTCTCTTTATTGCTTCCTCAATAAGCCATCGTGCTGATAGCAGTATTTTCTGATAGCAGTATTTTCATTTTTACCATGTGACTGCTCTAAATGATGACTCTGGGTTTTCCACACTTCACGTGTCCTGATTAGTTGAAATTAAGCGAAACTGTTGTTAGAGAAGTGGAATAGTGGATCTGCTTTACTTTTGCAGAACCTGTTCCACTGTTGGATTTAACCAGCTGGGAGATATTTAAGCAAAGGTCAAAGTCACACGGAGCAAACAAAATGTGGTATTTTGTTCCTTGCCCGTGGAAGTTTGGCAGGTCGCTGTCCTGTTGTAACTGATTGCCAGCAGTTTGATATATCTTGGGGAGAAAGTTTATTTAGTTTCCAGATTTAGGTTTTTTTTTTCAGCTTTTCTAGTAGATGACTAAGCATTTTTTGGAGGCTGATTCTTCATGATTTGACGTGTTTTCTCCTTTTTTTCCCCCCATAGGAGCACCTATAGTTGTTTCATTTCCACATTTCTACCAAGCTGATAAAAAGTACATTGATGCCATTGATGGGATGAATCCAAACAAGGAAGAGCACGAAACATATCTTGACCTTAACCCGGTAAGCTGGTTGTGGGGCTCATGATAGTATTGTTGAGAGTAATTAGTTGATCTATTTATTCACAGTTCAGCTGTTTCGACCTGCCATGTTTTTGTAATTTAATATAGGCTATGACCTCTTATGACTAAAAACAGAAATATGTTTGTGGTGTATGAAGGAGACTGTTGAGAATGTTAAGCTCACCACTTATGTCTGTGTTAAAGGTATTCAGGATATCAAGGTTTTAATTGGGTGTTTGGAGCTAACTTTCTTTTGAGAGTTTTACATGAAGCTGTCACATTTAGTTTAAAAATATTATACTACTCTTAGCTGGATGTGCACCTTATAAACGGTTTATCGTAATTCTTTTGTAACAGACGACTGGGGTCCCTATTCGTGCCTGTAAGAGAGCCCAGCTCAATGTGATAATGAAGAGGGTACCTGGCTTCCCGTAAGTACCAACTTCCCACTTTGCAGAAATGTCTATTTCATGACATTCAGAAACTTTAGTGATATAAAAAATTTCCCCTTTTTCAGTCAAACACGTCTCCTGAACGAAACCATCTTCCCTATTATGTATGTCAATGAGGTACGAAACCTTTTGTCTTTTTTTGAGCAATGTCTATGTCACCATATTGGTCACTTCCAGGTTACAGACTATTTTCCCTTCATAAATCTCCAATCCTTGCCTTTTCCAGACGGCGACCATCGATGACGACTCCGCCTCCCAAATGAAAACTCTGCTGCTGATCATAACCATAGTGTCCAACTTCCCCGTCATCATTGTGGGCGTGGGCGCCATTTTACTGCTCGTCTTCATCTTCTTGGTGTGCAGGAACCGTCAAAGACAGGTAAGAGGCTTTTTGCTATTTTTATCCAAGAGCTTGTTCGCAAACTACTCAAAACAGCTTTGTTCAGCGATTATGTTCAAGTTATAAAGAGTACACTATTTTCAGTCCAAGAAGCCTTTTCTTTAAGTCTGCTTTAAGGAAACACTCCGCATTATCACTTCATGATAGTCAGATTTCATGTGTGAGTTGTTTCATAGTTTGGATAATGCCACTAAAATGGCATGTGAGGCGCTCACAGCGGTATAATCCAGTTTAGTTTTTGTTCTATTCGTGGTGCCGTTTCTATAGTCCTCTGGCAAATGTCTGTTATGAGCACATCTTCATGAAGGAGGCATTATATATCGCAATGTTTAATGTTAAAATGTGGAATTTAAAAGTAGCTTTATTAAAGGCTGTACTTGTGCGATCACTGCTGCTGTGGAACTGCGTCCATGGGATATTAAATGTTATGTTAGCGTCAAACTGAGAGCAACTGCTGCAATAATTTTGACAAATTTAAAAGCTTTTTGTCCCATGTTTTGCACCAGGCCGGCAGTGTGAGCGCATGTGATTGGGGCTCATGGAAGGTGATAGAGAGAGTATAGATAAGAATAAGATAAGCAGCACGTGTTTTTGCAGTAAATGGTGTAGCATGTCAGTCTAATTACTGTCAGTGACAAACTACCATGTGGGTCTGATCATTTATGGACGTGTTATTAAGACACCTTAACTGGCAGCAGTAGTTCACTTGGTTTGGTTTCCAAGGCCGTAAACACACTGTTATTATGCTACAGGAAACGTAACCAAAACAAAAAGGCTCTCTTTAAGGAAGTGTGTCACAATAATTCTAAGAATTATAAAATCTCTCTAACACTCCGCAGCACCCAGCAGGCGTCCATGTGGTTAGGTGGTAACGCACAAAGCATTAATATTTTCCTTATATTCACTTCCCATCCACCTGCATGAAGATTCAAGTGCATGAGACTAACCGTCAGTGCATGTGCTCTTTAACTGATCCGTTTAAATTTGCCCCACATTTATTTTACTACTACCCATGATCCACTGCACCAGTTTTAAAAAAAATTAGTAAAGAGAAATAAAAAAAGAATCTGTTCAGTATTATATGGCAGGTGACAGAGTTTTTAGAGTTTTGTTGTGTGCAATTCAAGAAGTGTATTTTTGCATAATGCTGCCATGTTTTCATTTTCAGTAACAATCCCCTTCCCCTCTTTTTTTGTTCCTGTTCAGAATGAAGTAAAACGTATTGATTTTACCGAAGCTTTTCATTCTTTTGCTGTAAGTCAATATTTCCCCCTTTTTCTGTTCATTTGCTCACTATTTGCCTGTTCATAATTTAACTCTAATTTTAAGAGGTGCTTCTTGCAATTTAGCCAGTTATAATTTTACTTTGAGTACCTATTTCTTTCAGGGGAAAAAAATGTTAACAGTTACGTGCATTTGTTTGTGCAAATCATGTTCACTGCTGTTTTTGCATGGTTCATTTGGTTGAACGTAGACTACAGTTTTGTAGTTCTGTTATCACTTTAGGAGTTTCTATTAGATGTATTAGATTTTGTAGATATTTTTTGTAGATGAATGGGGAAAAAAAAAACCGTTAAACTTAGTTTAGATGTACAGTGGAACAAGACTTGCTGCTGTAGTTAATAACACATTCAACATTTCACGTGCCCTAAACGTGGTTCCTGTATGTCCTGGCAGACGGCGAAAGACGATACGGCCTACACTCCGGTCAGCAGCAAATCAGACGAGTCGCCCGAATCCCACAGCAGCCAGCCTCTGAAGAACGGCTCCTACATCGCCATGTCACCAGTGGAATCCCAGAAGTGTTGATAAAGATCACTGCGTGGCGTTCCCGCTGAGGGGATCCACTTGTGTGACTCTCTTTTCCTCTTTTCACCTTTTGATTCTTTCCACTGTGCGACACGTTCAGGCAGGTCAGCTCCTAGAAACACCACGGTCGAACAAGACGCCGCTTCTTTCTGCGGGCGTCTTGACGGACCACCTTTCTTCTGCTGACATTCTTTTTGCTGTTGAAGCATGGCCTTCTCGACCTGCCATATTTTTGAAACAACAAAAATCCTACTACTCAAAAACACAGTGCTGTTTATCTAGTCACTTCCTCCGGGTCTACCGACACCGACACTATTGTTGACTAGACACAAAGTGAACAAACTGAAAACACCTGCTCGCCTTTTGGGACCGTATGCCCATGTTCATGTGCATGTTCACCACTCTGTAGTTCCTATTTACCATGGGGCTGTGAACAAAGGGAGAGTGTTTTGCGTGAACACATCCAGGCTGCTAGCAGGAGCCATCTCGAACACCAGTGTATAGGCATCGGCAAGGCTCTTAAAATGTATGATGAAAGTTTATTGCCACACTACTGTTTTGAAGTCTGTGCAGTCAGACTTCATCTAATGAAGCTCTTTATTTGCCATATCTTAACATTTCAAAGAACGTAAGGCAAGCGTTATTGTTTGTCTTATCAACTAGTGTTTAAAAAGCTAAAGGATCGAGTGCAGTCATGGTCGATGGTGTGATTGCGTGCGTGTCTGGGTTTTTTTTTTTTAATGTATGTGTAGGAAGGCAGGCATGTAGGTGCTTGCATATGTGTTAATCTCACTGCTGTGAGCTGATTTCTAAAGAGCAGTGTGCTCTCTTAAGCGTCATACAGTGCCAAGTGATGGTCCACTAGATTTCAAAGGTCCCTTCTAAACATGTTACAATGTCATACTCTCGATAAATTGCCCATAGTATGCCAGATTTGGTCATTTCGCTCACTCCTTCAGCCAATGCCTGATTCAGAGGGTCTCGTCGTCGTGCTGTGGAAATTAGCTTTCATTCCTCTTTCCCGAAAGGAAAGAAAAGCAAGCTTACAAATTGCACAAGTGAGACTTGAACCTGCTCTCTGCCTTACACGTGTGAGTTTGCTGCGTGAAAGGGCTCTGTAATGTAGTAACGTGAGACCGCCTTCGATCAAATCCAGTCTGCAGTCAAAAAATCTGCAAGTCCTCAATCAAGCCCTTGTGTCCTGTTTAAGGCATCTAATCTCCAACTCAGAGAATGCACAACTAGATCGACCTCCTTTACTCAGGCGGTTGTTTACAGCCTCTTATCTCTAGTGACTTTGAGGGCTGAAGACTGAAATTCAACAGTCATGAGTTCTGTACATTGTGTGCGTGTTACTTCAGTTCAACTCTGTGAGGCAATGGGCAAATTAAGACCCATGATTGATCTGGCACTGAAACACTCTCTGTCCTGTCTTTGTTGCTGTCGATTCTGTCCATGGTGTTTAAACCTGAAGCATCCGAGAAGCGAGTAAATGCCATAAAAAAAGCCTACTTGGCAAAGGAAAAAGTGCACTATTTCTAAAAAATGATCCTGCACATTTTATGTGTAATTCAGTGCAGTGGTCCTCACTTGCATTTCAGAGATGTGCCCAAATGTCTGTTTATCTGTGTGCTTTTGTTTTCTCTGTGTACCTCTTTCTTTTTTTTTTTCTTGTATGTACTGATACAACGTCTAGTCTTCTTACTTGGCATATCATTTCCACTAACAGATTCTCAAATGCTACACACCGATATCGTTGTATTATAGTTGTATTATTATGAAAATATTTCATATGCATTTGTACAACGTCTGAGCAGTATGGAGCCATACCATGCCAAGTTTTTTTTGCTACCATCTGTAACAAATTTGTGAATTACCTATCCATAGGTTCAGATTTTGAAATGTTACATTCTACATATTTTCTGTTATTTGTTGCCATCAAGGCCTATGTTTCATTCAGTATTGTCAAATTGTTCAGACATGTTTTTGTATGGTTTTTTTTTTTTCTTCCCCTTTTTGAAATGAACTGGATAAGAATAGCCTTGTGCATACTGAGTGTTAGTGCTATAGCTAGTAAACAAACGGAGGTGCAAGGAAAGGAACTGGAACGTTTATGTGAACACCTATGGCCTTCTTGGTGTGCTTTTGTAGTCAGAAGTACACTGATTTCCAGCAATGGCCTTTATAAAAGTATCAACTCGGAAAGCCGTGGACGAGCCTGCTGGTCCTCGTTACCCCGAAGTGGAACGTTCCACTCGTCCTGACTTGAAATTTTAAGCTCTCCAGCCTGAGCCATTTCCACACCCTACTGACTTTTGAGCCCAAACCTTCTCGTTGCTTCACTCCGCTGTACACTCTACCAAAGATAACCTTATAGATACAAGTGTCCCCCATTTGTTTGCTTTCACAGATACAGAAGTAGTGCCATCAGTTTGCCAACTTACAACACTCAAGGGCAAAAGGCAAAAGAAAGTCAACAGAGTATTTTTCAGATAATACTAAGGGAGCTTTCTCCAGCGTTCGTAACAACTCTCAGCGCTGCAACAACACTCAGTATTATGTATTGACACAGCAATACATTGTGTAAAGAACATTTTGTAAAGCTGAAAAAAGGTTTTGTATCCAAACACATTTATGTTTCATATTGAGTGATACGTTCATTATCGGGACTTTGTATAGTGTTAATTCTTTTGATTCGTCCTCATTTTCTAATATCTCACCCAGGTTTTTCTTTCTGTTTTCTTTCTTCCCTCACCCACCGATTTATAACGTGGTTCTGAGTGTCGTTCCACAGTCGTGATGCTAAAACCGTGTATATGATGTGTAAGTTCAGTGGCAGTGATTGAGAAAGGCTTGTGTGTTTCTCCTCTTTGGTTTGGGATTTTGAGAGTAATGACCTCCAGTGCCACAAGTTTCTTAAGAAGCCACTGCTCTGTTTTGTCCGTCGTGGAGTGCCGTAGGAAGGCTGAGAGTCTTTGAGTTTAGTTTAAAGGGGGAATGCCTTCGTGCCATACTGGGCACTAGAGAATTGAACCTTTTATTTTTGTCCCTTAGATGAATGACGCCCTCCTCCAGGATGAGACTCTAGTGCCATTATATCCTTGTTTACTAAGTTTCAGGAATTTACTAAAACAGTGTAGCAGAGTCAGTGTTTTTCATCACCCGCATTTCAGTTCACCTTCCCCATGTGATGAAGGATGGTTTTGATCATTTCATGATATTTGCTGCTGAAAGAGACAATCCCCACATCATGTTCGGTGCAACATTTATTTGAAAATAATATCCAATTTTAGTTTTGAAAATTTACACTGCACAGATGTTTCTGCAATACCTTTTGTAAACATTTTTAGTGTCCTTTGCATAAAATAAAGTTGCATTTACTGCAAAATGACTTGTCTCGTGACTGTTCTGTCAGTGCTGATGTTTTTTTTAATAATAAATATAACAAACTTAAATATAACATAATATTAATCTTTTTTAGTTGATTGCTGATATTCTTTCATTTATTTTGTACTGGAACCTTTTCCAAAATTAACATTTATTTATGAAAATGAGGCTTAATCGAATTTATATGCAAGTTAATCTAATACAGTGAGGAGAAATGTACTTTTGTATTTCCTGTGTGTGTGTGTGTGTGTGTGTGTATGAATACATATTTCTCCTCACTGTATTAGATATATATATGTATACACACACACACACACACACACACACACACACATACATATATATATATATATATACACTGCCCTCCAAAAGTTTGGAAACGCCTGAACAAAATAGGGTTTTTGGGCAATATCAGCATAAATCTAGGTGAAACATTAATTAGAGCAAATATACAGGGTACTGTTCCTTCTCACTGGGGTTGTACCATTCAAGTGTACACCTTTTGTACATTTAGTGGGAAAGTTGCAGGATGCTTATCTTACTCTAAAGGCTAATGAATGGCACATCAGTGCATCTATCATTTGTTTTTCCAATTTAAAAAAAAAAATTGATTTTCATAGAATATGAAAGATACAAAAAAAAACCCATTTGAATTTGAAATGTTAAATGACTCAACATCACACACAAAAAGAAACCAGAACAGAACAAGGCGTGATATATTAAAAAACAAATTAAATTAATTAATGAGAGTAAAAAAAAAATACATTAACATTGACCAGATAGCACCAACAATCTACACTGAGATAGAATGAAACATTACGGTCTCTGTATAATCCAGAAAAGGTGTCCATATTTTCTTAAAGTTGTGAGTGGACCGTACTGTAGATCTACATCTAATTTTTTTCAAGCTTTATACATTGAAAAACGTCCCTAATCCATGCACTGTGAATGGGAGGCGCAGAAGAGCTCCATCTAAAGAGGGTAAGGCACCTAGCTACAAGTGTGATAAGTGCTATCAAGTGTAATAAATGGGACAAACAAACATAATCATACATTATTATTATTATTATGATAATGACTAGATATCATTCTGTACATTAAATTGTACATTAACAGATGAAAAAAGCCTCTTGCAGTTCAGCTAACAGTGTTAACACAGTCTGCTGCCACTGTCAGGTGGAAGGGAAAACTGCGACGTGTTGGCCAGAGGGCCACCTATCATACATTCTAATAAAGAGGCCATGGGAACATCTGTCTGTGGGCCGTATTTGGACCCGGGGCCTGACTTTGGACTTTTTTAGAACAAATATACACAATGAGAAAAAGGTACTGTTCTTTTTTACTGTGTACACCTTTTGTACATTTAGTGAGAAACTTGCACAACATGTACCTTTCACTCTAAAAGCTAATGAAACGTACACCAGTGGTTCTATCATTTTTAAAGGTACTCTGTCTTCATGCTACCATGTCAGATACATACTACAGGTACAAAAGGTGTACCCTTAATGGTACCACACCAGTGATAAGGTAAGGTACAGCTCAGTATGGTCTACTTACTAAAGGATGCAATTTGGTCTGGAGAAACAGTCTAAACCTAGAGGCTACTGTAGATTTAGATTGCTTCTTACATCAGGCTTATCACACCTTCATCTTCAGGAAACACTTTATCCTCGTCAGGGTCACAGTGGATCCGGAGCCTACCTCGGGAACACTGGGTGCAAGGCAGGAATACACGTTGGATGGAATGCTAGTCCATCACAGCGCATCATACACACACTCATTCACACCTAGGGGCAATTTATTGTAATCAATCCACGTACCTGTATGTTTCTGGGAGGTGGAAGAAAACCCCGGTGGAGACAGGGAGAGCCTGCACTGAAACGCCACACGGACAGTAACTCAAGCTCTGGATTGAAGCCAGGACCCTGGAGCTAGAAGGTGGTAACATTACCCTCTGCACCACCATGCCACCCTAGCTAGTATTATTTGTATTTCATTGTAAAAAAAAAAAAAAAAAAAAAAAAAAAAAAAAAAAAAAAAAAAAAAAAAAAAAAAAAAAAAAAAAAAAAAAAAAAAAAAAAAAAAAAAATATATATATATATATATATATATATATATATATATATATATAAAATACTTGGGTATTAAAATGTAAGAAGTGGTAGGTTTTCATGTTTTTCATGTTTTATCAAAAAGTTTTCTTACAAACTATGAACAAGAAAGTTAACAAAAGTGAAGTCTTCCATTTTCTTTTTGCCAAACAAACATGTTGTATACAACATAATAATATTTGTATACAATATAAAAATCTTAATCTTAATCTAATAATGGCTAAAACTATACAGCTGACATGAGCTAACTTGAGACAGTTACTGAAGGTTGTATAGGTAACCATGCTTCTACAACCAAGCACAACCAAGGCTCTTTTATAGAACTAGTGGAAACATGTGCTTGTGTCCTCACTGAGTACCAAGAGCAAAGTCATCAACTCTTGATCTCAACCCTCAAGTGGTTATCCCATAAAAGGCTTTTGCTACATCACACTTGTCTTCTACCCCTTCTCATCGCTGTGAATGAGGCAGGTAACCTGGTCAAACTCCAGGTTGTCATTTAACCTTCTGTTCTACTGATGTTCTGGACCACCAGGACAGTTGCTTTCAGAACTAAGAGAGGCCGTTCAATTTTCTTATAAAAGTATAAATGACATACAAGGCCTAGTTTTGTGCATGCACAATATTTATAAATGATATCAATGATTAAAACATGCTTTAGAAATCTCACAATATCAATTTATAGACCCAGAAATAAATCCATATTCTTGTGCCCTCACTGATACCTCCAAGGCCCAACGCCCTAACTTCTTATAGGAATTCAAGAAAAAGGCACTTTCAAATATTCCTGAAGGTCATCATCATCATCATCATTATCATTATAATTCGTGGGTTACCCATGTCATGCCCACACATCGAGTAGTCAGACTGTTATTAAAGCAAATGTACACAACTGTTAGCATCTATTGTGGTGTAAGAAGTGTGTCTTTTTCTTCTGTGGTCTGTTTTTCATTCTGAGGTAGGTCTTGTTCCTCTGGTTTGCGTATGTTCTTGTCTACTAAGCGAAAAGACTCCATGAATTCATCGATGTCTATGCAGCCATCTTTGTTCATGTCTGTGCTGACCACCAGGTCATTGATGGCCTCGCAGGAAATCTCCATTTTCAGATAGGCACTTAACAGCTTCCACGTCTGACAGAAGTCTTCAAAAGAGATGAGGCCTGGAGAAAAACAACATGAAAAACAGATCAGCCATGAACGCAACCTACCTCGTCCAGTTTGCATTAAAGCTCGCAAAGAATGATGAGAAGTAGGGGCTAGACCATGACTGGGGAGATATAGTGAGCTTGGAGCCAGGAGACAAGAATGTACTATCATACCCGAGTTGTCTGTGTCCACTATTCTGAAGATGGTCTCGAGAGTGGAGCGGTGCCTGTAAAGAGTCTCCAGCAGCGTCTGCTCAATGTACTGCACACACAAGAAGCAGGCCATTTGGTGAATAGTAAACATGGCACAAATCCTTTGACATCATGTGTTTATACATGCAAATAATTCATCAAATTAATTCATCATTCTTAGAAAATCCAGATGTGCTTGGTCTTGCCATAGCTGTAAATGCAGTTAGAACACCTGGCTATTTTGGTGTATTGTTTCAGCTTTTTCTTCTAAGATCATTTGACAGTTTGTCTTTTACTTCTCCTTGAAAAAAATGCAGACAGGGTTTGAGGCACACAAAGGTTTGTGCAGTGCACAAACTGCAAAAACTGCAAAGCTATTGCGTGCAAAATTAGAGTGATAAATATCTTGACCTTTTCCCAAAAAGAAAATGAAATACTAATATATACAGACATACTAAAATATAAGGTGTTTTAAAGCTGGCAGTCTTGTTAATAAGCTTATAAATTAAACCAGGCCTATCAGAGTAGAAAGGTGACTGCACTGTACTGTGAAATGGAAATCACAGTACAGCACTAGAACTGATCGTTTCTGCTTTATCACATCTTTATACTAAGCACTATTTTACCTCACAGCTGGGTTCCTTTATAGCGAGATTACGGAACCAGTTGTGGTAATCCAGCATGTCGCTGGTGGTGTTAGTGAGGAGCTGAGAGCGCAGCATTCTCCAGGGCAAATCTAAGTGTAGCACCTGTCCTACAGCACTGCTCCAGTCATTCAGAGAGATGAGACCTGAGAGTGGACCAAGAGGAAAAGCTTTCGCTAGTCTTGTTGTAATTATAATCAGGAGTTTATATGAGTATAATAGATGTATTAGTGTACACTGCATGTGTGGATTTGACCCTGATTAGACTTTTCTGTAATTTCAGTGTTTGAGGGTTTGGCACTCTTTTATATCCTCTTATGAAACCTGGCAAGGCGAATGAATATGAATATTTAAAAGGAGCTAATTTAATTCCACTCAAAGAATAACAGCTTCCTGTTTTTCTTCAGTTTTTATCATGGATGTGCTAATATAGGCAAAAACATTGTTTCCAGATGAGGACCTGTTTAAAGCAGGTATATTTTATTCAAGCATGGGCAGGAGAGTTTACAGTTTTACAAAAAAAAAAAAAAAAAAGAAGAGGAAAAAAAAACTGGACAAAGATTACAAAGGGAGATCCTTATATAACCATCAGAGGACTTATAATTTGACTATGAAATACAGAATATCAACTTTAATATCTCAGTATTGCATAAATATACAAGAATCTGACTCCAGATAACATGCTTTGATTTGGTCCTTGGCAACAGACTGTAGATGCAAATTCCACATTTAGAATAAACTCCAGACCTTTAATAAACTGTTTTATGCATATACATATGCCGTGGCACACAGCTGGCCAAGAAACAACTGAGTGTTAAATCTGACATGTATAAAGAAACTTTTTTTTTTTTTTAAATCACACAGCTGTCAAGGATTTGTTTCAACAACAACAGAGTTTTAAAGGAAAGGTCCACCCTGAACAACTTGCATATTAATCTTTATAATTAACATATGATCTTCAGTGGCATCCAGAATTTATTAGATAATGAAATTCTAAGTTGATTTTTCTAGTTTTGACATGTTGCTCTATTTTCACTTTGGTTATTGATTTCCTAAATTACTCGCAATGCCCTTCGACTGCCTGCTAGTGGTGCCAGTCGGAATTAGCCCTCACTTCCAAAAGAGTCTGATGCAGCAGAGCTTTAGTCGTTTAGTCTCTCAAGCTCTCTCACCTCCTCATGCATACACTCTGAACAAACAGGTCAGGTTCCAAAGTTTCAACTTTCATGCTAGTACTTGCAAGACCATTGTGCTTGTTATCTTGTAGATCGCTGACTAGCCAAGCCAGGTCTCTGCTGTAATTCACTGCAACTACAGTGCATACACAGCATTAAAAGATAGAGAGGGTGCACTTGTGCATGTCTTGTCTATTACACAATTCAATCCATCATGGTGTTACCAATATGGCGTCCAAAATGGGAAACAATAACCTATGAAAGAATGTGTAGAATAGACAACTGGGAAGAAAATTTCAATATAAAAATATTTTAATGTATTTCAGTGTGGACTTTACCTTTGAGTGCTTACTGGCCACCACACTTAAGCGACCTCACAGGACTTAAATCCTATCTTATGCAAAAACATGTATAAAATGCATCATGCCCTTTTGAGTCTGTGGTTTGTAAGAAGTACTGCACCTGTGTTCTTCTTATCATATTCCTGAAAGGCACTGATGAGATCTGACTTGTGCACAAACAGTTGTTCTCTCAGGACTTTAAGAGCAGAGTGCTCTGTTCGTCTGACACTAAACAGAGAAGAAATAGAACATAACTATACAGTAAATACTGAAATGGTGCCAAAGAAGCAGGATAGCCATCCCTCTAAAACTCATTCCCCACTGCAATGAGCAAAGTACAGCGCAATGAGCACTTCTGAACCCATTTTTACAGCTCTACATGTAAACATTTTACATTTTTACAGTACATTGTACAGCTTTAAAGGAAAGGATTATCGCCACCTAGAGCTCAGACACGGTAGAGCTCAATGATCTTTGAGTTATTACTGTAAAATGCAATATCAGTTACATTTATTCCATGCTTATGTGAATTTAATTTTTTGATAAATTTGACCTTTTTTGGTCACCTACTTTTCTATACTCTACATACAGTATGTGCAGTGAATTAGGGAGAATTCCTAAACACAAACTCTGAAAACTGTGACTTAACACATCTGACTAACATAAACATGTACTGATGTGTTAAACTGGTGTAAAATGAAAATGAAAAAATCAGCTTTAATTACCTTTGTCCGAAGCTCATCTCTCTGGTCTTACTGTTGGTCTGGTACTGGATAAAGTAAGGCAATAGATCTGGACCTAACCTGACCAGAGCTCCCCTGTTACTGCCCACCTCATAGTAATTAGAGGCTGAAAAAATTGTGAGGACCTGCAAACACACACATATATATATATATATATATAGATCAACAAATATCAAAATGTATCCTGTATATCAAATCAACCAGCTGAGATGAATAATATTAAATTCAATTTAATTCAGTTGTATTTGTATCACACTTTTAACAAAAACTGCGATACAAATACAACTGAATTTGTATCCTCTTCTGGGTGACACCAGTGCGATTATAATTCATCATTCTTTCAAAGCTGCATGCTAAAAAGTTAAACAGTAGCAGTGGTTGCTCAATGGTTAAGGCTCTGGGTTACTGATTAGAAGATCAGGGGTTCAAACTCCAGCACTGTCAAGCTGCCACTGTTGAGCCTTTAAGCAAAGCCCATAACCCTCTCTGCTCCAGGGGCACCATATCATGGCTCACCCTGTGCTCTGACCCCAGCTTCCTAATAAGTTGGGATATGTGAAAAAAAGAATTTCTCTGTGCTGTAAAGTATGTGCATCATAGTCTTTATGATTACTGCAGCAGTTGTTAGGTACAGGTCTACAGTATCCGGGTGAGATTATCCAATGAAAGAAGAGTGAGACTTGGCCATAAACTGTTTTGGGAAGTGCAAATCTTTAGAGTATCCATGTGGGACCACAGCATTCTTTATATGCTGAAATATACCTACTATTAAGACATAGGCATACTAGTAAATGAAAAATTGGCGAAATAAAAGAACATGCTGGAAGGATCCTTTAGTTGTTCGTTTGAAAAGGCAAGATATAATTATTTTCATTCATTCGTCCATTCATTCATTCATTAGGGCTAACACATGCTTTGAGATATGTACAGCTTGCCCACTACATCTTTTTTGAACTGCTACTGGATCAACACCACAGAGCGAATGTGGTGTTGAACAAATCTATGGCCATAAATTTCAACATTGTTTTCCCCATGATTTTAAAGGGTTCCATATGGCACCTCATAAATTACACATGACTGAACCTAAACTTCAGAATCAGTCCATAACAGCATCAGGTCTTGGCATCTTTCCATCTGATCAGTAAATTAAGTGCTCTGGATAAACATCCACATAAGTCAATATTTAAAACTTTTTCTTTGTTTACCTTCATCAAAACAAATTACAGAGTAGCCTAGGTTATAATCAATGCATTTATGCTTTCAAGCATCTGAGCTCTCACCTTGCGGTTGTGGCAGAACTCATATCCATCTTGCTTGCATTCATGGGAGCGGATGATGAGCTGCAGGTTGTGTTTATTTAAAAAGTTCTCAGTTACGTTGGGGCCCCAGTAACAGCCTCCACCACGAACTTCATTCGGGATGCAGCCTTCTTCAGTCATGGGATCACTCCACAGCAAGTCCAGGATCTGATAGTAATACACAACATAACTGCAAAAACAGAAGTCCTTCTCTTTTACCATAATAAGGAGAGTAAACTTGCTAGGTTTTCACAGGGGTGTTTATAAAGAGAGAACAATAAAGGGCCTAGAGCCAAACCTTGTGTGACACAATTTTAGGCTCTGAAAATTTTCTATTGATGCTACCAAATTAGTAAAGGCCGATAAGAGCTAAACCAGACAAAAACATTTTTACAAGCCATTAAAATATAAGTGCCAAATGCTGCACTCAAAACCTACATTAACAAAACAAGTATATACGCAATGTGAACACATATTCTGCACTCTGATGATTCTAGAAACCAGACTGAAATACATCATGCTTGTTATTTCTAATTAAAAACAGAACATCTCCAAAATCTTAAATAGAAAGAAAAGTGTATGGTAAAAGTGTATGGTAAATGGAGAGACCAAAGGGGTTAAGAAGTGGTTTCTTATGAAGATTCTTAACAAAATGTAGCTTCAAAAACTTAGGAATATGACACAAGCCATTTGATGAATCTGTGAATGACTGACCAAAACACTGACTCTATCTTAGCTCTTCCGTGTTATGAAGTAACCTGCACTATATAGCCAAAATATACTGTATGTGGACATCTGACCTTCACACCCATATGTTGTTCTTCCCCAAACTGTAGCTACAATGTTGGAAAAACGTAATTGTCTAGAATGTCTTTGTATGCTGTAGCACTAAGATCTCATTTAACTGGAACTAAGAGGCCCAAACATGTTCCAGCATGACAATGCCCCTGTGCACAAAGTGAGGTCCATGAAGACATGGTTTGCCAAGACTGATGTGGAAGAACTTAAGTGTCCTGCACAGATCCCTGACCTCAATCCCACTGAACACCTTGGGGATGAAATAGAGCACTGACTGCTCCCCAGGCCTTCCTGCTGGACATCAGTGCCTGACCTCTTGTGCTCAAATCCCCACAAATCCCCACAACCACAGTTAAAAACAATTAGTGAAAAGCTTTACCAGAAGAGTGGAGGCTGTTATAGAAGGGAAGGGGGAACAACTCATATTGATGACCATGGTTTGGGAATGGGATGTTCAATAGTCAGATGTCCACATACTTTTGTCCTAAAAAAAGCAATCCACCTCTTTCCACTCATTGTTGATGTTGTCAGGGCTGTCGATGGATTCTGTGGGTGATTCAGATGACCTGGACATGTTAAAGTGTCTATAGGACATGCTGCTGCCAGGCTGGGCTAAGCTGGTCTGTCTATGTTGAATTTTCAGCTCTTCCTCCATGGTCCGGGCCACTGTAGCAGAGAAATCCTGCAAAGAACGGCACTGGAAAGTTTTCCGGGAAGGTAAGGGCCTGAAATAGGTGAGCGAGGCCTGCCTTCTCATCAAAATACCGTGCTTAGAGTTCATCGATTCATCTTCCATCTCTGAGTCCACTGAAGGCTGGATAGACACACTGCTCTTCTGCTTCGGAGGCCTCAGAGCAGATACGTACTGGAGGAAAAAACGGAAACCAACCAGATAATTAACTAAGTAACCTTTTCCAAAATATAGGATTATTATAGTAGTTGGTATTATAAACACAAGAATGCTCAATATAATATAATTACCAGACTCAGTATTGTTCATTTAGTCAAACCACTGCACATGTGAACTTAAGTGAGTACATGTGATGTGAAAATACATGAATAATCACACATGAAAATTTACATGTGAAATTAAATGAAGCCTGTGAAAAAAAAATCAGATGTCAAAATAAATGTACTATGTGGAAAAAAAAAACAAGTGAAAATATAGGAATATTGTGGAATAATTGAAAACTTCACTTGTGAAAATAATCATGTGTAAAAATCACGTGAAATTAAATGAATCATGTGCAAAACATTACATATGAAAATAAAACAGCTGTGTGGAGGGAAGATCACATGAGAACAAAAGAATCATGTGTGGAAAAAAAAATCACATGTGAAAATAAATGAATTATGTGCAAAACCCTCACATGTGGAAAAATCAATTGTGTAAAAATCAATTGTGTGAAAATAAATCAGTTGTGTGGACAAAAATCACACGGAAATAAATGAATCGTGTAAAAAAAAAAATCATGTGAAAAAACAGACTCATAGGCAAAAATCCTTCCATCCATTTTCTGCACCGCTTATCCTACACAGGGTCGTGGGGAGCCTGAAGCCTATCCCAGGGGACTAGGGGGACATGGAGGGGTACATGGAGGGGGACACCCTAGATGGGGTGCCAACCCATCGCAGGGCACAATCGCACACACACTCACACACCCATTCACTGAATGTAATGTAAAATGTAAATGTGTGATAATATGTGATGTGTCTAAAACCATTTACATTTACATTTACATTTACATTTACATTTACGGCATTTGGCAGACGCCCTTATCCAGAGCGACTTACAATAGTGCTTTGAAGTCTATCAAAAATACATTCTGATATTGGCTCACTAGGTCACAAACTAGGAATACCATCAGTCCAAAAACTCTGTTGGTTTTTTTTTTTTTTTTTTGTGTGTGTGTGTGTGTGTGCGCGTGCGTGCGTGTAAGTGCTAACTTAAGTACTTAATGAAGAGGTAAGTCTTTAGACGTCGTTTGAAGACTGCCAGTGACTCAGCTGTTCGGACATCTAAGGGAAGTTCATTCCACCATCTCGGTGCCAGAACAGAGAAGAGTCTCGACGCATGTCTTCCTTGTACCCTGACAGATGGTGGGACCAGTCGAGCAGTGCTAGAGGACCGGAGGAAGCGTGATGCCACGCGAGGTGTGATAAGAGCTTTGAGATAAGTGGGTGCTGGTCCGTTTTTGGCTTTGTAGGCGAGCATCAGTGTTTTAAATCTGATGCGGGCAGCTACAGGAAGCCAGTGGAGGGAGCGCTGCAATGGGGTGGTGTGGGAAAATTTAGGAAGGTTGAAAACCAATCGTGCAGCTGCATTTTGAATCAGTTGCAGAGGACGAATGGCTCTCAGAGGCAGACCTGCCAGGAGTGAGTTGCAGTAGTCTAGTCTTGAACCCACATTTTCACATTATTATTCACGTGATATTGGTGTGACTTATCTTCATTGGGAGTCACAGACATTACTGCACTGCAGTTGATTTCAGACATGGGTTATTTATTGACTTTAACCTGATGACTTATCTCAGTTTACAGTGATTATGTCTTTTCTAAGACAAAGACATTGAGTTTGCCTCAAGTACTGAGGTGCTGATCTGTCTGTGCTTAGTGTTTCTTGGACTCACTCTGTGTCTGTCCATTCGGGCCACCAGTGCCAGGTCCGTGCTGTCTGAGATCCCCCCATGGACGATCAGCACCTTCTGATCAATCACTGTTGCCAGGGGCAACCAGCTGAATATCTTCTGCAGCAGCTTTAGAATTCGTTTACCGTGCATCTGGTACACATGAGAAATAGTCTTCATAACCAGATTACAGGCAAAACAATGATGGGCTAAAAATATTGTATGTTTAATGACTGTTTCTCCTGAGGGTAATCTCAGAGACAATGTCAAATAAAGTACTAACTGTACAGTGAAAAACAATTATGTCTAATAATCGTGTTATTAATAATGCTTTATAAATCATGCCTTTTATCTATATATTTTTTTTGTTTATATGAGTAATTGAGCTTCTTTGAATTTCATTGAGATTCACTCTAAGGAAATCTGCCCTTAATCGCCTGTAATGTCAGTATCTAATCAGAGAGTAAGAAGGCAAGCCTTCCCTTTATCTAGATGTTAACGAAAAGAAAGCCTCTTTTTTTTTTTTTTTTACGAAAAGGTCTAGAAAGTAAAAATGTAATCAATTAATGTAAAATAATATAGTAATAATAATCACTACTAGTGCAGTCTGGTTTTTTTTTAAATTACTTTTTAAGAAAGACTATCAGTCAGCAGAATGGGAGTGCTCAGATTTTAAAGTATTTTAAAGCATTTAAAGTTAAATTTTCTTCTCATTTTGGAGGGCAACCACCAATTCATTTGACATATTTGGACACATAAGTATTCGAAGCTGACCAGCACAATAGGGAGTGAACACTATTCTCAATCTCACCACTGTGGAATATTAAAATGCTTTTTTGCTGACTGCTCTTACTGCCACCAGAGAGAGCTGCTGGCACTTTATTTGAGCTTTTTTGTTGATGAAGTGCATTGGGATCTCCTCCAAGGTGCTAACACTGCAAGGTAAACAATCCATCATGGGAGTCCCTGGATACAAGTGTTAGAAAATTCATTTGGAAAGACTTACCTTGTATTTACTCAACACTTCCTTGGTGAACCCATACCTTTAAAAAGCAAAATTATAGTGAAATTGAGAATGCTGCACCTACTGTCTATACATCAGAAAAAATAGCATATGTTACACATTAGTGGCCATTATTTTGAATAATATACCTCAGGTTTATTATGTGATCCTCATGATTTCCTCGATTAAGGTGAACCTCTCCAGGATAGACCAATAGGAAGGCAAATAAAATAAGCAGAATCTCAACTGAGTCCTTGCCCCGGTCCACAAAGTCGCCATTGAAAACATAAGGCTTCTCCAGTGACGGCATCCCATTCTACATATAAAGAAACAAAAGATGATGTTATTAATTCATGTTTTTGTAATTAAATACATACCCTATGACATGCCCTATTAAAATATGCATCATTTAAACACAGTTAGAGAAGTACACTGAAAAAGAAAATGTTTGAAATGTTCAAAGTAAAAGAAAAAAGTGTTCATTTATCACAGCTAATTCGTTTATAATAAAAAAATGATAACATTTCAAAATAGTTCACAAAGACCATGTTGAGTTTTATATTTATACAGTTTCTGTATCATTGACCATAGTGTTGAAATGAGCAATACAGAATGTAATGGTAAAACTAAATCAAGCTAAAGCTAAACACTTAAACAAACAACACAATTTCGGAGCGAAAGGTTTTCTCCTAGGACACTGTACTTACTTTGTAAAATATTAGAAGTAAGTCCTCTAACTGTCCATGTAAGTCCCCTAAGTAAGATGTATTTTTTGAAAAGATTTAGGATTGTGAGAAAACAAAAGCTATTTACAGACTGATATCTAAAGATTATATTTAAAAAAGCACAAAGGTGCAGGTTTTCTCACCACATATTGTGATTTCTTTGCTATGGCAGGTCGAGATTCGGTTGATATTTGGCAGAACTCTGAGCAGCTTCCAGGTTTCAAGAAGAAGTTGGAGGACATAACGAGAGTGGAGCTGCTACTTTGCAAAAACAAATATATATATATATATATATATATATATATATATATATATATATATATATGTATACATTAAATTTAACTTGACATAGTCTGTTTTTCAGTACATAATGAAAGGTGAATGAAAAGTTTCACATCCAGTGTTGGAGTGTGCTTCACTCACTTGTTTGTTTCTAAAAGCCTCGACAAGATCAGCAGCTTGATTTGCGTCTAGCGGGAAGGTTAGCCTTGGGCCTGAATAGATTTCTGGAACGTCGATATTGGTGTAACTGAAGTATCTCTCCCACTCCGCATCCCGACATATTTCATTTTCTCTGAAGATGTGGGAGATCAACTTTCCTACATTGTGGAACATACAAACCCACAAAGCACAGACTGGGCATTAAAATTTAATAGAGAATATGTACTGTATATCACACTCAGTAACTCGACTGCAATCTATTGATACAATATAATTTTTGACATTATTACTATTGTAACAGTATTTGATCATTCGTATAGGATTTTACATTGCAATATATGTATGATTAGGTATCATTTATGAGATAATAAAGGAACAGAGTAAATTTCTTGTATAAATGATTTAGTCCTAAAGGTATGCCAACTTTTACACTCATCTGTACATTCATTGAAAAAGAGGGTTGCTCTGGACTGTTAACAGTTTTAACTCTTAAAGTGGCTCTATCCGAACTTTCTAAGAGTTCTCTCAGAGGGACAACCTTCCTATACACACACACACACACACACACACCGACCCCTAGGATCAAACTGGGGACCCTGCAGCCATGACATGGCAATGCTACCCGCTATGACACACACACCATAGAAGTGACCTTACGTTCATTGCTAGAGGGTGTGAAGTTGTCCATGAGGTAACCAAGAAAATTATACAGCTAGGTAAAGAGGAAAAAAAATGAATCATTGCAACCCATTTTCTATGCTTAAAATTAATGTATGATATTAATACCTTCGTCAGTCCATTAATTACTCTATAAACTAACACACTGACCTGGTGCATCATTTCTAATACATGTGTGTGTGTTAGTTTTTACTTTGATTTGATCCTGTTGCCCAGCGTATTCTATGGACTGGAAGATGTTCCAGGTGTATCTGCGCCTCAACTCCATGCGGCCAACATACTGACGATACCAGCGCTGGATCAGAACTGCAGCTCTTATTGCTTCAGAGTAGTGGAACAGAGAAGATTCAGCAAATGAAAAAAAAAACTGAACTACATACATACTGCTCTACAGCACATCTGGAAGTCATAATTCACAAGAAAATGTTAAAACTAATACCTTTAGATTTAGTCTCCTCACTGTTGACTGTGTTAAGGCCGTAACTATCTGAGACATTGTAGGAGCATATCCTTTTGGCTATTTGTGAGTAACTCAGCACATTGTAACCGTGATGCCGCTGTAACTAATACAGCTTCAGTGGACCTGTGACCCTACAGCTATGTCCTCCCAGGACGCAACCTCCAGTACAGCCTAATTTCACCTCTAGCAACCTGGTGCTTTATTCAGGTGTTGCTAGACTACAATCCTACACCCTGTAATCTGACTCAGACTCACAAACACAACATGCTGGACAGCCAGACAGGGTTGTCAACACAACAACAGGCCATGTCCTATTTTCCGAAGCATTAACTGAGCAAGGGAGCACAGCTCATGGTGAGAGATTTGTAGGTCACACTGTTACACTTTGGATTCTAAACTGTAAATATTAAGGAAACAAAGGAGGCATTAATACAAAAAGAAACATAACTGATACTTACTTATGGCAGCTACATGTGTGAGCATGAAGAAGTAGAAACATAAACAAGGAATATCATTAGTTGAGACACATAGTATAAACTACCAAAAAGCCAAATAGTTCACTATTAAACTGTGCATACCTTTTTTTGTTGTTTTAATTATTGTATTTATATTATATATAAATTATTATATGCATTATATTTTAATTTATTTAACATTAGCAACAAATCGTCTGTTCTAATATATTTGCAGTATATCAGTGTAAGGACCAGATGTGGTACCTGAGATCCTAACTGAGATGACATTGCCATCTATGGGAAGAAAACAAATGGAAGCAAATCTGTTATCATGTGAAATAATCAATCTTTATACATTATACTATCCGAACATTTACAAATAACCTCGTGTGTAGAAATAGAAAATGCCTGTACAGTCTCCTTTCTTTCCCCGGTTTTACAAATAGGCAATGAGATTACCTTTGTCATGTGTTTTATGGAATTCACTTCCTTTTGTGACCCCACAGCCCATGGTTTCTCCTGAGGAGAAGAAGTTAGTGTCTGATAGAAAAGTAATAGATTAAATATGTGAAAATTAACTATAGATATTAGACATTGGATGCTTGTTTTGAAGGCTATATGAGTTCACAGTGGAGTAAAATGTCATGCTGTTAGTTGCAGTAAACAGATCCAGTTGACAGATTAAGCTCAGTTTGTTTTCCGACCAGCCTGATTGTCCTTAATCCTCCTTGCAGCATCACACAGCACTGAACACACCATCAACACAGGGAAAAACTTGCAGTGAACATATCTCGGGACTCAGTGAAACTTTACTTGTTGCCACTCTCAACAGAATCAGTTTAGAAACTCACTGGGTGCTTTGGTGGAGCAAAGCGACACAGGCAATCTTTTCTTACGTCATATTATAAATCAGACTGTAAACCACAATGTTTAAGTATTTCAGTATTTAAGTAGTTCATTTGAAATCAGAATGGTGATTCATCAATATTTCACAAAGACCCTCCCAAGGGCCAGATGTACTTTAAATTGTACATGATTGAGAATAATTTTAGACTTATTTTCAAAAGCTAATATAATAACGAGTTGCTGTGCTTTAACTTCAGCCCCTTTTGCAAATAACCACAAAGGCTACCTAACACTAGTCCAGTTATATGTATTGTAGCAACAGAGAGAGAGATTCCCTGTTTCCCCTGTTGTGTTGTAAGCTGGCATGGTTTTACTGGACACAATAATTCTGATGAAATGCGATTTTAAATAAAGTCGAGTAATTTTGTACGCTATTTTACTACAGCTACAAGCTACAGGCAATGAAGCGAAGGCAAAAAAAAAAAAAAGCTAAATGTTGAGATAAGTCAAATGTAAAATCACAAATTGTGTATTTTACACAAATATGCAAGAATATCTGTTTCTTCTGTTCTGTATATATTTCTGTCATTTATGTTTTTCAGTAGTGCAAGAGTTTCATGTGAAATTAACAATAGTGAGTGCTTTCTATTAAATAATTTATAGCATCCATTAGAATAACTCACCTTGTGATTGTGTTTTCTCACCAAGAAAACCCCCCAAAAGGCTTTATGATAACTCCCTAAACATGCCATGCAAAGCAGTGGTTGTGGTTGTCTTTTCCAGTGGATCCTTGAGGTGGATAATGCAAAGTACACACAACACAAACTGAGCTGAGGCATGTGCACATGAGGATAGGTTGTCTATGGCACCCCCATTTCCTCCATGATCCTATGAAGATCTTGTTCAAGCAAAACCTACTACAATACTACTGTGGCTTCTGCTTCTTTCACAACTAGAGCAGTCTGCTAAACCAAGAAAACAAGCCCCAAGAGGATTAGGTTAATAGCTTGATGAGACTACGCTGAGCTTTATATAGAAAATGGCATTTTGTTAAAGGGCACCCTTTGGCACTACTACAGACTTACAACACTATCTAGGTGAACAGAATGCTGTCCTGTGAATATGTTTTCTGCTGGTATTTATGGCAAATACCCCTCTGCTGAAGGAATCTTAAAGTATTCTTTTTTTCTTCACTCATGAACACTGTAAGGTTTGATTCATCATTGGGGCTTTTGCTATTTAGACAGCAATAGGATGTAGTTCACAGCATAATTTATGGGTTATTTAGGGTAACTACTAAACATAGATTAATTTACATGGCACGATCAAGTCAATTCAATTAAACTATCCGAAAGATCAATTTAAGTGCCAGGTATAAACACATAGTACATAAATTATGTACAACATTTCAATAGTTTCAATAGTTTGTTTCTCGACAAGACATAGAAGAAAAGAATATTGGGCCTGTTGATATTTTCTAATCGTCATGACTGTGTTCAGGGTTATCCTGCTTAGGGTTGTTGTGGTGGGTCCTTAGCCAAAACCAGGAACACTGAGCATGAGACGCGAACACACTCTGGTTAGTATGCTAGTCCTATGCAGGGCACCCTCGCATGTTCATTCTCACACTCATTCACATCTAGGGGCAATTTAGATTAACCAATCTACCTCTGCACATGTTTTTGCATGGTGTGAGGAAACCGGAGAACCCAGAGGAAACCCATGTAGACATGGGAAAAACATATAAAACTCCACAAGGTCATGTCTGCGTTTCTCTCAGATTTTAGTACCAAAATATTTGTAATGTTAGACTATTTCCACTGCTTTTCCACGAGTATGTTGCACTGGCTACAGAATCACTGTCTATAGAATCAAAGTATTAGAGCCTTTACACCAATTTGTGTAAAAAATAGACAATAATCACATAACACATCCTTGGTGAATCCTGTATTTGTATCAATTAAATTAGAATATTTGCCATTCATTAGCACTTCCTGAGATTCATTAATTCATTCATTTATTCTCCACTTTCCACTGTTCCTGGTAGAGGTCACAGTGGAAGCAAACGTCAGGGCAGACTGTTCTCTACCTGGTGGCAGATTCCAGCTCCTCTTGGGGGCTCCCCAGATATTCCCAGGGTAACTGTGAGATATAATCTCTCCAGTGGGTCCTGGGTCCAGTGGAATGTGCCTGATACAGATCTACAGGCATCCTTGTAAGGTGCCTGAACCCCCTCAACTGACTCCTCTCACCAAGCCTCTCCCAAATTGGAGAGCTCCTCACCTTATCATGGTGAGTAAGCCCATTAACCCTGTGGAGGAATCTCATTTCCACCGCTCATACTCAAGCTCACTCTTTCACTAAAAAATTTTTTTTGGTGTTGTAGTGTTGTAATGTAAAAAAAAAAATTTACAGTATGTTTTAATCAGACTCTCTGATGTTACATTAATGTACTGCAATATTACACTAGATGGGAAAGGGCTTATATACACACAAGACGAAAGTAAATTAGTAAATTATAAATTTATTGATCTTGTTGGTCAGGTACACAACTAAAGAAAGTTAATGTCATCATTACACACATGCAGTCTGCAAATATAAGACATATCTAAAAAAATAAGCCCATGTTATAGACATTATGTTATCACCATTTAAAATGTACAAGTAAATTTGCAACATTAACATTTGCAACAATCATAAACAACAACAACAATTATAAAAACCACTAGTGCACAGAGGTCAGTGGCATGTTACCAGTGAGCTAAATATACAGTACATCCTTGTAGCCTTGTAAAAAATTTTTATTAAAATTAGCTCATTTGAAATGTCATGGTTGAGTGTGAGTTTGGAACTACTGTAAGTTTAGTGATGGCTTTAGTTTAGACCGTCGACCTTTGTAAAGGACTAACCACATGTCTGTGAACAGAGAGAAAACTGTGTCAAAAGGATGAATAATTATTGCCAACTCAAAACTAGGGTAAATGTCACTTTAAGAATAGGCATCTCAGTAACCAATGTAACCTTGAGAGAATGAAAGCAGTCATAAGACCTTAAACCGTGGTGACTTTCAGTTCATTTCTATACTTCCTCAACATGTAATCAACTGATGATCACTGACTCATTGGAAAAAAGTCTTGACTGTTTGATATTTGAGACACCACGTGAGTGTCCGCTACTATTGCGCAGCAAATATAAAGTAAATTCACTAACAAACTACCAAGCTTTTCATTCCAACTTTCTGGAAGGGCACAAAAGTTTTGTGTTAAGTTGTTCGCAGAAACAAGCCAAAGGCAGAAACATGCACTATATTAATTATTAACTACATGGGGTATGTATGGTGCTAAGCACTGCTGTGTGTTTATACCTCTCTAACCACGGTTCTGTACTCCTCTGGGGCAGCTGCACTCATCACTGTTGTGTAGACGGTTATCCTGGTCACCAGGTGAACATTGAAATTAGAGAACAGTTTGATTTACTACAGTTATTTTTATTTATTTTTTTTAATTACAAGGACTCCCAATGCATCACTGCAAAATGTATGTCTAAATATATATTTAGTCCAATGAATAGATCATTATATTAGCTGAACAGATCAAATACCAAAATTCCTTCAAGTGTACTTAAATAAGGTCAACTAACAGATAGCTTTGATTATTTAGCATTATTAAGACTCAAAGATTTGAAAAGTAAGTTCAAAATAAGTTTGGATGGAGAATAGGAGAGTGAATGTGGGCCATGATCTATTTCAGTGCTTAAGTCTGGCAGAACTTAGTAATGTTAGTTCCTTATTACTGCATTTACTAGTGATTCCATATGTCTTCAAAAAGGGAAGTGGGGTAAATCTGTTCGACAGTAACAGGGGAAGTGAAATTCGAAAAAAGCCAAAAACTTGCTATCGGCTGTGTGAACAACAGTCTGGTTCTGAATTACAATCCACAAATACAGTCAAATAGCACAGTTCTCACCCGTTGCACACCGGAACCACGGATAAAACCTGAAGGAAGAGACCAGGATATAACATTTTTTTAAATACTGAATAGGACTAATACAGAACTGCTTCAACGACAATCGATACTGAAATGGATTCAGCCTTTTACCTGATAAAGAGTGTGCAAGTTGATGTTATTTTGACCTGTAGCATTCAATGCTTTCATAGCCACTTCTCTAAATCAGAAAAGAAAGCTTAAGCAGATACACTAGGACAACAGAATTGAATATGAAGAATATTATTTAAAAATTTATAATAAAACGAGTAAAACACACACCGTCTAGTGTCTGTTTTGGGTGTGGGCAGCCAGTGATCGTAGTTTGTCTCAACCCTGTACCAGCTAAAAAATAAAAATAAAATAAAAAATAAGAGTTCAAGGATAAAATGAAATGGTTATGTAGAGTCCTAACTTGCTTATACTGATGGCAAAAAGTTATAGTATAGTAAAAAGTTATAGTATCTTCATGTGATCTGATCCACTAATGTGGTCCTGTATTTATCCCAGGACTCTTATTCACAATATGCTCATACTGATCATCCAAACAGACTTAGTACTTTTTGACTTCACTCTTCTACACCATACAGTATACAGTGATTTTCTCACTATGTGGCATCACCCAGAAGAGGATTGGATCCCTTTTGAGACTGGTTCTTCTCAAGGTTTCTTCTTCATTTTCCTCACCACTTTCACCTCTGGCTTGCTCATTGGGTATCTAGATCTACATCCAGTATCCATCCTGTACAGCTGCTTTTTGTTGTTGAAAGTGCTACACAAATCAAACTGATGCATTTTATGACATTGCTTCACATGACACATGATGCATGTGCAATGAAGGTGATTATGAGAGAGGCAGCATAAATAGCATAATTTGAATGAAGAGTTTGTGCTGAATCAGAGGATTTAAAACATTTGATGGTTGTATAATATATCTCTACATTGTGCAGGCAGCCACCTTTAAACTTAAGGCAAGATCAGTGATGATCTTGATCAGCTGATGCTTACTTTCCATAGAGCGTATCCAAAGGCCAAATATCTGCAGGACCACTCCTGTCTCTGGTGATGACCACACCCTCGCCTGGATAAACACCACCCACAATGTAGTATACGTCACTGATAATGGGTATTTCAGACAATTGTATAACTGCATTCAGGAAGTTTGAGGCCCCCTCAAGAGTCTGGAAAACACAGAAAGACCACAAATGATTCAAAGTATCTATGACAAGCAGGTAAATCAGGTGGATATGCAAGTTTAACACTAATCTGATTGGCTTTAAAGTAGCTGTGCTATTGGTTTTTACCTCTCTCACTAGCCAGCTAACAGGAGAATACTTTAACAGGACAGCTGAAATGATATTGTCCCACCAATGGCCCTTATCTGTGAGGAGAATATCTAGTGGTAATTTGAATGGATGTAAAATCACTGGAGGTGAAAAGACTTCAGGAAGTTCACCAACCTCGCTGATTCCCAGTCACAGTGAACTTGTTTTTACTTTGCCCAGTCCATAACCCGACATAACCAGCAAAAGACGTGCCCCTGTAGGCCACCTAGAACAGACACAGCGATACATTTACAGTGTTCAATTACAGCTAACGTTCTCTCTTGTATAAGAAGAATTCTTCATCTCACATCTAACAAGGGAGTGGTGCTGTACACAGGATATGATCTGTCACTTTGATAACTGCTGTTAAACATGCAAAACACATTTTTAAGTAAGATGTCTTTCAAGTCACATAACAACTATTTTTAATTTAAAACAGGAAAGCTGATGTCATATGTTACTTCTCCATTTTTGATGAACAGCACATCGATCGTAAGATTCTTGAGCACATTATGGGGGTAGTCCAAGTTTCGACCATGATAGATTTTTCCCTTGGTGTCTTGAGCCACAATACTGCTGCAGAACCTATAACAGATAGACAAAAACATGAGAATCACTACAAACCGTATGTTGTACATTGGCCTCTGCTGGTATACTATGCCGAAGGAAAATCAGAACTAATTATACTATATACCATTACAACTGTCACATAATCCATTGTAATATGCAATTTAAATTATCCATTCATTCCCATAGCTTGGGTCTGGACTCGCATATCCCTACCTTGTGCCCAGTGTTACAAGGATAGTTTCCATATGCACCATAACTCTGGCCAGGATAATACGCTTAATGACGATGGCTTAAACATAATAATTCACCTCAAATCCAATGAAAAGTCTATAACTCCCAGGTCCGTTGTCATGGAGGTACAACATGGGGCCTATTGATCATAATATTCATTCATTTATTCATTTTCAGTAACTGCTTTATACTGGTTGCAGTGATCTGGAGCCTATCCTGGGAACCCTGGGCATGAAATATCTTGGTCAAAAACATAGGTGCTGTGACATTATGTACTGCAGCCCCGATTACTCCTACATACCTGATTAAATGATATCTAACCCATGTTAATGGAAACCTTCACTGTAGCACCGAAGGCTCATTTGAGTACTATGACTATAGAGCAAATGAAGCCAATACAGTAATATAGTTATTTGGCCAATAATTCTGCACTAACCACAAACTGCAAAACTGATATTGTGCAAATGCAACCTTGCCCTGTTCATAATTTAATGATGTCACCCCATGTATAAATCTTAGATACACCGTTGTTAGGCTATAAACAAGTTGTACAAGCAACAGATGTTCGTACGCAGAAACTTCATAGGCGAAGTTGAGCAGGAGGATGTCGGAGATGTCAGAGCCGTAGGAAGCTGCCATGCCTCTGATCTCAGCAGCGTAGGGCTGAGGGGTAAACCGCTCCAGAGCTCTCACCACAGGTTTGATAGCTTGGTGAACCCATGCTGGAACTGTAGAACTAAGAAAAAAAAAAAGTTCCACATAGATAAGGCAAAACGGTTGTTGGATTTAAAAACTTAAGACAAGACACTACAGGGAGAAGACAGGCTATTCCAACAAACTTTCCTCTGAAGAGTGTCTTCACAGTGAAATAAATATTTTAATTGTAACGTCATCCAAAGGCTATATTTTTGGTTTCATAAAACATGCAAATGTACACATATTTAATTAGATGAAGCCTCATTTGCACAATTAAATGCTTTTTTTTTAAGTTCCAACACAGAAAGTACTATCAGCAATATTGCAAATCCACTGGCAAAAAGTGATGTCTATTGTTTTAAAATAATATCCTATTCACCTGTAAGAAGAGTTTTAAGAGCTTGCTCTCTCTACCAGCTATAAATAAGGTCTGTCTTTATACACCTCTCTTTATGCAATACAGAAAAAAAATACAGGCACACACTACAGAATAAACATAGTACTGAAAGGATCATAACATGTTAATCCAGATGTGACTGGTATTTTTAAATACCTGGAGGTTTTAGGGGTGTTTCAGTTTCTTGTAAAAGCACAGTTAAAACTAAAGACAGATTGGCTACAGAATAACAACTCAAAGAGTCAAAACATGCCTACTACACTTCTTATTAAAGGTGAAAACGGAGGATGGGACTCACTCACTCACTCGATCACCTGAGCTGCTGCTTTCTGTAAGAAATCTTTACTGAAGAGGTCTTTAAGAGGCAACCATCTCAGCTCCGGAGCCTGGTCCAGATTGATCTTCACCACCGGCGGGGAAAAGTTCGCACCACAAACTGTCAATGCGAAAAACAGCCACAAAACCCCGGACTGCATGATCAAAGCCAAGCTCGCCTCTTGTCTTGTGGATGTAGGTGCCCCTGAGTGCAAACCGCCAGTACTGTTCATGCCCATCTGTTGACAAAACTTCCGCGTTTCAGAGAGAAGGCGTGGCTTTGAAAACATATATGGAAATATGGGCGTGTCATTGAGTCCATATGAAAATGAGACCAGCTCTGAGTGGGAGTGCCATACGGAAATGTAGGCGTGTCCTTGACGCTATATAAAAAGACTATCGATATGAATGTGGGCGTGGCTTCAAGTACATATTTGGTAGTCTTCCGGTAGGAAGGACGTCCCTTCTATATAAAGCTAGCCAGTCAAGTAACATGAAATATCCTGACAGGATTTCTGATGAGATGTCTTAAGTCATATTCACAGACCTTCATTCATTCATTCATCTTCTGTAACACACACAGTCACACACTCATTCACACCAATGGGCAATTTAGCATAGTATAACCCACAGCTCTGAATGCAATCATAACACCTGACGTAATCAGAAATGTCTGTTATATTTACAAAAAAGACATGCCCAACACAGACAGATCCATCTCAGCTGTAACATGACATCATTGGCCTACTAAAGACAATGAACAATGTGAAAAGAGTGCCATGGATTGTTTACTCTATTTCTGTACAGAGTGATAGATCGCACTATAACGAACATCATGAACTCAGACTTTCTTTCAACATATACTTGGACTTTGCACATTACAGAAGTTATTATATTTTTATATTATAGTTATTAAACTGTTTGATGGGTCACTTGACCTGAATAACTCAAGTAAGTTGGCTTATAACTTGAAGTAGTGATATCTACTGATATCTAGTTGAAATGTGTTTTAAAATGTGTTTATAAAAATGTGTTTTGTGAGTGGAAAGTTCAAGAATAAAAAGCTACATATCCACAACAAATAGCAATGATATTACTGAATGTTTGAATTATTTTTGGAAAATAAATCTGTACTGAGGAAATCCTATTTTTTAAATAGAGTTAATAGGGTCCCTAACTGTAAAAGGTTTGAGAACCATATAAATTACACCTAAAACGAATCTGGAGTCTGACACTTAGTTTCTGATGTGTTTTTCATGTTACATTTAAATATAGTTATGTAAAAGTAACATGTAAACAGCCCGCCATTGTGATACACTACATGGCCAAAGGTTTGTGGACACCTGACCATCACACCCATATGTGTTTGTTGGACATCCCATCTCAGATTTAGTCCACCTTTTGCTGTTATAATAGCCCCCACTCTTCTGGGAAGACCTTCCAATAGATTCTGGAGTGTGGCTGTGGGGATTTGTGCTCATTCATCCACAAGAGCATTAGTGAGGTCAGGCACTGATGTTGGCTGAGGAGGTCTGGGGTGCACTCGGCGTTCCAAATTATCCCACAGATATCCAGGGGGGTTGAGGTCAGGGCTCTGTGCAGGCAACTCGAGTTCTTCCACTCCAACCTTAGCAAACCATGTCTTCACGGATCTCGTTTAGCGATCAGGGGCACTGTCATGCTGGAACAGATTTGGGTCCCTTAATTCTATTGAAATGAAATCTTAATGCTACAGCATACAAAGACATCCTATACAATTGTGTGCTTCCAACTTTGCGGCTACAGTTTGGGGAAGAACCACATGCAGGTGTTAAGTTCAGGTGTCCACCTACTTCCGGCCATATAATGTATTTATGAGTCACCTTATAGTTTGAAACTCCTTGGATGCTGTGCGTAAAAGTTGTAAACTCTACAAACCCAGCTAAGACATGAAAGATGACATAAGTCATTAAATAATTTAAAACTTATTCATTATTTCTTCAATATGAACTAACTTAGTGACTTAAAGGTTTATTATTATTATTATTATTATTATTATTATTATTATTATTATTATTAAATAATTAGTTCTATTTCATTATATTAAGGACTGCCAGGGTGGTCTCTCTCAGAGCTAAACTCCAAGACACAGACAAAAATAAATAAATTAAATAAAAAAAATCCACGCCAGGGCAACAGTTTAAAAGAACCACAACACCGTGGGAAAACCGCGGATCTGGCAATAAAGGTCTCTTGTACTTTTGTATTTAGGCAATTGCGCCTCCTAGTGACTAAATAGAGTCGATCGAGTGCACGTCTCTGGACAAAACGTGTCGTATTTGAGAAGAAAATATCTCAGTGTCTAAGTAGAGCATATAAATATAATATATATACACACTCTGTTAGAGCACTTGTTCTGAGAGTGCCACATTCTGACTGTGAATTGAATAGCGCATGCGCATTGCACGTTTAACCTCATGCAGATGTTTTAACTGGCGTTGAAGTGACTCTTTCTGTTGCTGTATGTATTCCGTGTTTGAAAGGGTTTGCGTTGAGGGCATGGAGAGGATACACACATGAAGACCGTGTTCTTTATATAAAGACTAAAAGACATCACTTATATATTTACATATACAGTAGGTGCACTATACTTCCATGTATATACCATGATTTCAGTATCCTATGCAGAGCCCAAGAGCTATGGATTAAAAAAATATATTGATATCTCACATTATTGTCTTTTTAAAGCAAAGATCATGGTGATTGACTTAAGGAGATCACCAGCTAGCCCTTTGATGACTACAGTAAATGGCTCGGACATTGAATTGGATGATAGTCATAAGCATTTAGGTGTGCTGATTGACAGCAAATTGAGTTTTGCATCCAATGTAAGGAAGTCAGACACATTCAAGGTTTGTTCCACTATGATGACCTTGTTTTTTTTTTTTTAATAAAAGTTTTATTGAATCTGTATTTTCTTTTTGTATTGTTGCATGGTATGGAACTCTTACCTTGTCAAACAAAAATATTCTGGCCAGCCTTGAAAAGGTGGCTGGGAAAGTTACTGGAGAGGATCAGACCTGTTCTACTGACATATTATATACAGTATGAATGTTTTGAGGAAGGCTCAAGCCATTCTTTGTACTTTGGAACATCCCTGAGTTTCAGATGTCACCCTCAGGCCTTCACATTAGAGTGCCAAGAGGTAGGACTAAAAGACTTTAAGACTCCTTTGTGGCTGTGGCCACTGGGGTATTGAATTCTACTTGCTCTGATGACAGATAATTTATTTGTATAAAGTTGGTGATCTTATCATATGTAACTTGCAATTTTATATTTGTATTTTATATATTGTTATGTATTTGTACTGTATTTGCTTTTATCAATACTAAAATTTTGTAGTGATGTGGTTATGGCAATGCACTTTGCTGCAAAAATCATTCCCCTAGAGGGACAATAAAGGACATCTAGTATACACACCTAGTATGTAAAACCAGTTTAGGTTACTTTTATATATTTCAGTATGAGAGAAATCTAGATAGATAGATAGATAGATAGATAGATAGACAGAGATAATCTTAGATATATACAATTATATAAGAATGCTGCATTGTTGTTTTTAGGAAGGTTGTAGTTGCTAAAACACTGCTTTAGCTTGCATGTGTAGTTTCTCTTTTGCAGGAGTAAATCAGTCCAGGTGATCTGAAGATGAAGATTGCAGTGCTTGGAGCTACCTGTTACTGGAATACTCTAGTTACAGGTGGGCTAGTGAAAATGGACTGCTTTCAGTTTATTAAAATGCTGTAGCATTCTACAAGTTCACAGAATTCACAGCCCCATGTACTTGCATCATTGTTGCATCATTGCACTTACCTTTTAGCACAGAAACATGGATGGAGCTGCCAGAGTTAGTTTCAGCCCATACTGGACCTCTACCAAAATAGACGATCATTAATTATTAGACATAACCTTCTGCTGGAGTATATTTAGTTAGAGGTGGACTCACACCAGTCCTTGTTAGGTCACCTCTTTCTCAGTTTGCTGAAATACTCTCTCTCTCTCTCTCTCTCTCTCTCTCTCTCTCTTTTTATTTTTTATTTAATTAAGACATAGAAGAATGGAACAGCAATTATTTAGCATCAAGGACCTGTCTTCACTGATAGTGCTGCAACTAAAGTATAATTAAAATTTATGCATTTATATGCTTAAACTTTTTATTGTAGGATTTCTTGTTCTGCCACAGAAGGGTCTCATGCGATTGTTCGATGGAGACGTCATACCTTTATGTGCACAGGGATTAATCTTTGGCAGTTTTTCTAAGCAGGGATGTAGTCAGGAATCTAGGCTATATAAAACTTCTTCATGAGACAGTTTCTGGCCTGTAGCAATCAGGCTAGACACACAGTTTATAAATAAGTACACTCTTAGAGTAAATGGCAAAATATTAAGCTTTTAACGGTCTTAACAACAAATCATTGGTCAGGAAATTAGCAAGAATTAAACAAATAGATAAAGGAATTTAGTATGGGATAGCTTTTCCCTTTGATTTCTTTAAATGTTTTGAGTGGAATAACAGAGACTATCTTTTATCTTTTTAAATTTTGAAAAAGTTCATGGCAGAGTTTAAGATGGTTTGAGTCCAGTTTGGAATAAGATTTGGGTATACAAAACCCTTAAACTCCAAGCCACAGACAAAAAAGTCAACCTAGGGCAGCAGTTTAAAAGAACCACAATACCATGTGAAAACCGAGGATCTGGCGCTGAGTTCTTTCTCCAAAACTCCATGGAAATAGCGCCTCCTAGTGAATAAATATTATACAAGATGACAAGTTATGCAAGTAGGCGGAAATCAGTCGTCTCTGGACAAAACGTATCGGATTTGAAGGAGTGTGTAAGTAGAGTATATAAATATGATATATATTCACACAATGTATGACGCCGAATTGAACGGCGCATGCGCATTGTGCGCGTAACCTCAAGCAGAAGTTTTAGTTGAAGTGTGCACTTTGTTTGCGTGTATTCCGTGTAAATGATATGTGAAGTGTGCCAGTGTTTGCTTGGGTCCATGGAGAGGATACAAACCGTAAGACTGTCTCCTTTGACCAAACTAACAGACACCACTTCTACATTTATATATACAGGTAAACTACACAGGTACCAGAATAGGTATAGTATACAGGTGAGCATGTTTACACTGTGATTTTGTAGTTGTGTAGCTTCTGTGAGCAGATATTCAATAGATTAGGGAATGTAGATAAACTATTCTGGTCTTCAGATGGTATAGGCCATAAATACATTTTGTAATGTGGCAGGCTTGTTAATAATAATAATAATAATAATAATAATAATAATAATGATTATACACTCAGAAATCACTGGCCAACTCACAAATAGTTCCGTTGTCCCTGTATAGGTGCCCTACAGAGGGAACAAAGTATGGTGTCAGTATGCTAAATAGAGCCCCTATGGATTTCAGAAAACCTGAAAGGCGTTCTGTCTAAACACACTTGGTTATGGGTATAATGGTTTTGGGCCTACATTTATAACCTTTTTGATGAAAAATGTCTCTTGATATAAAATGTAAAAATGCTGCAGTAGACTTTTGAGGGCATGTTAGTTTCTCTTTTGCAGGAGTAAATCAGTCCAGGTGATCTGAAGATGAAGATTGCAGTGCTTGGAGCTACAGGACAGACCGGGCAGCAGCTGGTAAACCAGGCTCTCCAGCAGGGACACATTATCACTGCCATAGTGAGGAATCCTTCCAAACTGACCATAAACCACGAGAACCTTAAGGTAAATCAGGATATATAGAATGCTCTCAAATGCCCAATTCAACCTTAAAAGAGCAGTTTCAAAAGTTTGTCCTCTAACGCCTGCTTTCACTTTCCTTCCGCCCCCAAGCTGTGTGTGTGCCTGATTTCCAGGACAGAAATGTAAACAGAAACTAGGAGTAAACAAATGAGCAGTCTTTTTTATAACTCTAAAATTCTATCATTATTGTAGATCTATTAAGACAACATTTATAAAGTCCACCTTAAAGGTAAATCAAGATATTAATCAGAATTTTTTTCTGATATTTAATACAACTTTTAGTTATACACTCTAAAGAAAGTTTTCACTAACCATGACAAGTGATGCAGTGAAATATATAGAATATATTTATTTGTTACTACAGCTTGAGGTTTTCAGAGTTATAAAACCTGGCTGTTGGGGTACTATATTTTATAATTGCACTGTATTAAGTATAAAATATTTGCTTTGTGATGATCATGCACTTCACAGCAAAATCACATGATTAACACTGATATAAAAATCTAAAATGGTTTCAGAGAACCCCTTGCCATTTAAAAACATCTGTTATCCCACAATAGGTGGTGGTGGGAAATATCTTCTCTGAAGACAGTCTGAAGCCGCACTTCACAGGACAGGATGCTGTTATGTCATGTCTTGGGTTCCCAACATCTTTTCTCTATGGAGTCACTGGCTACTCCGAGTCTATGACGGCAACCCTCAACGCAATGCGAGAAGTCAAAGTGAATCGAATCATTACCATGACATCGTGGTACACCGATCGTAAGTGATGTAGCCTCCATCAAGGGTTTTAATTGTAAAAGTATCTTAAAGGTTTGTTCATTCAAAACGTCTTAATTTCATGTATGAGATGTGTACCCTACTTTCTATTTCTTTCAAAAGGGGCAGATTTATTTTTCTACAACTGAAATAAATACACAATTGCAGCAATATAAATCAAAGATATTACAAAAGTCCACCCCTTGTAAATGAAATGAAACTACTTCTGTCCTAATGCAGTGCATAATCCTCATAAAAGTGTTCTGATATTTGAATGAGTTATCTGCTTTTTGCAGCTAATTCAGGGACCAGATCTTCATTTTTTATCCGCTTCATGCTACTGCCAATAATTCGGAGTGTTCTAAGCAACATGTATGAGATGGAGAAGCTTTTGGAGAAGACTGAGGACATCAACTGGACTGTAGTCAGACCGCCAGGGCTGCAAAATACTCCAGTTACAGGTGGGCTAGTAAAAATGAACCGCTTCCATTTTATTGTGCTCTGTATTTTATTTCGAGGTCTTTTACTGAGAGATAAAATGTTGCATCATAAAACCTGGGTTCTGTAAAACAGCAGTGTTTCAAACAGGGGTGGAGATAAAGTGTGACATAGGGTGGTCATGGCCACCCCTGAAATATCTTTGACCACCCCAGAACTGGTTTGTTAAATTGAATTTTGGGTGACAAGCGCCATTCAGTGATGGTTTTCAGCAATTATGCAATTCCTGGAGTCTTGTTCATAAATGAACCTGTCCTTTCATTTCACGTCTCATTTACACAGAAAAGGACACAGGGCTCTAGTTGAGGGGTTACAAGGGGAAGCCATCTCCTTAATTAAAAAAAACACAAAATCAATTAAATCAATTGTAATTCAATCCATATTTAAGATTTATGCACTATGTGTTCCAACACGGTGCAACAATAACAGTTCTCCCAGTAGTTGGGAGCTTGTGAATTCACATCCTGACGATCCATCTGGGATACAAAATAAGAAAATTAGCCATGCTCTCTGAGTGGGAGGGACGATATTACTTTCTATCTCCATCAGTCATAGCGACACCAACTAATTATGAGCATCTGTGATTGTTACCATTGTGGTAGTTACCACTTTGCTTTGATACACCCCTTTGCTTGGTCTCCATAACTATTTGTGCTGATTTCAACTGCACGTGAAAAATACACTGCTGGAATGCACATACATGTACCGTGTATCACAGAGGCATGGGTGGAGGTGCGAGAGTCAGAGTATAGACCACCTGAACCTCTACCTTAACAGACTACCATTAATAGGCTGCCAACACCAATCCTTTTTAGGTCAATCTTTTTTTTCTCAATTTACTGCAGGTTTCTCAAAAGCAATCATTTATTTATAGTAAACATTCAATTAAGACGTAGAAGAATAGAACAGTAATTAGTATCCAAGAGCTCTTTACACTGCTAGTGCTGCAACCTCGTAATAAATAGACAGCTTAGAATCACTATCGGTTAAGTCAGTGAAAACGTATTGCCAGTTATTATTAAATACATTTAACCAATATGATACACATGTCCAAGCGTAGCATATACATTTGGCAGGTTCTAAATTTAGTTGTTTGTTTGCCATCATCACTGCATTATATGCTTCACATTTATGTTGCAGGATTTCTTGTTCTGCCACAGAAAAGTCTCACATGATTGGCTAGTGATGCAAACCTCACAGCCTTCTATGCATGGGGAATAATCATAACCTAATTGTCTAAAGCTAAGTGCCAATAATGTATGTTTCATTATATTTTTTCTGTTGATACTGTTGACAGACAAAGAATTCCTGACCCATGAAGGTTACTATGTGCCTGACGAGAATGACTATCCTGTAGGCCAGGCTGTATCAAGATCAGATGTGGCTCGCTTCATGCTGTCTCTGCTCAGCAGCAACGCCTGGATAAAGAAAGCAGTTGCTATCATCACCAAGTGAATTAAAATCATGCTTCATGCTGATAATGCAGGGGAATTTAAACACTTTTAAAGCACATTTAACGAGATGCCTATTTATCCTCTTCACATGTTGTCAATAAACCACTAACCGTAATCTTAAATGTTTTTATACATATATTAGCGAGATACTCTGTATATGCACCTGCCACCCTGTGAATTTCCTGAATTAAGTTTCTGCTTGGGTTTTAATTTAAAAATCAACGACAACATTGTCAATAGGCCAGGTAAGAGAATAGTAAGTTTGTAATTTTGTACATAAGAGCCAATAAT
This sequence comes from Pangasius djambal, assembly GCA_022985145.1. Lineage (NCBI taxonomy): Eukaryota > Metazoa > Chordata > Actinopteri > Siluriformes > Pangasiidae > Pangasius > Pangasius djambal. The sequence continues at coordinate 7,652,650 of CM040998.1, forward strand.
AGAGATGAGTGTGGGTGCATTAAAAATGCAAAAGAAGCAATACTTTTTTTCTTTTTATTTCTGAAGCACTAGAATGTCTTATGCACTAGAATGTCCTATACAACTAAGCCAAATACAAAAAAAACCCAGCTTGTACTTGGATATCAAAAATTATATTTGGTGTCATTGACAGGGAAATGAGTGTAGATTTCAGTTAAGAGTCTCTAATCTATTTAGTCAAATCCTCTTCCCACATGAACTATGTATATAAAATTATAACCAATGTTGAAAATGTGAGAGACCCCAAATTTAATCAGAAGTTGGACAATATTATTTTTTTTTACCTGTTGTGTCCTTAAAATATTAAAGTCCCCACACTGCAAGATTTGCACAGAAGAACACTTAAAAAAAAAAACGCATGAAATTTATTGTGAACGATCTTCGCATTAGGTCATAACAAACACTGGAAGATGACAAACAGGAACAGTTAATTTGTAATGTTATACTATGTGTGTGCGTTTTGCAGCAAAAATTGGATAATATTTTTGGCTGCCTTGGACTTCTAGCTTGGGCTACTTGTAAATTAAAACTTTACATGGAGTACTGTCCATATTCGAGACATCTATGTGTCAGCCACCATGCTTGTGAATTCTCCAAATAAATATTGATGACTTGCTTACATGACTCCTCCATTTTGCAGTAAGGAGCAAGTTTAAAACATAGTACATACTTTAAATACACTGAGGTGTACATTCCAGTTCATACAACACAAGATTTGGGTGTTTTTGTATGAACCAGGTGGATAGGCAAATTGTAACATTAACTGTTCAATTTAGTTTTGGAATTGGCAAAATGATTCACTTTAGTAACTTTGATTGTGACACTAATGCATGCGACTGTTGGCCTGAAACACCTGAATTTAACTTTGGAGTGCAGAATATCATTACAGATCACACAACAGGCAGAGACCATTTTGAGCACCAGTGTCATCGGTTAAGCAGAAGAAAAAGAGCCTCCAGTGGTCTCCAGGGCCATTGGTGTTGGTGTGGTATGTAGTATGTGAACAGATTAATGTCCCTTAAGTGAGACATAAATCATTCTGCCCACAAAATTATGAAAACTGGACAGTTCTGCTTTCTCCACCTTTGGAATCCATCCCTGTTGTAGTTCACAGCCTTTAAAAAAAAATTTTTTCTGTGTTGTTCTCCTTCTTTCTTCTCCTGTGCTCAGGGATAGGCCAGTAGAAGCAGGAAGAAGTGTTCAGTTAAAGAGTCTGGATAGTGACATTGGCCCATGCAGGGAACTCGTTCAAATGGAACATTGCAGAACCCCAAGTTTGGACAGCAAGGTTAATGCAGACTACCCCCAGTAGGTTCAGTACGAGTCCAGGCTTTACCTATAATGGAGTTACAGCCATATATTCTTATTACATATAGAAAAGCTTAAACAAAAAACACCCCAACAAGAGAAATGTGTTGAGGCCTCACCATGTCCATGATCTTGAGGTTGGCATAGTTGAATGTAATGGCATTGGGTGGTGTGGCCACTGGGAGCATAAACGCAAATGAGGCGCTGATGGTGGAGGGCAGCATGATTGACAGGGGATGTACCTTAAGAGTATTTGCCTGGTAATGCAACAGGAGAAGACATCAATTATACATGAACCTATTAATTATTGATTATTTTTGTATTTTCATCATGTGCTTAATTTTATATGTTTAGTCTTACCATGGAGGCCAGGACAGGCAGGAAAACAGTGCTGATTACGGCATTGTTGCAGATTTCAGTGAGCATGGACACCACAAGGCAGAGCACGAAGGAAAGAGCTACTGGAGGGATGTTCCCCAGAGGCAGGAGATTTTGGCCAAGCCAAAAGGACAGGTTGGATATCTAGACAAACAAGCCTGGTCCATTAAAGTGAATCTTTATACAAATATTGGCTACAAATACTCGGTTACGACATTCCTTATTTTTGTATCTGATTCCATTTCACTAATGAACAATATTATCTGCTGTAATATTCACACTTAGTGCTGCTATATTGCCCATTCTTACGGATATATACATGTACTGTATGCGAGCTCAATTATTTGCTGAGATGATTCAATTGTGTGTAACAGAATTGTGTGTACCTCACTGCCTTTAGCAAGTGCAAAAGCTCCCCCCAACAGCAGCAGGATGTTCCAGGGCAGCAGCTTTTGCACCACATCCCAGTTTAGCAGGGTGGCAGGAGTCTTTACTTCACTCTTGCCTGATAGTGAAAGAGTCAACACTTCAGTGAATATAAACACACAACAGGTGACATATATCATATTAAACTGATGCTGCCACGGTTTTAGAGAACTATCTATTCGTTTGCTTTGGCCTATTTGAATTGCCAACTTCATAAGTCATGAAGATTTACAAGAACATTTTGGAAAGGAGTAGCAAAATGGAACAGCAGGTAGTGTTTGGTAGTCTGGGGTCGATCCTGAGTTCTGGTTGTAGTTCACGAGTTTTGCATGTTCTCTCCAGGACTATGTGGGTTTCCTTCAGGTCTCTGGTCTCCCTCTACCAATGAAAAAGATGAATTGGCTACTAAATTGCCACTAGATCTGAATGAGTGTGGAGTGTGTTCTTGCCTTGTGGCCAGTCTTACCAGGATAGGCTTTGAACTCACTGCAGTCCTGACCAGGACAAAAAGGTTTATGAAGATGAATATATTTTTGATAGTAAAATCAGACAAAAGTCTAATTTAGTTTGTTTGGGTGCTGATCTTGTTGTGCTGTGTACTTGCTGTGTACTATATAGTTACCCATACCGTCTTCCGTATTTTTGCATTCTGCTGCATAAAAAAAACCAGTTCTGCACATTGTTCTTGTCTAAGACTTGCATTATTCACACTTTGATTTCCTCCCACCTCCCAAAGAAAATGCCAGTAGGTGAATTGTCTTTTCTGAATTGTCCCCAGGTGTGAATGTGTGTGCACGGTGCCCTGTGATGGACTGGGACATGATGCAACATACAATATAATGCTCTGTACACAAGAATAAGAGAACCTGGAGGAAACCCACACTGGCATGGGGAGTACATACACAGAAACTCCACACAGACAGTAACTCAACCTCAGGATTGAAACAAGGACCCTGGAGCTCTGAGGCAGACACCGCTGTCTACTGTGCCACCATGCCACCCTACAGAAATACAGAGTCACCAAAAATGATGTAAGATGATCACAAACAAACCATACCAGTTATGTCTAAAGAACCAGTATGCCAACATCTTGGAAATTTGGAGGGTATTATGAAGAACAGAAAGGTTATAAAAATGGAGACTGTGCCATCTGTTACAAACCTGTAACAAAAAAAATGAAGAACTGGTCACTACCAACAGCTAAACATGTAGAAGCTAAAGAGTTACCTAATACAATATTCACAGGAAGGTAATAATCTATAGTAAGTTGCACTTATTACATTTTTTTTTACAGTATCTCTAAATCCTATCCTAATCTCACCTCTTGACTTAAAGTCTTAACTAAATTAACTGTTAAGCCTGAAACCTGAGAACAATAATGTCACTTTGCAAACCAAAACATGAGTTACTTATTATTATATTTTGGAGTTCTTATCTCGTGAGGGATCCATGAACTACATCAAAAGCTTAGCAGCGCAATAACACCATAAGATAATAGCAAAAAATCTTATCATAAGGTGAGAGCACTCACATTTTTTCCTGATTGAAGAGTAGCGAGGCCCAGCCAGGTATAAAGCCTGGCTCCCTCGTGAACCACAGCAGAATTAGCAGTAAGAAAAGCGCAAGCACACAGGACTCTGCAAAGCTCATGCTGCCGAGCTTTCTAAACTCCTGTCTCATCATCTGATATACCTTTTGCTGACTGCTTCTGGTCATTCCACAACCAAGTGTGTTTTTAACACTGAAGAGAGGCAAGACAAAAAAGATACAAAAGATGTAGCTAAAACTGAACTGAAAATGAATACTACACTTTAAAGAATCAATAAGTACTCTACGTCATGACAGACATAGCCATATGAAAGAGTAGCATGTGATTACAGTAGCACTATCAGTACAAAAAAGCTACAAAGAATGTTTTAGTAATATTCACAAGTGATGACTGTGGCAGGCAATGAGCCACTCGATTTTAATTTCATCCCCCATAACATTTTTATTTTTCAATTTGTAACTATTATAATGGATGCCAACAATGACATGGCACAATGGATGGAATTATACACATAATATATGACTTTGTAACTTACTTGAAGCCCAAATACATGAACTGCAGCAATAGCCAACAGAGGAACAGCATCAGCACCGTGTTGGGGAGGGAAAACCCAAACCAGGAGGCATAGTTGAGCACATCCCCATTCTCTGGAAATATCCTGCATTGATATACACATAGTATCCCATGAGGTGATTCTGCAGCCACATACTTTCTAATACAATATGTTAGGATTAGGAATGCATCGATACCGATATTGGCATCGATACCATACGCATTTACTTGTACTAAACGCTCCTATATCAACATCAATAATACAGGATACTATGTGATGAAAGCCTGGTGTAAATTGCCTCGCTAATGAACAGATGACAGCGATGTGGATGTATCTCACGATCAAAGCAAACTGCAAGCTGTACTCTGTGAAAACATCACGAGGAGGAACTACAGCATCTTCCTACAATACGAGTAAAACATCTTATCATGTCTAAACAGTTTAATAAAGAGCACTATCAGAAAGTGTGGTCATTGAAAATGAATGCATGGTGTCGTGAATTGTGTGTACAAAAAAGGAATTCACAAGCATGGACCGATGATGTGAGTGCTTGAGAACACTTCCGTTCTGCGAGCTTCACTTCAGTTCTCCACTTTGCTCTAGAGTCAAGGTACAATTCACAGCACCTTGCACTCATTTTAATGACCACACTTGCTGAGCTTGCAGAGCAGTATCAAAGGTACTGTTTAAACACCATAACTTCTTAAACATAAAAGTCTGCAATGAATAGTTCATTACTACCAGCACATGCCAGCAACCAACATAAACAGAGCTAAATAAACTATTCTGTGATAGCCCTGATCGAATAATACTATATAGGTAACTCAATTCAGCATCAAAATGAATGTTACAATTATCTGTATCAGTATCAAAAAACATATTCATACTCCGTCTGAAAAAATAGTATTGATACTTCCATAGTTAGGAAGGTCTGAAAGAACATATCAAGGATGCGGTAATGAATCTGTTACTTGTCAATCTGGCCTTTGAGGATGAGATTGGGTAAGGAGCCGGTGAGGGTGGCCGTGCCTCCGATGCTGGCACCATAACACACACTCATACTCATTCCTTTTGTGAGATTCAGATGCTTCTGCTCATGCTTTAGCCTCCTCTGCTCAGCACTTAACAGTTCTTCAGGACTCAGCTCCTCCTCTATGGGAAGAAGATGTTTTTCTGATTATCGAATTTTTTGTTAAATTATCTATCAGTTGTGAGAACATAGAATAATTGTCAGTGGATCCTACTGGACTTGTATAATTATCACTCCTGAATGCATCAGTGATTTGGGCTAAATTCTCTTTACATCAATCAAGTAGCTGTTCTGAGAAAAATACACTCTGTGACTGCCAGTATGTATAATAAATGACAAAAAATGAATTTGGATTGAATGTAACACAAGACAAAAAGCTAAGCAAATTGGAAAAACAGAGGGATAAAGAAGTGGACCAATCAAGAAGAAAGTCCAGAAAAATATTCTTCAAAGATGAGAGCTTGGAAGGGCTAAAAAAAAGTAGGCACGCTTTACTCCTGCTGAGCAGTCTTTATCATATTACATAAAACTATTAAAAATAATTTCTTAGCTCTTAATCAATGTCAATTAATGAAACCAGATTTTATTTGTATGAGATACAGTTGTTAATGTGAGAGCATTTCTGTGTATATGAAAGTTTAAAGAGCAGTCTAAAAGGCAGCTCAAACATTCTGCCCATGTCTACATACGAATGTGGCCAATTCCATCCTTGCTCTCTTGGACTTGTAAAGTCTTTATGGCCCTGCTCTGCTGTAGCTCCCTCTCTTCATCCTCTGCCTCAGTCTTACTGATGTGCTCCAGCATGGCATGCACAATTGGTAGCATTATAGCCGTAGAGGCTATGTTAGAGATCCACATGGAGAGGAAGGCTGTGATGCTCATGAACCCCAACATTAACCTTAGAGATAGAGAAAAAAAAGAGAATGAAGTCACAGAGATTTCTTATTTAACAAAGAAGGGTGAACACGCAAAAAAGGCTCTTACAGCGCTGGTTTCACCCCCACCACCAGAACCATGGCCAAGGCAAGGCGTTTGTGGAGATTCCACTGTACTACAGCTATGGCCACCATCAGCCCACCAGCTCCCAGCATGGTGCTATCACTGAAGTACTGGATACAGACCTGCAGAATAACCACCCACAAAATTAGTTCGAAAATCTCCAAATGTTTGAAATATAAACTTGCTGGGTAATGGTCTCCCACCTGTTCAGCTGTCATGATACCCATCATAGGGAAGAAGATAACAGGGAGGAGAGCAGTTATTGCCAGTGGCAGACACTCTGTACACCAGTACAAAGCCATCAGGATGAGCACAAAGCCACACTTAGCCTCCTGCAATACAACCACATATTGATATGCACACAATGACATTAATGGGATGCAACAGCAAAATTGTAAAACCTGGAACCCATCCAATTACATTGTTTCATTCATGACATTTAAACATTTTGGATTTATCACATCCTCCTGGGAAGGAAGTAGGAAGGTTAGGCCAGTTCCAAGGTTTGTGAAATAGGCAGAGGGACACAAAAATCGTAGTATTTATTTTTGTTACAATATTTCATGAGTAAAGTAATAATATGTAAAGACTATACACACTGTATACATAAAAGTTAGTTTTAGATACAAAAATGTAGGTGAGTCGCAACATTTTATTTGGATAGTATAATGGAGATACTCTACAAAGGATCTATAGACGGTCATGAAGCAGCCTATCAGCTATTTATTTATTTATTTTGCCTTCTTGCAGTTAATTATTCATAGCTTGCTGCACATGAGTTGTGAAATTTAGAGAGTTGTAATTATGGAACTTTTGTGAAATGTTAACAAAATTCCTACTCGTGCCAAAGAGGTGGTCATATAGGAAATACACTATCTATCTATCTATTGATGAACTATAGATTCACTATCCATTAGTAGTTGATTTGGTGCAGTGTGTTGTAGTTCCTTCCTTTAAAAATTAAATTTAAATTATTTCAATTTTAATAATTTAAAAATTATTAAAAATTAAAAAAAAAATCCTTTAAAAGTACAACAAAACCTATGGATTTTATTTAATGATTTACTGTACATAGTTAATGATTTAACTTTAGGGGGGATTGACTAAATATTTGATTATGCTACAAAACATTGGCAAGTTTCTTTTATTTTTATGCTGGATAACTAGCACACAATGCTGGGTAACTAACCTACCACATCCTTATATCAAGAGCATCAGGCTTTCTGTATATTAGTGACTAACCAAATTAAAGTAGACCACAGAAATACAGAGAAACTACTCTTAAACATGTTTTCTTGAGAAAGTTTATATCAATTGAGTAATTTATATGAATGAATGAATGGAAACTGTATGTCACATTATACAGAATAAGAAGAAACTTTTATCTTTCTCTCACTGTGGTAATGGATATAGAATTAATTATTGTGCTAATCAAAAGAGCGCTAATAAACAGCAACAGAGTATGTGAAAGGTTCAACCAACAATACAGTGATAAAAAGGAGAGCAGAAGTGAAAGTTCAAACAAAATTCCATGGGCTGATAAGAGTACTGGATAACTGTGTAAAGCAGTGAAAGTTGTCGGTAGACATGATGTTTCAAAATGATCAGCAAACATATGATCACAGAGCAGTTATGACCAAGACATTTTACTTAGTCAAACTCAAGCCAGTAACCAGCTTATAGTATAACTTTATTAATGAGCATTTCTTGAATATGTATACTTTAAAAACTTTTTCTGTAAAAAAATTTAACTAAAAATTTTGACATATAAAGCATTTTTTTTTTTTAGATTTTGCTTGTTCAAAGCACATTACAAAAATATTCATTCGCAAACTAATTAATTCGGTTCAGCCAGCATGTCATGTGCGGTATTGGCAGCTGTTGAGGATGCTCAGATAAGAGCAGCATCAGTGATTTCCTAGGCTTGCTAGAAGTGAGCTGTCTGCCTGTAACTGGATCCCAAACCCCTCAGACTGAAATTTATGCTTGTCTCAGTGAAAGTAACCCAAGGATTGCTTGCTGACAATGCAGGGCTTTTCTAACAGAAGGAGTCTGGCTGGTAGCAGTGCCGCGCCAAAGAGAGATAATCACACGTATTTATTATATTTTGTCAGAACACACAGAGACAAGGAGACAATAATAATAAAATACTTCACATAATATATTAGACAATATACTAATTAATGCAAATAACTTTTCCAAACAAGAATGCTGACCAAGTTCTGCAGTACATTTAGTTAAAATTAGGCATGTCTATTAAAATGTCAGGAACTACAGCAAACACATCACTTAAGTGTTTTATACTGTTAAGATCTAGCGAACACATATTCTTACTGAAGTGTTGACAATAAGAGGTAGAGGCAGGATGAGAAGCGGTGTCACGAAGGTGATCACATAATTTCTGCAGTCCCACATCCATTTTATGCTGTTTGCCATAATCCTGATGTATCAAGTAGCATGAGTACAAGACACAGAGAACACCTTAGTGCAACAGTTTTTGATCAAATGACATAGTTTATGACATAATTAAGGATAGACTGTTGAACAAGATAAAGGCGTATAACGCATGCAGAGATAATTAAACATTAACTTCGTTATTTGTGGGTCCACAGATAAAGAATAATTACAGATACATACTTGAATGATGTGCATACTATTCTGCTCCATGAAACCAACTCCAGAGAACATAAAACGTTTTATACTGCTTAATTATACAACATACAGAACATCCTTTTTTTTTTTTCAAGAAATTTCACATATTTATTGTATGAGTTAGAAGCTACAGAGTTCTGCAAGCTACAAAGACACATTCACTCAAGGTCAAGATAAAGAACAAAACACAAAGGAACACACACAAACCCATACTCAGAAAGTAGCAGAGTTATCACTGTTTAAAGCTTGTGGATACAATATCATTATCCAGCCTAATCCCACAATTCTGATTATTCATGGGGGGGCGGTATCATCATAGTCAAATCATGATACAATACGGAATTAAATATCCAAATGCAGCTGTTGGCTTCCAGGTTCTACATGTACAGTGAACAATCATGCAAATTCTATTCCAACTCAGAGTATTGATTAAGTAGTCATGATAATTCTGAAGTATTGTAAGTGTTGGAGCTTTATATTTACATTTATGTCATTTGGCAGACACCCTTATCCAGGGCAACTTACAATTATCTCATTTTATACAACTGAGCAGTTGAGGGTTAAGGGCCTTGCTCAAGGGCCCAGCAGTGACAGCTTGGAGGTGGTGGGATTTGAACTCTTAACCTTCCAATCAGGAGTCCAACACCCTAACCACTGAGCTACCACTTCCCTTTATGTTGTATAAGCATGTGGTTTATAGTCTTAGAAATTTAGAGAGTTAGATATTAACAGTTCCATATAGCATAAATGTTGTCATCTGTTTCACATCTGCCCCACTGAGGGAGGTGTTCCCTGTTCTCTCTTGCTTCATCAAATCAATTATCAGATCCTTGTTTTGCTGACAATAAACCACATGCTTATATAATATAAAGCTCCAACACTTACAATACTCCAGTCAGAAAGTCTTCTGACTACTTAATCAATACTCTGAGTTGGAATTTTTATGTTGGCTACTGTGCCTACGATACTTATAATAAAATGTGTGAGGATCAGGCATGTGTGGTCTGTGCTTCACTTCCTCCCTTTAGACAATGTAATAAATGTTAAACTTAATGACTGGGCTGCAGTAAGGTGAACATGCTGTATAGTTACACACAACAACCATTACACTTGTTTTTATGCCCCCTTTGTCAAATTGACACTGGGATGTAACCATGGGTGGGCCAACCATAGAATGCTGTTCTCTGGTTGAGTACTTGCTGATCTGATAACAAGCAACATTGTCAGTGCATTTACATACAAAAAAATCTCAGAACTGAAAATAACAGGAAAACTCCAGATCTATAGGAAAAAAGCTTTTACTCACCATTGCTTCTTTGGTAGGAGTTATGATTTAAATTGTTTTACCCATATGCCAACTTGTATTGCTAAAGAAGCAAAGCCAGTCACCATGGCATACTGCTTGGCATACGGCCCCACACATTGAAGGCAGCCAATCCGGAGTTGATATCGAGAGCTACCTTCAGTTCACGTGGCTGGACAATACCTGGTGGTGGCCAAAAGATGAGTAGAGCTGGAGGCTGGTTCCATTGTTGATGGGACAGGAGTTAGAGGCATACCCAGTGATGGATAAGAAATGAGCAGATGAGTATGATGACCTCAAAGAAGCACTTCTGGAGAAATTCAACATCTCGCTGGAGACCTACCCTCAGTGGTTCCGGGTGGCATCGGTGCCAGAGTGAGAAACTCCAGGGGAGATGTATCATTGTCTGTTTAACCTGTACCAGCATTGGGTGTGGCCTGATCTGCACTCCAAGGAGGAGATCAGAGAGCTCATCATCTTGGAGCAGCTACTTCAGGTGTTTCCCTATGACAGTTGGATATGGGTGAGGGAACACAAGCTGACAACAGGACTGGCAGCAGCAAGGTTAGCCCAGCAATATGTGAATGTTCATCACTCTCAACCACCCAAAGGTAAAGCATGCTACACCCAGCCTAGCTTTGGGGATAGAACTGAACTAGGTCACCAACCCCAAAATGTTAACGAGGGGGCACCGGGGCCAAAGACTGTAGCTGGACTGATTGTTTTTACTGTCAGCAGCCAGGGCATAAAGCTTCGGTGTGTCTTGCAAGAAAATCTAAGCTGATGGGATTTTGCTATGCTCACAGAAAAGAGAACAATGTTAGTATCTCTGGTGGGTAGGTGCAAACAAATCAAATTGTTATGGACATTACTGTTGATGGACACTCTTTGAAAGCATTACTGGACACTGATAGCTCACTGACTCTGATCATACCATGCTATGTCTCTAAAGTCAATTATGCTAACACAACTGTAGTACAGTCTGTTTGTGGGGATGTAAAGAGGTATCCCAGAGCAGAGGTAGTGATAGGGGTGCAAGAACAGATGTACCTTTTAAAAGTGGCTGTAGTTGACAACTTACCTGCCGACATGATTCTGGGAAGAGACTTACCTGTGCTATGTGATCTGATAGATGCTAATGTAAATGGTGATGCTAATGTTACCTGTACCAAGATTGAAATGACATTTCCTGTTGTGACTGCCAGACTTTGACAATAGTCTGTTGCAGAGCAGGACCAAAGGCCCTAGAAAATCACGCTGACAGTGGCGTTTGGCGAGGTATCTGGGCGCCCCAGTCCCCAAACCTTCTACGGAGGGTCTTAAGGTCAGTGGCTGGTGGATCCCAGAGGATATAGTTAAATTGCAAAGAGAAGATGAGACTTTGAAACCAAGCCAAAGCTGAATGTAAAAATGAATCTAATGTGTGTGATGAGCAATATGTTGTTATGAATGATGTGTTATATGTGCAAACTGGAGATGTTACACCTTGTTTGTTCCCCTGTCTTGTCATCCCCTAGTTTTACACCTAGCACACACAGTCCCAAAGAACTTTCTGTCGCTTCACCATGGACATTTTGGGGCCACTTGAAAAGAGCAATGTGGGACATCGATACATCTTGGTCATCTGTGATTACGCCACAAGATACCTCGAAGCCTTCGATGCCCTGGGAGGCAGAACCTAGTGGCTGA
>CM040998.1:7668529-7687866 GCA_022985145.1 Pangasius djambal
AACCCTTTTCTCTGTGAAGGAATGCTGCAGATTGTGATCTGAGGGCATGCTGTCCCCATGTTTGCTAATCAGGAGAGCTATAATCAGATTGTTGAGAAAGCGAATTTATGAGGCCAACTCCTCTTTTGAAACAGAATATTGCTTCAGAGAGGCTGAATATTGCTACAGAGAGGTAGAAAATGCCAATGGTTCGTTCCATGTGGCCTTTTTTTCACATTTAGAATCATTTTAGAAAAAAAAATTATATACCATACAGTTGTCTCAATCTTTCTTAATTCTGTTGTTAATTTTATCTACATAAATAAATAAACCTCAGATTTTATAAATGTTTGAATCTTCTGACCATATAATGTCATTATTGTATTTAAAAATATCTTTATATTATTGTACTGTATTATTACTTTCAACTTTTCTTGTGTCTGGAGTGGTACCATCAAAGTGTATTGGTGTTACTTTAATCATCCTTAAGGTCTTAAGGACCTTAAGGTCCAATTATGTACCTTACAAATGGTTTCCAGATAAAATAATCATAACATATCCCCCTGATGGTACCAGACTAGTGACAAGCATAAGTACAGCTTGGTCCTTTTATTTCTGAGAGTTTAAGGCAAAATGGAACACATATTCATCATGTTTGATGAATTTTCCTGTTTCCTTTTCCTGTTTCCAGACCAATTCATTATGAATTTGTTACTTTAATTATACACAAATCAGCAATAACATTAAAACCACTGACAGGTGAAGTGAATAACATTGATTTCATTACAATGGCACCTGTCAAGGAATGGAATATATTAGGCAGCAAGTGAACAGTCAGCTCTCGAAGTTGATGTTTTGGAAGCAGGAAAAAGGGGACAAGCGTAAGGATCTGAACAACTTTGACAAGGGCCAATTTGTGATGGCTAGGCGACTGGGTCAGAGCAATCATATGGCCTGGTCTGATGAATCACATTTTCTTTTACATCAAGTGGACAGCCGGGTGCGTTTGCTTACCTGGGGAAGAGATGGCACCAGGATGCACTATGGGAAGAAGGCAAACCAGAAGAGGCAGTGTGATGCTCTGGGAAATATTCTGCTGGGAAATTTTGGGTCCTGACATTCATGTGGATGTTACTTTGACATGTATCACCTACCTAAACATTGTTACAGACCACGTACACCACTTCATGGCAACGGTATTCCCTAATCCCAGTGGTCTCATTCAGCAGGATCATGCACCTTGCCACACTACAAAAATTGTACAGGGATGGTTTGAGGAACATGATAAAGAGTTCAATGTGTTGATTTCCCTCAGATCTCATTACGATTGTGCATCTGTGGGATGTGCTGGACAAACAAGTCCGATCCATGGAGGCCCCACTTCGCAACTGACATGAATTAAAGGATCTGCTGCTAACGTCTTGGTGCAGATACCACAGCACACCTGCAGAGGTCTTGTGGAGTCCAGGCCTCGACGGGTCAGAGCTGTTTTGGCAGCACAAGGGGGACCTACGCAATATTAGGCAGGTGGTTTTAATGTTATGGCTGGTCGGTGTATAAACAAACATTTGTGTAATTAAAATGTAAAAAAAATGTACTGAATGTAGATAAGACGTAGATTAAATGAAGACTGCTATGTAGACTAAAGTAGTATACAATTCATCTGCATGTCTGATCTACATTCAGTACATTTTTTGCTGTTTTTTTTTTTAGTTATCTTATCTTAGATATCATATCTTAGTTAGTCAAAGTGCATAGCTGAAAGGTACTGGTTCCAAATCAGATATGCCAATGTCATCGGTGCCTTCTGAAAGAATTACCTGTCAGCTCCTATACTACTGTACACATAATTACTGTAATATGACACTAGCAGTTTTAGTTTTCTTTAAATATGAAGTGAGATGCAAATCCTGAGCCACAATGTTTAACATAAAATAAGGCATAAAGGAGAAGTTGTTTTATCATTAGACAATGAGCCTGAAACAGGTTCAGCAACTATGAATAAGTGTGCAATGTAATCTGTTTTCTGTAGTGTTTTTGTACAGGGGCAACACAAAGCCATTCTATGCAGAGCCACACTATTGTGTGAGAATGTCTAAGTGAACATGATCTCTTATTTCACCTGCACCTCATCAGCTAACAGTCAACAGCTTCTATGTAATGAATAAAATAAAAAATTTAAAAAAAATAAAATAAAATAATAATAATAATAATAATAAGGAGACATTAATGAGACACATTTCTTCAATATACATGCCCAATTAGTTTTTATTTATGAAGTGTAAGATAAGTTCTAAAAAATAATCATTTGAAAGTTCATAAATATATACTTTTAGAAGTTACATTTCTTTGAGTACACCAAAAAAGACGTTAACAGACGACTTCAATGTAATGCAATGACATCTGTCAGTGTTAACCATAATCATAATCATAACATAGTATGAAATACATACATTACATAAGATGTAGATAATGAGCCTCACTTTGGAATTTGAACTTTGACCAGAGTAAAACAGTCGTTCTTGGGCTCATTTTTTATGCTCCTATTGTGAGGCATTTAACTTCTACTCCAAGCGCTTTACTATAAATTCTTTGGACAAAAAAGTATAAATAATTTATTCAAAATGGATAACAAGCTCACTAGGACCATACTTCATGATTTAGTTCCTAAATGTAATTTATTCCTTCGTGTGCAGCAAATCTAAACTTGTACCACCTCAGTGGTTTACCAAACAGCAATTGATGCCATCTGAAAAGAATCAAGCAGCTTAGTAAAAATATTGCCACAGATACAGCAAGTTAATAGATGTGCACTTGGGTATTAGGTTTAGCTATGATCAAGGTTAGTATGTAAAAAAAAAAGTACAAGCTGCAGCAGAAAGTGCTATGCACACACATGGATGCATTGAAGTGGGAGAGGCACTCCTGTTAGTTGTGTATGTGGTGGAGTGAGGAAAAGTCAATACATTATTTACCAATGCAAAGGGAACTGGTTCAGCTTATCATATCCTCAAGTCAAAGTAGTTAACTAAAATAAGTTATACTTCATAAAGCTTGTCAATTTCTTCTTTGTACATTTTCGAGACAACTGGCCTTTTGAGCTTCATAGTAGGACCTGAAAAAGTCACAACAGGGAAAACAAATTGTCATGAAACCTGTAAGACATTCCAATTAATGTACTGAGGAATGCATAGTACTTAAACTCGAATATGAGCTGTGAAATAATTATAAATGTTTTCTAATAAGCTACAGCTGCAGTATAGAGTCCTTTAGGATTTATTCTTTTTCATTCAGGCATATTACAATGGTTTTATTCATTCATTCATCTTCAGTAACTGCTTTATCCTGTTCCGGATCTCATACTGGATCTGGAGCCTATAACCCAAGAATACTAGGCATAGGATGCCAGTCCACTGCAGGGCACCATGCACATTTACACACGAATTCCCACCTAGGGGCAATTTAGTGTAGCCAATCCACCTACTGTCATGTTTTGGGAGGTGGAAGGAACTCTGGGAACTCAGAGGAAACCCATGTGGACAAGGGAAGAGACACGTGAATGTCCACATAGACAGTAACCCAAAACTCAAGATCAAACCAGGGACCCTGGAGCTGTGAAGAAGAAATTCTACTCACTGTGATTCCCACAAAGCTTTTAATCTTAATTTATCTCTATACTGCAATTTTTTGCTAATATATGTTGTTCAACTATGTGCATTATTAGTATAATTATCTAAATGTATACCAAAGCATCTGGTCTATAAGATTTGCTGTTTGCAGACCCCCAAAACTTTCCTACCTGACCATTGTACTATTTTTTTAAAAAATTTTTTTTGCCTCTGCCTCAGGCCTTTCACAGTGAAGCTCAAATTATAAATACAAATGTGTGTGTACGTATATGATTTTATGTTCACATGATTATCGTCCAGAAAGACCAAAAAAACGAGCTGCTGTTACTCTCTTACAAATTTCTGGCATAATCAAAGTCATGCATATACTTAATTTAAAAAATCCTTACCAAGCTCCCCTCCAGGTATTGAGAAGTCCTGAGATAAGAGAGTCCACTTCTGGACCTTCTGAGCATTGGACGTGGCCTTGGCATTGACCCTGTCCACACCCTCCTGGATGAGTTTGTAAATGGTTGGCTCTTTGTTGCTGATGATCTCCGAGACCTTGCTTGCCATGACGCCATGTTGTCTGCAGAACTCTACAGCCAGTGGGGTCAGCTCATCTGTGGGGTCTCCATTGTCATCAACCTTACACTGAAAGAGAAAGTTTTGTGAAAGAGAGCTTTAAGATACATTTTATTCAAAGCTGTTAAAAAAAAGAACGGGGCCATGCTAAGTGTTTCTCTCTATATCTGTTACAGTTAGGCAGTTATCATTTTGGATGGAATAACATTTGGAAAGCAGAATGAATGACAAATTGATTGTCTTACTTTGAGAGTGAGAAGCATGGAGAGGAATTTCTTTTTGTCTCCCACCAGCATGGCATTGCTAATGATGGGCAGTTCCTCCTTGACTGCATCCTCAATGGGAACTGGTGGGATGTTCTCTCCTCCAGCAGTGATGATTAGCTCTGTTTAAAAAAAATAAAAATAAAAAAATAAAAAAATAAAAAAAATAAAAAAATAAAAATAAAAAATACAGCAAGCATTCTTGTTTTAGTCTAATAAGCAAGACCTACAAAAAGCTCTCAATATGTAAGTAAATCAAGGACTATAACTGTTCTGTTTAGGTGTAGTAATAATTACAAACTGGAGCCATTATTCAGACAGGTTTGGCAGCTCTATTATTCACTAATGGCACTAATCATCTGGTCATAGTAAGGAGTGCATCAGTGTAACCTACAGTGAAAGAATTTCTACCTTTTATCCTTCCTGTAATGTAAAGGAAGTCATTCATGTCATGCTTTCCAAGGTCTCCTGAATGCAGCCAGCCTTCTGAGTCCAGTGCCTCTTTGGTTTTATCAGCCGAATTCAGGTATCCCATGAAGACATGACGGCCCCAGAAACACACCTCCCCACTGCCGTCTGCATCTGGCTTGTCCAGCTTTGTTTTGCAGCCTTGTATCACCTTACCACAGCTGTGGGAAAATATTGAGACTATGAATGAACTTTATGGTTACATGTATTATAAGTAAATTTGAGCATTTTCATAGTTCATGGTTGAACAGGTAGTTTTTAAAAAAGCTCACATTATTTGTTTTTAAATTCATTTTTTTATAACATTGTGTTTTATCACTGACCGCATTTACATGCATACTAATATAACATCTAATCACAGCAGTTAAGCAACGATATAACCACCATACTACAATAATGTATGCGTTCTTAAAGTCATAAAGCTGTTATCAGGTTTGTTTGGTTTTTTTTTTAATCAAATTGCATGTGTGCAAACATGTTTTAAACAGTATGCTAGATTTGAATTTTTCAGCAAATCCTTCTTCAATGAGTTTATTGCCAGGTTGGAAAGCAACTATTGTGGTGCATCATATATTTAGAAAAAACATCTGATTACTGACTGCCTCATGTAGATCCTTAAATTGTGAAATTGCCCTACTGTGGACATAAAACAAACAAAAATAATCTAAAGCAACTACAGGAAGTGAATTATGGGACAGACCTCATAATGCAGAAGTTGTCAGTCCAGGACATGGTGTGAGGGCCCGTACTCTCACTCATGCCATACAGCTCATAGATGGGGATGTTCAGACTCATGAAGTATTCCAGTGTGTCCTTAGTGATTGGCGCTGCCCCTGTAAAGCAGTGCTTGCAGTGATCCAGCCCAAGAGCAGCACGTACCCTCTTAAAGACCAAGTTATTTGCCAGTGTGAAGCCCCAGGGCACTGAGGTATCACTGAAGATCAGAGGACAAGAACATTACTCGTTCACATATTTCTGTAAAATACTCCAAACTTTAAGAAATTCCTCTATAAGGTAATGGATTATGCCAAAACATACTTGTTCATTGCATTGTAGCTGGCCTGAAGTCCTATACCCTTGGCCCAATCTGCAACTTTCTTCTTCATGACCGAAGACTTTGCACCGATGTCTTTCATTGCTTCCTGCATCTTCTCCCACACACGTGGAACACCCAAGAAACTTGTGGGACGCACTTCTCTCAAAGTGGTGGCCAAAGAACCCTGCAGGGACACATCATTCATCCCACTTCGACTTACTCCAGCATAAAACAACTGTGCTACATCTGCAATATGATAGTACACTCATGTATGATCACTGCCATTTCTTAGCATGCATTTTTATACTGGGATGTAATGAAGATTATAGCTAGCTTCTACAACGAAATTCAATTAATTATACCATTTATGCTTCTTTTATATTTGATCTAGATTTAACTACATGATCTACATTAACACACAATGCATTTATTTAAATACAATACTAAGTACAATGCTAACCTTCAGTGCATCTGGTTGGGCAAAATAGGTGGTGCCTGCAAATCTAATGCAGATCCAAATGTCGTTCACTTGGGCAGCCACATGACTGAGGGGCAGATAGCTCACTAAAGATTCCTCCCCCATGTTCAGACTGATCACTTTTCCTGCTGCGTTTGCAGTCCACGTGATCTGACCAGAGGAAGGGCACCAGATTACATCTGTATTAATTAACCTAATCTCTTCATTTGAACATGGAAATAGCATCTTATTAATTAAAAGTTTATTTGTTTATTAACAGTTGGTACCAAAAATGTTATGTTCTCAATACCCTTATATTTCAATACCTTTTCATGAAAGCAGTTCAGTTATAACTTACATTGTCATGACTGAGCATAACCCCTTTAGGGTTTCCTGTGGTTCCCGAAGTATAGATGAGGGTGCAGCATTCATTAGCCCTCTGACTGTCAATTACCGCATCCAGCTCAGCATCTGAAATGTCCTTCCCAACCTTCATAAACTCAGCCCACTAAAAGAACAGATAGTTCATCAGTTGTGCAACCAGTCCTGTATCTCATGAAACATTGTGTGCTACAAATGTTTTCCGATATGCTTTCCATTTAAAACCGAATCAGTTCTTTTAGGTACACTGTCATGTAGTTTTAACCTACCACAGTTCATCTGGAGAGTCTGGCTATCACACTTGCTTCTCTCTAAGCAATCAAACTCATATACATACTGATCTGTCTATAAAAGCTAACTGTATATTAAATTATTAAACACCCCAGCAACGTCATTTAAATATGTTGTTGTGTTGGTAAAGAGATTCCATGGATGCCAAGACCCCAAATACAATGAAGATTAAAATTATTTCCATAGGGTAATAATTCCACATAAGGAGCCATTAATGTTAGCAGGTAAATAGTCTCACTAGCTTTCTTTAGACTCTAGACCTCTTCATCACTAAACATGGCTACTTTTCCATGAGGAGGTCATTTGACTGACTGACTGACCACAGACTTTTCCTGGATGTGCGAGTATCTCATTTACTTACCACTGTGCCATAGGTAAATGCTACTAAACTTCAGGCCTACCGTGTATACGCCTGCCATCTTAGTCTTCACTTCTCCTTTGTATTGAACGATTGCCTTCAGATGTGGTAGTTCGTCTTTAACCTTAGAAACAGACATTGGCAGCAGTTTAACTTGTTTATTTCAATTGCATTTCATTTTTCACAGAATTTCAAGTTTTTCTGTTTGTGTTTGTTTTGTTTTGTTCTCTGTCACAGTTGTAAATGGTCTTCATTGGTAGGGATATTGCGCAGCATGACCATCTGCTTTTTTGGAAATTGGGCTTCTGTAATTGTCATGTATTTATGAGCTAAATACCTGGAGGATCTTTGCTAGTTGTTTGTCATTTTCAACCACTAAAATATTGGCCTCGCAGTTATAAGCCACGTACTGACAAGCTTCTGGAGAGTTGGTGGTGTAGATTCCAGTAGCAAGGCCTCTGAAGAACAGACCAATAATCTTTTGTTATTTTAACTATGAATAAATCGTGCATGCTTTTTCATTTTAGCTTGACTTATTCAGTTGTATGCAAAAGTTTCAGCACCCCTCACCAAATTACATATTATGTTGATTTTTAAAATGAAAAGAAGGTAAACACGGCCTCTGCAACTATTTTTTATAACAACACTTTTCTGCAAATGTTAATGCACAGCTACTTTATATTTGATTAACTTTATAAAAAAAAGGGAAAAAAAGTAACTGTGGCATGTACAAACATTGTCAATCTTTGTAAGTCAGTACATAGTAACACCCCCTTTGGCAGATTTCATAGCTTGCAATGTTTTTTGTAGCCAGCTAGGAGTTTTTCTATTCTTGTTTAATGAAATTTCAACCACTATTCCTTGTAGAATGTTTCTAGTTCTGAGATATTCTTGGGCTGTCTTGCATGAACAGCATGTTTAATATCTACACATAGATTTTCTTTGATGTTCAAGTCAGCGTACTGAACAGCATACAAAATAGTCTGTTACAGTGGTTGCATTTACTTCTTTTCACTTCAAAAATCAACAAAATATGTGAATTGGTCAGGGATGCCCAGACTCTTGTACATAACTGTATGTCCTATAGATAAAAATGTTTGGATATATATGTGTACTGAATAAAGAAACATATGTGAATATAGAACAGGAATATAAGAAGTAGTACCCTGCCATGATGCAACCGATGTCTGCGATGAACCACTCAGGAGAATTGAATCCCAGAATACCAACACCATGGAAGCGCTCCAGTCCCAACTACACACACACACACACACACACACACGCACACAGAGGACATTTGAGTTTCAACTCACAGCAGTGCAGAGGCTTTTGTAGTCACGCTAATGCACTGCTTTTTTTTAACTACTGCAAAAGCTCTTTTTTAAAATTGTGTTTTAAATGGAAAAATATTACACTGTGTTTAAATTCAGAAATTCATTCTGCTTTAGCACTACCTTTATGTTGTCTGAACTCAGCATTTCATTTAAATTATCAATTTTATCCAAACTGAACTGTCCAGTTCCTTTGTGTCTCTGTATCCATCCTTTGTGCTATGCCTTGAGGGTTGTCCTTCAGCAATAAGAGGCTCACCTGGGCAGTTCTACATTGACTAACGACTGAGCTAATTTCTGGGCCAGAAAATTTTATAAAAACACTAGTAATATCAATCCAGTAGCAACACTGCATATTTTCTAAAGTATGTTTGAAATTATTTGATTATTATAAGTCTAGAATATGCTTAAAAATTTCAAACTGCAGCTTTTAGGCAGAATAGGATATGCACATGAAACATTACATTTTGGCAATGAAAAACCAGCCTTCAGAGCCTACATGACAACAACAGACAGCATCTGTGCACACGGTAGTGTACTTGTGGAAAGGTTTTTATGAAAAATGATTTTCATGGTTTCTTTGCTTGCTTGTTGTGTATTTTATATACATAGTGACCCTAACCAGGTCACTATGCATATGGATATCAATTTATTGAGCATTAATTATCAGACAATAGTGAAGCTGAAAACAAATGGCAGAAATACATCCCAGTGTATAATAAAGAATTTCAATAATTTGTGAAGTGAAATCTTATGAACTAACTGTGTTACAGAATACCTTAGTTGAGAGGCCAGGACACTACAAGCAGAAAAACTGGTTTAAGTAGTTCTGACAGTCCAATGCCGGAGGCACTGAGGACGCATTACAATTTACGAGGGTAAAAGAATTAGCTGTAAAAACTTGTTAAGCAAAAGTTTGTGTTAAATTGAAAATCTGGTACCCAGAAAGGCTGATAGAGAATTGGGGTGATATTGAATAAGGCTGTTTTAAATAAAGTCTGCTCAGCTGAAATGCATTGAATTTACCCCAAATTCTGAACTATATCTACCTTTCTATATATTTGTGCACTTTGAATATCATCATCTGAAAAAAAAAAACTGTTATTTGTTATCTTATGTGTCACTGCAACATCTAAGGGTTGCACTGCAACACAACAACAGCTGCTATAGTTAATAACCTCAGTTCTAAGGGAATGATGCACTTATCTACATTGTGTTATTTTTGAAGACTCCATACCTACATTCCCATCCTGTACTGGTTTTGTTGCTGCTTTGTACATCTGAGTTGCACTATTACTGCAAAACACTGTTCATACTGCCTACAATGTTATTTTGTTGCTACAGTTGCACACATAATATATATACACTTTTTAAATTGCATTCTTTATATGTTATCTGTTTTATAGCATCTAATAAGGAAATTGCAAACTCATGTTCATTGCACTTCTGCACTGACAATAAAGATATTCTACTCTGTTAAACGCATACCTTGAGAAAGCTCTTGGCTGCAGCTCGGCACTGCTGTTGGTATTCCTTATAGGTCAGTTTAACCCAAACTCCGTCATTCTTTGAGCAGAGAGCTGGGTGATCTCCGAAATTGTCCACCGTCCACTGGAACAGCTGATGGATGGTCAGAGGAGGCTCAGAGCCTGGACCCGACTCACTCTTCCTTAGCTTCACTGCCTTGTCCCTTGAGATACTCCAGTACTGCTCGGCTGGAGCCAAGCGTGCTTCACCTGTAATTGGGATCGATTCATCATCTGGTGGACCAGCACAGCATTCCGTACAACAGTTTGGCATAATTAGGCTTTCAAAAAGGTTTTCAAAAAAGCATGAAAATAGTAGATGAAAAGTGAAGCTTCTGCTGTCTCACGCCTTAAGTTTCTGCTGTCTCACGTCACTTAATTCTAAACCAGCTTAGCAAGAGGGAAGTCCAAGCTTGAGTTACAGGAAGGATATGGAATGTCTGATCTTACCAATCAGGTTTCTGTTTGTGAGGGAAAAAAAAAAAAAGGTAGGCGTTGCTGTCGCCAAGTTACACAAACTGGCTTGTTAAATTCTGCACTTGCACTTATATAATAAGGATGCTACATAATCCTGCTTTTCAAATGTTATTACTAAATCCATAATGACGGATAGCAACACTAAATACATAAATAATAAAAGTACTTTTATTTTTCATTTGAATGACAATGTGTTCATCCAAACAGGGCTTCAAATATCATGAATGCTTGATCTAAATCTTCCTGTAAATCTGCTGAAGGACAGAAATGTCAGTACTTGTCAGCTCTGATGCAAAGATTAACAAGCATAAACTCTGAATTTTACCTGCAGCCTTGCAGGCCCCTCCTTCAGTAGCATCAACTGCAGTTTCCTCAAAACCACTGACAGATGCTTCCTCAATCTTGCTGATTATATCGGATGATGTTTCTATTTCCACCTTCCCTGAAATCCTTGCATTCACATCTCCAGTTGGACTGTCAATCCCAGAATCGTCTGATAAATTGATTTCTTTCAGCTTGTCGGCCACCGAGCCCATGATATTGTTCCCAATTAAAGCAGTCTTACAGTTGCCGTTAAGTTGTGCTCTGGAGTCTTGGCGTGGCTGCTTTCCTCCGGTATGGTGCTGAATATCTTTTATAGTGCTAGTAGCAGAGCAACAAAAGAAACATGACTACCACTGTTCACTTGGAGACAACACATGCAATCTAATCCATGTAATTTCTTTAATTGTTATGTACAATTACACAAAAACTACAAAAGGCAAGTCTACATACCTCTCCGAATTATTTTCCAAGGTGTGCAAAAGGTTGGGTCCACTGACTGACATTATGGAATGGTTTTAAAACAACAAAACACTTTAAAAATGAAGAAAAATATGCATTTATTAGTTACAAAATATCCAGTCTCCAGTTTCCAAAATATTTGCAATATGCAGTTAGTATAAACTATAAGTACAAGATTTTAACCATATAAGTTATTAAGCTTAAATAATAACGCTGAGCCTCCAGGTTTGTATCTCTGTTATTACCCCAATACTAGTTGACTTAACTCCAATGGTGTGCTTTTTATGAGAGCATCTTGTTGCAACACATTGACAGTATGTGTTATGTAAACCAATGCTGAGTCAGGAGCAGAAGAGTGATGAAAGTATGGTGTTAGAAGCTGGAATGGTGCATTTCACTGTCAACAGTCTACCTTTCACCCATATCTGTTGACCAGATTACCATTCGACCTCAAGGACAGTGGGATTATATGCGAACATTTGCTTAAAAGCAGTTTACGTTCATATGGTTGGATATTCACATACAGCACAAACCCTAGACCACTGGTGCCATCTAGAGAAGTTTAGTGCTAACACAATTATAGATGAGCAGGAGAATTAATTACAGAAGATCATGAAAATTGTAAAGGATGGGACCTGAGCACACTTTGGACAGCAAGGGCACATATTTTGCTTTTGTTCCCAATGGTTTGACCAACCAATTCCCATTGCAGTAGTGGGTCTGTAACCTACATCCTCATCACCAGTGTGAGAGGGCGAAAGGACAAAGTTCATCATTACAACACTGGTGTGGCAACATCGCGGTCTGCTCTCGAATGAACTTTTGCACAAGCTGCTACTTGCCATGGACCACATCCTACGTGCAAAGTGAAATGTAAGAGCAACAGCATGCAGAAACGGAATAATTCTTGAAATAAGGCAGGGTTCCTAAATAGTTCACCTGAGTTCACCTTCTGTTGGTATGGAGGTCACAAAGGCTATAAGACACAGACAGATGCTCTGCACATTTATTTCCAGTACATTTATTAACCAAAACAAGCGTCATACTACACCAAACTAGAAAAAGCTGCTTTGTTTTATAATCACAGAAACACTGATGATATCATGGCATTAAACATATCAGTGTAAACACTGTTTACTGATCCAGTAACCCAGCTTTTTTCTTCGTTTCTTCAGTCATTAATATCATTAATGTTCCTCTAAGTTACACAGAAGAATAACTTCCTACTTCTTAACATTTAAGGCTGCGTTGTTTGAGAATATATCAGTCCTTAGCCTTGTTTACTTCTTTAAATAAATCAGTGTTAATTTACAGATGGGAAATTTAATGGAGAAACATATATAATACTTACAAGCAGGCAGGTTTTCTGTTTTCTGTTAACTATTCCAAGACACAGATAGATGACACTTGGTTCAGGTACACACACACACACACACAGAGAGAGAGAATTATCACCTGGAGATTGTGGGATCGTGTCTGCCTGGGTCACGTGAAGTGGTCGCGTGCGCAGGTGATAGCAGCGCGAGGCGCCACAGGTGGCACGCAATTTAGTACGGTAGTATGCGTCGCTGGCCGTCGCCATGGCGACGCATGCAAACTCGGTAACTGGGGGCGCGCTATATCAGTGTGATGCATCTCTCAGTGGACGCAGAAATGTTTCCATCTGCTCTTCACAAGCTGTCTGGTATTAAATCACTTTAGTATTGCTGTTATTAATATCATCTTTATATGGACTGGAAGAATTAGTGCATTAAAATCTGCCCTGAATGATATAACATGATCTTCAGGGATTGTTTGGAAACAAAAAGACATTGTTAGTTAAGCAGGTTATTTCCAGCATTCAGATTTACATTTCATTTGAATGCTATCTTACATGTATCTATTCCTAAGACCTCCTACATGGTGAGCAACTTCACACCTTGTCTCGTGTAGCCTATATATTTTTATTAACATATAGTTTTAAAATGAAAATGATAGAATTAAAGAAAAACACTGCAATAAAATAAATCAAAAGAACATTATCATTTAATGGTAGCTAAAGGTCTTTTTGTTCATTTACAATGACCAAGGGTTGTGTCAAACACAATCTTATCCTGGAGATAACGTGCAAGGAGGAGAAGGGAAATCCAGTGCAATCCAAAGCTATACTGATAAAAAAAAGTAAGAGACTTAATTGCTTCATAAACATATACACTAAAACCACTGACAGGTGAAGTGAATATCATTGATGTATATGCATATACAATCAATGCATATATACATTGATTATCACATTACAATGGCACCTGTCATGGGGTGGGATATATTAGGCAGCAAGTGATCAGTCAGTTCTCGAAGTTGATGTGTTGGAAACAGGAAAAATGGGCAAGCGTAAGGATCTGAGTGACTTTGACGAGGGCCAATTTGTGATGACTAGACGACTGGGTCAGAGCATCTGCAAAATGGCAGGTCTTGTGGTGTGTTCCTGGTGTGCATTGGTTAGTACCTTCCAAAAGTGCTCCAAGGAAGGACAACCGGTGAACCGGTGACAGGGTCATGGGTGCCTAAGGCTCACTGATGCACGTGGGGAATGAAGGCTAGTCCGTCTGTACCGATCCCACAGAAGAGCTACTGGAGCACAAACTGCTGAAAAAGATCATGCTGGCTATGACAGAAAGGTGTCAGAACATACAGTGCATCATAACTTGCTGCGTACAGGGATGCGTAGCTGCAGACCGGTCAAAGTGCCGATGCTGACCCCTGTCCACCACTGAAAGTGCCTACAACGGGCACTTGAGCATCAGAACTGGACCATGGAGCAATGGAAGAACATGGCCTGGTCTGATGAATCATGTTTACTTCCACATCGTGTGGATGGCCGAGTGCTTGTGCATCGTTTACTTGGGGAAGAGATGGCACCAGGACGCACTATGGGAAGAATGTAAGCCGGCGGAGGCAGTGTGATGCTCTGAGCAATGTTCTGCTGGGAAACCTTGGGTTCTGGCATTCATGTGGATGTTACTTTGACACATACCACCTACCTAAACATTGTTGCAGACCAAGTACACCCCTTCATGGCAACAGTATTCCATAATGGCAGTGGCCTCTTTCAGCAGTATAATGCTCCCTGCCACGCTGCTCAAATTGCTCAGGAATAGTTTGAGGAACATGACAAAGAGTTCAAGGTGTTGACCTTGCCTCCAAATTCCCCAGATCTCAATCCAATCAAGCATCTGTGGGACGTGTTGGAAAAACAAGTCTGATCCATGGAGGCCCCATGGAGGTCTTGGTGCCAGATACCACAGCACACCTTCAGAGGTCTTGTGGAGTCCAGGCCTCGATGGATCAGAGCTGTTTTGGAGGCACAAGGGGAACCTACACAAATGTTAGGCAGGTGGTTTTAATGTTATGGCTCATTGGTGTATGCCTACTGTACTAAAATATATCAAGAAAGGAAAGTTGGTCATAATCCTATTTTATTTCAAGCCACAATTACTCCACTCTCAGTATGCAGCAAGGTTGATCCCAGTGATTTTTCCTAGATCTTTCTATTGAATTGTCTAGCTAGGACAGTATGCCTCTATAGAAGAATGCTGCAGTAGCCTTTAGAGATGGATTTCCCATATATTTCTATTCCTATGCATTTACCCTGTGGATACTGGGTCATGATCAAAATTGTTATTTAAAATGTTGTGGAACACACACAGATCATACATAAATTGCAAGATGCTCTGTCTAATTCACTGTGGTCAGAATTCCAGCCTATGTCATTTCCACATAAAGAATTCTGGATATGTTTCACTTTCTGTGGAAGCACCTACTGAGCTAATAGTCTATCTAGTAACACTGACAATATCCACTGAAAAAAAGAAAACAACTTTCAAGGAGTTTCCAAATCATTAGCTGAACTAGACACTTACTAACTTAACATTACATATCTATTATTTTAACATTTACATGTAGTTTGGATACTGGACATGAATTTAAGTGCATTCTTTCTTAAGCATTAGAGATACTGTATAATGATCGTCTGTAGCATATAATTGCAACATTATATAATAGAAGCACCAAGGTCCTATGATTAATGTCATCTGAACAGGGTCATTATTCAAAATCTGGTGAAACAGGCACTGATCACATATAAATTTCAAGATTCATTTATTTATCTTCATTATGTGCTTTATCCTGGTCAGGGTCATGGTAGATCCCAAGACCAGTGAATGTAAGGTGGAAGTACTCCCTGAATAGGACGCCAGTCTATCACAATTCACCATGCGCGCGCACGCACACACACACACACACACACACACACACACACATTCATACACTCATTCACACCTAGCAACAATTTACTGTAGCCATTCATCCTACTGGCATGTTTTTGGGAGGTGAGACAAAACTGGAAAACCTAGAGAAATACAAGGATACCCACACAGATACGATTAGAACATGCAAAACTCAACACAGACAGTAAAGACTGTAGCTGTGAGGTAACGACACCACCTGCCGTGCCTCCATGCTGCCCTAAACTGCAAGATACTCTGTCTAATTCATTGTGGTCTACATTCCAGCTCACGTGATTTCCACAGAAATATCTTTTTTCATGACTTCTTTCATGCATCTATGGAGGATATCTGGTGTTGCCTGGAAAAAAAGGAGAACTTTCCAGGTACTTGCAAAACATCACGCAGCCAAAATAGATGCTTATCAGTTTAGCATTATACAACTATTTCATGAACATTTATGTTGGATACTGGACATGAATTTAAGTGTATTCTTTTTTCATAAGCATGTTTCCCTGTATATGTGGGATATAATGAAGCTATAATGCTGTAGCATATAACTGCAAAATTATGGCATAATGTACACTTCCTACTCATACTATAAACAGCGCCTAAGGGAAGATTCAGTGGTTAAAGCCGTGAGCCGAATAACAGTGATTGTATATGTGATTGTAGCAATTTATGCTAAAAACAGTCCTTAAAAAAATAATCACATATTCAACAGTGATTTTGTGATTCCACGCAAACTTCTTGCATTATGCATCGATATTTTTACTCAGCAATCGAGCAAGTTGTAGCTTTTTTTATACAGTGAATTCAGAGTTGGTATTATTGTGATTTGCCTACTTCTTGTGCACTTAAATGTGGAGTCACTGTCATACTTAAGATGCTTAAGATTTACTCCTACTTCTACCTATGAGTTTAAGAACACATTTTTTACTCATAACTATTAACTAATGTTTTTTTTTTTTTGGTCTTAACTAGACTTCGCATTTTTTTTCAGCAAATCTCAGAACCTTTATACATACCAGCCCAGGACTGTGCAGGGAGACACTATTGGGCCTTGAGCAAGACTCTTATTCCTCAACTGCTCATTTCTGTGCTGTATTCTGCCTTATGTGTACACTTTGAAGAAAAGCATCTGAATGTAAATATAGTAAAGCAATAACGTTACTTCCGAAACAACATGAGCTGAAGTGTTGTAGAAGACTTAAGATCAGAGTAATGCCTTACTAACGTTATACATCTGCAGTCAGCTAGTTTATTATTTGTTTCTTCATATTTTTCGTGCAACTGATGAATTAGTTGGCACAGTGGCCATGTGTGGGGTCAAGGACCGGATAAAATGTCTGAACACTAGGGATAGCTTGGTACAGGTTTAACAGCAGAGGAAACTAGGTCAGGGTTAAATGCCTATTTGCAGTTTAGGCTCTTGTGGAGTGACATGTAATGCACCAATAGCAACCTTCATGATTAATAGTAACTATAATAAATTGTACACTCTAGCATATTGACTCTGATAGTACAATTTAGAAATCAAAAAAGAAAAAGAAATATTTAGAAACTATACTCCATAATCCATCAATCTGCAACATCCATTTAAAAAAAATGTATTTACTTTATTATTACTGTGTTATGTTGGCCAATCTCTCTTTGTATTTCAGGGGGAAAAAAAACGTATTGCTTTCCACATTCTTCATCTATAATTTCTATTATTTTTGATATGCTGTAACTAGCTATATATTTAAATTGAAAATATATTCTCTTCATGATTAAACACTAGTGGATGGTGTGTTCATCTATCCTGGAGGCCACTGCATCTGTCGCCCTCCAAGGACATGAAGGTGCAGGTGATAGACAGACTGAGCCCCATGTTTCCCATCATTGATGACTGTAACATAAACACACAGGTCTGTTAGCTTCACACGATCACCACGAACAAAACCTAAAATTAAAATATATATCTAAAACATACATAATAGTAAGAATAATTCATTATGCTCAATACTACAAACATACCCAATCTGTATCCCTCACTTAATCCTTCTTTCTTTGCCAGTTTTCTTGCTACTATCAAGAGATGTCCAAGAAGCTGAAAGAAAAAAGAAAAAATATTAAGGCATTGATGTCTTCTGATTGAATGATACAAGGAAATTAAAGGATACAGCACAGAGAGACAAACCGGTGCATCGTCGTCATGAGCTTCACTTATCCTTGGGATAGGGGTTCTGGGAATAACCAGGAAATGCACAGGAGCCTGGGGACTGATGTCCCGAAATGCCAAACACTGAAAGAGACGTTACAGCATTGCATTGACTGAGGATCAAAAGAGGTTCAAAAGAAGAGGAAATAACATGAATTAAATGAATATGAAAAAGCCCCGTGTCATACTAACAGTAACAAGTATATGAAAATATGTTGCAAATCACTGAGAGGGTTCAGATGAACAATCAGACCAAAAACCAGTTTGCCATTATACATTTAAGGTGAACGCCTTCTTCCGAATATCACCCAGCTGCAAATTTTGACAAAATTTAAAACAGGAATAGGAGACAAAATGCAAGTGTTGTTTTTCTTTCAGCTGCTCCTGTTAGGGGTCACCACAGCGGATCATTGGCCTACATATTTGATTTCGCACCGTTTTTACGCTGGATGCCCTTCCTGACGCAACCCTCCCCAATTTTATCCGGGCTTGGGACCAGCACTGAAAGTGCTCTGTCTTGTGCAATCCCAGTGGCAGGGGAAGGTTGCCTGGCTCCAGGGACCCAGGAGAAATCAGCTGATCCCAACAGGTAAAATTTGAATTCTGAACAAATGATATTTGTTTTCACATTAGAGTGGCGCCACTGGTTCGATCTCAACTGCAAGTTACTATCTGTGTGGAGTTTGGCATGATCTCCCTGTGTCCGTGTTGGTTTCCTCCTACCTACATCTCTAGTTTCTAGGTGTAAATGTGTGTGTGTGTGTGTGTTTGTGTGTGCACGCCCTGTGCGTGCTCTGTAATAGACTGGCATTTTATCCGGGTTGTTTTCCTGTGTCATGCTCTGCTCCGGATCCACCACAACCCTGACAAGGATAAAGCAGTTACCGAAGATGAATCAATGAGTATTATGTACTGAGAAAAGTATAATGAGAAAAGTACACAGAAATATGTAGAGAAACATTGAGAATCTCTACCTCGCCAAGGACATTTAAGGTGAATGCCTTTTTTTTAAACCTCTGCCCAGCTGCAAATGTGCCAAAAGTGAAAAGGCAAAAAAAGGTCTTTCCTAATAGTTTTTAGCAACATCTGTTTTCACCTTTGCTTGTTGATCTTAATACCTTGGGAAGATAATTATCTCCTTATCTTATTTATGCAGTAAACATGTATAGGATTGCTGAAATAGCTGCCTATAAATAACACTGTAAAAAAAAAAAAAAAAAAAAAAAAAAAAAAAAAAAAAAAAAAAAAAAAAAAAAAAAAAAAAAAAAAAAAAAAAAAAAAAAAAAAAAAAAAAAAAAAAAAAAAAAAAAAAAAAAAAAAAAAAAAAAA
>CM040998.1:7696273-7712211 GCA_022985145.1 Pangasius djambal
ATAACTGATTCAACACACTGGTTAATTATGGAGTACAAGAATAGTTTAGACTGCATGAAAGGCAGGATATGTGTAGTGCAGGGGTGTCCCCCATTAGTAACTCTGATTTAAGAAGAGGTACCTAAAGGTGGAGGTTTGGCTAGAAAAGTGGTAGGTCTTCAACATGAAGTTTGCTTTTTGCCAACAAACCTTTTAAAACAAAAGTAACTTGTTCCTCTTTTCCCAAATAGCTGAAGACACATGAGTAATTTCCTAGATCACTGGCCGTGATATTAAAGCTGAAAAAAATGTAAAATAGTGTGATAATGTGTAACTGGCATTGGTCATTTCAAATATAGGACAGAAAAACAGTGTGTATCATATCAGGAGAATGCAGTCTGCTGGGCACGTTAAAAATACCTGTATACACACAAAACCTTTAAATGTACAATGTCTCAGATTACCTAAAGATCTAGCCATGCCACTAATGTTTTTTTCTTGTCTCTTAAAAACATGTGGTATGCTGATTTTGATTTTATTCTACTTGGAGAAGTTAAAATGTATAGTACATTGACAGAATAAATAAATTTATACATTTACAATCAACAGTTATTAGCCTAAATCACTGTTACAATCACCTAACACAGTCCTCAAAACATGAAATGAGTTTATAATGATGTAACTACCCAGAAGCAGATCTGGGCTCCTCACACTTGTATCTACATTAGTTAGTAAATAATTAATAGTAGGTACTGAGTAATAAGCTGGGAGTTTAAAGAGTTAATCCAATTCATACGTACATCTGTTTAAGGATATACTGTTCATTGTGCCTGTGAATAGTTTGCTGGGAGTTTTCAATTTCACTGCCATTTTTTCTCCAAAAGCCTGTTATGTTTGAAGGTTTACTTGGTATGTCAGTCAGGTTACACAAAAGCTCTATTTTTTGGGGTTTCAGGATTTCAAGCTCTTCAACGATGTCATGATTTTGACCTGTGTGTTGAAAGATTACAGACTTATGAGCAAAATATGCCTCTAGAGAGCAACAACAACAATGAATAATAATGAATTGTAAATTAAAAATACTTAAAAATATTTCATATTTAAGTCAAAAGTTACTTGAAATTCATAGAAGGATCTAAATAAGCGAAACAGTGTACCTTTATATTCTATAGTCCTACGTGATGTAACAAAATCGGTAGTCACTGGAGACGAGGTGGTCTCTTTATTAAACAAAGACACACACACACACACACACACACACACACACACACACAAAATGACGTTAGTCATTAGTCATAGTTAAAGGCAATTCACTGTAATTTCTCATTTCAAAATCAGTTGCAGAGTAATGAATCCAAGTAATTGTGTGTTAAGGGTAAATATTGTCAGTTAATTCTTAATGTAGTATAACTCATACACAGAGACATATCTGTTCACACACTTTTAACCTACTCCATTTAGAAGGTCATACCATCAGATACTAAAAACACATATACTGTACCTGAGTTCACACCTTGCCAGTACAGCAAAACAAAAAGCAAATGCATAGCATTCACATTACAGCTTCCCCAGCAGCTCCTCTGTGATTGAGGCATTTCAGTGGTTCCTTGTCCAATGCAGGGCTTGCAAGACTACAGCACCCCTGTACGTGTGCACACACGCATACACACACACTCACTCCGCCTCTCTCACACTCCTCCCCTCCTCTCTCTCTGCAGCCATGGTGACTCGGCAGCAGAGGGATCTGCTTGTTTTAAATAAATCATGAGGATGGAGACAGCCAGCCACAGCCTAGCTTGTATCAAATGATCCTGCAGCAAGCTCACGTCACGTAGCCTACGACTGAGCATAGAAGGAGTGTGTTGTGGGAGGTCCGTGAGGAATATTGGTGATTAATAACAAAGTCCAGATATATTTCTGATACCTATGGATTGATGTTTATATCTTACTCCACGATGGCCCCCAAAAATATTAAAGCGTTCAAAAATTTAACCTTACAATGTGGTTTGATTAAAATTGATAAATTCAACAAAGTATGCAGTTTTGGCATCAGAAGAGGTGAAGCTTGGTAGACTGATAAAAGGTGATGAACACAAATGTAGAGCTTATGAAATGTAATTAAATATAATACAATTTAATGTTAGAATGATAGTACAACAATATTACCTGTGGTGGATGAACTCCAAGGATGACCTTGAAGTTAAATAAATAAATAAATGAATGAATAAATAAATAAATAAATAAATAAATAACATTCTTTAATTAAAGTATTAGAATTTGATATATATATATATATATATATATGTATGTATGTATGTGTGTGTGTGTGTGTGTGTGTGTGTGTGTGTGTATATATATATATATATATATATATATATATATATATATATATATATATATATATATATATATATATATATATATATATATATATACATATTAATTATAAGCATCCCAGTTACTTTGCACTGGTCGAGCTACAAGAAATAAAAAAGGGGGAAATCACCTTCTTTGCAAATGCCAGAATTGATCTGATGTGAAAGAGTTCTACTGACAAATAAATTCATGCACAAACAAAAATGGTGTTTCTTTCAGCATGTTTTCAAACTATTTTCACATTTTGTCAGACACAAACCACAAATATTGCAAGTCATATACAAATATATACATGCATACAATTCAACAAGTTTGCCATGAGCATGAGTACGTGTGTGTGTCAGAGGAATTGAAATGGCCAGCACAGTCCATTGCAGGCTGAGATCATAAACAGCTCATAAAATAAAGGAAACCAGAACTATCTGTAGATGAGCAGAGTAATGAAGGCTGATGATGATGTCCTAAACTTGGATGTCTGGTCAGCATGAAGTTTTCACTCCAAATACACCAAAGGAGTTGCTTCAGCAATATAGTAAGGCAACTGTCCATAAACACAAAGAGGTAGTCACAGTACTTGATCAAGAGGTTTGAGGTTTGAGCTATAAACATAAAGGTTTCTCAAACAGGATTAGGATGAAGGTCACAGCCAACCACGAGGCAGCTTCAAACAGAACCTAGCACTTACTCTTCTACTTCCTGTTTTTATTTAATACAGGGTGAGCTACATGTGTCCCCCTAGTGGCTAGTATGAACATGAACATAACATATAACATGAATACATATATATACATATACATATAACATGAACATGAACATAACTCTGACAGACGGTGACTGTTACGATATATATACACTTGCTATGCATTTTAATAGGAACACCTGTACATTTATACGGTTATCCAATCAGTCAATCATGTGGCAGCAGCACAATGCATAAAATCATGCAGATACAGGTCAGACGCTTCAGATAATGTTCACATCAAACATCAGAATGGGGAAAAAGTGTGATCTCTGTGACTTTAACTGTGTCAGTTAAATGTTGGTGCCAGATGGGCTGGTTTGAGTATTTCGGAAACTGCTGATCTCCTGGGAATTTTACACACAAGAGTCCCTAGAGTTTACACAGAATGGTGCAAAAAACAAACACTGAGTGAGCGACAGTGACCACTGTGGGTGGAAACACCCTGCTGATAAGAGAGATCAGAGGAAAATGGCCTGATTGGTTCAAGCTGCCAGGAAGGATATAGTAACACATATAATCACTCTTTACAATTGTGCAGCAGCAGAAGACCACACTGGGTTCTACTCCTGTCACTGGTTGCACATTTGCACTATTTGTCCTTATAGTACACAATAATAGAAGGGATTTATTTATAATTGCACTATCCGTTGCACCCAGATGAGGATGGGTTCCCTTTTGAGCCTGGTTCCTCTCAAGGTTTCTTCCTCATATCATCTCAGGGAGTTTTCCTTGCCACTGTTGCCTCTGGCTTGATCATTAGGATAAATTTACATATTTACAGTATATTTTTTTAATCCATTAATTTCTGTAAAGCTGCTTTGTGACAATGTCCATTGTTAAAAGCACTATACAAATAAAATTGAATTGAATTGAATCTGATGCTATCATGGGCAGAAACTGGACAGTTGAAGATTAGAAAAAAAATCACCTGGTCTTTTTCCAGTCTTCAGCTGTCCAGTTTGGGTGAGTCTGTGTCCATGATAGACTCAGATTCTTGTTCTTGGCTGACAGGAGTGGAACCCAGTGTGGTCTTCTGCTGCTGTAGCCCATCCACCTCAATGTTTGACATGTCGTGCATTCTGAGATGCTTTTCTGCTCACCACGATTGTAAAGAGTGCTTACTTGAATTACTGTAGACTTCCTGTCAGGTCTGGTCGTTCTCCTCTGATCTTTCTCATCAGTAAGGTGTTTCAGCCTCCAGATCCTCCACTCACAGGATGGTTTTTGTTTTTCTGTGTAAGATCAAGAGACTATTGTGTGTGTGTGTGTGTGTGTGTGTGTGTGTGTGTGTGTGTGTGTGAAATTCCCAGGAGATCAGCAGTTTCTGAAATACTCAAACCAGCCCATCTGGCACCAACAACCATGCCTCAGTTAAAGTCTCAGAGATCAATTTTTTTCTTCATTGTGATGTTGGTGTGAATATGAACTGAAGCCCTTGCCCTGTATCTGTGTGATTTTATGCACTCTGCTGCTACATGATTGGCTGATTGGATAACTGCATAAATGAGCAGGTGAACAGGTGTGCCTATTGAAGTGGATGGTGAGTGTATACAAACAGGAAACAGGTGAAAGGAAAAGCCAGTGACTATTTTGTGTCCACTTTGTGTCACTGCAAATCGATACAAAGTTGTTATGACTGATCACCTTTATCCTATTCGAAAACTTTTTCATGCTGACGGGAGTTGTCTCTTCCAGGAGGACCGCCCCATCCACAAGGCACAATTGCTCACTGAATGGTTTGATGAGGATGAAAATTATGTGAATCATATGCAATGGCCTTCATAGTCACCAGATCTCAACCCAATTGAACTCCTGTGTCAGATTTTAGATAAGATAAGATAAGATAAGATAAGATAAGATAAGATAAGATAAGATGTATTAATCCCCGAAGGGAAATTCAGGTAGTCTTGTAGATAAGTAAGAAAGAAAGTAGTAAGAGTAGTAAAAAGTAGTGAGAGTAGTAGAAATTAGTGAGAGTAGTAAAGTAGTGAAGTAGTAAAGTAATGAGAGTAGTGATTAGTCATCTGCCATTGGCTAAGGTGTTGTAGAGCCTGATGGCAGTGGGGATGAAGGATCTCCTGCATCGTTCAGTCCTGCAGCGCAGTGAGGTGAGTCATCCACTGCAGCTGCTTCTCTGGTCCATCAGGGTGTTGTGTAGCAGATGGTCAGGGTATTCCAGAATGACCTCTAGCTTTTTCTGTGTGCATCTCTCCACCACGGCCTCCAGTGATTCAAACCTCATTCCAGTCACTGAAGAAGCTTTTTTGCACCAGTTTGGGTGTGGTAGACCAGTGGTTCCCAACCTTTATTCCTTGGGTCCCCCACATATATACATATATATGTGTGTGTGTATGTGTGTGTGTGTGTGACAATCTGAGCCCCCTCAACCCTCCTATGCGTATATATATATATATATATATATATATATATATATATATATATATATATATATATATATATATATATATATATATATATATATATATATAGTATATGTGTGTGTGTGTGTGTGTGTATATATATATATATATATATGCTACTCACACATGTACACGTATACAGTATATAGCTAATATAAATAAATAGTTAATAAATAATTTCAAGTTTTAATGACATTTTTGACATGAATACACAGAACATTTTCTTCTCTGTATTTTCAGGTTATTGTATGAACATACAGAATACTGAACATTATGAAAGAAACGTTAAACATTGACGTTACAATACTGTTATGTACTTGCATGGACAGATGTGTAAAAGAGAATCGTTAATAACATTTTATATGGTTTTAACATTTTAGCTGGTTTTAATTGCTGTATATATTATGACTCTTTTCTGTAGCACTTTGAGATTTTCTTTAAAATGTAAAGTGCTTTATAAATAAAATGTATTATTATTATATAAGAGATAATTGTTTTTTGACTGCCTTATTGTAAGCACATACAAAAATATTTTTATATAAAACTGTTAGTGGAACATTTTATGCATCTTTATTTGACCTCAAATCATATCAGCTCCCGCGACCCTCCTGTGAACTCTGGCGCCCCCCTCAGGGGGGCACGGACCCCAGGTTGGGAACCACTGTGGCAGACAGTACTCTCTACCACCATCATCAAAACACTAATTAAGGGAATATCTTTCGGAAGAATGGTGTTTATCCCTCTAGAACTGTTCCAGAGACTTCTATGCCTGTTATGGCTTCTATAGGATATGTTCCAAGGTGCACTGAAACTGTTCTGGAGGCCAAAACCCTACTGAGACACCCATCTGTACGTGCCCAGGATTAATAATGTATCATTACAGTACTGTACAGTTGGTGATTACTGTATTATTCTTATTCTTATAGGTATTAGTTTTATTCTGTGGCCAGCAATAACTTAATATTACTGAACTTAGGAACAATTATGTGATTATTAAAGATGAGGGTAATACAGGGTAATAACCCATTGAAGCCTATGAGTAAATGTAACACCCCTCTTCACTCATTTTCAGGGAGGAGTTGTATCTAATTAAGTTATCTATGTAATGTGCAACATTATATCTTAGATTTTTTTGATGGTGCTCATAGCATTGTAATAATTTTCAGAAATTCTTTCTGTCGTCCTTTTTAACAGATGCTGTAAAGACGATACTTTTTTTTATATACTATATATAAAAGTACAATGACAGCCTTACATGTGGCTGCTTACTCACTTATTCAGAATATGACATTTTAATAATGATATTCTAATTAATTATGCCATGTAGCATTTTTCACATGCAGCTTTCTTTATCAAAAACAATGCAAACATTTAGGGAAATACATATTAGACCTGTTATGTGCTCACCAGCAATACTTTGGTACAAATGGGCTAATTTATGCTTCTATTACATACATGCGTAAGGACTGTAAACCACTATCAAATTCAAAAATTATTCAAGATACACCATGTAATATTCTACAAGTGCATTCTGTGTAACAGAAAATATCACAACAGAAAATATTACAATTTATATATGACAGCTGATATTTAACTATATCACATAATCTATGACGTTTAACAAGTAAGTAAATATTTTCTTTCCCAGTTTTTGTCCCAGTCTCGCCAGTTCAAGGCAGGTTGTATAAATGTAAGCTGTCCATGAACCTATTCTGCATATCTTCAATGTCTTCAGTGGTTTCAATGGGCACACTGGGTAGACGCGTAATAGGTGAATATGAATTATTTTCATAGTGAAATGCATAATCATCAGGCTGAGAGTCGCCATAAGCCCCGGCGGCTCCTTGCAAGGGCTCACAGACGTGAAGGAAGGGGCTGCTGGACTGTGGGTAGTGGCAGGGGATCCCGTGGACAAGTAGTCGCTCGGCTCCTGGGCTTGGGCTCGGGCTGGTGGATGGGCTATGGGGCATGAGGCATGTCTGCTGACAGCTGTTCCTCCTGGTGGGCCGGTGCAGGTCCAACTTTGCTATTAGGGGCTTGCCGATATCCACCTCTTTGGTCCACTGTACCTGCTCATCTAGAGATGTAAATTCAGCCTGCAGACAGACAGTGAAGACCAGGTTCTCCTGTGGGTTGGGGAAAAAAATGGAAAAGTGCTTTTAGACCAGAACGTTGACTCAGTAAGAGTAATTCTTAAGGTGTATCTAGCCAATCTGAGTAATGAATAATGCATTCTTATTCAAAGAATAATTCAATCTAGCCACTAAGGTATATAACTAAGTATCTACTTTCAAACCCAAATCATAGGAGTCCTACCTTAAGCTTCTGTAGGGAACTGAGTCTGGTATAAAGGCAGTGCTGGGGAAGACTTCCTGAGAGCAGATAACTTCCTGTTTCCTCTGGGGTTTCCTTATTCATCATCTTAGGGTCGAGGTCCTGCAGGAGCAGATACAAATGCGTCACCATTTTCTGTTGCCTAAACTTTCACTGCTAAGCAGCTAAAGACATGAAACAACTTTTAATTTACATCTCAAGAAGGAATTATCTTGTGGAAGGAATGTCCTGAGACATCATCCATATACTCACTGAAAGGTTGATGAGGTGAGCCTGACACGAGGACATCTCCTCTGGCTTCTTTACAATGTTGGTGTAGATGACCAGCACATTGGAGAACTCGGCCGCAAAGCCCATCTTTAGATGCACGCCACATTCAAAGTCCAGAGTCATGCTTTCTGGTAGCTCTGGAGTGCAATAAAAACAAAGAATGAACAGATTCTACAGAATATATATAATATTTTTTCTGCCAGCATTTCCACCATGGACAACTCATCTGTCTTACAACACAGTAGCCTTCTCATGATTTGATGACAGGTTTTTTTTTTGTCAATAAGTTACCGTGTGCTTTAGCCCAGAGGAGGCTGTGAGCTTGGACCACGTCTGAACACTCTCCAGGCAGGATAGAGTCAGTCAGGGAGCGTCTCTCTGACAGGCTGCTGCGGATCTCAAGAGCCTGTTTCCCCTTAGTGGGATCAAACTGGCCCATGTCTACAACACAACCCAACAACACATGAAGACTTACACTGGTGCTTTTCGCTAAGTATGACTGCCAGTATAACAGTCATATATCAGTCCAATATTACCAAGATTTTTTGCATCAGTTATTGATTTCTGTCAGGTAGTGTTTTTAATTTAAAAAGCATAAACCAATCCTGGCTATCATCTTGCCATTACATGCTTGCGGATTGGTCAGAAGGGACTACGATGATGCCACAGCCACCCATGGTCAGGAGCTCAAGAGAGCAAAACTGGACGTGCTCTCAGGGAGGGAGGGAGGGGCGGCATACTCTCTCTCCCCTATCAATCAAAGTGAGACTAGCCAATCATGGGTGTCTGTGAACTCATGCATGTGGAAGTGGGCAAATAGCGCTTTCCTCCGAGTGTGTTATGCCACCCCCCTGACGCTGCATGAGCATATGTCTTGGAGGAAGCATGTGATATCCCTCGCCCTCCCTAGTTGGTAGCTGTCGAGTGAGAGTGGAGAGCTGCCATGACTAAATTAGAGAGAAAATTGGGGGAAAATCCAATTAAACATAAAAGTGTTGTTATTTTAACAAAGAAAACCACGTAATTGTTGATATGGTGAAGTAAGGAGACATTCATTTGACATTTATGGAAGGAATTCCCAGTGTCCGTGTTGTAACAGTGAGTAAGTTTTCCACCATGAAAAAAAATTCTTCGGGACAGAGGACTTTGTGTCTTCTGATTTCTCAGTAAATGTTTATTTTGTGTTTTACTAACTTCAAAAGAGAGAAAAAAGAAAGGCTGATGAGGGAACGACTACTCATAGCTGCTATAGTGTAAGTGATAATAGGAACCAACTGTCTCGTTGATGTTCGACAACATTAAATGTAACTATAAATGGTTAAAAAGTATGACATGTCACTCATTAATAAATTAAAAATTGTAATCGTTGGCAAATTGCTGTGGTATAAGAGGAATAAATGCTTCAAGGTTGTAATGGCCCTCTGCAGCATGTCAAGCTGAAGTACACTACCTGGTTGCTGACCAGCACACACTGTCATGTTTTATTTCTTCCAAATGAAAGGTTATTTACTGCAGTGAAAATGTACAGTATATAGTAAGATCTCCACACCCTCTGCCACGCTGTCCAGGAGAACAGTAATTTTTTCATCTTCCAGGAGGCGCTCTTTTAGAAACTTGATGAAGACGCCATTGGTGAGTCCGCTGGAGCTTAACTCAAAAGCTTCTGCATCTTGACAGCTTCAGTGGTAAGATATTATTACAATTAGGTTTTCTGAACTAGGTTTTCTGCATTTATGACAAAAAAATGACAAACAGATGGCTTTAAACCTGACACTTACGTAGCATAACCAAACACGATGTTGGCTGTGACCTTGAGCATAACATTTGGCATGTCCTTATCATGAACGTTTCTGAAAGCACATTTACAGCATTTATAGTATTGAAAGATGAAACTTTATGAGCATTATTAATTAGCCTTTATATGTGCTTCATAAACATATTTCTACAAAATTCTACAAATTACAGCTTACCTTTTCCTGCACATATCAAGGAGGAAGACATTGAGACCAGTCTCTTTTTCCTGCATCAGTTTCAGAATGCTTTGCACGCACAAGCAGTTTGCTGATCGGTACGGATTTGGGGCATCAACCGGCACCATGAAGCTATTTCCAAAGTTCTCATAACCATGTCCAGCGTAGTACAACAAGCCTGTGAAAAGGAACATATTTTTGACCATCAGTGTACCTGAATAATGGAGAGCTGAGAAACTGTACCTTAGTTTAGCCCAGGACTCGTTAGGCAATGCCTTCATACATATTTTACAACTTTTGTGTGAGGTTGCAGTACCATAAACGCCTTTGTGCAGCAGGGAGAGAAACTCCTCTACGGCGTTGCGCATCTCTGACTCAGTCAGGTCCAGCAGTGAGACCACTTTAAAGTTGAGCTGTCGAAGCAGGTTGGTGAGGTCGTACACATCCACCATGGGCGCCTTCAGCTGAGGGTGGTTCTGATACGACATGTTCCCTATCAGCAAGGCCACTTTGTCTGTGGCTGTGACAAAAAAAACAAAAGGTGTTCAAATTGTGCAAAGAAGTACTTTGTGTAAGTGGCATTATTACAGGTTCCATGACCAGCCTTATAACCCTTCTCCATTTCACACTTTTTATTAATTAAAAAATGACACAATCTTTATACAGGGTGTCCCAAAGGTCTCCATACATAGGGGAAATTACAACTTTTTAGCAAAATGTCTTCCAAAATTTGGTAGTTTATATTATATGTTTTTTTCAGATAGCCTTTAAGAACGCCTTTGACAAAAGAAAAACGGATTGAAATCATTCTCATGGCTGGATCAGGAAGCTGTCGCAAGGTTGTGATGGACTTTAACAAGAAACATGAAGCAAGGACTCATCAGACACGACACCGTTGCCAACCCGGGAGCTGAGGCTGGGAGAGGCGACTGTGTGTTTGCAAAGAA
This sequence comes from Pangasius djambal, assembly GCA_022985145.1. NCBI lineage: Eukaryota > Metazoa > Chordata > Actinopteri > Siluriformes > Pangasiidae > Pangasius > Pangasius djambal. The sequence goes on from CM040998.1 coordinate 7,707,312, forward strand.
ATGGCAATGATGCAGAGGATGTTTTGTAAATAAAGTTACATTTTGCTAAAAAGTGTTAATTCCCCCTAGGCATGGAGACTCTTGGGACACCCTGTAGTTAGATTTGTTGTGAAATGTCTAAGGAACAAATATGTTCCTGTTATAACAGCTATAAACAGCTATCCCCTCACCACCCTCTCTTTTTTTTAGTAAACAACTTAATAGCTAAAGTTAATAAGACAAAAACGTGCAGCACTGACACTGGAGACTCCTTCCACAAATGTGTAATAAACAGAATGCATCACCATATAAACCGTTATGTGTTTTTCTTAAACGACACATTTTTAACGCATCTATTATTGGTCTAATGTGGACCTAAGGATTTCACTATACAGGTGTCTGTCAATTAGCTGTTACTATAGAAATGATAACGTCCAATCAGAGTCAAACATTCAACAGTGCTGTGGTATAAATGATATTTAATACCTGTTATCATTAACGGAATATCATTCCATTAAAAAAAAAATCTAATATTTTATATTTTCTATGTTTAAATCTCAGGAACTAGCCAAATTAGTTTGGTTTTTAGGAACTAATATCATTTACAAAAGGCATACATGCTGCTAAATTAGAATGTGGACTGAGTTTCTGTGTTACCCACCGTAAGGCTTCTCGAGACTGTTATCTGAAAATGAAACCCACAGAAACACAATTATAAAAAAAAAAATCACTAAATATGAGTGCAGGTTTTGAGGAACCAGTCTATTATTGTAGAAGTGAAAACACTTACACTGTCCCAAGGCTATGAAGTCATCTGTTAAAAAAAAAATTGAATTTGAATTTGAATATGAAATAGCTCAATATGAACTGATATAAGGTGATCCCAGTGAGAGAAGCAAAGCAGGAAAAGATGAACAACTAACATCCCAAACTAACAGCCCATATCAGAAACCCTAAACATTTCAAAGACATGCAAATCTGATTTCTTGTCTTATTAACTTGCTGATTTCATTAACTGAAAACCTTTCACTGCAAGAGAGTGGAGAACAGGAAAGTATGCAAATACAACAAGATGAATGATAAAGTGTTACCCAATGTTTTCCTGCTTTCTTATCTCACTTTTCTTTCTTTTTTTTTTTTTTTAAGAAAATAATGTAACTAGTACACTCTTAGAAAAAAAAGGATTCTTTTAGGGTGTTCTGGACAGCTGAGGATTCTTATGTATGTATATATATACATACACACACAATATATTTACAATATATTTTTTGCGAATCCATTTATTTCTGTTTGTTAAAAGTGCTATACAAATAAAAATTGAATTGAATTAAAGAGGTTCTACTTGGCACCCTCGCTGCTGGAGAAGCACTGTGTTGTGAGGTTCTTTCAGGGTTTCCACAGAGGAACAAACCACAGAATGCTTAAAACATCTAGATGTTTTGTTTTTTTTCTAAGAGCGTCATATTTGCATGCACTGAAAGTGTGAACGAAATGAGAGACTAAAAGAATCCAAAGTTGAAAGAACCATATTTCAGGTTTGGTACATGCACACACACACACACACACACACACACAGATGCCTATTCCTCACCACCATATCCTGCTTTTTGAACGGAGGCTCAGCTCCATAGTGGGGCGTTTTACTGGCTGGTGGGGCCTACCTCCATCCCAACAGTCAGCAGAAGAATATGAAAAGAGTGTTGACAAGAGTATTGAAAAAAAAAAAAAGCACCAAGTATGTGTGGATTAGAACTGGTTTCACAGACGTCCAGATTCAGATTGGGTGAATGGAGTAAACGCCCAAAATCCCCAGAGAGAGAGGAAGGAGGGACATTATGTTTTACTAAATACCTTCAGAGCATTCCGTTGCCCCAGAAAACTGGAAGGTTGTCCTTGGCCCTTTTACTTCAGAATAAGAGCAGTTACTTGAGGACTGAACTCTATTAAGCTGATGATAGGGCTATGATGTAATAGCCCATATTAGCTTTACTAATCACTTTAAATCAGCGTGATAGGTATTTCGAAGCTGCCATACCTACAAGGATGTCTACTTCATTACTCCAGGTCCGCTCATTGTTGCAGGAGATTTCACAGCGATATCTTCCCTGGTGCTCCAACATCAAATATGGGATCTAATCCAACAAACAAGAATTTTTCCCAATCAACTGATTACTTACATGTTATAACAAAGCCTTTAACTGAGAAAAATAGTGACACTATATATGCAATAATGCAGAACCTGCACACTTGCAGAATCTGCATTACACTGCATATAATACGCAATTATACGCGTAATACCCGTAATTATGGATACGTAATACCCAGCAGATTTGCTTCACATTAGCTACTGAGCCACAAACCTCTAGGAAAGCCAGACACAAGCATATGTAAAGGAAGCCTATGTGTATGTGCATGCTCTTTATTCATCTCTTACACTGAGTTTCCTCTTGGTGGCATTCTTTAAAGGAGCCCCATTTCTGTACCACTGGTAGCGTGGCAGCGGTTTTCCCACAGCTCCACATTGCAGATGCAGAGCATCTCCCACGAGCAAAGACTGAGGCTTGGGCTGTATCACCACTCTTAGTCTTCCCTCAGAAGGAATAGACATCAACCCTTAAAGAAAAAACTCATAGATTACTATACAGACATTCATTTGTTTTTTTTTTGGGGTGAGCTTTCAACGTAATATTTACATTTGTTGTAATTAGCCTCTGAACATAGGCACCAACTTATGAAATTCATTGGTGACAAATTTGTGATGTCAGACAATTTAAGACATAACTAATAATTACATAACTAATAATTACACAACTAGCTTCAGAAGCAAAAAGACCTGATGTTTTCTCACTAAGAAATGAGATGTCAGATAAAATGCATACGCACAAAACAATCTAGTGGGAAATACTTGTGCATAAATGCAGTGTGTTTCCGTCTGCTAGTGTCAGACTAAGCAAAACAATCTATATAGAAACCATCTATATGTGCGCGGTGACGTTCTATTTCTAATTATTACGTTCTAATTTGTAGCAGCCAAACAGGTCTCACAATCTGATCTAGGAGCTGCGAGCACAAACTAAAAAAAAAAAAAAAAAAACCCAACATAATAATTAAAAAAAAAGGATAATGATTTTTCTCACATTTTTCTCACATATTGTTAAAGGTATATACTGACATGTTACATGTTACCATAAAGTGTGTACTATTTCACTATACTATTGAGGAGGTCAGTATGCAGTTTGGGACACAACCTTTACATTCCTAGCTGCCACTGAAAATGAATGACTTACAGAAGATGTGAACAGGTTGTATAGTGGATCCAAAATGTACATTACAACCTGTGATAGTGCCTGTACTACACGCAAGCAGGTTTCATCCTTACCAAAGCGAATCTGTTTAAATGAGCTCAAATATATATCTGAAATATTAAGGGTTCTTGAGCCAAAGAACGCTCACTGAGCTGCCACCTGTGCCTCCTTATTTGTATTTAGTATAGTATAGTACAGTATAGCATAGTGTACTATACTATACTACAGTATAATATAGTAATAGTATTCTTCTGCTCTTGTTGTGTAGTCTACATATTCTGTATAGGCAATTAAACTAGCAAAAGGGAATTCTTTATTCTGTACCAAAGAACATCTCCTAACCGTGAAAAGCAATCAAGGTGCTTACCATATGCTGGCATGACATCCAGCACATCCACCTGAACCCAGTGGCTAAACTCAAAGGCGTCACCGCAGTTCACCCTGCAGATGTAGAAGCCAGCGTCTCTCAGCTGGACAGGACTCAGCACAAGGTCTGACGAAGAACTACCAGGAACCTAAAGGAATTAAATACCAAAAAAAATTGAAAACCATGATTGCAAATTTGTAAGAATGTAACTGAAGGTAGCCAAATGACATAAAAAGTTATGGTTAACTTTTTGCAGTACAAAATCCAATAAAATTCCTCTCATTCAACACGACATCTATTAAAACTGTACTTGTGACTCTTAACCATGCAAAAAGCAGTATACCATCCCATTTTGCTGCTGTATTACCCTCATCAAAGCATTATGACTCTTTTGTTTTGGTATTTATCAGATAAAATTTTATAATGCCTTGTGCTGTCTGCAATGCGATAAGGATATATGTGTGTAAACATGTCATATACTGCACTTCTGTCATTTCCAACTCTGGTATACATTTGGTGAAGAAAAGCTTTCTGAGTTTATTTCTCATTCAATCCCACATACGTATTTTGTTTAATAGAACACTCCTAAATATTTCCTCTAGTAATGTACCTCTTCTTTTGCCTTGAACCACTGGTACTGCATGATGGAGCCCGAGGTGGCGGCAGCATAGCAGCTGAGGCGAACGCTGTGTCCAACTATCACAGCCACAGACTGAGGCTGGATGAGGATTTGAATCCCTGTTGACATCCATTATAAATATTCATAAGCAAAGGCTGAACAGACTGATGTAGTTTACTTCCACTATAACGTTTTATAAGTAAAGTTAAAATGGCAAATTAGTGTCAGATTTAGAGTTTGAGAGCATTTGTACTTTATGATCATGTGAGTGGACACAGGACACAAACTGTCTTAAAGCCCTCTAATACTGTGACTCTGATGTCACTAACAACCTACAGAGTTGGTTTGTTTACCATGTGCATATCAGTGTTAGATCAATATTGACCTTTACAATCATTTGAATTGTACTGTGTGATTTCTACTGGAAATTTTCCTCAGACCACACGCCAACAAACTAATGTTACTGAGATATATAAAAATATATATCCATCCTCTGTACCACTTATCCTACACAAGTCATGGGGAGCCTGGAGCCTACCCCAGGAGACTCGGGGCACAAGGCAGGGGACACCCTGGAGAGAGGTGCATGCTAACCGCTAAGCCACGATGCCCCATATATATATATATATA
>CM040998.1:7714721-7761887 GCA_022985145.1 Pangasius djambal
AAAACAGCAGCACTTCGATGCTGGGCCCTGAAGGTTTAGAGAATTTGAAGTCACTGCGCTCAGCTAAGGACGGAAACGATTCGGTGTGTAGTTTATCCTAAGATGACGGAAAAAAATCTCAAACACATCCTAAACGCAAAACCGAAAAGACCAGCCATTGGTCGAGCTATGAACGAGTTGGTTTTAAATAACACAATCACCCGAAACTAGTCCGAGAAAGGGGGAAACAAAACGCCTAACCCTGCTACACGTTAGCAGTCCACAGGTGAAACACTGCTGCTGTTTGCTTGCACGGGTCGAGGTGGGGAAATCCACTTCGCCTCAGAACATGGCACAGTCCCAAATAGCTCGCTATTCGCCATAAGGGTGCACTACCTAGGCTGCAGAAACCATTATTCCATTTCCCTTCGTAGTGCACTTATAGAGAAACTAAGCAACCGTTTGTGATCGGGCCTCTGTATGCGTGTTAAATTTCCACTTCCTGATCTTTGACTCTCTGACGAAGGTGTATCTCTACTCAAGCCCCAGGATCCTTCAAACACTAGGTACAAATAAAGCATAAGAGACTAAAGAACTCTATGCATTTTACAGCAGTTAATGTTTTAATACATGTTTTATATAAAGCATAAGAGACTAAAGAACTCTATGCATTTTACAGCAGTTAATGTTTTAATACATGTTTTATATTTAGCATAGGGGAATGCTACTCATCATATGGGTTGCACTTAACATCTATAACTTTCTAAAAAAAACTTTGTCAAAATTTCTCAAAATAATTTATTTCCCCCCTCAAGTTTGTGGGCGTTGCTAATTTGCATATTCATAGAATCAGTATAGAATCAGAGATAAATAAGCAATTAAACTAACATAATAAGTAGGATTAATAATCTATGCCAAGAAGGAAGTATAATGGAATAGAGATATGAAAGAATAGGTACATACATTTATGCATTATTGTACAGATGATACAACTATATAATGTCCCTGCTGAAAACTCCAGCTTGGTCTGACTGGCTACCAGCTGCCAAAACACAGGTCGAGCTGGTCAAACTGGTGCAGCCGAGGAGCGAAATTTCACCTACACTTAAGCTATAGACCAAGGGTTTCCGATCCTCTATGGAAAGGGCCGCTGCGCATGCAGGGTTTCATTCCTACCAAGCAGAAGCCATACCTGAGTCTACTCTACTAAAGCCAAGCCCAGCTGATTAAACAGGTCATTTTAAAACAATCGATTACAGACAGATTTCTTTTAGCTTTCAATCACTATATCAGATAGTCAGAAGTTTAAAGTGAGAGTGAGTGAAGTGACGTGTAGCCAAGCATGGTGACCCATACTCAAAATTTGTGCTCTGCATTTAACCCATCCAAGTGCACACACACACAGTAGTGAACACACACCCGGAGCCTTGCTCAAGGGACTCACCTCAGTTGTGGTAGTGAGGGTGGAAGGGAGCACTGGTCATTCACTCTCCCCACCTACAATCCCTGCTAGACCTGCTAGACCTGAGCCTCAAACCCACACCCTTCAGGTTACAAGGCCGACTCTCTAACCATTAGGCCACGACTGCCCCCATACATACAAGTTGAATGAAGGTTCCAGAAATTGATGTAATGATTTTTATAAGCTTAACAAGTTAATTAGGATTGCACCTTTGGCTGCAAACAGGCCTGTCTTTAGAGGCACTGCCTTTTTGCCCTTGATACGACAGGAAGACATAAGCCAAAATTGTGGACCTTCACAAGACTGTTTCTTTTTTAGGAGCAATTTCCAAACAACTGAAGGTACCACAAGCATCTGTACAAACAATTGTATGCAAATATAAAAATCTCAGGTCTGTCAGGAGGAATGGGCAAAAATTCCCAGCTAAGAAATATGAGAAGCTTGTGGCATTTGATTCAAAGTCAAGCAATTAAAAGACTGCGCCAACAAATACAAAACTTTATTGATTTATTCATGACCCACTGAAAATCTGATATAGTGAATTAAATCTGAAAAAAAAAACTGTCTTATATTATTTTAAAATGACCTCTTATGGAAATAAAGTAGATATCCTAATTGACTTAGCACAGGAAATGTATGGTAACATGAAATATGTGGAGTTGTGAAAAATGGAGTTCGAATGTCTTTAGCCTATAGGTGTATGTAAACATTTGGTCTCAACTGTAGACCATCTTTGCCAGCTAGTAAGTTAATCTCTAGCTTCCGTATTACTTTAAATTAAATTAAATTGATCAATACATGTGGCAGATTTTCTAAATGCATTAACTGCCTAAAATAATGGTAACATTTTGCATTAAGAGTAGCTAATTTATAGCTTATTATCCTGTTATTTATCCACTGACTAATGAATAAGTTTTAGTTACCAGTACATAATAAATACTTAATATTTAGCAGTTAATCACAGAGTACACCATGATCTGACATTTCAGCTTATGCTTACCACTTAAATAGCCCACTGATTAACTAACTGACATGCATGTTTGCCCATAAAGAGAAGTAACTTGGCAATTTACTAATACATATGAATGAATCCTGTTCATTAAGCTAAAGAAATGTTGATACCACAGCTACATTTTTCCTCCTTTCAGTGGATATTACAGGTACTAATAAACATACAGTACAGTGATTTATTTGGGTTTGCATTGGTTTACCAGGGTTCTGAAAAAAAAAAGATTTTTTATTTATTCAATGACAATGTGCTGTGTAGATATAAGTCCGTCCCTGTGCATGTGTAGTAAATGTGGGTTAAATGCAGCTGGGTGGGACAGTAAAGGATTATTTCAGGACAGGACTGTAGGTGTCGCTTTTGTCTCGTTTTCGTTTTGTCGCCTACTTTGTCCCCACTTCCTTCTTCAGGACTCCACAGTGGGTAAAAAGCTCCCACTGATTTCTATTTCGTCCTGTCAGCATGTAGCGTCTCACACACACACACACACACACACACACACACGGCAGTTCACTGGCTTTTACAGAAGCTACAGCTGGATACTGGGGGATTTACATAACCACGGTAAACTCGAATTTTATATTGCATAATGTCAAAATTTTAATGTGTAAATATGGCTCAGTTTATTTTCCCTCCTATCAGCAGTTGTGAAGTGTGCTTTCATTTGCTATTATTATGTATCATGCAAGTTGGAAATGAATGTAAATGTATGATCTAAATGTGTGTAAATATATAATGGTTGTAAATATATAATGGTAGTTGTTTCCTCATGTGTTATTAATACTCCTGGGACATGAGTGTTTGAAGTCCTTTTGTTAGCTGGCTTTTTCATGTGGGTTTTTTGTTTGTTTTGTTTTCCGCACACCTATATTACTATAATAATGCTGTAATAATAGTAGTACTATACGTGGTTTCATAAGTATTTAAGTGTTTATTATGCGATCATTTCATTGTAACAAATGATTATGTGTGTAGCAATGGAATTTTCAACAAGGCAAAAATATATAAGTGTCAGGTGTCCACATTTTTGTTTTTTTTTAAATGTATTGTTAGTAGAATTCTCACCTGTAAAAGACTATGTAGACATTGTGTAGGCTACTTGATCATCTACTACCCAGATTTTTGACAAGTATTTCAGCTTAGTCATTATTAAATGTAAATTAGGGGTTCTCTAAATTTTATGAGGCCATGAACCCCTTAACTGTAAGTAATTTTTTTTTTAAAATCTCATAACAACATAATGCTATAAACCCATAACAACATGCTATATTTGATTAGTTGAACATAATCCAACTAATCAAATATAGCATTGTTATTTAAATATTTACAATCATATCCTGGCTACTGATTGGCACCTTAGCAATTGTATTGCTGTGCACATTTTTTAATATCAAAATTGTCATTAGATTCAAGCTGACATTATTTATCGACCGCCTTTCTTTTTGAGTTATTGAGGTTTGGATCAAACCCATTAAGTTCAAGTGAACAGTCAAGTTGGCTAATATAAAACTTAATAATAAATAAATAAATAAATAATTTTAATGGTAGTTTGTGATTTCCACCACTGTCACAAAATAAGGAAACAGGTTCCCCTGGTTATGCCCTGCAGGTCCCCATATCCCACTTTGAGAACCCTGGACTTAAATGACAAATTACCATGCTAGAACATCTTTGCTGGGTGAAATTTATTATTATTATTATTATTATTATTATTATTATTATTATTATTATTATTATTTAGAAAATTCAAACTAGAATGCTCTACTGTATCATCCTGGTATTAATAATAGATTTTCTCACTGAATTTTCCAGTGTGAACACACTACTCATACTAATAGCTTATTACATAAAGTAAGCAATTTGAGACGTAGCTTCTTTCTGTTCCCAAATTAATCAAGACTATGGGGCTCTGTCCCAAACCACAAACTACCATACTAAATTGTAGATCATACTACTGTTTTTTTAATAGTTAGAATATATTATATAATAGTTTCACAGGCTACTTAGTACATGGTTTTGCCCATACCTACTGTGGCACACTTTTATATGTTAGGTGTGCATCACAATATAAACATATGTTTATAAAATCATGCGATGTCTGTGATTACAGACAACCAACAGACAATGTCTTTTGGAGGGCTTGAGGTTAGTCCTGGCTCACCCAAGCTACTTGTAAATGTTGCCCTGCTCTTCTCTTCTGTATGAGCCAAAGAGCCCTAAATAATTAGTGCCAAGATGTGGTAAATAATTCACACCTTTTTAAAGATGAATGCTCACTCACACATTTGATTATTTGAGAAGCAACAGAAGATCTGTGAGTATGTGCATGTGAAAGAGAGACAGGGTGACATAATTTTGTTGTGTAAATGTTAATTGACGTCAGGTTATTAGGCGGCTGTCTGTGCCTTTGGCTGAAAACACTGAGTTTACATGACAAATGTATACACCATGATGTCAAGTATGGAAGAGGAGAAAATCCTTCTGCTTCCAGTCTATGAGAACTGCTCCATTGACCTGGGCACACGGTGTGACCACTTAGACATGCCACTGTTTTACAAACCTGTGAGCTGAAGATAGAAAGCTATTATGATTAAATGTTTCCAAGCAGAGTGTTAAATTTAAATTGTACTTTACTTCCTCCTCAGGATAAACAAGTATTACATTTTTTTTTTAAAGACTGCATATGATTTGTTTTAACATTTCTTTAGCCTCTGATATTTTGTCCAGACAGAATTAGCTAAATCAGTTTACAAATATACACTCACCGAGCACTTTATTAGGAACACTAGACTAATACTGGGTCTTTCCTCTCAAAACAGCCTCAGTTTTTCATGGCATGGATTCCACAAGCTGTTGGAAACATTCCTTTGAGATTCTGACACTGTATCATGCAATTTCTGTAGATTTTTCAAGTGCACTTTCATGCTGCAAATCTCCTGTTCTAGCACATCCCAAAGGTGTTCTATGGGAAGGCCACTGAAGAGCATTGAACTCATTGTCATGTTCAGGAAACCAGTTTGAGATGACTTTTGTTTTGTGACATGGTGCATTATCATGCTGGAAGTAGCCAATAGGAGATGGATAAATTGTGGCCATGAAGGAATGCACATGGTCAGGAACAATACTCAAATAGGTTGTGGCATTCAAGTGATGATTGATTGGTATTAATGGTCCAAAGTGTGCCGAGAAAACGAGAGTCATCAGACCGAGGACATGTTTTTCCAGTCTTCAACTGTCCAGTTTTGGTGAGCCTTTGCCCACTGCAGCCTCAGCTTTCTGTTCTTGGCTGACAGACGTGGAACCCAACTTGGTCTTCTGCTGTTGTAGCCCTTGCGCCTCAAGGTTCAAAGTGTTGTGCATTCTGAGATGCTTTTCTGCTCACCACAGTTGTACAGAGTGGTAGTCTAATTTACTGTAGCCTTTCTGTCAGCTCAAACCAAACTGGCCATTCTGTGCTGACCTCTCTCAGGGCAACAAGGCATTTCTGTCCACAGAAGTGCCGCTCACTGGATCACATTTTTTTCCCCATTCTGATGGTTGATTTTAACATTCCCTGAAGCTGCTGGCTCGTATCTGCTAGTTTTTAATGCCTTGCACTGCTGTCACATCATTGGCTGATTAGATAATGAGTAAGTGTACAGTTGTTCCTAATAAAGTGTTCTGTGAGTGTATATTTGCTGGCCATCAGTGATTAGCTGTTGTATAACATTTCTGAAAATCATTGGGGGGGAAAATGCAGTTTTCTAGGCCATCTTTCACAGGCCTGTAAGATTATTCTGTAACTTTTTCCATAAAGGAGGCCATACCTCTGGGCTTTCCATACCTCCATTGCCTTTGCCTATACAACAGACTTGGACATTTCCATGCACCCATGAACATTAACATTACATTTTACATTTATGGCATTTGGCAGACACCCTTATCCAGAGCGACTTACAATTATCTCATTTATACAACTGAGCAGTTGAAGGTTAAGGACCTTGCTCAAGGGCCCAGCAGTGGCAGCTTGGTGGTGCTGGGATTTGAACTCTCAACCACATCAAAAATGATCAGAAGTCCAATGTCTTAACCACTGAGCTACCATTTCCCTGTAGACTCAGTTCCCCATAAACTCAGCAAGTTTTATAAGGGAAAGTTTTAAAAGTTTTCACTTTTTCATCCAAAGCAGATTACTGTAGATTGACAGATTTGAATATTTCTTTTTCAGTTGTATCAATATATAAATAGATAACCCTTATACACCCATTGATTCATGCACCTGGCAGCACAGCAATGCATAAAATCATTCAGATGTAGGTCAAGAGCTTTAGTTAATGTTCACATCAAACATTAGAATGGTGAAAAATGTGATCTCCTGGTAATTTCACAGATAACAGTCTCTAAAGTTCACACAGAATGGCGGGAAAAACAAAAAACATCCAGTGAGCGGCAGTTGTGAGGGCAGAAACGCCTTGTTGAAGAGAGAGGTCAGCGGAGATTGGCCAGACTGGTTTGAGCTGACGGGAAGGTTAAGGTAACTCAGTAACCACTCTGTACATCCGTACTGAGCAGAAAAGCAACTCAGAATGCACATGTTGGGTCTTGAGGCAGATGGGCTGCAACAGCAAAAGACCACAGCAGGTTTTACTCCTGTAGCCAAGAACGGGAATCTGAGGCTACTGTGGGCACAGGCTCACCAAAACTGGACAGTTGAAGATCTTCATCCACTCATTAAATGGTTCTTGTTTTTTGCACTCATTCTGATGTTTGATGTGAGCATTAACTGGAGCTCCCTGTCCAGGCTGTCCCCTGCCTTGTGCCCCCAGTCCCTTGGGATATTCTCCAGGCTACTTCTTGACCCTGTGTAGAATAAGTGGTGTAGAATGGATGGATGGATAATTGGCTGATTAGATCATTGTTTGGCTGATTAGATCATTGCTTGAATGTACAGGTGTACAGTGAGTGTACATACTTGTTTGATACCTTAACAATGTTGCACAAGTCCCCCCACTCGAACTTTTCCACATTTGTGTTACAATCTGGAGCAGGACTATATTAGTCTACATAAAACAGGCCATAATATTGAAGTGTGGGGAAAAATCAATATAGTTACTCTTGGCCTCTTGGTTGCTTCTCTAACTAAGTCTCTGTTTACCCAGTCACTGTTTTTGGTGGATGGCATGTCCTAGAAAAAATTGAGTTGTTTTTTTTTTAAAACATGGAGTTAATTGTGTTCTGCATTCATAATCTGGGATATTTTTTTATAACAAAACCCTGAATGATTCTTTTTTTTTTTTCAGACATTTTGATGACATTTTGTCTGTTTAGGTATGTCCTCTAACAAACTCTGTGTTCTTGATTGATGACATACAATCCCAATTAAGCCCATTTCAATTCCAGGTTGTAACACTACAAGGGGTTGAATATTTATGCAAGGCACTGTACATGCATTATAAATTCCCATAATGCAACTTTTATCAAAGGAGTTTTTATTGTGCAAGAATAGCACAATGCCACAGCTATACAGTAAGTACTACTATCACTCATGGCTAATTATTATATAATTATTATAATTATTATATAATACATATATATAAATCCAACAAGCAAATTTCTTTATTGTTGTCAATGAAAAGTGCCCCCCAGGCTTATCTCAAGCCAAATTGCAGTGGTGTTTACACATGCTAAATGCTTGTTTTCCACTAGTAGACTGATATTTGGTGTCAAAACAGTCCTGCTGAGCTGGTGATGTGCTCCATGTAGACACCTCCTCAACTTGGCGAGCGTCTGTGTCTCAGCTGGGCCTCAAGCAACATGCAGAGTGACGCTTCACGAGTCCTGGCTGCAGTGTTCCTACTTTACTGGATTCCACCTTGTGTGTGTGAGTGACAGTTTTTAACAAGCAGCAAAGGAGGTTAAAATGCATAGATCAGAAATGCAAGATTTGCATTTATACAGATGAGTGTATCTGTTAATAACGGATTTGCTGTGTGAGCTGACGCAGCATACACTCGTATGTTGCTTGCTGCCTGAAAAACTTTCTTCATATTTCAAATGGAAATGGAGTAAATTGGATTGGATGTGTTGTGCATAAACCATGCAGGGCTGCTCACAGTACAGACAGGAATATGGTGTCATTGGATTTTAAAAAGCAAATCAAAATCTATTGCCAATTTTCTTGTCGGTGATGGATGTCAAAGGCAAAGTCAAAGCATATGGCTTTCATTGTGGCTCTGCAGCAACACATGATGAAAAGTGAGCAGTAACATATAATGAATTTGGACTTTAATATAGAAACCTGAAATCAGAGGTTTGGCAAATTGCCAACAAATGATCTACGATGTCCTTTAAAAAATAATACAGTATTAAGCGAACTTTGTGTATGATCAAAAATAACAATTTAGACAGACAGCTCATAATGCATTTTAAAAGTAATTTAATACATTAATGGAAAAGTCTTTGGTTCATTTGCTACTATAATCTACATTTACCAGATGTTTTACATACCTGACTTCCTGATTTCAAGTGTGGAAACTACTTGAGTAATTGTATTTTGTTACTGAACTTATGTACTATTTTGAAACATTTGTTTTAGAGTTGCAAATGTCTTGTTACACATCTATTTTTTTTCTTAGTAAGATGTTCATGATTCATACACAATGGGCTGTCACATATGTACCCCATGTTAAAAAAAAAAAATACATATATATATATATATATATATATATAGAAAGAGAGAGAGAGAGAGAGAGAGAGAGGCTATAATTTGCCATCAAATCTAAAGAATTGTGCTGAATTTGGTAAATTAGCTAGATTTGTAATTTACCTAGTTAATACCTAGTTAGGTTTTGTAAATTAGCTTGTTAAATAAGCTAACTGATTACTTTTTTAATTAGCTTGTTAACTTAGTTAGCTAGTTAAGTGTTATACATTTGTTAAGTTGCTAATATGCCTTATCTTTCATTCCAAACCGAGTTATTATAGGCATATTAGTGACAAACCAATTTCTAGGTTTGTCTGAGTCAGATGAACTTGTGATCAGTTCTACTCGAGTATGTTTAAATGTAGATACTTTTTGACTTTCACGCAAGTCGATTTCTGCATCTACACTTCTCCCTGTAATGTAAGATTAAAAGTAGAAGTGAGATTATGAGTAAGACCCATACTTTTGTCTGTACTTTGCCTGATTGTAACTGCACTGTATGTTGGGGTTGCACAGGTCACTCAACACCAGGACGACCCAAACTCACAGGTTGTCGATCTCCTGATAAGGAGACCTTCAGCTGCTGGTGGGAGCCTGGCTCAACTGGTGGACTGCCAACTACTCACCGTCTATTCTACAGAAAAGAGAGGTAAGAGGGTTACATTTTAAATTTTACTCAGTCTGCAATTCAGACTGCTCCTTAATTATTTACCTTAATCTTCTCACAATTCGGGTGGTCTTGACAATTTGCATATTGTCTATGGTCCCACTTTTCACCCCAAACATAAATAATGGTTGTTGATTTTGATGGGCATTCCCGTATTTAATGTTTAAACATGGATCGTGAATGTTTTTGCCTCTTACGGCGGTAAACCATGGCAGCCCTCAGGACACATTTGATAATAACATGCCCAGTACCAGCACAGGAATTATAACCTGCATACATGATAATTGTGTACAGAACCAATTTTATTAAAAGCATATCTTCACATGATGTTTTTCAATACATGTTAACATGGCATGTTGCAAAAACCTTCTTTTAAATGTTTAATAAATGCTCACTTCGGTACAAGTATGCATCTTGTCACCTGACATTTAAAATAAAATACTTTTTTACTCTCAGTTGAATATTAATCTCTTTGATTTTGCAGATCTGAAAAGGTCTTTGAATGTCCAGACTACCACAGCGCAGGGAACAACTCATGTTTCTTTGACAAAGCCCACACATCCATATGGATCTTTTATAATATCACAGTCATGGCGTCTAATCGCTACGGCAACACCTTTTCTGAGCCAGTAGAAGTGGATGTCATGGATATTGGTAAGTTCATTTTGTGTGCATGTGTGTGTAGATGGGAATTTAGTATAGCACTCGAATCAGTTAATCCTGTTAAAGTATCCAGCATTTACATAATAAAGTGTGATGTATTAACATCTCCAGGGCATTGCTTTTATAATTTCTAAAAAAAAAAAAAAAAAATTGCCACTTCAGTCAAGCTGGGCCTACCACAGGGAAAAAAACACAAAAAAAATTCTATATGCTTTTGAGACAATTTGAGACTCATTGACTGTTTTGTAAGCAGGCTGCAATAACCATTGAATTCTGTGTACTGAAACTTTAGAAAAAGAATATAGTCTTTTTCAATCTGGTGCATAAAGTAGCATGTCATTGCACCTTTGAATGAATGTATTTTGATTCACGTTTCTCTTGGATAACCCACATTATAACACAGTGCAGTTGAATTCTCGATAGGTCAGAAGGTGTTGATTCATTTTCTATAAGTTATGGCACGGACAGTAGTTCGGGTTGTAAAGCAAATCACAGGTTATATCGATGCACTTCTATTTAAGCGATATCGCAGTTATACTGAAAACTTTATATTGTATAATAATGATTTGTACATTCCTGTTAAACGTGCTGTAGTAACCGTTTAAAGCTATCGCTAGAATTGGAATTTTATGTGCCAAACACAGACGAGTGGAGTGATACAAGCAGTGAAATGTCCCAGCATGGTTATACTAAATATAAGCACGCTCAGAACGCCACATATCCAATCGAAATTAGTGGATTGAAACTGTTGTAGAATATGTAGAATATAATTTAAATGAAAAAAAAAGTATGAAGTGTTTTTTCTTTAATAAAGAAAATGTTAGAAAATAAATGGTAAATTGCTGTGGTGTAAGAGGAGTAAAACACTTCGGGACATGCTGTTAGTGTAAAATAATCAGCTTTGGGGTGGTAACAGTAACTCCAGGTTGTGTTGGGCCGCATCACACCACCCTTTTCCTCGAACAACATGTCTGTCATATTTTATTCCTTAATTAATGTTACATAAACATTGAGTGCTGTAACTATTGTGAGTGCAATGATCACTGGAAAGAGAGTGATGGTGTTACATATATACATACATACATACACACACACACACACTGTATATTCATTATAGTACTACAGTACATGTAATCAATTAGTGTGTGTACAAAATTAGAACCACAATGACAAATATGAGTTGGAATAAGTACAAATAATACAATTAAATTCATCCTAGTCAGAGAAATGTAATTACTGTGGATGAAAACAGTGGCATTTAGTTATTGACCATTGGCTATTTAACAAAGTCTATAGGCCTTTTTATGGCTTCCTCATTAATATTGTTATGTTTCATGCAGTCCAGCCTTACTCGCCAGAAAACATGACTTTGACTCTAATGGGACTGAAGGACAACCCGTATTTTCTGGTGAAGTGGGAGGCCCCGCATGACATCGACACTCGTTCAGGCTGGGTTACTCTCAAATATGACGTGCGAGTAAAACAGGAGCATAGGGGCCAGAAGCAAGTCAGTGATTGGGAGGTGTGTCCCAAATATTCAAAATCGTGCCGTAATGGCATTGCAACTTCCTGTAGTTTAATGTAATTTCATTTTAATTAAATCACAATATTAACATTATTTGCAATTATGCTCAGTGAGTTTTTTTTTTCTCTTTTGATTGAAGCAAATGGATGAATTGGACCTGAATGTTTGTTTTATAGGTGTACAATGTTGGTAAGCAAAAGGAACTAAGTATCTTCAGTCCCAAACCTGGAGGAAATTATACTATACAAGTGCGCTGTAAACTAGACCAAGGCCTGTGGAGTGAGTGGACTCTTCCAAAGTTCATCCAAATGCCAAACAGTAAGAGCTGAGCACTATCTGACACACTAGTTCTGTTTTTATTCATGCTGAGATCTAAGACACCTTCTATCTGACCTAAGGATGGTAGACAAAATATATCTCACAGAACAGCACTGTAAAATGTCCTTGCTTAGCATATCTGACACAATGCAGACCCACACTGAATACTGTTACTCTGATGTTGAACACATTGACGTTCCAAGAAATGTCTCTTATTGCCAGACTCATTTAGCTAATCCTGATTCTGACCGTTCCTACAGGTTTGCTTAAATATTTGTAATTTGCATGTCATTAATGGAATCAGACTTGATTCTATTCGCTTTATTGCAGACGCAGGAAAAGAGAAGCCAGTTTTCATCTTCATAGCTATTATTAGTGCATTCATTGCCTTGGTCACTGTTGGAATATTAACAGCCAAAAGAAAACAGTAAGCATTACACAATTCTTTTTTCCCTTCAAAACTAATTCATACTGTATACAGTTACAAGATTTATGTTGTTCTATGGATATGTATACACAAGATAAATTCTCAGTGCAACCTAATAACTAACTCATAAGCATATAGAGACAACAACAGCACTTATACACACCTTGAAATAGTTTGCAATCTTTTTACCTTGTGACTCTTTATTATTGCAGTCTCAGACCTGGACACTTTTTTAATGTTTAAAGGAATAGGTCTGAATTACTTCTTAACTGAAGTGTAACCAGTCAACCAAGCTATTATTTGAGGTCATACCGTTTTTATAGTTTTGACCTTCAGGTGCAAGGTTGACTTGCTAACAGTCACGAAAGCTGAAGGTCTTCAATTCACATTATCACAGATTTTTTAAGTTAAGTAATACAGCTTGAAAAACACAAATGCATTAGTATAGCTGGCAATTTCACACAACATTATTCAATGCAGAACTGTATCCTCACATACTGTGTTTTCTGGCTCTAATACAAAGCAACTAAAGCAAACAATGAAACCAAAAACCGTCTTGGTTGATCAAACACACTTGGCATAAGAGGGAAATAATGTAAATTTATGGTCAAAACTTTCATTTAAGTTAATGTTTTGCTTTTTCTCTCCTCCAGTGTTAAGCATTTCTTACTGCCCCCTGTTCCAGGACCAAAGATCAAAGGCTTTGATAGCCAACTTTTAAAGGTAGTACAAAATCTCCAAAGCATACATTCAATATCAGTGTAGCTTCATAAACATTGATAGCTTCTATTCCGACTGATAAAACATCATAGAACCTTTTATATTCTGGCGTTTTAAAACTATTAAAACTGGCTGAACAATAAACATACGGCCCAATTTAATGGATTTTGGGATACCAGTGTATCTGATTACAAATTCACATTTTCAAGGTGGCATTAAATGACATGCATTAGCACACAAGCATTAAATTATTTAACTAGGGAAAGACTAACGATGTGTTTAAAACCTTAAATGTGTTAAAACCCATTAAAACCCCCCATTCTCTTTGACTTTTGCTGGTATGTTTTTATATTTTAAAATGTAGACTACCGAGTTTTAAAAAGCTCAGGGACACGTCACAACTGGAGTTAATGTTAATGTGGTGGTACTGTCTAGCCAGTAATAATAATCAGGCAAATTATGGGGGAGTGAAGGAAATTAAGCAAAGTTCAGGGAATGTAATAATAGCATGGCACAATGGTGACTTGATTTTTAAGCATTTCTCTGTAAAGCAGGCGAGCTCATTGTTCACTGCTATGTATATAAATGTACAGTATATGCATACATTTGCTATTAAAGCAATATTTTATTTTATTTTATTTTATTTTATTAGGCTTCACTGTATTATATGTTTTTGCAAGAACAAAATGATGATATTTTGACATACAAAAAATATTGAAATCTTATGGTCTGGCCACTCGTTTTTTATTAGTTCTAAGAACAGAAGCATCATATTTTAATGATATCAATGTTGAGAACTGTATCATAACATCTAAGCTAATTGGTACTGTTTATACATTTTTAATCCCATTTTACAGTATGCTTGGGGTATAATGCTAATGATATAACTATTACAGATCTATCACTGTATGCTGTCATGTATTGTATTTTTATATATAGAGAGAGATAGATAGATAGATAGATTGTCACAGGTCTAATGTTAAATAAGTTCATAGCACAAAATCATATATTACGTTCTATCATTCACAGACAGTAAAGCCAGAAGATATATTCTGTACCTTCAACTTCCAGGGCATCCTTCCAGCGCCAGAGTGTCCTGACAAGGTGGAGTATCTAGTGGTGCTTGACAGTGAGGAAGACGGTGAGAATCCTGGAAGTAAAGCTTGTGAGGAACGACAAGTGACAGACCAGAACACATCCGATCGGAAGACATGGAATAATCCTAACATCACTGATCACACTGATAAATGGAAACTACCAGCACACAACTGTCAAGATTCCGATCCTGAATCTACAGCTTTAAACACATCCCAGCACTCAAATCATTTCAGCACATGCAGCGTGCTTCAGCATAAACCTGACATTTACCAAAATGGCCCTTGGGTCATATGTCACAGAAACATGGCATGGAGCTCTCAGACAAGCTGTACATGCAGCGTTGAGGAGAATGAAGTCAGCGCCACTCTTGATGGACTGATGGAGTGTGCTGAGCAAAAGCAGAGGGCAGACTGTAAGCAGAAGCTCACAATAGAACAAGAGGAAGACTACAGTAAAGTCAGTGGGATTTACAGAGAAACTGTCCTTGTGATTCAAAAAGACAGCAGCCCTGTTCAGAGACACAAAAAGCGGAACAATGATGATCCAAGCAAAAAGATCAAGACTGAAATCACTTCCTCAGTTAAAGATTCCACAGATACTCAGGAATACGTGGCTACATTGTAGGATACGTTTTGAACTGGGAACTCTGAGATTTGGCCCATGATCCAAATTCAGACTTTTTTATTACTTAGCTGGTACAACTCTGTGAATGTTTCTGTGCATTGTTATTAGTAGTACAAATGGTACTAATACTTGTACTTTGATCGGTCCTGCCACAGACAACCTTTGCTTTGTTACCAACAGACTTTGAATGAAAAACGGATCTATCCACATACCTACACCGTATCTACATCTACAGATCTAAAATACCAGCCTAGAACAAAAAGTGTCAGCACATAAATATTAACTGTAGGTTTAAACCTACAGACCACCACTGGGACCAAATCAGCACTTTTAAATTGTACCAGTTTAAAACACTAATTTAACAGCTACATATTTAGTGATAGTGTTTTAAACTAAGTCCCAAATACCAAGTACGGCAGCAGTAGCAAATCTGCTCATGTTTTGCACAGTAAGTGGGGTAATTTTATTAGCTCTCTTATCAGTGGTGTCAACCATTATTAATTATGCCTCAAATCTGATTGGTCAGAAGGTGTTGATTAAGTTTCTAAAACAGCAGTTCAATAGTAGTACCAGCTGTAATTCAAATCACAGGTTTATATTAATGTGTTTGTTCTAATGCGTTATCTTTTCTTTAGTAACAGAGAACAAGAACACCACACCATCTCAGACTCAATGCATCCATTCTCTGTACCACTTATCCTACACAGGGTCGTGGGGTAACCTAGAGCCTATCCCAGGGGACTCGGGGCACAAGGTGGGGGGACATCAACCCATCATCGTGTGCCAACCCATCGCAGGGCACAGTCACACACATACTACAGACAATTTAGTGATATCATCCAGCCTACAACACGTCTTTGCACTGGGGGAGGAAACTGGAGTACCCAGAGGAAAACCCCGAAGCACGGGGAGAACATGCAAACTCCACACACACACAGGGCGGAGGTGGGGTTTGAAACCCCCAGCCCCCGGAGATGCGAGTCAAATATAAATATCTAATTGTTGATATTAGGGAGGAGACGATTATTTAACATTTATGGAAGGACTCTCCAGTGTCAGTGCTTTGTAACTGCACTTTCTGTTTTCAACAGAAACATCAACATCACAAGCAGAGTATTTATTTTTGTTTGCCTTATTAACTTATTAAGAAAAAGCGAGCGAGGCTGGGGAGCGAATGACTGTTTATAGCTGCTGTAACATAAGTGATAACGGGGAGTAAATTGTCTTGCAGACATTCCACAACATTAAAGGTAATTATATACTGATAAAACATATGGCATGTTGTTAATTAAATTGTAAACATTGGAAAATTGCTGTGATTTAAGAGGAAAAACACTTCAGGCATACCCATCGTGGTTTATTCCTTAACTCCTCACTGAGGAGTTTTGTGAGTTGCTTTGTGAGTTTGCTTTTTTATTCCATCAACTACTTAATACTCACGTTTCCTCTCTCTGGTAGATTTACGGTCCTATCCCCAGGGTGTTTACCCAAAATAGCTACACATGCCTGACTAATGTGCATGCCTTGTGCAAACACATAATAAATCTGTGAAAATACATAGGCTTAAATTTTGTAGTATGGTCTTCACTACCATGAAAGAATAAAAGTTTTTTAGAGAAATAAGAGTACAACATTTTTCCAGCCAATGAATTATTGCCACCCCTGGTAATACAGTGCACCGGCATAATATATCCATAATCAGTTTTAATAAGCAGCCACCCTGGTGTTCAAGCTTTGCTAGTTATACAGGAAAAGGTGCTAGAGGATGTAAGGATAATACAGACGGACATGTTAAAAATACGTTTTACAGTTTGGATATGACTTTGTTACAGCCAGTAATAATAATGATGTTATTAAACACACATATCTAGTGCATTTTGTGACTCAGAACAGCATGAATTCACCCGTGCATGGATTCTACAAGGTACTGGATGTACAAGACAGAAATCATTGCATTGCGGTTTTACACAAAAAAAAAATCCTCAATAATGTTGCTATCAGAGGACAGAACAGGCCACTGAATCAATGAAAAACTCACTGCCATGTTTTCTGAAATCTTGTGACTTCCTTGGAGTGTTATCTTCCTTGGAAGTGTCCATTTGAGTGTGGACTTGACGTGACTGTTGCTTGTTGCTGCCCATGTTAATTTTCAGGCATGAAATGTGGTTCTGATATTTGTCAGTGGGTGTTAGGAGCCTTAATGTGTGCCAGGGAAACATTGCTGCACCATCACCTTACCAGTACCTGCTGGTACTCTTCTCACCAAACAGGCTCCATGGACTCTTAGGCTGCATTCAACGTACCTCGGATGTGGGAAGTGGGATCCCAGAATGAATTCATTTTGTGACCTCTGTGCATTTGAGCTACAAAGTGAGAAAAAAAATTGGATGCCTCCAAGTTCATCTTTTGTTATCAACAAGCTAGCCAGCTGACTGTGATGAGTATCACAGATGATGTATATTCTCCTCCTGAAAACAGCAGAAGTGAATATGTCTGTATGTTGATTGATCTAAAGCAAGTACTTGTATATACAGTGTAACTCATTTAAAGGTAAGAGGTGCCATTTTGTTTACTGTTCATGCTGTGAGCAGCCATGTTGATTTGACAATCACTTGCTGAACTCGGGGTTGAGTGGACCATCCCGTGTCCCTGAGCAGGAATTTCGAGTTGAGGGGGCATTTTGTGTTTTTTGACAGTTGGAGACTGGAAATTACAAGTTACGACTTTTAGCTAAATGCAGCATTACTACTTGCACCAAATTTTGAACTTTGCATGGTGCAAAAAGAACCTGGGTTCATCTGACACCTCAATGGTTCAGTTTTAATGCTCCTTTGCCTACTAGACATGCGTTTTTAGCACCTGACATGCTTCAACTGCTGTAACACATCTAAGTTGATGAGCTAAGTTCACAGCATGGTCTGGACAATAATAGAACTTTTATTGGCCAGTGCCACCAGTTGATGATGCAGAGAACATGGTGCAACGGTGACCAGACGGTGTCCAGCAGACATATACTGCTCCCTGGAACACCCAAAGCTGATTTATACATTTGGAGAAAGAAATTCAGATTCATACAAGACATACAAGATTCATACAATGACATTAATATGCTTCTGGAAAAAATAAAAAGATGTGCAACTTGTTTTAACTAAATATTTTAATGGGACTTGAAAACAAGTGGCTCATTGGCTACATTACTTTAGAGGCAGTGATATTTCGTTTTAATGTCTAAGACATTTAATGTCTAAGAGTGCAAATTTGTAAACATTTAAATCAGTAAAAATATTAATGATCATGCGATCTGTGACTGTTTAATTAATTCACAATTAGGGGTGTAACGATATGGTGCATCATATAATTCGATACAGGTCTCTCGATTCAATACATCTGTGTATTGAAAAATACATTCAACACGCTGCATAATAAAGTAGACTATTTCTCATAAAAGAATCTTAGATTAAGTGAAGTGTAATAAACATTTCAACTTAAGCCCACACTCCCTCCTCTGAAAAAAAAAAATAGCTTCCACTTTATCTAAAATCAAATGGGGCTATGAGTGTTTAAAAATAAAGCGCACTTCTCCTAAGCACACTATTTTTCACTAGCTAATACACTTAATTGCGTACTAACACGTTACGTCGAGAAAAGCAGTGAAGGCTGTGAAAATTCCCCCAGGTCTCCTATATGAGCACTTTGGCTTCCCTGTAAGTTACAACGCTGACGGACAGGAAGTTGTGGACTGCAGAATATGTGCACAATACACCAATGTTATTACTACAAACACATCTGAGATTATCCTTCCGTGTCAGTGGTGGAGAACGCAGGATTCAAAAACATGGCTAGTGCTAAAGAGAGCCACTTGCCTTTGACTGACAGCATAACAAGCTAACAGCATGGGAAATTTAAGACACGCCCACTTGAGAGTCATACCAGCTTGGCCAAACAGCTAATGTTTAATTAGACATGTTTTAATTTTGTTACCTTCTAATTCGCAGCTTTTGTTTTAATATATGCTGCGAAGACTCTGCATGGATGACACATAAACTGTCATTATTTAGACTGCAATAATGTTGAATGTTCTAATGGAATGGAAACCTAAGGCACATGTTCACGCAATGCTTACATTTGCTGTATTGAATACGTATCATATTGAGACGTCACCATAATCGCATCGAATTAGAATTTTGTGCGTCGTTACACCCCTATTCACAATGCAATAAATCTTTATTCAATTAGAGAAATGATCAACTTCCTCCAACGTCATTCAGATGGTTGTCAATCTGTGCTGATGGTCACTGAAGCGAAGTGCTCCTCGAAAGGCAGGAACTTGTGGTTGTAGTCTTTCTCCAGCATTTTCTTCCAAACTTTAACTAAAACAATACACAAGGACACGGACTATAAGCAAAATATTTTTTTACAAATAGTTTTTGCAATTCTTCTCAAGTGCCCCTTGCTGCAGAACCAAAAGTCCAGGGGGTGGGGTCAGACCTTATCCAGCTCGTCCTACCTGGGCAGAGTCGATCCAAAAGTTTAATGTTTCAGGCTGGATACGTGGGTTAGGTATGTTGTTCCATGTTGTAAAGCATTTCATAGTTTCATAGAGGTTAGAGGTTAGGGGTTAGGGGTAGGGTTATAGGAGGAGTTGGATCAGGTCCAGCCCTAGCCCTTGAACTTTTGGTTCTGCAGCAAGGACTAGCTAATTTTACTAAATCTTACTGTATTCTGGTTCTTCTGTCTCCGGGGTGTCTAATGGTGGCTCCATATGCTGCTGTGTCTCATTCTCTTCTCCTGGCTGCTCCTGTGAACTCACTTCAAGGTTGGTGATCAGCACTTCATAGGCTTTCCTTGCCTGTGATGTGAGCTCAATCATTTTGTGGTAATGGTCCTGTGTGGGTGACAAGACAAACTGGTACACTTTCCCAATACTTTCCCTGCTGTGACCCTTAAGTCCTAAATTCCTATGTAGATTTTAATGCCTGAGGATCTGAGTCGGGTGTGTTAGCGAAGCATAAGAACGCTACATAAAAGATGTAGCGTAAGCATAGGATGCTCCACAGAAGTGCTTGGGAGGCAAAATAGGGAAACACTGATGCATTTAACGCACATTTCAGGCAACTGAGAGGAACAAGCATTATTACTTTGGCTGTTTTAGAAACTCACTTCAGAGTAACAGGTAACTGACCTTATTCTGTCTAATACAGTTTATGAAATATTTACTATTTATATATTTGTCACCAAATGACTCCGTAAAACCCACCCAATTCTTTTAGACCACCGATACATCAGGTCTCACAGGACTTCAGGACTCTGCAAATCCATTTACATTACACTTCTCATAAACATGTTTAATAAACAGCAAGAGCAGACTTTTCTAACTATGTACACTTTATAAAGACAGAAACATGCAATATAAGAATATTCAGATTATTAACTGTATGCCTTAAGGCTTGGTTTAGCACTTGACCAACGCTAGTGTAAGCATTTCTGCATCTATATGATACATATCATAGGCCCAGTTACACAGATATGTTTACATGAAATGTCTTTCAGCAACACTTAAATTGTACATTTTGTCTAGACAATGATTTATTTTACAGGAAAGAGGAACGAGACTACCATGGCTAACTGTACTGAAATGGAAGCAGGATATAAGCTCCCATACCTGTGCTCCGTCATAGTTGAAGATGCCCACCAGACTGACAGGAACAGCTTTGTTCACACAGCGACCCAAAGCCTTCCTTGACAAGGCAAAGACGAAGGGAACACCTTGTTCCCAACATGTATCAATGATTGTGTGAAGAGCCTCATCGAGACCACCTGCACAGGAAAAACACAGTGTGTGAATGTCTTTAGAGTCCATACACTGATGGGAAATGAGTGTATAGACTCTTAAGACATTATTTACATTAATGTTATTTACATTAATGCTTCAGTGAGTGATTCTGCAAATGTAGTTAAGCTACACAGAAGGTTATCTGAAATTTAGACTACTAGGAAAGACCCCATATGTACAATCTAACAAACATAACGCAATTATGAGCAAAAATACATCTGTCACATGATAACTGTTTATTGATGCCCCCAACACCTGCCATTATTAATATAATAACTTCCATTATTAGTAGGTGTGGATTCAGTACAGAGAGATCTGTCAAGAGTTTTGGCTGTTGTAATCTCACATATGCTATAGATGCAGCAGATAGAGAATATGTTGTAAAAGTACTGGAGTATCTTAAGAGAAGTGATAGGTTCACAAACTGGGCATAAAAGAGTATCACCACATCACTTTCTGATCTATACACATACACTAAACAGGTCTGTGTCCCCCCATACCTTTGGACTGTACACGTTCACAGTTGGGAGAGATGATGACACACTTGACTTTCCTGAGCTTCAGGTGTTTCAGCACCTCCCTGAGACCCATGACCAGCCGCCTCTTCATCCTGGCCTTCATGGGATCTTTCTGGTAAAGCCGGTCCTGGAACCTCACCAGCTCCTTCAGCAGAGTGGTCACACACTCATCTACGTCCTTACTTAGCATCTGGCTGCAGTAGCTGTTAAAGTTAAGATTAAAAAAATATATATATATCTGGTCAGATATTTAGGTCAGATAGTCCTTTAAATATTGAAACTCTACTGGGTTTCATGCCTTAGCCTGACATTTGTGAAGAATTCAATTTTTTCCCCTTACTCTCTGAATTTCCTGCTATGGATTTTTGGATGATTGGGGCTGGAATTTGAATTCAAGTTCTTAGACGGTGCATTTTCTTCTGCAAGGTTCTTCAGGTCTTCAGGTGAACCTGTTCGATCAGCCTCCTCAGCACCACTTTGGTCACCTTACATCAAAATGAACCCACAGGTCGTCAATGCTCTTAGTCCTAATGATTCCTTTAAGATGAATAGCAATAGTCGAAATCTAAATCTTAATTTTAGATAGACACACAGAATGGCATGTGTAGAGTACATGAAGACATGAATACTTGTTGGTTCATGACACTGCTGCGCCGAACTGCTCTCAGAAAGATCCTCACTGGCTTGTGGCTCTTGACTGACTTCACTAGTCATTCGCGTTGGATCTCTTTCTTCTAGCAAGCGATTCTGTTTCCTTTCTTCTCTCTCCTTCAAAATGACCTGTGCAACAGCCAGTACATGCGATGTGTAATTGTGTTGTATGGTATATAAAAGACCTTATAGGTCCTTTAGACTGTTAAATAAATAAACGACTATAAATAACTTACTCTTTTAAGAGGCGTAGGCTTTTTAGCTTTAGGAACCTCTCGCTGTTTTCCCTTTTTCACTAAAGGGCAGGTGGAATCCAAAGGGTTGTGTGCTATCCTCTCTTGCTGCCATGAATGCTTCTTTTGAGCTGCCGGGTCCTTGTGGACAACTGGTAGTGCTCCTCCCACTGAAATTAACACGGAGGCAATAGCAAACTTTAAGCATAACGGTAAATTACTGAAGTTAATTATAAGCTAAACTATTCAAACAGTATTCCAAGAATAGCCCCACTTTACCTAACAGTTACAGAAATAATTCCATTACTTGTAAAGGGTGTGCAAACACTCTCAAACGTTTATCAAACGGCTCTCTTTACAGAAATACCTGAAAGGGTTAGTGGTTTAACATCTTGTCTGGACTTTTGAGACTGTTGTTTCTGCTCCAGAACTGCCAGCATGTTCCCAAGATCAAGCTGAACAAGTGCCTTGCTCTTCTTCTGACCTACTGGCTGGTGATCAGATATAATATAATGTGACATGAATACAACACCAAACAATTTTTGATAATTTATTGGGGCCATTGAGTTTTATTCCTGAAGTGTGTGTGTGTGTTTTTTATTATCATTAGAATTAAACTGACATTATGCACATTATACTTGTTAAACCATTCAATTAAAGTGACTAATAACCATAAGTACAAGATAATAAATATAATAAATTTGACAAATGCTAGGTTGTGATTTCTCCCACTGTAACAAAATTAAAAAATAATAATAATAATAAAATAAAATCTCAGAACACTCTTTAATGAGAACTAAGGTTGTTAGAGATTAGATAATAAGCAGCAAAGCATAAAGTATATTGTATGAAATATCTTAAACCATATAGCAAGTTAATAGAAGAATGAACATCAGTAAGCATATTTTCTGCCAACACATGGTCATTAATTAATCACAGCAAATAACAGATGACTGAATTGCAGTTGGAAAATGTAATTACTGTAGGGACTCTTTCATTCTCTCTTTTCACGCTGGATATTTTGTTTTAGTTTTCTTTGTATTAGTTTCTGAATGGAGTGTCTCTGTACGCACGATTAAAGATTTCATCAACCCATTAAATTTAGTCGTTAGATTTATACCTTGTGTGTTAGAAAATCTTCCATGTATACCATCTACAGTGGCTCAAGTAGTAATAAATCCGGTTCCAACCTGCACTTTCTTTGAAGAGGCAGACCCAGACTTTACATCAGCAGCTTTGCTTTTGTTTATATTCTCCGATTGCAGAACTGACCCATCTTTCTCAGGTATCCCAGTATCCTCCTGTGTAACGGAGACAAAACGTGAAGACCAAACAAAGCCATCGTGTCAATATCATCTTACTTTAAAAAGGCATTACCTGTATTCCGGGATTTGACAAATGCCTCTGTCCTTTGCTTGGGTTAACAGAAGCAGAACAGAGATCCGGAAACTCCTCTTCATCCTAAAGACAAAATGATATTAGTAAAGTCTCTCCACTGCTTTCTAGTTTAAAGTTCAACTGGTGTCACTAACACACACACACAAAAAAAAAAATCTCGTGTCAAATCAGAAAGCATGAAATAACAATACAGTGAAACATACGTGTCTTTTAAAGCTTGAGCTTTTGTGAAATAAGGTTAAATACATGAGCTAATGATCAAATGACTCACCTCAAACTTGGGAGGCTCCTGCTGTATCAGTATCATATTGTGTGTCTCCTGCTCTACATCCTCACACACTGGTTTAGATTTCTTCTTTTTCTTCCTTTTCTTCTTAACAGTTTGTTCAGCTTCTGGCTGACACACATCCTCCTTGATAGAAAATGTAATGATTAATATTTCCTCTAATTATTATTACGTCTACTGCAGCATCTATACTGGCAGTGAGCTGTAGATCCACTGGGACACATCAAGAGTGCTTTCAAATATGTCCAAAAAAAAAAAAAAAAAGTGGTTTTAGCCCACTTCCTGGTAACACCTAGTGCAGTTTGATTGCAGTGAGAATATAATTAAACCCTGACTTGACCAAGTTCAGCAAGCAAAGCAAATGTATATTGTTTACATAATATGTAAATGTATAAGCTACCCATGTATACTGGGTTGAGGGCAGCGTGTATTTCACATGTAAACTTGCTGAACTGACATGAGACAAGGCAAAAATGAGTGTCTCATGTCAAACCTCGAGTGCTGCTGATTTATGAGATAGTGAGTATATGGGCAGAGCATTTAAAAAAAATAAATAAATAAAATAGAAATAAAAATAAAGGTTCATATATGCAAATACAGACAACGTTCACAATATACTAATGTTCTGAAATAATAATTGCATCAAACATTATCATGTATTAATATTATTTAACTTATTATTTATTTTAAGCACCAGTTCCAGGTTTCCTGTGGTTGATTTCCATGCTTTCTACATGTACTTGCAAATGGTTCACTGAACATTTTCCAATCGCCAGACTTCTCATCAGCGAATTTAAGTTTAAGGGTTTGCTTTCCATCTGCAAATGGGCTACCGGGTAAAAAAATGCGCCTCACCTGAGAGGATGCATCTCGTGCGGCAGGACTTTTCTGCATGACTTTAGGAGGCTGAGAGGCAATGCTGGCCCAGGATGTTGCTGGTGATCCATAAGGGTTTGGTAACACAAGCTCAATATCTTCACCTAAATAAAGGAACTTGTTACGCAACTACAGACTTCCATATAAGCACACCGATAAAGGGTTGTGTAAAAATCCCAATTCTACCTGCTGTGGCAGTCGATTTCGGTTGAGACTTTCCTGTTGAGCTGACGTGCTGTATTGATTTCTGTTTTGGTCCTTTACTTCCTGAAGTCTCCTAAAGAACATCAACCCGAGATCAGTTTTCATTCTGACCTTTTCATTTAACCATATAGGCACCAGGCACAGTATTGTCAGAGTGTTCCTGCAAATCTTTTTGCCTCCCATTGCACCTTAACAGTGGCTGCTGGTGAACCATGAAGAGCTGATGATTTGACTGAACCCCAGCATTGTCGAGCATCTGGGCTTGCGAGAGGCTTGGCGTCACTCAGCTCAGGAAAATCAGACAGTTTCACTTCAAATGTGCAACTTTTCGTAACCTCTAACGATCTCTCTTCTGATTTTGGAGCAGGTCTGGCACCTCTATAACCTAAAAAAAAAAAAAAAGAAGAAGTTTGGCCTTGGAATAATGCTGGGAGAGATTATTTAGTGTTTTGACTTCAGATATGTAGACCTCGTGTATTCCAAGGTTTCCTCGTTTAACAGATTACCTCCTCTGGCTGTGTCGGATGATGATCTGTTTATTCTTCTTTTATTGTGGGGCTCAGATTTTTGCCTTGATGGCTGTGAGATTCAAACATTCAAACAAGAAATGATGAACTAATGATGATGAAGTAAACGTGTTAAAACAGTATTCTTTAAGGATGTTAGTTACATCACTTTTTGTAATAAACTGAAAGTGTGTTATTGAGTACAATAACACTATTCTGAGCTGAGTGTTAAGTTATACACGATATTTACAGCGACTGAAGAGGAGTTACAGACAGAAAAGGACCTTTCCTGGGTGCTCTGATGTGGCTCCCTTTCGGGCGGTGTCATTTCGGAGACTCCTGCTCCCTCCTGGACGCTGGAAGCCACTGGGATCGTGTCCCTTCGGTCCGCCGCAGCCTCGACTGTCCGTTATTGATGACCGCTGTCTTCTCTCAAACCAGGTCTCAGTAGAGGACTGGCTCTGTCGATCTCTTGATAAAGGTCTGGAACATAAACCGTCAAACTGTCAGATATTTAAATTATCCTCCATACCAGTTAAGCATATTTTCAGTACAAAACACACACCTTCTCGAGCTTTCCTGCATTTTTGGTTCAGTTGTAATCTTGGTGTTGGGTCAGTCAGATCCCTGAATGTTTCTGATCCACAGGCATGATCAGGCTTTGACAGAGAGGAAGAAGGACAAATGTTATCATCTGAAATCACAACAAACTGGCCATGTTTGCTCGAGTATCACTCAGTTGATTTTTTTCCCTCTGTCCTTGTTCTCCACATTGAACACAAGCTGATTAGGACCCTAACACACCTAACTTACCTGGCAAGACAGCCAGCTGGTTCACGTGACTAGTAGGCTGCTTATATCAGATGTTTAGCTAGATATGTAGTTTATCAGAAAACTAAGTTTTACTAGCTAACTCGCTGCCTAACTTTAGTCTGAAGCGTTATATGGCACTAGTTACCATTCTGTCGCTCGACAGTTAGCTAGCATGGCTTTTGTTTGTCACCAAATGTCACACTTCAGGCACTAATGTGAGCTAAAGCTGTCTGAGTGAGAAACACAAACACATTAGCTTCCTCAGCTAGCACGCTAAACAAATTCAGAATATAATCTGAGCACTGCGCCATCTCTCAGCATGCAGTTAGCCAGCTACAAACACACACTCAGACCTGCCTTATAACAGGCTGGATTTTGACTTACAGATTTTCGCTCTAGCCCGCAGCATATTAATCATAAATATCCAGTAAGAGCAGTTACAACTATCTGTCGAGTCAGGTCAAACTTCATCAGACAAATAACTCCCATTTGTTGAACCCGTATTTTGAAAAGTACAAACACCCGGAAGTGGCTGATGCAAAAGGAATCAAATAAGTATTTAAAAAAAAAAAAAGAAGAAGAATTTTAAAAATGTTAATTAAAATAAATTAATCATCAACAAACAAACACAAATAATAAATAGATAGACAGACAGACAGACAGACAGATAGATAGATAGATAGATAGGCTCTGGGTTCACTGAAAATGAATGGGGGGAGACGAGGATATAAAATGATTTTTTTGAATATCTAAATAAATAAATAAATAAATAAATAAATAAATAAATAAAAAAAGGTGTGTCCATGACAGAGGAGCGCTCCTGGACTCCAAACAGCACCTGCCTCTCCAAGAAAGCCCAGCAGTGTCGCCACTTCCTGCAAACCTTCCCTCTCCCATCCTCAGCACCTTCTACAGGGGGACAGTAGAGAGCGTCCTGACCAGCTGTCTCACTGTTCGGTACAGGAACTGCACAGCCTCAGGCCACAAGAACCTACAGAGGATTGTGAGAACAGCTGAGAAGATCATCAGGGATCATCTTTATCCACCATCGATGCACCCGTGCCACCATGACCAGACTCCGCACCAGCTTCTAACCTGAGCCAGTCAGAACAATCTCTGCACTGCTACCTCAGAGTACTCACCTGGACAAGTCAAACCATCCCCAACACCACTGTCACTGCACATTCATAGCACTTTCTAACGCTGCTATAGGACACTTTATTATGAGACTCTTTTTTTGCCGCTACACTTCTCCTTATAGTCAATCATTTACAGACAATTGTTTGGCTGGTTCTCCTATAAAACACTGTTCTGTTATCCTGTCTAGGTAACATGCACTGTCCTGTGTTTTTATTGACTCGCACTGTTGTGTACCTGCACTTTATGTAATCCTGAATAATGTGCTACTCTAGTGCTATGTGTTGCACCATGATCCTGGAGAAACGATCAATTATTTCAATGTGTACTAGGTAAATAGAGGAATTGACTGACTTGTTTACCTGCTTGTTGAGCTCTTGTAGATTCTGGATGACCAGACGTAATCACTTCTGTCTTGTTCCTGTTTAACTGGAGAAAGTTGTTCGATATCCAGCATTTAACGTCTCTAAGACAGTTAAAGAGTATTTACAGAGAGCCATCTCTCCAGATTCGAATGGGAGATACAGCTGTGCGCTTTCATAAGAAATGTATTTATAAATGGTAGACCCAAGAGGAAGCATATAAGAAAACAGCATAGGGCCTAAGATGAAGCCCTGAGTCTCTAGAGTTTACACAAAATGATGTGGAAAATAAAAACTGAGCAGCAATTCTGCAGGAGGAAATGCCGTGTTGATGAGAGAGGTTAGAGGAGAATACAGTACTACAGGCTACAGTAAATCAAATGGACCAGTCTTTACTGCTACTTTTGATTTATTTCAAAGTTGTGGATAAGACATATTTATCCAGTATCATGGCCATGCAGTAGGATCACATTCCCATACATTAATAAGTGTTTGTGCATTATTTGTATTAAGAATACTGCCTTGAAAAAGTATTCACCCCCCAGTGTCTTTTTGATGTATTGCAAATTTAAGCATATCAGAATAGGACATTTTTTCTTCTTTGGTCATTTTGAAGTGACTCTCTACAGAACTAAAATTTAAAAAATTATTTAAATGTTCTCAGACTTATTAAAAAAAGTCTAAAACCTGCCTAACTGATAAGTATTCACGCCCCTTGTTTTTAGCCATCAAAATTAGGACTAGTATTAAATTTTCGAGAGTTAACACTCAGTAGGTACACCTGTGTTCATTTTAAATCCAAATCCAAATTCAAGTACTAACCATTTCCTACTGGAATGAAATGATGTTAAATGAATGTGAAGTAAACAGTAACGGCAGAAACACTGCAGGAGTTCATGACACTGCATGATTTACGTTTACATGTTCCTCTGATTTACAGAATAATATTTATTATTAAATCCATTTCAGATGGTATGATTTAATTAGTAAAAGTCCAATCCATGATTTTTTAAGATCAAGTCATTTCCAGATAAATGATATGAGGTGGGGGTGTGTGTGTGGTGGCTTAGTGGTTCACACATTTGCCTCACACCTCCGGGGTTAGGGGTTTGACTCCCACTTCTGCCTGTGTGTGTAGAGTTTACATATTCTCCCCGTTCTTCCGGGGTTTCCTCTGGGTACTCCGGTTTCTTCCCCCAGGCCAAAGACGTGTTGTAGGCTGATTGGCATTTCCAAATTGTCTGTAGTGTGTGTCCAGGGTGTCCCCTGCCTTGTGCCCTGAGTCCCCTGGGATAGGCTCCAGGCTCCCTGTGACCCCGTGTAGGATATGCGGTATAGAAAATGGATGGATGATGTGTGGCCATATGGTCACAAAGTACCATGTTTACAAGCAAAAGGTGATTCAACAAGTATTAGTTAAGGGGTATGCAACCAGGTTATTGTATGTTTTTTCTTTTTCCTCCTTCCTTTCTGTTTGTTTTTCATTTAAATTTTGTTGGGTGACTATCACATTACAGGTGGAAAAAGATCTGACATGATTTATCTTACTTTCATCACACAAACCTGCCATGTTAACAGGGGTGTGTAGACTTCTCATATCCACTGTATTTCATTTACTTACCTATTTACT
Source organism: Pangasius djambal (assembly GCA_022985145.1). Classification (NCBI taxonomy): domain Eukaryota; kingdom Metazoa; phylum Chordata; class Actinopteri; order Siluriformes; family Pangasiidae; genus Pangasius; species Pangasius djambal. Next base: position 7,744,340 of record CM040998.1, read on the forward strand.
TACTTACATATTTAACTTGCTTTATTTATTCGCTTACTTACTTTACTAAGTTTCTTTGTTTTACTTTTTACTTTTCTTCCTTTACTTTCTCATTAGTTGTATTGTAGTGTTGCAGCGCCTCCACTAGAGGGCGGTATCAGGTTCAGCGTCTCTGCTCTGCTTTTCTTCGTGATCCGTCTGATGGCGGACTTTATGAAGTTGCCATGTCTTGAGAAAACAACAACATGTGTAGGTGTTACAGCTTTAATACGGGTTTCTGAGCAAGAAGAAATGCCGTGCAAACAGGCAAGAGGTCACCGGAAGTGACGAACTGTAACGTGGAAGCGATATAAACGGTCAGAGGTAGGTGAAATTACTGTGCATAAAGTTAAGAATATGTGTTAATGTGTGCTATCTGGCAACCACTGTTTTCCGGTCATACTAACCTCTGTCAAGTTCTTTGCATGTGGGTTTTTTACTGGAAAGCAAATTTTTGGGTGATTATCAAAGGTTATTGCTTTATTATTATTATTATTATTATTATTATTATTATTATTATTTTACCAGCACCTGAATAATGAATGTGTGGACTCAGTGTTAGGAAGCTGGTTTTGCTAACAGAGTTAGTGTAAAAGGGTAACAGGGGAACAGTAAAAGGGTAACAGTGTAACAGAGTAAAAGGGTAACAGTGTAAAATAGTAACGGGAACAGTAAAAGGGTAACAGTGTAACAGAGTAAAAGGGTAACAGTGTAAAAGGGTAACAGTGTAAAAGGGTAACGGGAACAGTAAAAGGGTAACAGAGTGAAAGGGTAACAGTGTAAAAGGGTAACGGTAACAGAGTGAAAGGGTAACAGAGTAAAAGGGTAACAGTGTAAAAGGGTAACGGTAACAGAGTGAAAGGGTAACAGTGTAAAAGGCTAACAGTGTAACAGTGTAAAAGGTTAACAGGGCAACAGCCTCTGATGTAACTGAAGGTAATCACCTGAACTTTGCTTTCTATCAATGAGTAGAGTCACAGTCTGGACCTGTGTATTACACTTCGTCAGCTTCTCCATGACACTTATGAGGCGGATCATAACTAAGCTGGTCAGTCGAGTGCTTATGGGCACTTCGGGTACTTTACATTGTGAGAAGATGTCCAGTGAAATAACAGCCAGCACTTCTCGGAGGAAGAAACTGGTAGGTACACTCATTACTTTTATTGTATTAGTTTGGGATCTGTTTTCTACATTTATCCCACAGCACTACTGAGTTATAGAGGTGTAACGATCCGATTCACGATACAGAGTTCACGCGTCGATATGTTCTGAACAAAATTTGAATGAAGGAAAAGTATGACTGAACAGACTCCCTTTTTTATTTCTGAATCATAAACAGGGCAAAACAATGTGCACTTTTGGCTGCATAAACTGTACCATAACTCACTAATAAATATTATTAACATTAAAAATGTAATATTGTAAATGAAATGTGCCACAGACTCACTATATCTTAAAAATAAATAAACAATTGTTTACTCTTGGGCAAAAAAATAAAGGGCCAAGCCCAAAATGGCAAAATATTAAGCTTTTAATGGTCTTAACAGCAAATCATTGGTCAGGAAATTAGCAAGAATCTGAAGAGTTTGTGTCGTCTGGACTCTCGGTAACTTGACAATCTGCATTGTCTTTTTAACTTAATGAGAGAAAAAAGAGATCTGGTGAGGAAATGACTGTGTATAGCTGCTATAGCATAAGTGATAACAGGAGCTAACTATAAACAGTTAAAATACGACATGTTAATCATTAATAAATAAAAAAATGTGTTAGTTGTTGGCAAATTGTTTTGGTATAAGAGGAATAAAACACCGTGCTGTTATAGGAAAATGATCAACTTGTAGATGACCACCCTATCACTGATTGATTTTTCTACAACAGAACACCTCATCATGTTTTATTCCTTATTTCTTACTTAATCTAATCTTGTTTTACTGAGACCAGACCTATCAAAAATTCGGAGAAAGAGCTGAATAAAGCTATGGTAGAGGCCCTCACCGATCTGATCTGTGTATCTTATGTTTTCAGGTGGTAGGGCTCGGTAACCCTGGTATGAACGGCTCACGGCACAGCGTTGGCATGGCCGTGATCGCGGCACTGGCAGAGCGTCTGGGAGTGTCTGATCAGTGGAAATCAGACAGACACGTGTCAGGAGAGGTTATTGTTTCAGTTCATCAGGATACACAACTCGTGCTTCTCCGGCCCAAACTGCTCATGAACGTCAATGGAGTGAGTGTGGCGAAGGCAGGTGAGTGAGATCTGTCTCACACGTGAATTATTAAATACATATTTAATATTCACAATTTAAATTTATGAGTGCATCGTTGTATTGATGAGCGAATGTTTACATAGCATAGCCAAACATCTGGGCATTGTAGCTCTGTTGTGGATTATTGTTTTTCAGCAAGCAGATTTTCTATTCGACCCGAGCACGTTGTCTTGGTACATGATGAACTTGACAAACCCCTTGGGAAGCTTGCCATCAAACATGGCGGGAGTGCAAGGTCAGAAACACATTTGTTTGAAATATTTTACATAGAGGTCAACAAACACCTTTGGCCCTTTCTTCATATGACACTCAACAAATCCAAGTTTAAATGCCATATTGCTTATCATTCCAAATGGGTTAATGCAAATGGTATGGGAGCCTGAAGAGGCCATTAAAAGTTTTCTTCCATGGGCGGTGCATCTTTAGTGAAACAAATGTGTGTCATTTAAGGTCTAGACCCTTTCCAACTCAATTTAGATATTTCCATTAAAATGCACCACAACAAACATGTTTCTATTCACTTACAGATATGATTTAATTTGACTGTCTAATACTAAGATTAGCCCATTGCTTGTATAAACAAAAATGACTAAAATATAGAGTTTCATAAAAGGTGTACATGTGTATTAACAAAATCCAATATAGAAAACCACTGATTTATACGAATATACTGTATAACAGTTAGCCTCATCTTCCTAGTGTAGGAGTCACAGCTGAGCATAGCAGTCCTGACATTCACCACTAGAGGGCATCATCACCCAAATGCTGAGCTGTAACTAGGCATCTCACTGTTAATCCTCTAACAGTTTCCAGTCTCTCCCTCTCTCTCTCCCTCTCTCTCTCCCTCTCTCTCTCCCTCTCTGAATTGCATTTTTGTGCTGTTGTTAGTGCAGAACAATTCATTTTTGTGATTTGAGTTAACCTCTTTAGGTTAGTACACTAAAATGGTTTTATATATATACATATACATATACATACATATATATATATATATATATATAATGTTTTTTAATGTGTAATAGTGAAGGTTAATAAGAAGCCTTGACTGACCATCACACAGATGATCAGAGCTTCCCTTTTCCATTCAGTGCAGATTATTGAATTATAGTAAACATCACCACTCATCTGAGTTCTTTAGGGATAAAATATCTGCAAGAACTGCTATTTTTTGTCATAAAAACGTGTGTTTTTCACCTAACATACAGTCACTCCACAAGCAGCGTGTCTGTTTCAGCTACTAAACACAAGATCTGTAAGATTTCCCAGCTGATATAACGTGTATAACTTACATAAACGATGTCACTCTTGAAGTCTGCTTTTTTTTACCACTGGTAGCATGATTCAGAGCCTAGTTTATGGACTCTTACAGCATTACAAAGCATGAAAAAAACATGAAAAACTCTAGATGAGTAAACAACGGACCCAACAAAAAATTTTGGATAAGCACTTTTGCTTTCATGCGTCAGATATGAAGCTTGCAGGACAAAGAAAGACCACATTGATTAATTACATACATGCATTTTCATAGGAAGCATTGGATGTGCGATGTGTTTCATTCATGTTCAGTAGATACTTTATTCAGGTCATACTACTACATGCATTAGAGAATATCAAAGGCAAGTGCAATCAAAAATAATAACTGAGAGCAGGTCACCATTTCTTCAGGAGCAGGCGGGAATAGGATTTTAAAAAAAACAGTCCCGCACACCCCTCTAGTGTGTTAGCACTACGCTAGTGGTATTTACACAGTCAGACCTGCATTTCATTACATAGTTTTGTCAATAAGCATACTAATGGTGTCTGGGAGTCAGGTGCTGATTATACAATAAAATATGATTGTTCTTGCAATCAGACTTGAGTCTCTCTTATCGTTTTATTGACAGGGGTCACAATGGTGTCCGGTCCTGTATCGACTGCCTTCATACTGATGTAAGTCTCAAATTTATTTGACAGCCAATATTGAGGAAAAAAAAAAAACAAACAAGCACAAAGGTCAGTCTGGAGTTTTCATACTGTGTTCTAACTTGTGACAGGTAATGCCACGGCTACGAATCGGAATCGGCCGACCCTCAGGAAGCACACCCGTGGACAGACATGTTTTGGGGCGGTTTTCGAAGGAAGAGCAGAACATTTTAAGCTCTGTAATGGAGCAAAGTGTGGACCTTTTACTGGCGCAAATCACAGAGCAGCAACTCCAACTAACTCCAGCAGGGGGCAGGAAAGCAGCACAGAAGAGGAAAGCGAGGACACCTTCTGCAGTGCAGGAACCTTAGGAAAAGCCACACACAGCTGACCTGAGCTGCCAATAAGCTAATGATTATAAACTCATGACTCTGCTGCATGTGGAAGTTTGTATTGTAAAATTGAATAAATGACAGTTCTGTTTTAAGTGGATTTACAGCAGGGTGAGAAAGGGGGAAAAAAGTATAACGAACACATATTTACAGATGAATTCCTCAGTCCTGAGACAATTTAACTTATTTTAGGTTTCTGATGATAATAATGCAGTTATTAAAAATACATATAATTTTGTAATATTTTATATAACTAGACCAGGGGTGTAAAATTTGTATTTTTGTATTGTATACACAGTTTAAAATGTGCTCATTTTTGGCGTTTAACCCCTGAATAAGACATGATTACAGTGTGGTTTAGCTTCCTAATGAAGAATTATATATCATTAGCACATTTTGGCAGTAGCCAAGCCTGACTTTATTGGTCTATATTTACCACAAGTGGAATAACAGAAATTAGCCCTTCTTTTCAAATCTTTAATTCAATTAATGTGATTTTTTAATGCTGTTTATTTTTTTATTATTTAGAACACAGATTCTTAATTTATTTGGTTGACCAGATTGGAACCAGACTGGTTCCAGCATGTATGTTTGACGTCCATGTGTTCGGCTGTAGTCTTTGAGGTTTATCCAGAGTGGTGTATTTTACAATGACATTATTTATTTGGCAGTCACTTTATCCATCGTGAATAACTAAATGAGGCAGAATACAATTCGAGCATAGAGCTGATAACTGACAACAGTGACAAGTGCTGCAAGACACCATTTCTACCATCTGAAACAAGTGAAGGATAGCTGTACGAAGAAGATCATGGCTACATGTGAGGGTGACACACTTAATCCCAAAGCAGTCAGGCAAATAAAGAATGATACAAGAAAGTCCACTTGCATCAATAACATAGTAATAATATACTTAAGGGATCTTTACGGGTTCTTTGTATGGTTAAGGGGTCTTGGTGTTGTAAAACCGTTCTCCCTGGAACCCTTTCTGATGGGAAACACTCTGTAGGGTTCTACCTAAAACCTTTAATGGTTTCCTAAAGGGGCGAGCAAAGAGTGTGCCATGAGGTAGAAGATAGGTCATTGATAGCCTTAACAGTTAATGGCAGAAGAGTACACACTTAGATACAGTTAAGTGTGAAAGTTTGCATACCCTTAGAGCACAGTTTCCCAACCCTGGTCCTGGAGAACCCCTTGTCCTGCACATTTTAGTGTTTACCCTGCTCTAACACACATTTCAACCAGAAAGGGCTTTTAATTAATTAGTTAGTTGAGTCATTTGTATTAGGAGTAGAGAAAACATTAAAATTTGTAGGACCGGGATACTCAAGGACCAGGGTTGGGAATCTGTGCCTTGGGACAAAATGAAAAAGAAGATGAACAAAACATACATTTAGCATGTCGCAATTCACATGTGCCTCTTTATTATTACAATTAACAAATAGTAGGAAAAAATAGATGCTATTTTTAAAATAGCGTTTTCTTTTCTAAATGTGGACAGCACACCAACATATGGTTCTTCCCCAAACTGTTGCCACAGAGTTGGAAGCACACAATTGTATAAGATGTCTTTGTATGCTGTGGCATTACAATTTCCCTTCACTGGAACAAAAAGAGCACAAACCTGTTCCAGCATGACACTGGCCCTGTGTAAAAAGTGAGGTCCTTAAAGACATGGTTGGACTGGAAGAACTCATTGTCCTGCACAGAGCCCTGACCTCAACCCCACTGAACACTTTTGGGATGAACTGGAACACCGACTGCACCCCAGACCTCCTCAATCAACATCAGTGCCTGGCCTCACTAATGCTCTTGTGGCTGAATGAATACAAATCCCCACAGCCACATGCCAGAATCTAGTGGAAGCCTTCCCAGAAGAGTGGCGGTTAATATAACAGGACAGGCGGACTAAATCTGGAATTGGGTGTTCAAAAAGCACATATGGGTACAATGGTCGGGTGTCCACAAACTTTTGGTCATATTGATTAAATCATTTGTATGCCCACCTTTTGCCTTTATAACTGCACCCATCCCTTTTGTGTTCTCCTCTTCCTCAACTACTCAGCAAGATGAGAAGACGATATCATTCATAATCTATTCACATGATAGGTAAATAAGCAGGAGAATGAATATAAGGAAGTAGAACTTTGACTTGATTTTGCTGAAAAGATATTTTTCTGTTGATTTTGACTTTCAGTTGACACGAACACAATTTACAGATAAATTGTAAAATGGAGGCGCACTTTTTTGTCCATTTAAAAACAAGGAAGGATGCAAATTTCTTACTCAGTGCATTGCACGTGTGTTTTGTTTTTTGTGGGGATGTGCAGAACATGTCTGAGTGTGTATGAGGGGACCAGTTTATAGAAGTATCATGAAGTAACAGCAGGAATAACATACTGTGTGGTTGGCCTGGATGCCCATGCAGAGAACTGGTTTTATGGCTCATTTATGTATTCATTATGGATTCACTATCATCTGCCGGCAGTAACTGGCAATTTGACTAACGGCAATAACTTTGGTGTCTATTCAATGCATTTAAGCCAATGTAACAAACGTTCCCTTAGTGAAAATGAGTAAAAAAAAAAAAAAAAAAAAGACTGTATACAGCGCCTTTGTTCTTATATACAGTACATTTTAATACATTACGCATTGTTTCTCTGGAGGTTTTCAGTTATCCAGGTCATTCTGACTTAACATGTGATCCTCAGTGGCATCCAATATTTATTTCATAATACTGAACTAACTATTTAGTTGAATTTTTTCTCTTTCCTTTATTACACACGTTGCTGTTTGACTACCTGCTGATAGTGATGCCAGTGGGAATTCATCTCTACCTAAAGAAAGCGATGCAGCAGCGCTTTAGTCCTTTAGTCTGTCCAGCTCTCTCACCTCCTCATCTGTACACTCTGCTCAAACAGATCAGCTTCCAAAGATTCAACTGTCATGCTAATACCCCTATCAATAGCATCACACTCGTCATCCTGTACATGAATCCAATTAAAGAAAATGCATTGTATATCCGCATTGCAGTCTGAAACATTGAGTCCAACATTTGCTGTCTCTGCTACCTCTACACTGGATTTCTTATTAATATGATGTTCAAGGTTATTGGGAAATGAGGAATGAGAAAAGAAGCTCTTGCTTCTTTTTTTTTTTTGGTTTTAGGAGCTAACAGCAAAACATAACCGTCATTCAAGTTACAAATATGAAGATGTTTTGTTACTCATTGTTGAGAAGTAGAGCCGAGGAAGCCCCTTAGACGAGTGCAAGGTCTAATCTACTCCAATCACCCAGACTTCCAACTATGAGCCAGTGCAATTATAATTACAATACAGTCAGTTTATTGTGACACCAACAAAAAAAAATGATTAAAGACCCATTCAAGGAAAAGTTCTTCTGGAAAGCTAAAAATGGTGCTTCAGTGGCGTCACTTTAAACAAACTTTTCTGGAACATCTTGTTTTTAGATTGTACACTCTTAAATGTTTCATCTAGCACCTTCTAGTAGTCCCTCTGGAGGAACTCTAAAAATAAAGAACCCTAAAACAGAGTGTTTCTCTATTAGAGAGTGTTCTTAATTTAGGGACGTAAAACCCTTAAATATCCAAACTACTTTTATAAAGAATGTAGATGAACATTAGACTAGAAGCACAGTTACTTCCTTTGTCCAGAATCATTTATTATGTTCACATTTGTTGCAGCAGCAAAACACGAGGAATCTACCAATCATTTATCCATGTTTCACTCTTAGAAAAAAATCTTTCACAAGTTATTCAGCAGCTCTTAGGATAGACTTATATATATGGAAGGAGGGAATCAGAGAACCTTTTGGTAGTCTATAGCATTAAAAAAAATTTTCCTGAGATTGTAGATAGAGGGTTTTATACACTCACAAAGCTCTTTTAGTGCCAAATGTGTTGTAATCCAAATCTTTAATAAAATACACGCATACACAATGATGCTATAATTCAAGCTGGTGTTTTAGAAATTTGAAACACCTGATAAAGTGTGTAAGCTTTCACACCAGTGTGTTTCATCAACGTCTAGCAGTAAATCTAAATTAAACTCAAGCTCAGACATCTAAAGCTCGTCCCTCACTAAAAGAGACAATAGTGGAAGGAAAACAAGTCTCACTTCTAATACTTATGATAGATCTCTTGCATTCTCACTTCAGAGCCTTGAAAAAACACACTCTTTTGAGCTTTTCTTTTTCACACACTTTTCCCAGCCTCACTGAGTGGCAGCGTTGGTCAGATCAATCATACTTCCACCAATCCTTCCCTAGGAGGTCAGAGGTCATGGGCCGGCTGGACACTAGGCTAATAGAAAACTGCTAATTTATTCAGTAGAGAGTCTAGCGTGGCTTGCTGGGGGTCTCCACGGTTTAGCTAGACTTTTGCAAAAGCACACATACAACATGAAACTAGCTCTTCGATTTTAAGCTGCAACTGTACAGTACTCAATATTCAACAGATCATTATAAAATTATAATTATACGTTTATGTGATTATAGTAATTATTCAATTATAATGAGCTAACATTAATCTTAGAACAAAAAACTATTTTAATTTCTATTTTGATTTCTTTTTATTTCTAAAGTGCAACAAATCGCTGAATTTGCAAACAGTCTTTGGATAAAGTTTCTTATCTGTCTTGACTAAAAGGGCTTTCTTGGGAAACACTCTTCTACACAGAGAATCAACTAAAGAACCCCTAACCCTTTTTATTATTGTATGTCAAAATCACACACACCTCAATACTCAAATTATTTAGATGGTTAAGGATTCTCCTTGGACCCTTTCCCAAAGGAAACCCATGGAACCTTTCAGAGTCCCTCCAAAGGGATAAACCAAAGACTTTTAAGATGATAGATGGACCTTTTCCCTCTCTGAAAGTGATCTGTTTTATAAATAATGTGTAAAATCTTATATATGAGACCTATTTGATTAACCTTCGTGTTATGTTTGCTACATAGCAACAGATGTACTGTTCTGATCGTATTGACTTTTGGGCAGCTGAGACAGAAAATAAGATTTGAAATGATAAAACTTGAATGCATGTATATTTTTGGGAGGAATTGGTAAAGACACAAAAACTAAACTTCTTAAACCTGCTCCTACTGGAGTGTCTGTAATCAGGTTACAAGTGCAAATAAGACCTATTAATGGAACATAGAGTGTGAGTTCACATAGTTGTTTTATTTGTGTAAAAGCAGTTGATGTTAATTGATATTTAACCACTTTATTTGTAATCTGTCTATTCTCAGGTCACAATGACCCGAATGTAACCAGTGTAATACAAATACAGCAAATGCACCAAAAAGTAAATGTGTCCTTTTTAAGATCAGTAAACAAGGAAACAAGCCATGCACGGAAAGTCTCATGTTAGGGGGAAAAAAAAAATTAATATGGTAAAACTTTAAGTAAAAATTTAAATCGGGTTATATAAACTAAATCCACTTTTTACATAAGAGACATAATATTTACCAAATCCACATGCACAAGTCACTTTACATGTTCTACTGCTGCTCAGGATTATTAACAGTGTTTACATTATCAACGCTACTCTGCAATAGCACTGATTATTGTATAGTATATAGTGTATTGTATAGACTATAGTTTATTGTATATTTATTGTGTTTATTGACTGTTGCGCTGTCTGTCACTGTCACTTCTCCTCTTGTCTCCTCTTGTCTCATGTTTAGTGCAGCTCAGTGATAAGGAGAACTAGCCTACATTTCGTTCCTAACACTACATCTGTGCGAGATGAAACGGAGTGACAATAGTTGACAATGAAATTATTGTGCAGTGGAATGATTTGGGATAGATATCATTTAACACGTGTGTGTGATGATTTCTGGAGAAATCCGAGAAGATCAATTTGGGACGCATCTTTGGTAAAGGAGTTATCTTTATATATATTTATATAGAATATTTATTTAGTTTATAATATATATATTGACTATTGATTCAGTACAAAAACATTTGACATTTCCAAACATTAGTTTTCCAGCACACAATTAACTGTTACAGAACAATGCTTGTGTGTCAGTAAAGAAAGCAGCAGATTTACATAAGAGACACTTTTCAGATACAAAACAGAATGAAGGCTGCTGGGTTTCGCTGCAGAAATAAGAAGCGAGTCGACAGTCAAAGTCTCCAGAAGAACTGAGGCTGCTTCTGCAAGATGCTCAGTAACACTTACAGCTCATTTCCTTATAAAACTGCACACACTGCACCTGAGACTACTGATTTTTTTTTAAAACAAAGGGTCGTCACATCAGATATTGACTTTGTTTCATTTTTTACTGTTTACTGCTCTTTATAGTATTTTTTTTAAATGTAGAAACATTTAATTTCATTATTTTTGAAGACATCTTTGCTCTACAGCATTTCTTTGCATGTGCCCAAGACCATTGCACACTACTGTATATATATATATATATATATATATATATATATATATATATATATAGAGAGAGAGAGAGAGAGAGAGAGAGAGAGAGAGAGATATCTATTTATCTATTATCTCTATACACACATATAGATAACTAAATATATAGAGCTTGGAACAAATTGCACTTCCATTGAAAAGGCGTTCATGCATGCCTGTAAAAACCCGTGCATTTACAAACTGGTAATGAACAGCAGCTTTGTGGAGGAGTGTCAGGTAAGCCTTTTGTACGGGGCGCAGAACCAGAGGCAAACGTCACCGCGCTGCACAATGCGTAATTGGCACTGAGTGTACAGTGCTGGATTGTAATTGCTCTGTGGCTTTAAGGGGCAGCTGCGGCTCTCAATGAGCCAGAGCAGCTTCAGCCCTTCTTCCTCACAATGGCCATTTTAATGGGTGTCGTGGTGTCATTGAAGGCTCGTACCATGCAAGCCCCAGCGCCTCTCTCTCTCTCTCTCTCTCTCTCTCTGTCTCTCTCTCTCTCTGGGCATCAGCGTCAGAAGTCTCTTTGGCGTCCTTTGAAACGGATCTGCTCGCGCTGCTTTTCTCCTGTTGCTTTATAGCTCGCCTCGTGCAGCGGAGCTCCTCCAGTCTGGGATAACTCTGTGCTCTTAGACTTCCAGGCTCATACACACCGAGCGGCACTAACGCTTTTTTTTTTTTTTCCACCTGGAATGCACTGAAGAACTTTTTTCTTTCTCTTTCTTTTTTCTTCCCCCTCCCTGCCCGGTCTGAATGCAGCAGCTAAGGATCTGCTTTGGACGCCTTGAGGAATTCCGGGCGCGTGCTGGAAAGCAGGATCCAGGCTTTGCTGTTTGCTGCCTGAGACACTGAGCATCTTTAACAGGTGCAGAAATGGCGAACGGCTCTCCGGTGCTATATGCTAACGGCTAACGGCTCGCGACGCTGCACCACCAGCACATGGGATGATCAGCATAGCATTTAAACCACTTATTACCCTCACCCTTTTCTCCTCTGTGCTCAGTTCGTACAGAATAAACGAGTCGTCGAGAACGACATGCAGGTTTTGCTTAAACGAAAACGAATGAGCTTAGGAAATCAGCAAACTGCCAATGCAGAGTGAATAATCCTTTATATATATATCTCTATATCTATCTCTATATAAATACCTATAGGATCTGGTGAGGATATAATCTTCCACAGGAAATAATTACTAGAGTGCGTAATTACTAGAGTGCACAAATAATTGTATCTTACGTTCAATATTATTTTTTAAGCCGTGCCTTTAAGGAAAAATTTCTTTACGAAAAATTATACTATTTTCTTCATTTCTTTTTTTTCAGTTATTTCAGCAGGATTTTGGTAAACGAATAATAATAATAATAATAATAACAATAATAATGATGATGATGGGGATGATGATGCAAGATGTACCATTTTATGTCCTGAATTAATAGTGTTAGGTTTTTACAGAAAGAAAAAAAAAAACATTATCTATTGCACATGTCTCTATAGGGCTGTTTTATTTCCATGTTGTGTTCAGGAATCTTTTTAACAATCCGTGGAGCTGTGCTTGGAAATGCTTTATGGTTTATGAGAGCGGTTTATATGAGCCTGAGCTACTGATTGTCCAAACGCAATTCTTGTGACTGTCGAGTTGTAAATCGAGAATTGTGCATGGACATCTGTTGCTGCTGGTTCACACTCCTGCGTCTTGTGCATGCATACACACACACACACACACACACACACACACACACACACTGCACAAGAAATCTTCACCTGAAACCTACAGCTCACGTCAACTTCTTAATTTCACACCGTGGGCATGATGATCGGTATTTTACTGAAATAAATAAATAAATAAATCCAAACTGCTGCTCTGGATGTAAAAATGTCTGAGAAGGAAAAAAAAAAAAAATCTATCAGCTGCAGAAAAGCCTTACAAAACTACAGTGTTGTGGAGAGAATTTGTTAAAGCCAGACTAAAGACATGCATCAGTCCCGTTTCTCAAAGTTTAACACGATTTCGAAAATGTTTTAAACCACTTTAACTTCAGCAAAAACAGCTTCACTCGGATTTGATTTGTTTGCATTTATTATCTTTGCTGTTCTCATGACATGAATGGTTCTCTGAGATGCTGCGAATTGACTAGGAATTTCTGAACGCTGCCTAGCCTAAAAAACCCAACACATTTGCACACACTTTTGTATTTAAATAAAGAAACTATTTCTGTAACTCAGACTTCTCACTTCTAAGAATTCTGTCCTAACATTTGTGTATATTATGATATATTTATAAATGCATGAACTGTCGCAGATATAGCTAATAATCATGCATCTCAAAAATATGTGGGTTTTATTGGAGAAAGATTTAATAATTGTATCAGATTTACTGACATTGAATAAAGAGGAAGTTTCTGCCTACAATAGGCGTGTGAAGGCAATCGGATTACAGCAGATTAGGCCTACACACATCTGTCAGATCATTTGTTTTAAAATATAACAGGACAAAAATCGCCTCTGTTGCGCTAATAGAAAGGAGTTCATTAGTTTCTGTGATCAAATGTGCACAATATTTATTCATCAGTGCCACTTTACTTAGGCTACAAATCAAATCTCGTAAAATGAAGTATAATTAGAAAATATGCAGATATGTTATTTAGTTTTTGGTTTACTGGCTCGTCATATTCGTTGAATAATAATGAATAATTATTAATAATTAATTAGTTGGATGATAGTTTGCTGGGGATAAATGTAAAACTACGAATATACAAATAAATAAATGAATAAAAACCTAGAATTTTACTTTTTATTGAATTGCAGTGAATGTAAAGGTTTTCCATTTAATTATTTGGTGTATTATAAGGAGATTTTCTGGGTCAATTAAAATTAAAAAATATTTTTAAGTGACACAGAAATATATGATAAAAATTATATTATGTATGATTATATACAATATCACACACACACACACACACACACACACACACACACACACATATATATATATATATATATATATATATATATATATATATATGAATATGATTCTTGACCATATACTATACTATTTGTCCTATTTTTTTCCTAATATATCTCTTCATAATAATAATAATAATAATAATAATAATATATATATATATATATATATATATATATATATATAAAATAAAAATTTAGGACAAATAGTATAGTATATTGTCAAGAATCAAGACTATCAATACTAATAAAACAGATTATTCACCACTGACCGTTCATATACTGATGACATCATCAGATTTGCTTTTTAAAAGCAATTACATCAAAGTGTCTTTGTTTTTTCATTTTTTTTAAATATCAAATGTATCAACATTGAAATTATTCTGAATTACTGCAAGATGCCACATTTTAATTCTAATGATGCATACAGAATTTGAATTCCCATCTGAATGAAAGATCTGTGTAATGGGGTGCAATATAAAATTACAGTTTTAGTTCTGGGCAGATGCAGCCTATAGAGACATTGCCTTCCACTTGAACAGAGGTGCAATAAGACTGACAGTACCTTTGCAAAATTAGCCTTATTAACATTTAATTCATACTCGTTGCTTTATAAATTAAATGTACATCCCATTAAATATGAAAGTCAACACCATCAAATGAAAATGTCCCTGAGACAAAATTAGCCCAAAAAAAACCCCACACATAGGATACAGAGCTGTATACGCTCCAGCTCTGCTTCCTGTGTCCCACTTTCTTTTTGCCCGTCTAAAATTCATGCTACTGTTCCACACTACATTGGTTCCTACCTTTATATATAGTTCAGTATAGACTATGCACACTATAGAGTGAAGCTCCAGTCCTAAAGAAGCAATGGAGCACTGCAGTTTATTCATTCTACCTCATTTAACACACCTGATTCAGCTAATTACCAAAACTATCATGGGCTGAATGTGATGTATTAGAAGAGGGGAAAACACAAATCTCTGTAGGCCTACACCCTTCCGGACTGAAGTTGGACACCCTAGGTATATTATCTATGTGTGTTTTTAGACTATCTGTAATAATTAAAAATGACTAGCCAGCTAAAATAAGCATCACTAGTAAATACGAAGTCAGTTCTAAGGACATACAATAGAAAGTTACATTTTTTTCGTTTAATATTAAACACCTCATTTTGAACATATTTTAGATTCATCTAGCATAGAAAAATGTACACATAGTTTAAGTTCCAGGAATAAAAAAAAACGATCATTAATTCTGGAAACAAACATACACACCATGCCATGTGTAATACAGGTATAATGTAAATTGGAAAGCTGAATTTAGAAAAATCTAAAACAAATATTGTATAGTAGTATTTTTTTATGTATGGCACCATAGACCTGGCATGTGCAGGTACTCCTGATTGGCACTCCAGACAGTAATTTCATGAACTGCAATACACAAAGCTATATAACAAATAAAGCGCGTACCACTATTCCTTAAATTAACATGCACTTTTCCTAAAGTTATTCACTTGCAAACTAATATACAAAACATTAACAAGAATGAACCCCCCTCTCAGACGTTGTTCTTCAGCACTAGCAGTGCTGATCTGAAAGGTTTACAACCTCATTCTATGCAAAGAGCCAGTGAGCTGAAATGAGAAGCGAGACTGCCCTACTGCTGTGCCAGTGGATGCTCTTATCGTTGCGACTTCTCCTGAGAGCAAACGAGGCAATATATCATCCGGAAAGAGAGAAATGTGACAATGTCAAAGCTTTTTTTTTTTATTATTTTTTTGAGGGGGATTCCCTCAGGGGCGGAAGCTTATCAATCATTTCGGGCTATAGGAAGAGGGACCTGTTTTGACAGTCGTTTTCTCCCATGTCCTTGAGAGGCCCATATCCCCTACTGACCACATAGAGGCCAAGGGCATCCTGACTGCGTCCTCCAGCCCTCTCCCAGCATTCCCTCCTCCCTTCACCCTTTGTTCACCTGTTGTCCTGGAGACTGCACTGCCACCAAGACCACCCATTGTTGCGTTGAGAATGGAACCGAAATGGCATACAATCCCCCAATGATCACACAAAGGATAGATACAGTGTAAACATTTCAATGTGAGACTAAATTAATACTGGCCTTTACAATGGTGCTTGATGATCACTTTTGGATTGTCAGGTGAAAAAGGAAAGAGAAAGTGTCCAGTACAATGCGATATGAGTCCTAGATGAGAGAAACTGGATGTCAATAGTTGTCTTGCAATGTTTCACACACACTTTTGTACCGTAGCACAGCTCTGAGCCGAGGGAAGCAAAAGTTGCCTTTGCCAAACCGTCCCGAATGACTGCACCTCAAAAGGATTTCCCTCTTTGTGGTGATGCTCCCTCGTCCCTGGGCCACACAGAGCCTCCTCCAGCCCCTGTCCCACCCCTTGGCCGGCCACTGGCTCTCCCCTGACCCCGGCCACGCATATGAAAGCACCATCAGCGCTGTGACCAGCCACATTTACAAGTGAAAGGGACCTAATAATGGAGCGGTTAGAGAGAAAATGAGGAGACAGAGGGGAACTCACAGATGTTGAGGGGAAAGCTGTGGGCCATTGTTGCTGGGGGGAGGGGGCGAGGTGCCTTTTTAAACCTGATTTGGGATGGAAGGGAGAGGTATGTGAATGGACGGGCCAGAGGCCAGGGGAGGACAGCCGTCCCGGAGAGCGTGTGAACTGGGGCACGAGGGTCAAACCAAGTGTGGAGAAGTGGACAGGGGTCACTGTGGTATTATCCCGGCCAGCTTTTTTTGTAAGGACATTGCAACATTGGAAAATCCTTCCTTAAACGCTACCCTGAGGTGAAAGGGCATTCAGAGTGAGGTGCTTCACTGCGGCCTTCCTCCCTGTACATAAAGATGAGGACTGATGAAGTTGTCAGAGAGGGTATTATGCTAGGCTTTTGTATGCAGGTGTAATGGAAAGAAAAGCTAACTTGTAAGAACTTTATCCTCTGCTAAGAAACCTTTGTATAGGTCCTTCTATAAAAAGCTTTAAGTCAGCCTGAATATCCAGCTCATAAGACCACCACCACACAACATCTCACACTTCTTCATTTCCTGTTGAGAAATCACTAATTTCCTGCGGCAGCTGGCAAAATGGGGGATTGAGCAGAGATCCTCCCTGGGATGATATTAATAAAGGACCTTAAAGTTACAGGATCCTAGGACCTCCCTGTTTGTCAGAGGAATTGCATTTTTAAACACACCTTTAAACAGATATAGAGACGTTACTTGTACTGTTTTCTGCAACTACACAAATCAAGCATCTTTGTAATAAGAGAGCAGATCTGTGATTGGTGTGATATACAGTGAGGGGAAATAATACTCGATAATTCTCGATACTTTTGTTTTTTGTTGTTTAATATACTTCCAGTACATATATCCATAAACAAATATATGTTTAAAAACAAAATTGATAGGGAAAATGCATTCAACACTAAAATTAAAAATAGATATCTGTAAAGGTTATCTAAAAATAAATCAATCTTCAGATATAAATACTGAAGAAAAAAAAAAAAAAAAAAAAAAAAAAAAAAAAAAAA
>CM040998.1:7766410-7798949 GCA_022985145.1 Pangasius djambal
CATCTTTGGGCAATCCTCCAGGAGGCTTGGAGTAATATATCAAGTCAATGTTTGAATAAACTGACTGCTCGGATGCCTAGTGTTGTCCCTTATTATCAATGCAAAATGGTCACTAACTAAAGAGGATTTATGCTGATATTGCCCAAAAACCCTATTTTGTTCGGGCGTTTCCAAACTTTTGGAGGGCAGTGTATATATTCGGGGGGAAGTCTTACTGCAGAAAATGTGACTTTAATTACGAATAAAGTGATTGAATATTGAGTAGCTGCCCACTAGTCCCTTATTCACATGCTGTATGCCTATGATATACCCCGATTTACACTCTTTTTTACATGAAATATGCCATAAGTTATGCAGGTTGTAGCAGGTGTGGGTGTGGTTTAACATGGATCTTCTGTGTTCTCTGAGTGCCGTATTGCTGAGAATGTTACACAGGGGTTGCCATATTGCGCCAATAAAAGGAAAGCATTTAGTTAAATTTTAGTTAAGAGATAGATGGATTGTAATACTGCTCTGTTACATTTCACTCAGAACTTGAGAAAAAGATGACCTCAGGCCAGACAATGTGTAGTGGTCACATAAGTCAGTATTTCCAGTTAAAAAATCGGGCAGGTCCACCTTGCTCAAGTTTGTCGATGTAAAACTGCTTGATGTCACAGATTACTAGCCGACTAATTCCTTTTCAATGTTACTCAAGGCCTGCAATGGGGAAGAGGTGTTGCGTTAATGTGTGAATATATTACAGCCACTTGGTGGACAAAAAAGGGTTTGAAAGAAATGAAAATATAAAATATTGTAATACTGTATCAATAAATGCAAGGTCTGCTTGGGATGCTTATCAGATTCCAAAATATTCCACACATACATTAACTTGCTTCCACAATTTCCCGATAGAAGCATGGGGAAATTTAGACTGTAAGTCGGGAGTACTGGATCTGACATATCAGACTTCTGGGTACAATGAAATGCAGCATAAAGCCAGTGGTTTGTTTCGTATTTATAAAAACCACCCAATACTCCAAGGTAAAAAATGACTTGAATATTCTATCGAGAATATAAATATGCATAAATATGATATTCAGCTCATAAACTTTTGTGCTGGAATAATCATTTTTAGTACGGTTCCATCTTTATTAACGAGTAGTTTGAGTCATTTTGACCTGACAAAAGAAAGAAGACACCTGACAGAAGTATAAAAATACTATACCCTGTATTGCTTGACACGGTCAGCGAGGGGAAAGTGCAGTGTGGGGACGTACTGATGGATGTAAGGGCTGCCCATGGAGGTGCCGTACAGGTGACGGGCCAGCATGGAGCTCACCATGCTCTTTCCAGTGCCTGATGCTCCGTGGAAGGAAAGAACCAGCGGCATGTCTGGATTCTGCTTCTTCAGGAAGCTCGCCACTGACTCGGACACAATGTCCTGCACCAGATGTTGGCCATACAGATTTTTATAAAGGTCCCACTCCAAGCCTGTGTGAAGGAAGAAATAAACATGGATTCTTTAGTCTTCCTGAGCAGAAGAATATATACATATTCTAGTACAGTGGGGTTCAGGGACCTCCAGGGGTCTGTCAAGTATATCAAGTGATTTTTTTTGTATATCTGTGATTTTTTTTTTAAGCATCAGTGTCCGCGGTTCAATCCTGAACTTGAGTTACTGTCTGTGTGGCGTTTCGTGTGCTCTTCCTACGTCCACATGGGTGTCCTTCCACATCCAAAAGCGTACACATAGGGGGACTGGCCATGCAGAACTGATCTAGGTGTGATTGTGAGTGTGTATCGTGGGTGTATTCTGGCCTCGTGCCCAGTGTCCCTGGGATAGGCTCCAGAATCACCATAATCCTGCGCAGGATAAGCTGAAGATGAATTAATACACTGGTTTCATAGAGTTTTTTAGAATTATTTGACTGTTTGACTGATCACTTGCAGTGAATGGGTTTAATCCAAAAACTCAATAACTCAAAAAACAAGTAGAGCTATAACCAGCTTGAACCTAATGTGCTCTCTCAGTGGAAAGCACTATGGCACAAATAAAGAGCCAGAATATTATTGTGCATATTTCAAGAGAGTCTAATATTAGAAAAGTTCAGCTATGTGTGTAAAATAACTCTGTACTGAGGGGGCTCAGGGAATTGATTTTGCAGTTAAGGGCGTCGCTGTTTGTCACAAGTTTGTGAACCCTTGTGTTAGCTCATTCAGGTTAGACAGATTTCAGTTTTGTTTTGTATTTGTGTATAATTTACTCTTTGTTAAGTCTTAAGTCAACTGAACAAATCTAGCTAGTGCTTTAAAGCTGCCAGCTAGCTAACACTACTTCATTTATTAGCCAGCCAGCTACAAATAACCGCTGAGTTACAATTTTGTAGCTAGCAACAAAGCTAGCAACGCGAAAACCTGTATCAGTACATACACAAAATAAATTTTATGGAGCCTTAAAAATAACTGTTACATTACTTTACAGCATAAACCTAGCAAAGCTGTCTTATTAGCTAGCTAGCTAGCAGAAAGCAAGCCAAACTTACTTTACACAATGTCAGCTAAGTTAGCATGCTAGCTTACCTTTCACAAGCCAAAGATTTACTGTATTCATTCATTGTACGTGTACGTACCTTGTATGTTTGGTTTAAAGTCGCAGTCACAGCTGTCAGATATGGTGCAATATATCGTTTTCATCTCAAAACAATCACTTACGGATATACAATATATCAAGAAAATGGTCAATAACATTATAACTCCATTACAGCACAGGTCCATGGCGAGTGAGAGGATGGAGGATTTATTTAGCCGCTAGGGGCGTCTCAAAGTCCTTGTACATTACAAAGCAAAAAAAAAGGTAGAAAAGGAAGAAAAAGCAAAATAAAGGAAGCAAATATTAGTATATAAATTAGTATTAAATAAGAAAGAGAGTTTTCTGTCATAACTAACTCCGTTTGTGTGTCTGGTCGTGAACACACTACACGTTGGCACCCAGTTACAAAGTCTAAGATAAGAAGTCAGTCACAGTGTCCGAGCTTGAGGAAATCCTGTGCTGTTAAACTGATGCCCAATTAGATAAAATACACCTTGTCTAGCTTAGAAATTAAAATTATTCAATCTTCAGTATGATTTCATACTCTAGACTCACTCCTTTGCCCATATTATTATCACAGAGACATGAAATCTTGCATTATATCCACAGATCTGTATGATGGTATTCACATAATAATAACATTCTTAAAGGTTATATTACACACATTCTGCTTATGCCATTTTGAAATGTATTTAAAAAAAACAACTTGTATTTGCAAATCTGAACCAAAAAATGTCTTTTTAGACCTCGTATAATATTTCATTTATACTAAGACCTGCCACGAATATCCCTGAGCATGTGTTGGTTTTGTGCGTCTGATTCAATAAATATTGTTTATGTTGCTAAAACCTGAAATGAACATATTGAGTACTGTGTATTTTACATTTTATTTTACAACTGTAAACTCAAAAGAGGTGACTTGGGTCAGTACTACATCCAGTGCTTACAAATAGTAAGCAGAAAATCTGATTTAATGTTTGATTAAAAGAAACGATGCAAGGACGCACAACTGAACCGGTTTAATCGGAGAGAGAAAAAGAAGGTTGTGACATCATAAAGCAGTCAGTATAAAGGCTTATATAGGCTACGACAAAATAAACATAATTTATAAACCAATTTATAAAGAAATGACTGATGATTGAATAGAAGTAAACCAAAAATAATGTTAATCATACTTTGAAATACAAATCTGAATAGTATTTATATCTACATTATTTACAAATCCACGTAAAAGAATTAAAAGAATTTGAAATGTTATTCCGCCATACAGAGTTGCATCACTGTAGTCTATGTAAACCCGTGGCATTCATCAAAAAAAAAAGAAGAAGAAGAAATGTACACGTTTCAGAGTGAGACATGTGCAATGTGTATCATTCTGCCTGCTGAGAAGGTTCCAGTCTGTTGGACAGGGCTGTTAGCACTTTGTCAAATTTCTCGTAGCGCTCCTCTCTGCTTGTCTCTGCTCCCCGGCTCCCCCACAACAGACGCATCTGGAACTCAGTCAGGAAAACTTCTAGTACGTCTGGCTGCTCATGAAAACCTGTAGGTAAGAAACTCAGCTTAGTTCCATATTTAGCACACATGTAGCTAAAATTTAAAAAAGTACATTTACTGAACATTTCCAGTGACAATCATGATCACATATGAGATTTCTTAACAAATATTATTGCATGTTTTAATGATATACATGGACTGAGGTTCTCCTTACACTGTAGTTTTGTCTTGGCATTAGAACAGTAGGTCTCTCCGTGGCATGCAAGGGTACGAGCAGCATTTAAATGACACAGCAAAGAGTCCATTCCAGAGTCGAGACTCTCCCAGGACTCGGACCCTTCAAGAATCACGGCACTCTTCTCAAGCAGGAGCAGCAGAGGGAGCACATGAGGGACAGTCATCTCTGATGGGTCACAGGGCTCTTGAAAGAAAATATGAAGGGATGGTGAGTGAGT
The DNA here is from genome assembly GCA_022985145.1 of Pangasius djambal. Taxonomy (NCBI): domain Eukaryota; kingdom Metazoa; phylum Chordata; class Actinopteri; order Siluriformes; family Pangasiidae; genus Pangasius; species Pangasius djambal. Next base: position 7,770,932 of record CM040998.1, read on the forward strand.
TAACCCTTCTGTTAAATGTGATAACCCTATTGTTCTGTTTGGGTCCAAATGACAAATTTTGAAATCTTCTTAAAAGCAATATTAAATGACTAAATGGCTAGTAAATGGCTTTTTTCCACTATAAAACTTTGTGCTTGGCTTAATTTTGATATTATATACATATAGCAGAGATTAGAGACTATTATTTGCCACTTCTTTGTCCTGAGGGTGAAATACAGTACGAGTCAAAATGAGTGGAGAAAGATGGTGCCATAAACATACAACAAACACACAGTGCCCTGTTTCCATCAGTACTGTTTGTACTGTATGTATTGCATACAATAGAACTGAAGACATAAAGAAGACAGAATTAGCATTTTTTAAATGAATTTTACATTTGCATCGCAAATCAGAATAGATGCAATGAGACAATGGGACAACCACTGATTAATACACTCCTTAAAAAGCCAAATCTAGAATGCTTGAGGGTTGTTTCATTGTCCTTCGGTTGTTTCGATGCAAAACCCTACAGCAGAGTGTTTTCATATCAAAAAGGATTCCAAACCAGAATCCCTTTAAGATGCTAAAATCCCTTAGAGAACACTTCAAGAACCCTTCTTCTAAGAACATAGTAAACCGAACATAAGGGTTAAACAGAGAAAGACTGCAGAGAATAGGAGACAAACCTAATTTAATGAATTTCAGTATTTTTCCTATATGTTAAAGGGTTTGAATATACCTTTTCCATCATTCATTCTCTTCAAAGAGGGCCTCAAGGTTTTCTCATACAGAACTGCGCTTTCGGTGTATTTTTGCCTTAAAGCCATCCACGTCTCATCCAACCGAACAATCTAGAGATGGAATGGATTTGTTACATTTGTTGCATATTCACTAAAGCATTTTTCTTCTGCTTTTTTACTGCTTTATCTCTACCTGTGGAAGTTCTAGGACTCTCATAACTGCAGCAAAGCCAAACATGTTGCCCAGGCTAGTCTTCAGCTCACATGCCAGCGAGATAATTCTGTGCAGCAGGGAGCCTCTTTCCTCCACACTGCCCGTGCAGCCCAACAGCACCATAGCCAGCATGATGGACATGGTATAGAACCTGAGGAAGAGAACTGTTTATTCATTTCTGTTTAAAGTGCTAAGCTTGTGTCAGGAGCAAGGTGCTTTTTGGTACTGAACGCGTTAATACACCTTTCCAGCAGGTCTTGTCGGAGATGGTGGCCATGTGGAAGCGTGAGCAGCTCCATTCCTGAGCTCACAGCCATCCCTCTTGTATTCTCACTGGATAAATCCGATATGCGAGCAACCTGGGTAATAAAATTGGTTTAAACAGTCTGCCATGTGCAAACGTGGACCCAAACGTTTTACAAATCCAAGCTGTATTTTTTCACTGATCCCATTTAATGGTTGATATACACTTCCTAGAATAACTGCACTGGGCCTTCATAATACAGCCTTAAGCCATAAGAATTGCCTAACCCTTTATAATGCAATGCTGGATGATTTATGTAAAGCTTATATCAAAACTAGTGAGGTGACATTAGAGAATTTATCTAAGTAAATTTATCTATTGTAAATGTAATGTTTACCTTTATCTTGAAAGTTATTAATTTGTTTTTATTAACAACACATTCATAAATCTTCGAAACATCTATGAAACATCCATTCCATTCCTGTTCATTCAGCTGACATACAGGCTGCTTAAATAAATGTAGCTGTGTTACAGTTGCACTTTAATAGTAAGGCGATCATGTAAATGCTTCTATAGCAGTAAAGCAGTAAAGACAATTACCAAAAGATAAGATGAAAGTTCATTTCTTAATAGACCATGTATCAAATCTGCTGTTAGTAAAAACAACTTGTAGTATAAATCGACTACTAACTTGTAGTATAGATTGATAGGGACTTTAAAAATGCAAATACTACAGCTGTGAACAGTCTGTCCATAATGATAATCTAGGGCTTTTTGTCTCCGGTCTCTTTCATGTTATACAAAGTTACACACTACAAAAAAACAATTATTTTCATGTAATATGATATAACCTTTACATAAATCCTACAGTACTGCATTATAGTCAAATTCTGAAGTGCATGAAATAAAAATGTATAATGCTGGAAAGTGAAGCCCAGAATGAGGACAAAAGTTTGTGTCTTTGGTTTTTGATTGAAAAGAAAATATATATATATATATTTTTCAAGGCTAAGTCCTTTGGTTTTGCTATAAACTGAAGACATTTGAGTTTGAGATCAAAAGATGAATATGAGATGACAGATCAGAATTTCAGCTTTCATTTCCTGATATTTACATCTAGATGTGTTTAACAACTTGGAAACGGCACCTTTTCTTTAAACCCACCCTTTTTTCCCACCCAAGTGACCAAAAATATTGGAACATGTGACTGATATGTGTTTCTTGTTGCCCAGGTGTGCCCTGTTAGATTGATTGTTTAAACAATTAACAGCTCTGACTGTGAGCCCTGGGTTTCGCCTGTGAAGACTGCGTTTATTATTAAAAAGGACAAAGCAACATGAAGAGCTGCCTATGGTAGAAAAAAATACATTTTGAAGCTGAGGAAAGAGGGAAAATCAATCAAAGCCATTGCTCAAGCACTGGGCATAGCCAATACAACAATTTGGAATGTCCTGAAAAAGAAAGAAACCACTGGTATACTAACAACCAGACATGTAACAGGTCGGCCAAGGAAAATAACACCAGTTGATGACAGAAACTTTATTAGAACTGTGAAGAAAAACCCAAAAACAACAGTCAGTGACATCAACAACCTCCACAGTGTAGGGGTGAAGGTATCATGATCCACTCTTCAAAGAAGACTTTGAGAGCAGAAATATAGAGGCCATACCACAAGACGCAAATCACTCATCAGCAGTAAGAATCAGAAGGCCAGATTGGTATGTGCAAAGAAAAACAGCGATGAGCAACAAAAGTTCTGGAACTGAGATTAATCTCTGCCAAAGTGATGGAAAGGCCAAAGTGTGGAGAAAGAAAGGATCTGCTTATGATCCAAAACATGCGAGCAGCAGAATGGATTCAAAAGTCTACTTAAACATTCTGTCTGCCAGTTTACAGAGAAATGCATCCAATCTAATTGGGAGGAACTTCATCATGCAGCAAGACAATGACCCAAAACACACAACCAACACAACAAAGTACTTCACCGGGGAAAAAGGTGGAAGGTTTTAGACTGGCCAAGTCAAGGACCAGACCTTAACCCAGCTGAGCATGCATTTCACCTCCTGAAGATTAGACTGAAGGGAGAAACCCCCCAAAACAAACAACAACTGAAAGAAGCTGCGGCACAAGCCTGGAAAAGCATCACAAAAGAAGAATGCAACAGTTTGGTGATATCAGTGGGTCACCGACTTGACGCAGTTTTTTCAAGCAAGGGATATGCAACCAAATAGGCTATTAGTTCCTATACTTTTGCTCACCAAAAAATTGGGTGGTCTGCCACAAAAGGTGCCATGTTCTAAGCTGTTTAATACATCTAGATGTAAATATCAGGAAATGAAAGCTGAAATTCTGATGTGTCATATTCATCTTTTGATCTCAAACCCAAACGTCAGTATTCAGTATATAACAAAAACAATAGAACTGGCCGTTTCAATACTATCAGAGGGGACTGTATTAACATACACTATTTCTCCATTTTTGTTACTTGTGTTAATGAGGGAACCTGAATCTTTGAACCTGACACAGCAAACATCTTGTTGCTATAAATATATATTTATATTTTAATATATTTTTAATCTTAATTTTGTTCTAAGGGTATGCAAAGGTGTGTCCACATACTTTTGGCCATATAGTGTATATACAGTAGTGGGCACTATGAGCAGTCCTACCATGCAGTCGATTTTGGTGATGTGCATGGCCATCGCCTTTGTATCAGCATCTATAAGCACCTCCTTTGCTCTCCTTAACACTCTTGCTTCTAGTGGTTTATTTTCTGCAGGGAGCAGCGGTGACTGGTACATGCTGGGTCTGAAACTGGAGGCTGTTTCAATTACAAGTGGCATTAAATAATCCTCATTGTCCTCATCCATGAAGCCCTGCACTGTCTGGTCCTCTTGTCCACTGAAGGGTGACTGTATACGAGCAAGGCTGTGTGGATAAAGGCCTGTGTTGGATTGCAGGTCACTGGGGTCTGCAGCAGTGCTTTGACAGGACTCGGTGCTGGGAGACCACGTGTTGTCTGTAGGCTCCAAATAGATGACAGCACTCTCAGTTGGAGAAGTACAAAGGTGCATGTCATTGGGTCTTTGCAAAACGGGCGATGAAGGGACCACAACAAACTTCCTATTGCGTGACGGACTTCTTCTACGTCTGTAGACTAAAAAAAGAGAGGACAGATGTTACAGTTTAAGAACACGGGTTACGTATTTGAGCATGTGTTGTACACTTTAACACTATGTACCCGAGATAACAACACTTACGTGTGTTCAGTGGGGTTGGGGATGACGTCACTACAACATGCTGTTCCAAGCTTCCAACGAAGCTCTTGACTGCCTCCCTGTGATAAAATAGTGAAATAACACCAAAATATCACTTGAACCACATCAGTGTCTACGGCACTACTTTGGACAGCAAAAAGTGAAACTGAATCCTTTGGTGTTATCTGATAAGTGCATATTTAAGTACCTAATCAAAGCTCATCTCACCTCTGAGGGTTTATTAACTCAAATGCCAGAGCCTCTGTCATTGCTAAACTTCCCTTCTTGTGCACGGGTGAGTTTAATGGTGTCCCCTCCTTACTAGTCTGGCCAAACATTGTCTCCAGATAACGCAGTGGTACAGTTCTGTTGACTGGGGAAATCACGTGTGCCCCGCTGTGTTGAGTAAGTGGCGTCTGGCCGCCCACGTAGAAATGGACCAACGCTGGAATGGAGTCAAACTGCTCTCCTTCCAGAACATACTGTATTCGTGTGTATGTGTCGCTGGATCTGAGCAGCACTTTGCTGATCAAGAAGTGGAGAGGTTTCTGATTCCAGCAGCAGGTTAGGACATAATCTCCCAAACTGGTCAAAGAATCGCGAATGAGGAAATCCCCATCCTGTAGCACCAGAGACTCTGAAACCTGTAGTGCAGAAAACATGGAAACAATATAGTTCCCAAGATATACATCCGTTTGGCTTCCTCATGGTTTTTAATTAGAAAGAAAGAAATTTTACAATTTATAGTGAGCGTATCCTGTACCAAGACCACAATCCAAAACAGGGCAAAAGCAACAAAATTTTTAAAATAGGCTTTGCTATCTCATCATCCAGACTTGAAAAAAGAAAAGTGTACACTCTGTCCTGAAGACTCTCCCATGACAGAATACACACTGACATACTGACAAAGCACTGACATGAGACTCCTTTGATAAATATTAAATAAATGTCTCCTCAGTGAAAACTTCACCACATCAATGATTATACATTTTTCTTGGTTTAAGAACAACACATTATGTAATCAGTTTATTATTAGTCTTAGATTATGTGGCACATCCACCATACAAGTCTCTGTGAATGCCTTGTTACTATAGAAACAATAGCATATCTGAAGGAGCACATATAAATATGTGATCTGAATTACAGCTGGAACTATTGTCAGATAGTTCAGCTGTACTGTTATAGAAAATAAATCCACACTTTCTGACCAGAATTGAGAACGCTAATCAATTCTAATACAGAACTGAAAACTCAGCAGTGCTGTGGTGTAAGTTATTATAAAAATTATATTAGACTTTTGGATTTTTCCACTATTAATATCTAACATTTACTATAATAAAAGCCATGTCTGGAAAACTGGCCAAATTCATTTCAAGTCAAATGAAAGCTGAAAACTCAACTAATATAATCCAAGTGTAAAGATCTGACGCACCTCCCAAGGTATACGTCCATGGTACCAGCCATGACTTTGTATGTTGTGGCTGCTGAGTTTCAGCTCTTCCTCCAGCTCTTTCCTCAGTTTCTCTGATGCAGTGTCCAACAGGCACGTCTCTTTTGAAAACTTCCAGAAGAGAAAATAATAAAGATCCTGTCTTGAAACCATTTCTCCAAAAGGAACCAGAAGATCTGCACTTGTTTATGCTCTCTGGAGCAAGGCTATCCTTCCCACAGGACAGGCTCCTCACATCTACAGTACTAGCCAGTTGTTATGGTGACATCATTGTGTTACACTAGTTAACAAGCCAATATATCACCTAAGCAGTAGGTTATCTAAAACATCATTACATGGACTCATTCAAGGAGCACAAAAAAGGGTTGCTGTGTACCCTAAAACAAAGATATGCTGATATATATCAATGCTGAACATTAATTTTGTGAGAATGTAAACTGTGGGAACACTCCCTAAAGGCTGATTAACTATTACATAGACAAAACGATCAAGACGGTACTGTTGAGAAGAATTATCAGGGCTCCTAAGATGAGGACTCCATGCATAAAAGCCAGTATCCCACTTTTTCAGTTACAATAAAATAAGCACATCAACAGTGGGTGGTTGTCTGTAGAAACCCAGTCTGACTGCAAGCATTCTGAGCATACTGGCAATGATCCAAGCGCTTTTGTGTCACGCATCTTAACTCAATTAGAGCCTTACTGCTCAGTCCTCAGATTCTTCCTTGTGTCTAAGGCTATGTGAAGGAATTTCAGTACAAACACTCAACAGTTTCTCTTAGATGCTAAAAAAAACAATATAAAACTGAAAAAAGAGAGACAAAACGCTCACCATTACATATTCACCTCTGTTTTCCATGGAATCAGAATGACTATGGACAAGAAAAAAAAATTAAGTTTAATATATTTTTTTATATACATTTTATATACAATTCTAAATTCCGTAATATCAGAAAAAAATATTGCAATAAGTACACGCGTAAGCCTAAGTGCGCATATTTGTGCAGGCTTGAGAATGTTCTGCGTGAGGATGCCAGGTGGCTGCAGGACAGGAAATTGTCCGAGGAACAGGCTGTGCTGCTCTTTCCCATGACCATTTGGATCCTCTGTGTATCAGGGACGGACTTGCGCAATGCAGTACATTTATAGTTTTAGTCAGTGTTATGCTAGACACATGTAACAGCCCCCAGTAACAGCCATGATCTTTCTCAAACACACACATGCACACACAAGTTTGTCTTACTAATTTTGCGAAGACCGTCCACTGCATTAATAATGATCAATGTAGCTAATTAATTCAATGCTACACCTAAATCTGACCCTAACCTTAACCTTAATAACTATAATAATTTGCTCTTTTAGGTGATTTTTTTTCAGTTTTTTGTAAAATAAAAGCAGTTTTTACCCACAAGATTAGGAATATCTGGCTTTTGATTTTGTGAGGGCATTTGGTCCCCACCAAGACATAAAAACATGCCCACACACACACATACACACACACACACACACACACACACACACACACACGTATACACACACACACACACACACACAATGTAAGTGAATAGCTGGATATTTCTGAGATTACAACATTTCTTTTATGGAGTTTTATAACCAAATGAAGACATCGTTCGGTTTAAAAAAAAAAGGAATGCATTTGGTTTCCAGCCAGCGATGGAAAATATTCAACACTTTACAGATGTGTTTGGACAAAGATGTGCGCTCAGTCCTGCCGTAAACACAGCATAAACAACCGGAGCTCTGCATGACCTATGAGGTAAAATATGAAAGAGCAGCAGTATCATCTGGTAGGCTCGACGGCTAATTTAAGGCTGTGTTTTCTGTCATAGGCAGAAAACGATACAGAATGTGTGTAGTTAAGCTGTCACCTTTACAGTAAGCAGGCAGTCTGACAAATGGCATGTCACCCTGACACCTCTGTCACTGTAAAGGAAACTTCGTCAGCACATAAATCAAGCTCTGAGTCTAATGCACTGTGTTTGTAAACAGTTACAAGCTTGGGCTTTTCACCAAGGGCATCCCAGAGCATTCTCCTCTACACAAAGCTTACTGAGAAACAGTTTCTGCATACTACACCAGCACGTTTCCACAATCTATTTTTACTTAAGTACATTACAGTTATTCCCTGGACAGATTCTCATTGCTACTTACAGTTCCCATATGCAGTAACAGCATTATCTATACTGTATATACTGTAAGCATGCATTATATATATATATATATATGTATATGTGTGTGTGTGTGTGTGTATGCTTACACAGACACACATATATGTGTGTGTGTGTGTGTGTGTATATATATACACATACATACACGCACACATACATACATACATACATACATACACACACACACACACAAACACACGTGTGTATAGACAGAAAGATAGATAGATTTCTAGAGTAATGCCACTACAAGTACGAAAACAAGTTTTCAAAAACAGGATCAAGGATTACATAAATCCAGAAATCTCTGCTCTCCATTACTCAGAACACACACTAGTTACTCCCAGTGACTTACACACCCGTCTGTTGCGCAGTGACTGTCATGGAGACTGCTAAAGATTAAACTAATGCGATTAAATGTCAGGCTTTCCATTGCACGAGCTCACCTTACGGAATAATCAGACGGAGCAGTAGTGCATTAAGCGCCGGTAATGTCATGGTCATGCGGCAGGTGGACGAGCGCGTCGGCGTCTTGTCAGATTTGACACTTGTAGCGCGGGGCTTCTTCTAACCCCGCCAGTGACGTCACTCCGCTTCTCCCGCGAGCACAGGGGGCGGGGCTAACGCTGCTCGCGAGCAACGCTATTGGTTATTTCCAAAAACTAATACCTTAATAATAAATCGAGTAAGTTACTAAAAAGCAGTGGCATACTCTACTGGCATATCATTTACTACGCAATTATGTAGTTTTGGACGTAGCCACTGTGATTTATTTAGCTTTGTAAAAGTTTTCTATCTATCTATCTATCTATCTATTATTATTATTATTATGACTGTAGCTGATATATTTTATCCCATTTTTTCCCTTTTCTTGCCCTTCTTATTAGTAGTGTTACTTCTTTTCTTTGTTTTTTTTTTTGTTGTTTTTACCCTTGGTATATATTTGATATGAGTGAGAGAGAGAGGAGAGAGAGAGAGAGAGAGAGAGAGAGAGAGACATTAGGAAAAGGAAAAGACAACGTAGTAATTTCTAAGTAGCCAGCACACAGAGGAATTTTAATGAGCTTACTGTTGAGGTTTTAGGGTTTTAGGTAGCCTATCCACTCATGGTCCTATGAAACTGTAACCTTATCATTGAGGAAATAGAACATTTCTTACATATTTGTCACATGAGAAAATGAGTTGTAAAACAGACTCTAGCCTACAGCCATGGCTTTGTCCAGGCTACTGGAGTGAGCAGAGGGTAGCCTATAGACCTCAGTACAGAGCTCAGGCTCATTCTCCCTTCTGTCCATTAACGATCATAACAGAGCGTCTTTGTCAGAAGCAGACCAGATAACTGTAATGGCATCTGTATTTCACAGAAGGAACACAATCTTTTACTGTTATTATGTACCACACCATCATTAGATTGCACCAAAGCAGTAGTGCATTAGATACACTATATGGCCAAAAGTTTGTGGACACCTGATCATCACACCCATATGCAGGCCTTCCAAAAACTGTTGCCACAACTTTGGAAGCACACAATTGTACAGGATGTCTTTGTATTACAGTTTCCCTTTATTGGAACTAATGGGCCCGAAAACCTGTTCCAACATGACAACGCCCCTGTGCACAAAGCGAGCTCCGTGAAAACATGGTTCGCCAAAGTTGGAGTGGAAGAACTCGAGTGTCCTGCACAGAGTCCTGCCCTCAACCCCACTGAACATCTTTGGGATGAGCTGGAACACCGACTGCACCCCAGGCCTCCTCACCCCACATCAGTGCCTGACCTCATTAATGCTCTTGTGGCTGAATGAACACAAATCCACACAGCCACGCTCCAAAATCTAGTGGAAAGCCTTCCCAGAAGAGTGGAGACTATTATAACAGCAAAGATGGGACTAAATCTGGAACAAGATGTTCATGTTCAACAAGCACATGTGGGTGTGATGGTCAGGTGTCCACAAACTTTTGGCCATATTGTGTACTTTACAGAAATCTATACAGGGTTTTCTTCCCTAGGGTTACCATCCTAGCTGATATGCAGTATCCACACTGTAAGACATTTCAAGCTGGTTAAACTTAGAAGTGAAAGTTCACCTACTGCCTTAAAAGCGTGAGTTGAAGATAAACTTGAAGATAACCTTTGTTTATAACTCAGAGTCAGGGCAATGATTACTTCAAGTTTAATTTTTGAAAACTTATAAACTTGAGGTCACTATCCAAAACTTGTCAAGACAACTGGAGTTAAATGAACTATATTACATACTTAATTCACTCTCTGCTTCTCAGGATGATGCCACATGGATACCCAAAAGATTTCCCAAACTTCTGAAACTTCCCAAAACTTTATGCCCAAGTGTCAGCTCTGCTTCAGTGGATCATCTCACCGGGATCCTGTAGACTTGTTCCTAAGAACCGCTGCTGTAATCAGACAGACTCAGGCTCAGACTGAACATCCTTTCCACACACTCAGTACTGTTTGACTTCATAGTACACAGTACTGGAAAAGTATTGTTTAATCCAGAGAAGAGGATTTATTATTATTATTATTATTTTTAAATCAAGGTTTTCTCCTCATGTCTCAGTGAGTTTTTATTTACCAGTCACCTCTGGCTTGCTCTTTAGGGCTCTAAATCTACATCCTGATAGTTACACGCGCTACACAAACAAGGTTTAATTGAAGTAGAGATCATTTAGGATATAATAAACTTTATTATCGAAATGTGTGTACAAGCTTCCGCCATTCGATTGCAGTGACGTCACGCCCCCGAGTAACCCCACTGGTAAACCTGAAAGATTTTTATGCACGAAAGTATTTATAACCTTTACATGTTTATGTATTAATAATCTCATATTCAGGCTGGTAGGTCTACATCCCAAATCCTTAAGTCTGTTAGGATGACGTCATACCCCCCCTTCCCTTTCTGGTAACCAAGGGCAACCTTGGCTTTTGTTTATTGTTGCTGAGTTTCTCCAAAGTTTATTAGCTAGCAGGAGCGATAGCTATGCCTCCTAAAAAAGATGGAAAGCAAAATGCCGACAAGACAGCTCTTTTTGGCGAGAAAAACACTCCGGATGATGCCTTATCCCAGGGTGGTAAAGAATTCTACCGGGCTCAAATACGAGACTTAGAGGAGCGACTGGAAAAGTGAGAAAACCTGGAGTTAGCTAGCTGACATTAGCAAAAACATAGTGGCTAGAACACTAGCAACAGGCTCTCTGTATAGACTGAGTTATTTCCTGAATGAAGAATTGTATATCCTCATTAAGAGGATTGCCCATTGTATATCCTCAGTAAGAGGTTTTAGCCTGAAGCCATATAATCCTCTATAGTATAGGTATGCAGACTTACCTGACAGGTTTGAGGACTCAGAAGACTGTTACTCAATATCCAAAACCAATAAAAGAAATCCATGGATTAATAATTACTGTCCATTTTTAATAAACTGATAAGACTAGGTATTTTAGAATCGCTGTTTTTTTCATTCTCTGTCAGTGCGGACAAGGAAGTCAAAAGGAAAACCAAGACCTTAGATCGCAGTCTATTGCAAAGCATAATAATTAACCTGCTGCCACACCTCATCCCATAGAAATCTGACTCATTGTAGTAGTACAGGAAATGCATCCCTCTGCAAACAAACACCATGCTCAATGCTTTGCCCTTCTCTTCAAAGGTATCAGCACAAATGTGATGAGCTGGAGGTTCGTCAGAAGGATTTTTCTACTAATTATAATAATATAGTGAGAGAGAAGAAGGACATAGTGCTCTATCTGAAGCGCACCTTGTCCCAAAAAGAGGATGAGCTCACTGATAACACAGAGAAGTTTCAGGAGCTACAAGCAGCCAAAGATGCAGAGAAGGAGGCGTTTGACAGGCAACTGAGCGTGCTTCGGAATGAGTTTCAAGAGAACAAGGACAAACTCACTTCTGAGAACATGGTTCTAGGTAAAGACCACCAAGCCACCACTCATTTAGATGCAAAGTATCTTTGATCAAATTGCACAAACTGTAAAGTATGCCTGATGCTCGTTAAACGTGGTTATCAGTTACCTTTATCACAGGTAATACAGTGTATCCGAGTAGTGAAGTTCACAGTGATCCACAGAGCCTTGTTTTTTTGTTGGCAGCGGGAAAACTTGCATCTCTCGAGGATTTCCAGATGCAGAAGGATGAAATTATGGGTCAGATGGAGTTTCTGAAAGAACAACTAGAGCAGCAGAAGCAGGAGCACAAGAGTGTCATTTACAACCTGGAGAAAAAAGCCGTACTGGACAACTACAGGTCAGTATGATGATTAATATGCAACCTTACTGCTCAGCTCGCCTCTTCCTAACACGCAGCTATTCCTCAGGGAAAAATCTAGTCGTTACAATTAGTTTCCAGCTCTACTGCACAGCAGGCATTTCACATTATTGCTGGGTATTGAGTCTCAAACGTATCCTGTCTCATCCTGTCCAGACTGAAGAAAGAGATGCAGCAGCACGTAGCTGCCGTCGCTGCTGAATTTCACAAAGTCTCTGATAAAAAGATGCCGGAGACAACGAAGAGGGCAATCTACGAGAATATGTTAGTGATGAACCAACTCAGGCAGATTTCAGACAGAAGCAAAGAGCTGATGGCGGAGAACGATGCTCTGAATGCCAGAGAGAAACAACTCAAAATAGAAATGGAGATCATGGAGCCATTATTGGACGAGATGACCAGGAAAAGTGTTGCAAATCAAAAGGTTGCTTAAAACACATTCTCAGTATTTTAAAATACGCTCAGAGATGTTCTTTTTTGTACGATCTGACATCTTTCCTCACATCCTAATAGCTGTCAATAAAACACCTACACAGAGGAAAACCTATTGTAGCACACAAGAGAAAACAAATGGACCAGCAACATCCAACCAATCAGGACCACAAGGCATCTTATAGATTCCTGTTAATCATGTTGCCTGCAAATTTAGAAAGCTTCCCCTTTTGGGCTAGCATTACAGTGTTCTAGTCTAGGTGTGTGTTTTGGGGCATGTCTTTGGTGGGGCTGTTAAAAAAAAAAATCGCTGAGTATATCTTTAACTATTTATCCTTAATTGCCATGTGTTCTTTTATGTACATGGGCAACATTAAAATGAACAAAAAGTTTGATTAAATATCTGTGCTGTTTCATTTTGTCCTGGAAGGTGGTGCAACAGCTAACAGAGAAGTGCAAGCAAATGCATGCTGAACTTGAGGACTACGCCAGGCATAAACAAGAACACCGAAAGTTGGTGAACAATCACTCCACTCTACAGAAAGAGCATGATGCCCTCAGGTTTGATAACATCTACAGATATGATAAAAAAAAAATTCTGTATAATTCTGTTATTTCTTCTGAATGAGTTTTGAATGGGTTTAGATCTATGCCAGTCACACTCCTGTTTTTCCTGCAGGAAGTTGTTCATTTCCTAATCCAAAACGCATTAGCTTTAGTTAGAAACAAGCATAAACAGTGTAAATTTGAATCTTTAGTAAGACTAGGAAATGGCTCTGTAAGTGTCTTTGGCTCCTTTAAATAAACATGATGGCACAAAATCACCTAATGTGCTTTATCTATTATATATAAATAGCTGGTATATTAAATGCTCATACTTGTGTGCTGCGATCATGGCACGGTGTTGTAGCAGGTAGCATTGCTGCCTCACAGCATCAGGGTTCTCTGGGTTTTATTCTAAGCTCTGGTTATTATCTATTTCCTCCTACCTCCAAAAAACCAGCAGGTGAATTGACCTGGGATAAATGTTTGAGAACTCCTGCTCTATTATGTCATTGTCACATCCATGTTAAATGCTCACTGGTTGTAGTTGTCACATCTGAGGTTTGGCTTAACCGATGTCTCAGACAGGAACATGAATCAGCTGTGGAAGATCTCAATCAAAAACAAGCAGAGGCCGCAAGACTGAAAACAGAGCTTCAGGAGGAGAGGACACAGCGAGGACGGGTTGAGACAGTCCTCCAAGAGGCAGCTATGGCTTTAAAGGAAATATTGAGGGTAATGTAAATGATCAGGCAGTCATGGAATAATGAAACTGATTTATGAAAATTCACTGAACAGAGTTGTACTCAGTTTGGCTCTTACAGGAGGTGCCTAAAGAAGAGGACTCAGAAGTGCAGACCCTCGACCAGAGAAATCAGATGATGCAGAAGCTGCTAGCCGTATTGGACAGTGCTGCAGCCATCGGCAGTGGCCCTGCACCCTCTCACTTCATGCCAACGACAGAAGACTCTCACGAATTTATAACAGCAGCAGGCAAAGAGAGGTATACAGTACCTTGCAAAAGTATTCAACCCACTTAAACGTCATCAGATTCGTCTGGATTACAAATGACTCTTATACATATCGTTCCAGTCAGTATTATTATCTCAAAGTAATATGCTCTTAAAGTTAATTTTCAAAGTCAAAATTCATTATTTGTCAGTAGATTAAAAAAACTGGAAAAATGCTGCTTGAGTAAGTATTCAATCCCTAGTACTAAGCAGAACCACATTCTGCTGCAAAAAAAAAACAAGACCTTTTGTGCTGTAAAACAGTCTGTTGGGATAAGTTCCTACCAGCTTTGCGCACTGTTTGGCAGGTATTTTTACCCATCCTCCTGGCAGATTTGCTCCAGGTTCTTCAGGATGGTTGGATGTTGTTTGTTGACTGCAATTTTTTGAATAGTGCCACAGATTCTCTTGACTTGACGACTGTAGAACATTCACCTTTTTGTTTCCACCCGAAGTGTTGCTTTGGCTTGGTTTTTGGGACCATTGTCCTGCTTAAAGGTGAAGTTTCTCCCAAGCTTGAGTTTTTTTTTTTTGCTTCAGACTGAAGCAGGTTCTCTTGTAATATTCCCCTGTTTTTTTGCTTCATCGATTGTCCATTGACAAGAAGCCCAGGTTCTGAGAATGAAAAGCGTCTCCACAGCATGATGCTGCCACCACCATGTTTCATTGTAAGAGTGGTGCTAATTGAGCTATGCCCTGCGTTAGGTTTGCACCACACATAGCACTTTGAATCTTGTCTACATCTAGGTATCATCACAGCAAAAAACACACCTTCACTGAATCATTCTTATGCTTTCATATGGCTTTTCTTGAGCAATGGTTTCATAGCTCAGGAAGAGCCATACGAGCCTTAGTCTTCATTTTCACTCCTGTCTCTTCAAGGACAGTTCACCTGAGAGGTTTTATTTTTGTCCAGAAAATGGGAGCTGTTTTAATCTTTCAGAGGTGAAGGCCAATTATAAGACTTGTGTCCTTGTTAAGGCAATAGCTTTCATCTGGAGTGTCTGGAACCTGGGGGGTTGAATACTTATGCAAGCAGCATATTTTGTTCTTTGTTTTTCTTTGAATTACTTGCTGACCAATAATTAGTTTTGACTTTGAATATTCACTGTAAGAGAACAAGAGTTTGCAATAAAAATACTGACAGGAAAAATATGTGTATTTATCATTTGTTATTCGGACAACAAACAAGTTCCAGGGCGGTTGAATATTTTGCAAGCCACTGTAATTGCCAACAAAACACACAGTAGTTTTTCACATATTGCATCAAAGCAAATCAGTCCTACACATTCCTAGGATTTTCCTGCATTTGAAGAAAGGTCTTGCGTAACATGTTTTTCTCAGATTTTCATCATTTACTGCAAGACCTAAGAAGGAACGAATGACACACAATATTTTTTAATCACATGATAGCAGAAGATTTAAACCTTTCAGTTTCATTTTTCCAAACACGGAATTAGAGGATAATGTCTTACAGTTGCAAAATGAGAGATCTGTAATGAGGCCATCTCTGCCATATTTCTCATATTCTGCTTGTTTCCTGCTGAAGATCAGGTATAGCTGCCTCACAGAAGGCTACTTCTCATTTCAAACCTGGAGACCTGGGGTTCGTCCGACGGCAAACACACGCAGGCAACTCCGTTATATCCAAGAGACAGCACCTCCCCAAAAGTCTGCAAAGGTAGCTTATACGTATTAACAACTTGCATTAATAAATATTGATGATGACTGATAATGAATTACAGGATCTACAGTCTAATCCACAACTATTGGCATCCTTCATGAAAATGAGCAAAAACTTAATAGTACAGGAATTGAGTGATATTTTAAGCCTGAGTATGTGGAGTAAATAACAGCACTGAGAATGATCTTAGACTTTCCTTTATACAGAGTGTGTCAAACTGCTTTATTCTCAGTTTTGTGCATGTGAATTGTCCTCTTTAAATCAGACCACAGTATTTCAGTATGGCTGAAGATGCAGACTGAGATTACAACCATTTCTATGTTGAGTTGGATGCTCTATATGTTACTGTAGGCTATTACCTTGTTGAAAGATCTTAACCTCCTGGCAGAGACAACCACATTTTAGGCTAAAAGTTTCTGTTACTGAACGGAATTCATGATGCCATGAGTGTTCCCAAGGGACTCTGTGGCACCAACTGCAAAACAGTGCATTATGTATTAATAATCCCTGCATGCAGTCTCCTTGTGCAGCTTAATTTTGGTCTTGTCTGACCACAAGATAGTTGTGTATTTGTAATTCTGCTTGATGAAATAAGACCTCTTTCGTGCCACCATTTTGAACAGTGTGTTAGTATGGTGCTGGAGGGAACTTGTCCGCTTTTAGCACCCCAAAGAATTGTCATAGCGCACATGCATGTACCAAGCCCAGGAGATTTGCTCATAATAATCATATCAGAAATAATATGTGACAATATAATGTTTGGGTTTGGGTAAGGGAATGCATCAACCTGCATGTAAAAAAGCTAGCTAGCTAAATCCCAGAAATGACAAACAATTGTTTTTTGGTGAAAGACCCACCAACTCCCCCTGGCTATGCTCCTGTGGCCTACTGTAATGTTAGCATACCCATTCAAAATTGTTTTGCAAGTGGCATTTAACAGTAAATTTTAAAACCTGAGTATCTCAAGAATCCTATATTAATCTCAAGAATTAAACATTGAAATTCGGAAACTTTTAAATTTAGGCTTTTGTCACTATCCCCCTCATTATGCATGGGGCAGTATGCTATTGTTTCAGCCTTTATAAATCATAAATTAATAAGGAGTCAGGATGTACAGGGTCACGGGTATACATGAATATTCCAGTGTTCTTATATATGGGGGAAAAAAGAGCAAATTACCTCAGATCCACTGCTGAGCTTAAATATAATTTATATTTAAATTATACCAAATAATACCACTAATGCTGCTACCTGTTTTTAAAGATTGCTATAATTTATTAATGAGGTAAATTCTTTTCCTTAAAGGAAATTAATCAACTTGTTGGAGTGGAAAATCCGAGTCATTTGATGTATTCTTTATACAATAACTTTTCCCGTACCCTCTTGAAGGGTGTCAGTAATTATGGAGTTGACATAGAATTTGTTCTAGAGAATGTTTACTAAAACTGTTTTGTTACTCCCATAGGAAACAGCAAAGCCAGAAAGGGAATGATACCTCAAAAGCCCTTAGCTGAGAAGGACACTTTTCCCCTGCAGCCTGAATCTGTCAGAGGAAGTCAAGCAACATTTTAAACCAAGAAAAGGCACTCTGGATCCGCAAAGGCATCTGCTTATAGCTGTGTGAGGAGGGTATGAGGGAGAAAAACATAGACACCTTCTGTACAGTCTGATCAATCAATCATGTCATTTGTGAATATTCTGCCTCTACATCATGCTGTGTGTATTTAGATTTTGTCCTGACTGATAACATATAGACACTAGATGGCAGCATGGCATCCTTTATTGTTGAATCTGTTCTGAGCATGAACTTGATCTTGAGCTGTCGGAGGCTTTCTGTTTACTCAGTCCTGGAGGTATAGCTGAGTAAAAAAGATTGAATACATCTACCAGAAGAAAAAAAAGAAACAACTAAAAGCTAAAAGTTTTGTCACATTGCATGCCAGTGTTGTCTGTTATTGCGTGCAAACCTGAAACCACTACAGAGTTATGACACGCAAGGATTAACCAGGCAGAACAGAGCATTACAGTTTTAATCTGGTGGATATACTGCATGATTATGGCTACAGAGTCTACCCCTGCCAAACATCTTAAAATAGACATTCAGTGCTTCTAATGAATATTGGTAAACTGGAATATGTAAGCTCGATCCTCTTAACAGTGGCATATACTTCAGTGAATGAAATCCATTACAGAGTTCTTCTTTGTGAAGCAGATTTTTTCCTGATGTGTTTCCAGTTTTAAAATCTATTAAAGTTCATACCTGTGTTCCATTAAAAAAAAAAAGATTTAGATTTATGAATATTACAGGCCATATAAATGATAATGAAATACGAACATTAAATTACTAGCATCTGTCCTGATTTCTAGAGTAAAGAAATTAATTGTCCCATGAAACAATAAAAAAATAAAAATAAAAAAATACAGGTTGTGATAAGCAGAGGTTCTAAGAAGCACTTACTTGTTATTTCTTGATTTGTGAGTTTTTTATTTTATTTATTTATTTTTTTAAATTAAAATTGTCCTGTTTCAGATTATGGTATTGGCATGATGGTAAAAAAAAAAAAGTGCCACAAAAAATAATCAAGCCTATTAGAAAGCATGGTTCGAGTCACATTCTGGACCTTTTTCTTACAATTCTGACTTTATACTCTTCCTCCACTTGGTCTTGAAGTGAAATCAATCCTCACTGGATGTCTCACCACCGGGAAAGGTATTAAAAATGCATGAATAGAGCTATATTCAGTAGGCCATTAGACTTACCCGTTTTTTTTATCAGCGTTTTTTGTGTGGAAACTGTGAGCCACCGCTCTCTCTCTGTATCTGCATCCCTCTGATTAACACTACAGAGTGATGCGAGGGGGTGGTCATGGTCGTGGAAGGCAATGTATGAGAAATAAGGGGAAAACTGCATTCCCATCCCCGAACTTGAGTCATTTATTCGAGTGCTTTGCACTAGTTGGACTCGTATTACACCAAGCTGCGACACGTGAAACTTGTGCTGCTGTGTGAATGCACGCGCTGCGGCTGCGGTATCTTCACCCACCCGCGCGCACATACTGCTCATCTCATCCTCACACACACACACACACACACACACACAGACAGAGCCTGCTGCACCAGCCTGCCATCATCAGCATGTAGCCGAGGATCTTTATTACATTATCCACGCAGCAAGTACCGCACACAAAGAGAAGGCGTTCTGTGGCGTGCACGCGTGTTTCTAGCAGGTAAGCAGGAGCCATGCACCGCACACTGCTGTAGTTTGTTCGCGGTTTGTAAGTCGAGTTGTCATCAACTCCTGACGATGGCTGTGAGTCAACGCTGCAGCATTTCATCAACGGATTGCTAAACGCTATTGTGTGCGGTTAAACTTGGTCAGGATTAAAAGGTGCGCGTTTGCTCAGTCGCCAGGTTCTTGCTTTTGCTTTTGCATCCAGGCTAGGCTGTTTATTTGAGTAGATCAGCAAGAGCTGCTGGGACAGAATGAAAAGCTTCCAAAATCATCAGGATGTGACCTAAACTTTTCTTTCTTTCTTTTTTTTTTTTAATGAATAGGCTACATGATCTCTCTCTCTCTCTCTCTCTCTCTCTCTATCTATCTATCTATCTATCTATATATATATACACACACACACACACACACACGGATGGATGGATGGATGGATGGATGGATGGATGGATGGATGGATGGATGGATGGATGGATGGATGGATGGATGGATGGATGGATGGATGGATGGATGGATGGATGGATGGATGGATGGATGGATGGATATTAAAACAACAGCAGCAACAAAATGGTCAAGGAAATGAGACCATTGCACACAAGCTTCCTCATGACACTATAATCTGAACTCACCTTGCCTCAGGTTAATACTAAACGTATATGATATAATTAATAGATTAATATCTATATTATGTATATTATTAATAGATACACCTCCTCATAATATCCAGCTTGGTCTGACTAGCTTCCAAAACACACCTCAAGCTGGTCAGGTCTTTGCTTCTTATCCAACTTCCTTATTACTTGAATGCTTTGATCTATAAATGATTAAGAATTTCTGTTTGCTTTACTGTTCTGTTGTTGTCTTAAAAATAACTGCGATCATGGGCGTAACCTGGATTAAAATTCTACTGAGGTCCACACTGAAAAAAATGTGTCGAAGTGAATATCACAATGCTGAATGTATACTACATAAGTGATAACACTACAAATAAGAATGCATCCATAATAATAGGTTTATATTAAAGAGCAAGATTTTACCTTTAGTAAATCGTCTGTTTTGTCGAAATGATTGAACTGAGATTATTTTGTATATCAATCTTACGTTAAAATTGGCTATTTTCATTAAATAAATGTGTGCTAATGAACAGTCAGTTCTAGGAAAAAAGATGTTACATACAGCAATTAATAGGAAAGCAAGCATGTAAACTTTTCCACTGTCTACATCTTAACTAAAACAGATGAGTGGCAACTTTTTTCCCCTCAAGTGGCTGATGGTTACCATAAAACATGGTATATATGCTCAAAAAAACAACACCTTCCGAAACTGTCTTCTTCTCATAGCTAGTTACTGCCATGAATACAATGTAGCAGTAGTAGTAGTGGTAATTTAAACTGTAACTCCTGTGCCATTTTTATTCCTAACAGTATTGACCTGCATGTACAGATTTGCTCATTCTCCTCAGATTGGCCTTGCAACTCTCCAGCTGGATCAGAAACGCACAAGGGAGGTTTGACGTTGATGTGAGCGGTTGATAAATGAAGACTTTGGCTTGTCTTGTACTACACTGATCAACATTGCTTAATCCATGATGGAGGAGAGCTCTGATGTAAGTTACACTGATCCTCTCTGTTTGTTGTGTATGCGTGTGTGTATGCGTGTGTGTGTGTGTGTGTGTGCACATATGCTCGCATTTATTTGTAATGCTGTTCATTTATCATAATGTCACGTTGCTTGTGTGTGCTGTCTAGTGCTCTCCTGAATCGTTGGCTAACAATGATCGTTATGTGATGGCCAAACACGCAGCCGTGTACCCATCAGCTGAAGAGCTGGAGGCTGTCCAATCTTTGGTGTCAGCAGTGGAGGGAGGACTAAAGTACGTCTCCGATTGGCTAATCGATTCCACCAAGGCCAGTGCTCTTATAGCTACTGAACCTGCAGAACCCAACCCAAAGTTAGTTCCTGAAGATTGCTCATCACAATTCATATATTTACATGGGTCATTTCATATGTTTGTTTGTAGTATTCACCAACTGAGTAGGTTGTTTCGAGATCTTTTAATGTGCCAGTCATTTTTGTTTAGGTGTGGAGGCCCACTGGTTGGCGTCATGCGTGTTGGATCTGTGGCTAAAGGCCTCCTCATCAAGGGTCTGATGGACCTAGAGCTGGTTTTGCTGTGCCGAGAAAAGCCTACTAAAAATCTGCTTCTCACAATCTGCACCAACCTGCCACTGCAGATGAAGGTTTGCTAGTTTTATTTAGAGCATTCCCACTGAGACCTCTGCAAGCAATTGTTTCCTTTAGAACTGGACTGAAACTGCTGCTGGTATATTGCCCTTTCTCAAAATAACCAACCTGCCTGAAAAGCTTCAGTGAGGCAACTTGCTTCAGGAATGTAATTAGCTATCAGCTACTCTCCAGTGGACATTGTTAAGCTGCAGAAAATGAGTCTAATTGCAAAACAGCCCATTTATACTGGGCTTTGATTAAACTACATCACTATCATGCTATTTAGCTTTACTACCTCATTTTAGACAATACCATCAGCTTTTGGCAAATGTAGCTAACCTGATTACTTGTATTAACTTCCCACTATAGGCACACTTGAACAGTATAGACAGATGTCTTTCTAAAGGAGCTAACCGTAACCTTGCCACATTGGGCACATTTTATGTGCTATATGTAGCTGTGTCTTTTTCTCCTCCTTTGCAGAAACTGTCAGAGGATAAGCACACAGTGCAGCCCTGCATACCAGAGGCAGCTATTCTAGTGTTCAAAAGCAGCAGACCTGATCTGCCTCTGAGGGTCATCCTTACTTCAATGCAGATGAAAAGC
This sequence comes from Pangasius djambal, assembly GCA_022985145.1. Taxonomy (NCBI): domain Eukaryota; kingdom Metazoa; phylum Chordata; class Actinopteri; order Siluriformes; family Pangasiidae; genus Pangasius; species Pangasius djambal. The sequence continues at coordinate 7,793,022 of CM040998.1, forward strand.
CAGGAACTGGAGAAAAACCAAGGTAACAGCCACTGCATCCAGGTAACTTAAAGCAGCCTTGATAAAAAGGATCAGATACAGTATAGCCCACAGAAACCATCTTTCACTGATCAAACTGTTATGCAGTTTTACGTATTGATTCACCAAGGGCGGCTGATATAGCTTCTTGATGAGTCAACTCGACATCCGAGTTGTCTTGGCGTCGTGCCTGGTGCTACCGGATTCTTGTTTCTTTTGACACAGCAGCTGGTGTGTTGTTGTTGGGGAACCCTGGGATCCAGGCTTCCTCCTTTCCTCCTTTTTTTCCTCCTTTCACCATCACATCACACCATGGAATTGACTCTTAACAAATTTTTCAGAAGGATTTACTCCATTGATTTTTTTCTCGTTTCTTGCTTATCCTTTTTGGGAATATGGCACAGATCCTTTTTATTTCATGAGGGCACTAGTGATATGAACTAGCATTGTATTGTTGCCACTATAACAGCTTGTAATAATGAGCTCCCACAGTTGGGCTTGTTAGAATATTTGCTCTCTCAGGACAGTTTCCTGGGATGACATTAACATGACCAAATGTGACAGAAAATACCAGCATGCCACCAGATAAAATTTCCACAACACAAATGAGAAGAATCAAATTGCTGTACCTACATCACCTCAGCAGAAATGTGGCTGTATGACAAACCTCATGGTGATTGTGGTGTTCAGCTTCCTGGCTTCTGGTCCAGAGCTCATGCTAGTATTTTTAGTTCTTGCCTATTTTAACACATTTGGTCTGCTCACTGCCCAAGCCTCTGATCTGCATCTTGAGTTGGCAAAAATGACAAAAATCTTACTTTTTTTTTTTTGCATGAAATAACTACTCTCCACCATGTTTTAACTCAGTCAGATCAGTGGGATCCTAACTGTAGTATTGCACTTTTCTGCCAGTGCATCCTGACAGAAAAGCTCATGGCGAATCTGTTGTGTGTCCTGTTCTGTTCTTCTCACCAGTGGAAAACACAAAAGTGAAAGATCCGTCTGATCTGCTGGACCAGCAGAGATGCCTGCTTGCTCTGGCCTCTCTGCGCCATGCCAAATGGTTCCAGGTTGGCCATCAGTTTGCACTATTTGGTTGTTGTAGCCTTTTGACATGGATAAATACAAGAATCAATTCACAGCTTGAAACAATTTGATATTAAAAATCCAACACTGTCCTTTCAGGCTCCCAAAATCAGACAACTTTCATTCCACCTCTGAATGACCCAAACTGACTGAAACACTCTTTACCTTTATTCCGGCACTCACCTTTCCTCCTTGCTTTACGCTTCTGAATTGCATGACATCTTTTGCTTTTGTTCCATATTTGTATATCTTTTTTTTTGTTGTTTTTTTTTTTTAATACGGTGTGGTCTGATTTCCTCAGGTCAGAGTGAGTGGGAAGAGATCCTGTCTCATAGTTCTGCGGATCCTCAGGGATATATGCAACACAAGGCCAGTCTGGGCACCTCTTAAAGGATGGGTGAGTTGGGTGACAGTCGAATCAGTGTCATTAATATGTCAGTGATATTGTCAAGATTCAGGTGATTAACATAATATGAAACGTAATTAGATTTCAATGACAATATGCAAGGTGTTTTTCTTCTGTTACTGTTGTGAGAAATCTCATGGTTCAGTATTAAGATCTGTATAGTTCGTCTTCTTTTAAAATGATTACAGTGTTGTTTTATGATTTACATATTGTGTCTATCCAGCCAGTTGAGCTGATCTGTGAAAAAGCCTTTGCCACAAGCTACAGGCCACTGGGACCGAGTGAAACACTGAGACGGGTCTTGGAATGTATTTCCTCAGGCATCTTCCTGCCAGGTAAGTTCCCTGAAGCCACCATCTAGTAATTATCAGAGGGAAGTACATCAGTAATTTCATAAATATGAATCGTAACTCCTTTCAGGTGGACCTGGACTACATGACCCATGTGAAAAAGAAGAGGTAGACACTTTGTCAGCTATGACGAATGATCAGGCTGAACTTCTTACCTACACTGCACAGGTTAAAACTCCTTCGTATGAGCAAAGATGTCATGTGGAAAAATGAAATGAAATGTTTGAAACAAACAATAACCTAGCGTTCTGTACATTTTTAGCATGCGCTAAGGCTTCTAGCTTTCGGACAGATTCACAGGTTTCTCGAGGTGGATCCTCTTCCTACAGCTAAACCTGCAGTGGAATCACAATTAGCAGATGGAGAAGGTTGGTGTTTTGACGTGATATAATATAATATAATATAATATAATATAGTATCTTTAACTTATTCTTTGTAGACGTGTTTGAAATTGGATTTGCTGTTCAGCAGGGACGTCTCAGAAAAGAGTCCACGAAGATGAAAGTGCGGATGAACCTAAAAGCAAAAAGATCTGTAAGCATAATGATATTTTGTTCTTACCTTATTTTCTGAACCTTGTAAAGAGCATGGGTTGTTTATATAAGGCTTCCTTAACAGGCTTTGCAATGTTGTTTAGTCTCAGGTACCGGTGCAGGCTTATTAACATCTAATGGCAAATCAGATTGTAAGGGAAAAGTGGAAACTCTGTCCAAAAGCTCCGGCAACAAATCCATACATGGCTCTTCATCAACCAAGGTGAAAAGAGATTCTATTGATACGAACAGTTGTGTGTACTTACAATTTACTTTCCATTAGGTAGCACAGTTGGGTCATTTCATACAGGCTGGAATGGTTGCGTCCAAATCACTGCTGTTATGTGGCACGATAATGTACTGTATAATTCAGTCAAAAATACTCAGATAGATATCTTTATCAAACCTTCCCTTTAAAATTGTCCGGTAGATGAACTGAACATTCAGCTCATGAATTGAACATATCTCTTGACCTTGTAATGTCCTTTGTGAACAGAGCTCACACATACTGAGACAGTGGTGTTAGTTGTTTATAGTATATCATGAGTGTTATAAGGTTTGTTCTGGTTTTCAGGTTAAGGTTCAGGGCCCTGTTCTCACAGCCAGGGGCAAAAACCCAGTAATGGAGCTAAATGAGAAAAGGAGAGGCCTATCGTATAACCTCATCACTGAAAATGGAGAGAACCAACAACAGCGCTTCATTATCGAGGTGGCAGCAATATTCACTTATACTTCTCTACAAAATGTATTCCTAAATACAGGGATATGTGCAGCACAATGGAACACATTATATTTGTAGATTAAAATAAAAGTTTTTTTAAAGATGCATTGTGACTTTACATGACTTGAATGCATTGGGCTAAGTTTTTCCTCTGCATCTCCTATGATAATACCAAGAATCGAAATGGAATATATTCACCATGCATGAAATAAACAAAAACGACAATAATAATAATGTAGAGAGATTCAGGTATTTCATTTTGAACATCATGTCAAAGTCTGAAAACATTTCACCTCTTATCTGAGGGGGGCGAACTAGGTTTGTGCGATATTGAATTTGGCTGCTTGTGATTTTCCATTTTAAAAAAAATCACAATGTGATTCACAATTTAATTTAACTGATAACCAAAAAAGACAACAAAATTAGGTTTAAGGAGAGGAGGGGAGGGGGTAATAATATTATCAGCTGTGGAGTCTGGAACTGCTTGCTGGCAGCAGCAATTGTGAAAACTCAGCTGGATAGAGGATCCTTTTTGTTATTCTGCAGTAATGTACACAATAAACAGTAAAAATCTGCATTTTCATTCGAATTGTTATCCTTTTTCTCTATCAATTATTCGTGGCATCCCTAATACATATACATACTTATGTGATAACTCATACTAGCGTACTCTGATGTTAAATTGTGGAGCTCCAACACAAAATCTGTAAAGGTTGTCAGGTCTGGTAATATAATCAGCATAAATATCACTGGATATTGTGTCAGTGTATAATCAAGTAGAGACGATTAAATCGTTATGATGCACAAACCAAGGGTGAACCTTCCACTACACCTGATGAACCCCCTTGTGTGAAACACAACTCCTGTTGCTCTGACTTTCCACTATAAGACACATACACAGCTTGTAATTGGTCTACATGGGATTCCATTTACTCCTAACTCATAGAGGTCTCAGAGGGATGTTTCATGACCTGTCTATCTTTTTAGGTGTTTTATACTCTGACACGCTTATACTCTGACACGCTGGGCTTGTACAACTTCTGTTTTATTGCTGTATATCAGGTGGAAGTGGATGGACTGAGGTTCAGAGGATGTGGGCCTAATAAAAGGGTAGCAAAAGCAAACGCAGCCTTGGCAGCAATAGAAAGGCTCTTTTCAGCACACAATGCAAACAGCAATAAGAGGAAGAAGCCATATATAAAAGTAAGTTCAGGCATATACATCTCTAAACCTTTTAGTGTTTTTAGTGACCTTTTATTGATATTATGTTGCAGCAGTGTGTGTCTTTTTCATGCTCTTTTAGGTGAGTTCATCTGCTGTAAATGGGCTTTCCAGAGCGAAGAGGAGTGTTACAATGCCCAGGCCACTACTTCCTGTTTTTCCTCCAGCTCCTGCGTACTTTACACCAGGTATGTGTTTTCACGACCTTTTCACTTATGTAACGTGAGTCATTATAGTTTTTCTAGACCACCACACATGTACTCATGTGTGTGTGTGTGTGTGTGTGTGTGTGTGTGTGTATGCATGCATGCCTTTATTTGCAGGCTTTACCCCATATGGTTATGGTCCAGTGGTGCCTCCACCACACGGTAGGCCTCTTGTCTGATAAGTCCATATATCATTAGTACAACAATTTTCCTCTATTTTCTTTCCTGTTTTTATCTTTCCATTTGTGTACACCACTTTTTTTTTGTCAGCAAAAAGGCACTAAATTGAAATCTGTGGAAATGTATTCTTCAAATTGTTAGATTATTTGAGTATCTTTGTAGGTATGAAATGTTGCACACAGTTTCTAGTGTGTTGGAATTACGGTTTACTCTTCTAACCAGAGCTATCTAGATATCTCCGAAATCAGACCTACAAGGGTCCATGTTGCTCATGGTGTTAGGATATGTATGATGCGTTTTATGTCATATCTACTAGATATGCATATAAATTTGGCACTGACACCTTTAATAGTTGTTGTATCCCATATATTAGCTCTCTGATAACAGTAGCAGCACATCATCAGCCTCGGGCTAGAGATTCTCAAAGGAAACACTGGCAGAAGGCAGGTCCATATTTAGCCAAGCGAAGGACAGGCACTCAATCAAAGAGTGAGATCTAGTGTAGCCTGTCTGAGGTGCCTGGTAATTGCAATGTAGTTTCCTATTATTAATCAAAATTGCCACCTGCTGACAAATTCTCAAAGGCCTTAAGTGTCTTTTTAGTGACCTAGAATTGCCAGCAATTGCCGGCAACAGAGACGATTTTGAAAATGTGGAATGTTAAGAATTGAAAAAATTAAGCTCATTCGATTAGTTGAAGCGATGGCGTAGTGTTCATTCATTTATGCTGCACAGTTTTTAAGGATTCGGTTATGACCTAGAGCAGGGGTCATCGAGTTATGGACCCAACAGAGTATTTCAATGGACTGAACCAAGTAAGAACATAGTACATTTATGGCATTTGGCAGACGTTCTTGTCCAGGGCCTTGGAAAAAAAAACACACAAGACATGGACTATTTATTTATTTATTTCAAAGTGTTGAGTATTTCATGAAGAGGTACAGTAGAGTCCAAAGGTCTGAGAACACACTGGAAATCTGTTTTTTTTTTTTCCATTTAAAAAGGGAAATAAACAGAAGGTTTTAGATTTGGGAAATATTTAAAACAAAGAAAGTAAATATTCCATATCTTGAATATTTAATAATCAACATGCTGCACTATTTTTAGGTCCATAATTAAATGTAAGCAAATTTGTGATACTGATCATGTTAACTGCTTTGTACAAAAGGTCAGATTTTCCTCATGTCTAATCTCTTCTACTGAAGCG
>CM040998.1:7803198-7864239 GCA_022985145.1 Pangasius djambal
CCCCCCCCCCCCCCCCCCCCCCCCCTCTCTGCAGGTGCTTTGTATTTTGACGGTCCCGTTTGTCCTCCGCAGACCATCACTCCTGTTTTTCTTCACCTGGGAACACAGGATTTCTGTCCTGATTTTTACATTTAATGTTCTGTCTGAAGTGGTCCGTAGCTATGTGAGGCCTGACCGGACTCACTATCCTTTTTACTTAACACAGGGTCATTTTCTGGTACTGAGGAAACTTTCCTTGTTTTAGCATGGATCAGTAATATCCTCTGTTATAACTCAAGGAAACTCAAGACATAAATGCACAATGTGGTTTGCATTTATGCAACATTTATATGGGCTTTGTAAATACATATTTTTCACGGTAAGCAATATTTTATCAGGGCTATTAGCAATAATGAATTAGATGCACTGCTGATAATATTCCATAATGCTGAAAGTCCAAAATCTATGGTATATTTGTATTTCAAATTAATAGTATTGTATTTATACTAGGAAAATATGTTATCAGATGGAGTTCAGTGTAATTTAGTTCTTTCGTCCATAATGTGGCACATACTTAATCCAACACCATGTTATAAGCTAAAGGTATGCACGTAAATTTAAATAGTTATATACATACAGTATTTTATAATAAAGACTGTACAAATATTCCTATGATGATTGAATTGTGGTTGAAATTTGTTCTGTGAGTTTGTGGACGTGTTTATGTAACTACTGTATTCATGTAATAACTGTATAACATTATTAAATTTTCATTATCAGTATTATCATATTGATTTTGCCATTTGTCCTAATTAAACCCTAACCTAGTCTACTGTACTCTGTACTGATGCGGAAGCATCTTAAGGCACTGAAAAGAAGCAGGGCAGGGGGATGTGAGTGATTTATGAGTCAGGTGTGTGGGGTCTTATATTTTTAGGCAGAATAGAGTGGGTGAGGAGATGTACTGTAAGATTATGTAAGGTGAGCATTCTGCAAATAAAATTCAAGGCAGCATCAAGATTTTGCCAGGTCCCCTACCCCATACTGTGCTACACTTGAGGTTTAAGTTGAATGTAATTTGGAGGTCTTCGAGTTAGCAATTTACCACAGGTGCTGAATGATTGATCGTGTAATTAACTAGAAGTGATTGACAGCAAACTTCATAATGTGTGTGCTCCCTTGACATCTTCTGTCCTTTTAAAAGAAGATGCCATTCATTCAATTCCTTTAGGATTAGTTCACTTAGACTGGACAGTTGAAGACCGCTGGAGACTTTTTCCAATCTTCAGCAGTCCAGTTTCAATTAGCCTGTGCTCACTGTAGCCTCAGATTCCTGTTCTTGTTATATTCCATCTGCCTCAAGGTTCGGCATGTTCGTCTCACTGTGGCTGTAAAGAGTGGTTATTTATCACCTTCTTGTCAGCTCGAATGAATCCAACCATTCTCCTCTGACCTCTCTCATCAAAAAGACGTTTCTGTCTGCAAAACTACCACTTACTGGATGTGTTTTGTTTTGTTTTGTTTTGTTTTTTGCACCACTCTATGTGATCTTTAGAGAATGCATTAACAGTTAACTGTGTTAAAATACCAGGAGATCAGCAATTTCTGAAATTATTAAACCAACCTTTCTAGCATCAACAACCATGCCACGGTCAAAGTCACCGAGATCACATTTTTTCCTCATTCTGATATTTGATGTGAACATTAACTGAAGCTCTTGACCTCTATCTGCAAGATATTATTCAGTGTACTGCTGCCACATGATTGGCTGACTGAATAATTGCATGAAAAAGTATGGGTACAGGTATTCCTATTAAAGTGGCTGGTGAGTGTACTAGACTATACTAATGACAAAACACTTACTATCTTTTGAGTGGAATGGGCACTATTGCTACTTTCTAAATGCATTCTAAGCATGAGAATGTGGTGCTTCAGCTGATTGGATTCTCTAGAGCTCTTTTTTGCCACAGGCAATGCAAAATCACCCACACACTGTTTAAACCTAACAGTAATGGAAGGAAAAAGCATTCCTCTAAACTGGAACACAGCCATGATGAGAGCTGAACTGGCCCGGACTGCATTTCCTGTAGTGTCCTGGTGGTCCCTCCTGCTGGAATATCCGCTCGTGATGCATTTTCTAAAAATGACCCTAGATTTACAATCAGTTTAACAAGATGTTTGCCCTTTGAATACACAAGTCTACATTAATACAGCACATACAAACAGAGTATAATTTAAAGGCTTGATGAGGACTTTGAAAGAGGACACATTAAAGGGCATCTGATTATGTTTAATAGAAATGAATTGAATACGAACTTCAGTAAAGCGACCTCTTCTCTTTACTATGACACCAGGCTCTGCTCATTCCCTTCACGTTCCACAGACAGATGGTCCTCTCACACTCGCACACACTGGGCACACAGGAGGCCAGCCTATGCAGCAGTGGCAAAAATCAGTGCGGTAAGGAACGGGGCACATTTTATAACACCCTTAGAAAGTGATGACTGCATGGTTGCTTGCTCAGCTGAATGTCATGTGCATAAATGTCCTGATAAATCCCTCTGTCTTGAACTTCAGTTTTTTTTTCTCTGTTAACAGTATTTAAGGAGGCATTGGGTAGAATTTGATCTCTGGCAGTTAAAGGTATAGTGGAAAAAACGTTGAATTTTTTAAGCAGATCTTTCATCTACGCTCATGTACATGAAGCTGTATCACCTAAAAAATATATGATGACCTACAGAATTAATTAACATTAGTTTGCAAGCTAATCTTCCAGCATCTAGCTGACTGTCATTCACACAACCCCATCTGTAAAAGCTACAGGACATCCACAAGCTTATCCCATAAAATCTGCATACAAATTATTTACACACAGCAACCTCATTTCTAAAATCTACAGAACATTTACAGGCAATAACGAGAAACATGATCTTAACTGCACAATCCAAGGGTTACGACATCCCAATAGCCGTTATAGCCCTTACTAGCTTAGCTCCCTTGGTTAGCAGTGCAGCCTTCACTTCGTTACCTCAGATAGCTAACCTAGCTACATGTAGGAAAATGCAAGAAAAGCAATACCAATAACACATGTAGTATGTTAATATTCACAGATCTTCCTCATTAGCACAAGTAACTAAATGGTCAAATAGTGTTAAGATATTCATAGTGAACATCACGTTCTTCTTTCTTTCTGAACGATGTAAATATTCTGTAATATTGTTTGCCTAGCCTTTGCCCTTAATAATGGCCTCTATCATCTATCATCTATTATCTGAGATATTTTTATTTAGAAAACATTTGCACTCCACTGTAGGTTACAAGTAGTCAGTTTGCTTAATTAGGGCAAGCTAGCTTAGTTTAATTAGCTTTGTTACTGGAGCTAGCTTACAAGCACTTTTATCTTTCTTTGTTAATGTGTCAGCTTTAGCTGGCTTGTAATTGTTAGCAAAATGGGCTTTGTTTTGGTTCCAGAGTAAGCTAACATAGCTAGATTGCACACAAACATTAAAGCAGATGATGGTGATTTTTACATTTTTTGTCCTCAGCAAAATATCTGGCTTTGCACTAGATTATACCATGTTTGCCTTTTTGAGTACTAAAGATACCATCTGTCAACTATTTCCACATTATTTGTGATAATAAAACAATATAAAATGATTATCCTGTACCTTTAAGTCTAATACAGGCTTTATTGAAGCCTCTGAATTTAGTTGAAATGTAATTTCTATTGTAATGCCCAGATTATGAGTGCGATTTTATGACAATCCATAAACATGACAACGCTGGCGTTTCAGCCCATTCATTATGCACATTCAGTCATAAAAATCCAGCGCAGTGTTCAGCGCCATACCCAGCTTTAACATCTGTCCTTCTTTTGTAGCTGTACATCTCAGATCAGAGACTGTTAATCAGTCTTAGTGCAGTCCGGTCAGTCCTCAGTTAGCTGCGTCGATACCTGCAACAGAGCGGTGACCTTCTCATCCTTCCCCAAGCACTCAATCTCTGTGATTGTTGCTGATGAGGGTGAATGCTACCCCAGGGTGCTCCACACAGTACTCACTCATAACAAAGTAAGGTGGCTGAGAAGTCTGCATGAGCTATTATGCAGCAGAAGTAATCTGGTATTAGACTGAACCCTCAGTGTAATATTGCTGGAAAAATTTGGCAGTGAAATAGGGTGGATGTATCACTAACCAGCCTATTAGTTTTTTTAGTCATAGCTGCCCAGCAGAAATGTAGGTTCATCAACCAGAGAAATAAAAACATCTACTATTGGCACAACACGCAGTCACGTTGTCAAAATGCTCATAACTAAATCATTAGCCAACAACTCGATGACTTTTTGTCTGGGTGATAAAACGATGCTACATATATTCATTTGTTTCCGTTACCTTGTATTAACACACTTAGCTAGCTAACTAGCTGGTAATAGGTTATTATGTCACATTAGCTACAATCTATAAAGCTAGTCAGATAGGTTTACACATTTCAGTTAGGTTTACACTTAACCAGCTAAGTAGCTGGTAATAGGTTATTATGTCACATTAGCTACAACCTTTAAAGCTAGTCAGTTAGGTTTACACTTTTCAGTTAGGTTTACACGTAACTAGCTAACTAGCTGGTAATAGGTTATTAAGTTACATTAGCTCCAACTTTTAAGGCTAGTCAGTTAGGTTTACGGTCAAACAAAACAGGGGAGCACGCTGGAGCTTTTACTTAGTATATTTATGATTTATGTCCCTGAAACCATATTTCACCATCAATAAAATGACTTCGGTACCTAAACACATGTATGAGTTTTATATATTGGGCCATATTATATAAGAACACTGCTTATTTTTTGCCAGTGACCGGGGGGTTGTGAGTGTCAATCCCATAACAACGTGTGAGTATTTGGACATTTAGCCGTCCTCCATCTGTATTCTCCTTTTTCTTTGGAAAAAAGTTACATGTAAATATGTCACTCTAATGATATTACATTTTGATTTAAAATGCCATATACACATGCCTAATACTATTTTATTATTTATTCTATTCTATCACTAAATAAAAATGAGAAATGATTGCAGCAATGCACAGATTATTAACATGATGCAGCAGCGCCTCCTCCTGGTTATTGAGTAGAAGTGAGCCTAAAACAGTTCTCAATAGCAGAAATGAAGCAGTTGAGACATTTGTTTATGAAACTCATGTTCAGGATCTGGATGTAGAATAGAATAGACATTTACTGAACACCCAGTTGTTTATTCAGAGGTAAATAAGAGGGTGAAATGGCTGAGGAGTATTCAGGATGGTACAGACATGAGGAGGATTTTGATTTTGATTATGACTTCAACCTTCTGTTCACAAATTCAGGAGACAAAAAAAAAAAAAATAAAACATTCCTTGGTTTGAAACATGAGGTATTCCATCCATAAAACATACTGCAAGAAATGGAAAATATTCACAGACATGGACAGCTATAATTTGGGTAATTGTGGGGGGGCAAATACAGTCACAGCACACATGGGTTATCGTAAAAAGGAGCACACAAACACAGAAACCTAAAATGTACTCACAACAGAACAAAAATGCCTTGAACACCCCCTCGTTTTGAGACAACATGGCTCACAGTAAAGCTGTTCGCACCACAAATATTTCATGTACTCTAAGTTGGTCAGAATTGATGGGAAAAAGAAAAGGAAAAAAAAATGTAATAGAATAAAATACATTTCTAATCAGGGGTGCAGCTTCTAGTGGAAAGGCTTAGTGCCCTTAATTTCAATTAGAACGATCCATGGCAAAGTTGTGTATCTTATTCGTGCACAGACACGTTTTATTTAGAGTCAAGGGCACTTTTTCAATGTCAAATGATCACGTGTGCAGTCAGACAGGGCTTATGGATCACATGCCAACAGGAGACTTTGCATTTCTGATTATTATTTTATAGCAATGGGGATTCATATGTAGACCATGTTTAGTAGTACAGAGAATAAAACACTGGATATGTCCAGCTTTCAGACTGAATAAAGTAGGAAAACATAAAATCACTTCTCTTTTCTTATTGACCTCTTAGCAGAATTCAAGGATTTGTACACAAGGCATACATCAAAATATGTTCTAGGCAAGATGGCTGTATAAAAAGGACACTTTTTTCTTTTTTCTGTTTATACAAAAATATTCCCTTTCAAAGTATAAAAGGCACTTCATCTATAGACACTTGTTGGATGTCAGCACAAACCATGTTTCAAAGGCAAGTCAACCACAGGACACGCATGTAGTTTTTTTTTTTTTTTTTTTTTTTTTAAGCTGATATTCCTAGAGCACCATAAAAATGTGAGATTGGAGGTAGACATTTAATGATACTTTCAAGCTTGAAACCACCTCCATCGATGTGAACTAAACCTGATGAGTTATATGTTGTGTATGTTGAGTGTGTTTGTGTATGTGTGTATGCATATGTTTATGCACAGTTATTCCTGACCTTAACATACAGACCCCCTCTGAAAGTATTGGAACGGCAAGGCCAGTTCTTTTGTTCTACACTGAAGACATTTTGGTTTAAGATCAAAAGATGAATATGAGATGAGAGATCAGAATTTCAGCTTTCGTTTCACGGTATTTACATCTAGAGATGGCACCTTTTGTTTGAACCCACCCATTTTTCAAGTGATCAAAAATACTGGAAAATGTGACTGACAGGTATTTCTTGATGCCCAGGTGTGTCCTGTTAGATTCATTGTTTACAGAATTAATGGCTCTGAATGTGAGCCCTGGGTTTCTACTGTGAAGACTGCATTTGTTGTTAAAAAAAAAGGATAAACCAACATGAAGACCAGAGAGCTGTCTAAGGGAGAAAAGCCATTTTTGTCATTTTGATGCTGAGAAAAGAGGGAAAATCAACCAGAGGCACTGCACAAGCATTGTGCATAGCCAGTACAATAATTGGGAATGTCCTGAAAAAGAAAGAAACCACTTGTGTACTAACAACCAGACATCACACAGGTCGGCCAAGGAAAACAACAGCAGTTGATGACAAACATTGTGAGAGCTGTGAAGAAAAGCCCAAAAACAACATCACCAACAACCTCCACAGGGCAGGGGTGAAGCTATCACAATCCACCGTTGAGAGCAGAAATATAGAGGCCATACCACAAGATGCAAACCACTCATCAGCAGTAAGAATCAGAAGGCCAGATTGGAATATGCCAAGAAATACAGAGATGAGCCACAAAACTTCTGGAACCAAGACTAACCTAGACCAAAGTGATGGAAAAGCCAAAGTGTGGAGAAGGAAAGGATCTGCTCATCATCCAAAACATATGATCGGTGGAGGTAGTGTCATAGCTTTGGCTTGCATGGCCTAGAAGAGCCTTCTGGGAAGGGCTCACTACTCTTGATTAATGATATAACTCATGACGGTAGCAGCAAAATGAATTCAGAAGTCTACAGAAACATTCCGTCTGCCAATTTAGAGAAAAATGCTGGTGATGTCAGTGGGTCGCCGGCTTGATGCAGTTACTGTGAGCAATCAAATATTTACTTTCTGTCTATTCCTATACTTTTGCTCACCTAAAGATTGGGTGGCCTGCCACCTAAGGTGCCATTTTCTAAGTTGTTTAACACGTCTTGATGTAAATATCAGGAAATGAAAGCTGAAATTCTGATCCATCATCTCCTGTTCAACTTCTGATCTCAATCCCAAATGTCTTCAGTGTATAGCAAAAATAAAAGAATTGGCATTGCCATTCCAATACTTTCGGAGGGGACTGTATAACCCGGAATCCACCAAGTATCATTAGAACAAGACCTACAGACAGAGAAACAGACACACACACACACAGACACAGACACACTTATGCACCAAACCTGAAGAAAAGTCAATATGAGTGACAGTAAACCTTATTTCACTTTAACAGCCAAATATAGGATTCACCTTTATACAACGAAATCTCTCTCACATTGCACTTTACAAAAAAATATACATACACATATAAATACATATGTTCATGTGTAAAAAAAATCGATACAAAATAAGTACTATAAATGCAAATACGTGTTGAACTTCCAATTCGGCACCCATCGGTAAGAGGAAATCTTGTGCGTAAAGCACAAATGTGTGAATAAATTAACTCTTTTGGCAGCTTGAGACTGATTGCTCAAAGTTTCTTAAAGTCTTCTTTTAAAAACAGCTGAAGAGAGAAAGTAGTCCTTGAAAGAAATGAGCTTTTTGTCCATTGTAGCCTCCAGCTTGAGAAGTTTTGTTTACTTCCAAGATGCTCTGGATCTCATTTTCCTCCATGCTGAGTCAGCAGTCCAGGTCTGAGCAGGGAGAGCCCAAAAATCTCAGAGCACAAAGCTATAGTCCTACTCCTCTCTGTTCTTTCCTTCTGTGCTCTATATGAAGCACACAGGTCCCACCTCCAGGTGATAATTGAAGCCTGGTTTTTTGTTTGGGAGGTTCAGCACATCGACTACAGGCAACAGGTTAGGCTCCTGTGTGTGGAAAAGGAACTGGGTCTGATGCCACCGACCGTCCTTCATCTGAAAAAATGTGGGGTGGCAGCAAGTGTTAAGATGCAGCAATCACAATATTAATCTATAGCAATGGTAAAGTGATTAATTCAAGATGGCACTTACGGGGTTACCACAAATTTTGGAATAAAAAAGGAAAAATAAATAAATAAATACTCTGTGAAATTTGTTTAATTGACTGGTATATATAAAATATGAACATATATCACTTCTGCCTGTACACACCCACCTGCTTTCAGCAAGATCACCAAGCAAGGTTTTATGCATCAGATTTCCTCAGTATTGTTCATTTAAGAAGCAAAATATGACAAGGTTTGCGTTTATAGGAAAATAATCAACCAACCTGAAGCTCATTTTTTCCAATAACAGCATGCTCTGAAGTGTTTTATTCCTGTTATACCACAGGAATAATACCACTGATTAAATGTTTTATTTATTTAAAAAAAACACATTTCAATACATTTTACCTGTTTCTAGTTATGTTTAACTATGTTGTGGAACAGCCACGAGTTCGCCACACCAGTCCTCGTGTAAGTTATTACTTCAGAAACAACATATTAGAACAAACACATTCATATAAACCTGTGATTTGAATTATAGCCAGCACTTCTGTCTGAGATAGAAAATTAATCAACACCTTCTGACCAGTTCTGACCAGAATGGAGATTTCAGCAGCACTGTGTTGTAATCTTTTAATAATTCATATGGAGATATGATGTGTTGGGCATTTTAAAGTGTGCTATGTGCTGTCAGCATTCAGTACAAATATAACCTTTTCTATGTTGTTCAATCTGTGCTTACCCAGCATTCGTCCTTTAGCAGTTCAGGCTGAATGGGTCCTCTAGCCTCGATTATCTCTCCATTCCAGGCCTTGAAGCTCACAGCATTGTGGGATGGAGGTCTGGATGCCCCTTCTGCCCACACAGACATGTTCAGGCAATGGATGGTGAGAAGCTGCACTGCCTCTGAGCTCAGCAGGTGAATGAAGTTCATCTGGATGACTCCTACACCCATCTCCAACTGCAGCACAACATATAAACAACTTTAGTCACAATGTCTAAAGGTTATATTTATGGATTAAAGCCTGATGTATGGGGCGTACAGTATATTCAGTTAGTAATAAGAAATGTGAACATTTAGGTTAGAGTATAGCACATTACTGTTAAAGAAACATTCCACTGTTATTCAGCCGAACCTCTACCTACTGTATCTGCATGTGCGACTCACATGAACAAAGAATGAAGAATTTTGACCTAGAATACCAATTTAGAGGAATTTTACATGTTTCCCTGCATTGAGAACTCAAAACTTGTAATAAGTGATATGTATTTGTGCTTTCCAAAAGATTTTGTTCTATTATATCCATCCACAATACCTTATATTATAGAATTCACGAAAGCATTCTACTAAAATACGTTTCAAACATTTTTTTTTGCCACAACCACTGCACTTAGACTTGAGTTTATAATTGAGTCTCGAATAAGCAGGTTTTCAATTCTTTTCTCAGTGCAAGTATAACTTCCACCCAGTGTACACAGTTTTAAACTACATATCTCTCAGATTAAACTCCCTAGCTTCAATAAAGGCGGACGGCTGTAGTGCTTCCTAAATGTGGCAAAAAAAAAAACCTTTCCCATAAAAACACACACAAACTCAATTCAAGTTATAAAAATAGGAAATGTATTGTCACAAGCTCTACCTTCATTAAGACAAATAAACCCTTGAGATCTCAAGGAAATAGAATGCAAATGGAAAAAAGATGGTTCGGTCCAAAAAAAAAAAAAAAAGGGGGAAAAAGAAATTAGTGGCAGCAAAAGTAAAGCTGTGTCCAAGTGACTAGCTAAATGAAATGAGGCCCCAGTGGAAACCAAAGTTGTTGGATAGAGTCACAATTCTTCATCTAGCAGAACAAAACTTCATTTCTGATACTTAAAACTTCATTACATAGTTTTGATTGTGTATTCTGACAAAATGCAATATACGTCTAAGTTGGTCAGATTTCTGTGCAAACTCCCATATAAATTTATTTATATGGCTTTTCACATAAGCTAAACTTAGGGAGTGTCTAAAAACTACCAAACAAAAGGGACATTCCAAAGTGTTTTAAACAAAAACGGGTTACACAGGGAAACGTGCCAAAGTTACACAGATGCCATAGATAGAAAGCTGGTTGAAAAATCCTGTAGTATTCATTTAATGTTTCGAAATATTTTAAAAATACAAAATAAATGTTACATTTAAAAGAGAAATGAGCGTTTACCTTGGATGTAGTGAGCGGTCTCAGGCAGGTTTGACCTCCGCCTGTGAAGTTGCAGGTGACTTCAATTGTGTCAGAGGAGCAGCCCAGGTTTGGGTCAATCCAATAAGTGCCTTCAGACAAATTACAAAAAAATATACAGTTCTATTACCTAAATACTAATACAATACAAAACTTATAGTAATACAACTTAACTGGTTAGATGTTAATGATATTGGCAGTGTTACATTACACATAACGGATCGACACATCACTAGCCTAGGGGCCCGAGATACATTTTTCTTCTTTTTCTCAGTCGCTGCATGGGAAACACGGTCACTACGGTAACAAGATCAGTCACTTTTTTCAAAACTAGTCCAATATGGCATAAAAACCACCGGTCCCTTGGCAATCCTGCCCTGGCAGACAATTCATCCAACAATTAGAGAAAGAAAGTCTACTCTCTGTTGACTTTTGCAAAAAAAAAAAATTGTTTAAACATAATTGGTTCATATATTTCTTGGTGACACGAAGCACCTCAATGCTGTGGCGCACGCTACTCTTTTAAATCCCGTAACCTCCTGCACAATGCATGTGAACCATGGACATGGTCTGCACATGGTAGGAACTATTTTACTAGGCATATTATTTAGCTTGAATGGATGCTAGACAATATTTCCAAGAACCAGGATGTGGAAATTATGACAAAACTGAGGAAAATAAAGTACATTGCAGAACTAAACCTGTTATATAACTCTAGCACAGTACACAGTCACCTCGGCTTTAAACACTTCATCAAGCGATAATGAAGGCGCTAGTCACACTCAAGTAATGTTTTTATGAGTGATGAGAGAACACCACAGCTCATAGTCAAAATGTTAGTCAAACACTTTCTGTTTTTTTTGTCAAAGGTACAAATACAGAGGATATACTTCAACAGCAGCACATTACAGTATTAGTAGAGGAGAAATACACTATCTGGCCGAAGGTATGTGGACACCAGACCATGACACCCATAAGTGCTTGTTAATCATTGTATTCAAAAGGCATGGCATTAATATGGAGTTGGCCCCCCTTTGCTGCTATAACAGTCTCCACTCTTCTGCGAAGGCTTTCCACTAGATTTTGGAGTGTGGCTGTGGGGATTTGCTCATTCAGCCACAAGACTATTAGTGAGGTCAGGCACTGATGTCGGACGAGGAGACTTGGCATGTAGTTGGTGTTCCACTTCATCCCAAAGATGTTCAGTGGGTTAGGTCAGTGTTCTGTGCAGGCCACTTGAGTGCGTTCACTCCAACGCTTTGTGCACAGGGGTATTGTCATGTTGGAACAGGTTTGGGCCCTTTAGTTCCAGGGAAATTGTAATTCAACATCATACAAAGACATTCTAGACAAACATTGTGGCAACACTATGGGGAAGGCCCATGTATAGGGGTCATGGTCAGGCGTTCACATACTTTTGGTCACATAGTGTACTTTGGCTACATAAAATTGCCCTCTCCCTGGGATTCAAGTGCTCGCTTATTTTTCATAGTCTGTATAAGTGCACATAATTAGCTCCTCATACTTGTGTTAAATTATGTTATTTGCCACTTGTTAACATAGTTAATTATGCCTCCAGGCAAGAACAACATGGCTGGTTACATGGGACTAGGCGAGCACATTGGAGCTTTCACTTGCCCAGTGGGATAGCTGGTGAATATATAAATTGTCCACACCTGATACTGTCACAGGTCACAGACCATATGCTGCCTTGTGAACAATGCGCCTCATTTATCAAGCTGGATATGAACGGATTTATTTGCAAATCCTTCGTACGAGCTTTTACACGTGATATTTGGTATTCATGAAAATCCTGGAAATTCACAAAAACGTTCATATTCTTCTCATGCTTCATGTGTAAATGTATAAATTTACACATTAGAAGACTAACTAATGTAAACTTCGACTTGATTGAATTTAAATCATACAATTTGCACGGATTACTGCACTTTTATATATATATAGAATATACTGGCGAGTTTAAATCACTTCGCTATTTTTTATTACCTTTACAGCATTTAGCAAATGACCTTGACCAGAGTGACTTATAGAAGTGCTTTGGAGTTTCTATCAAAAACACATCCTCATGCTGGTTCTCTAGTTCGGGGACTAAGAATACCATTGAGAAAATTTTGTGAAAACCAGTCGTTGTGGGCATCACTAACTGCAAATGAGCCGTGGCGGGAATGCTTTGCACTTTACCGGTGATCAGCATATGCACACGAGTACGAAGAAAGTTTGGTTTGGCTTATGCGAAACATTTACACACAACTTTAATAAAAGATAAGTGAGGTCCCATGTGAGCAATGAAAAGCTAAAGATGAAGATGAAGAAGATAAGTCCTCACCATCGTTCACTCGGTGCTCACAGTCCAGCAGGTCCCGGCACATCCTGGCTGGGTTCTCCTGCGTTCCCAGTGGGTTCTTGATGCTGTAGATCAGGTTACTGAGGTAGTGAAGGGTCTTAAAGATCTCGGTTCCCTGGTCTAGCATGGGGAGGTCTATGTCTGAGTATGTCTAAAGGACAGAAGATGGACATACTTAGCTCGTTCTATTTTCCTTAATTTAACTAATATGTACTTATAGCACGTTTTAAGGTATGTTTTAAGGAACTCACCTCAGACCTCAGTGCAGAGTAGGAATCAAATATGACTTGAAAAGCAGCACCAAGTGCCTCGTTCTTCTGTATCAGAGCAATGAAAAATGCAGTGTTTGTGTAAATGCTTAACTCTTAACACTAATTATTAAAATGCAGGCGAAGGCCAAAAGGTACTACGCTACATGGACCTCCCCAATGCTTAGCATTTTTGAAATATACACTGACATGTACTTACAAGAGACAGAGAAGAAGCAGGGGGACCCTAGACACCAAAGAAAACAGTACAGTTAAGCCATTACAGATAAAACATAGTCGTCATTTATTGTTATTCTTCATCTATAGATCGATGCTATGTATGTAAATGATAAACATGCTTACTGGGGGTCCTGGTGGGCCACGAGGACCTTGAGGGCCCTAAAAAAGACCAGTGCAACATTAGTTCACTTATGGTTTCATATATTTGCAAAAAGTCTAGGTTAACACTTGACATACACTGGGTTGCCTGGTTATTATGTACAACTAAAGTGCATCTAAGCTCACTGGCCATTTTACCAGGTACACCTGCCATTTATGACTGCATCTCATGAAACTCATGTCTACCCCATCCACCAGTGGAAAGAAACTGTCATATCTGGGTGGATATTGTTTGGGTGGAAGACCATTCTCATCACACCAGTGACAGATGTTACTGTGTGTGGTGCTGGTTAAAAGTGGATTAAGAAATATCTGCTGGCCAAAAAAATCAAGACAAATGTCATAAGTAAAAAATAATAACATTTACTTTTAGCCAAAACATATTGTTAGACCAACTGGGTTAAAACAGCATTTTACTTTATACTTTTAAAAGTGTGGAATCGAGATGCATCAGAAATCGTTTCATGATTGCATTGTGGCACCTGAATCAAAATCACATATCACAGGAGGCTTAAATATCCCCACTCCTGATGTGCACAATAAACAGGCAGGTCAGTGTAAAAAAAGCTCATGTTAAAATTTTAGTCAAATTATGCATCATTTAAATGAACCTACCCTTGGTCCTGGTACACCCTATTCAAAATAGAAGACAAAAATAACATGAGATCAAATATACTCTTACAGCTCATTGCACATCATACTAACAAACAATGTTCGTGTGCTGACTTTCTATCTAACTGTCATATTGCTCCTGGCTGAAATTGACCCAAACACACAGAGGCCCAGTTTTTGTTCTTTTTTTCAAACTGGAACACCAGCACCCACTGTGTAAGCACGAGGCTTGATTTTTTTCTGCACACATCCCAAAATAACGCCACACCTGTATGTACAGGAACGCACCCAAGGATGGGTCACTCACCATCTCCCCTCGACTTCCTTTGTCCCCTTGGGGTCCCTAACAGAGGGAGGCGAGTTATTTCAGACAGTCTGCTACATGTTAAAGATCTCCTGCAAAATCTAAAGAATCGTATAAAGATTTTGTAGTACGTACTGGATAACCGCTGGGTCCAATGATCCCGACTGGTCCGATGGTACCTCTCGATCCCTGAAAAAAAGAAAAAGAAATGCCTGCAGTAGTTGCTGAAAGAGCAGTCATGGGATATCTCATTAGGGTCTGTTATAAACAGACTCACAGTGGTTCCTACCATCAAACCCTGGGGCCCTCGTGGTCCCTGGATACCAGCAGGACCAACATCACCAGGTGGACCCTATAAAATAACACATCTAAGTCAATTTTAAGTTCAAATCAGCCTTCATATATCTACTTGCCAGCTTACATTATGTCACACCCAATATATCACACTGTACTGTATATGGTATAAATTGTGTTGTACTGCCTGTTACCTAATGTTTAAAGAGCTCAACTAAATGTTAATGTGTTTAAGAATGAATAGATACTATTACTGCCAGTTAGTGTGATGTCATCACATCAACTATTATCCATTGCTAGGCACACTATCAATGTTTGGGTGAATTTTCCCTTTAACTAAACTGTGTCACACACAGTAGTCACACATACCTGTCTGAAACCACTTGAAACAGACTAGTGGCAGATAATTAGTCACCATCATACAATGATCGAATCATCACCATAACGTTTGGCTGAGGAACTGTGTGAACAGGTTCCATGTGCAAGCCTATATTTACACAGCTGGCCTTCACCTGCGCATTCAGCCTACTGTAAAAGCTCTGCCAGATACTATTTCCCTACATTAAAAGGCCATTTACCAAAACAACAATTTATTTCACAAAACAAGATGACAGTTAAAATGAAAATCAAGCATGCAAATCCATCTGGGGCCTGATTTAACTTTGGCAAACATGAACGGAAAGTACCAATATTAAAATCAAATACAAGCCAAAGATATGAGAGCAAATCAAGATAGGCTTTAATATAACATGTTAAATGTATAAACCATTAAAGAACTAACTCTCTTATTGACTTTCTATAGGTATTTATGGGTGCAGGAAAGTACTATCACGGGATGCTTGAGAAGGCATGGTGAGTATGGATTCTGCCTTTGACCCATATTTAGATCTGCACTACATATCATCAGAAAGGACTAGAAGAGGTCTCACCTTAGGTCCAAAATTTCCAATAGCTCCAGACAATCCCCGCTCACCAGGATCACCCTGGAGAAAAAAAACCCAAATGACTTTTTACTGTCTCTCAAAAGTGAGCATGACTGTCCAGTAAAAAGAAGAAAAAAAAGTAACACTCACAGGTTGACCTTTATCTCCATGGTTGCCTTGTTTCCCTTGCATCCCCATGGTTCCAGGGATCCCACGCTTGCCAATAGGTCCAATCTCACCTGGTAGGCCTCTCTCACCCTAAGAAAGCAAGAAGAGCCATGAGAGATCATACAACTGCCACCTAGAGTATATATGTTGACATTACAGTCTTCTCTGACACTATATGGATTATTTCCTAATTGACTACCTTAGGTCCAAAGGAACCTTGACTCCCTTGTAAGCCAGGTTGCCCTGTTTGGCCACGTGGCCCCATCTTTCCAGGAAAACCCACATCTCCATCACTTCCCTGTTCCCCCTAACACAAAAAAGGTGAAATGTCAACAACCAGGTAACCTAGATTTTGTGTGAATCTAAGGCTTATAGAAAATACATAAATGTTCTTACTGGCATTCCTTTAGACCCATCTTTTCCAGGAGCTCCATCCGTGCCAGGACTTCCCTCAGGTCCCTCTCGACCGACGACCCCTCTGGGACCAGGGGGACCAACAGGACCCTAGAGTCACACAAAACATGTTTGGGAATGATTGTTCATAGTTTTCTGTTGCTTCTTTATTAAAAAGACCAGTAAGTCTGTTCCATTATACATTTTCTATACAGCAGGGATCAGACTGACACTTACAGGAGATGCTCTGCTGCCAGTTTCACCTTGAGCACCCTTTTTGCCTTGTGGGCCCTGATAAAGAAAAAAAAAAAAAACATTTGATTCACATAACCTAATAAATGGCATTTGCCAAACACAGAATGTGGCACCACAATATCACAAATGATACGCAGATGCATGCATCCATGCTGAATTGTCCTTACTCTGTCGCCTTTGGATCCTTTGGGTCCTGGAATGCCTCTTGGACCAAGGTTTCCCTGTGACAACATCACCACCATTAGCAATTAATCTGAAGAAATTGCTGATGACATGATTTACATCTAATGTACATGTGCTTACAGGCAATCCAGGAGCTCCAAGTTTGCCCCTTCCACCATCTATACCTTGCTGACCCTGACAACCAACAAAACAATTTTGTCAGAAAAATATTCATGCCATTAAAGCTCAATTTTTTGTGACAGTTCTAGTACTCGTTTTGAAAGGGGAATGTTGTGCTTACTGGGTAGCCAGGGTCACCAGGTGCTCCTCTGACTCCTCTTGGACCAACAGGGCCCTGAATCCAAATAAAGCACACAATGATCTGTTTGGCACTCAGTAGCATCCCTCTACAACAATAACATCGGCAACAAGAGCATCCATGTTAAAACCCAGCAGACTGACTCACGATGTCACCTGGAGGACCAGCAGGGCCTTCAATCTTCCCATCATCCCCTGGTTCACCCTGCAGAGAGCAGAAAACCCATTCATTTTGTATAATAAGGTAAAAAAAAATGTATCAGCTTGTTATTCCAACCATAATGATCTTATTTTTAGTTACTTGGGTTGGATCTCATGTGTTCAGCATATGGCTAGGCTTACAACAGACATCATATAAACCGAAAATATTGTGCAGTTGTAAGCAGAAATAAGAATCTGCTCAATGATCTAAAGAAATGTTTACTACATTAACCAATGTTGAGGATCAGTGTTTAATGGAACTTACATATAGTGTCAAGCCACAAATAAACTTCTAGACAACCACAACACTGTCAGCTACAGTATATGTGAAATTTTACCTTTGCACCTTTTGGTCCTGGGGGGCCAATTGGACCCTGAGGTCCCTGGTGACCCTAGAGTCAAAGTGAAATAGAACATAGTAATATGATTCCTATGACTTAATAAAATTAATGGAATAGTTATTGTTATGCTTGTATGAAGACATTTACTTCATATCCCTGCAGGCCTGGATTTCCTTGTAGGCCCATTCTTCCTGGTGCACCCTTAAGAACGAAATTAGCATAAAAATTTGGTTCGTTAGAAATATAAGCTGCTGTAGATTTCTGGTAGTAAATCAGCCTTTAAAGTGTGACGTTACCACAAATCCGATGGTTCCTCTGTTTCCTTTTGGCCCAGGGAAACCCGCAGGACCCCGCTCACCAACTGGTCCAGTCTCGCCAAGGTGACCCTGGTGACCTTTGCTACCCTGGAGCAAAACCATAATTCATAATACTATATTCAAAATAGACAAAGTGGAGAAAGGGTGAACTGAACTAAAAACATCATAGTGCTAGCATCCTACCTTCTCTCCTGGCTTTCCCCTTTCACCAATTTTGCCAGGTTTGCCTTCAGGACCCTGATCACACAGATATAGCATCATTATTATTTACATATTACACACATCAGGAGAATTCATTGAATAAAACACTGCCCTTCAAACAAATAAAGTGGAAACACTTCACTTAAGGGCAGTGAGAGCTTTCATTATGTAACAGTGTTATACAGCAGCTTTTCATATGAATTATTACTGTCAAGTGCAGAGACACTGCAAAGTACCTTTTGGGAGTGGATACCTTTAAAAGTGCATAGTTTTACCATTTTAATCTCATCTGAAAACCTGTCACATCATTAGCAATATGTGACACAAACGCACCAGAGGTACACTGAGCTACAAAGTCAGATGTTTAATGTAAGTGCAGAAAGTGTCATCACACAACCTTATGTCAGCAAAGTGTCATAAGACAATCTTATGTCAACAAGTGTCATTGTGTCATATGACAACCTTATGTCTACAAAAAGTGTGATAGTAAGACAACCTAAGACAAGACAACCTTATGTAGACAAAAAAGTACCAGTGTCTTAAGACAACCTTGGCACCAAATAGTGCCGTAGTGTCAAAACGCAACCATACAGCATGTCTGCACATAGTGTCATAACACAACTTTATGTAGACAAAAAGTGTCATGGTGTCATAAGACAACATTATGTAAAAAGTGCCATAGTGTCATATGTTATGTCCACAAAAAGTGTCACAATGTCGTTAAAACAAACTTATGTTGGCAAAAAGTGTTATCGTGTCATCACACAATGCTATAATCACCAAAGTGTCATAGTGTCATAACACAACCGTATGTTGGTAAAGAGTGTCAGTGTCATAGGACTATCATACATCTACAAAAAGAAAGATAGTGTAATAAGACAACGTGATGTGGACAGAAGGTGTCATGGCATCATAAGACAACCTTGTGTCGACAAATAGTCATAATGTCACAAGACAAACTTATGTCAACAAAACTTGACTTAGCTGTTATGTTGTCCGAATTAAAGTCTTTATGACAGCTGCTGCTTACAGGAAAATGGCTTTATAAATGTTTGCGTAGATTTATGTCAGTTGTTATGAATGGTTTATGTAAGTGTCATGTAGCCATATGAAAACCACTCATAAATTGTTACCAATAAGATAAATAGAACAGCAGGAAAAACAAGACAACCTTATGACAACAAATAGCATCACAGTGTCATAGCACAACCTTATGTTGAGAAAAAAAAGTCAATGTCATAAGACAATCTTATGTCAACAAAAAGTGTCATAGTGTCACAACCTTATGTCACTTGACTTAACACAAATTAGAACAGCAGCAAATAAGATACCTTATATCAACAAACAGTGTCGTAGTGTCATAAGATGTGTCGTAAGTGTCATAAGCCTGTAGCTCAATGAACACCACTTGTGCTACCAGTAAGATAACCCAAATTAGAACAACACCAAAAATAACTTACCCTAACGCCAACTAGGCCAGGCTCTCCAGGTGGCCCCTCCTTTCCTTTCAGTCCCATTTCTCCTTTTTCTCCTTGCTCGCCCTCTACTCCCATGTCACCCTTTTCGCCCTGTGTGCAGCACCACAATTCAAACTGATCAAACTGATCTATGCTGGCCCGAGGAATAACTGTGCAGCTAATTTTAAACACATGCTGGTGTGATAAATGGATTTCTCTGACCTTGGCTCCATCGGGGCCACTCTGCCCGGCTTCTCCGCTGAGCCCATGCTCGCCCTAAAAGGAGACACTTCTTAATTATTACTGATCTTCATGAATGAGCGAGCACAAGCTGAGTATTTCATGATCTTTGAAATAACCTACTCTTATTCCAATCAGGCCAGGTTCACCGATGTTCCCAGGAGGCCCAACAGCTCCCTAGAAAATGTGTAAATGTGAACTTGTCATAGGTGCAAGTGTATTAATCATTTCATTCTTAGCGTGTAGAGGTGACTGGGGAAGAGGGTTACAATTAGTGATCTAGAATCAGCAGTCTGAAGGCATCACTGTGTGAAGACTAGTACTGCTGGTCATATCTCATACCTCTATTATGGAACCAATAAACCTTTATATGGTGCATTTTCCCATACAAAGAGGTCCATATGACTAATTAACACTGAGTATAAATGGCAAAGTGTATCAATGTTTCACCTTCTCTCCAGGTTCTCCAGGTAAGCCCACTTCCCCGACTTTTCCTGGTGGGCCCTGTCACACAGAACAGAAAACAGCCTATGAAACCACACTGGGATGTACCAACCATTTGTTAGGACCGTCTGAACGTGTTCTACGTCACTGGAGTGCTGGAGTATTGCACAAAGTGGGTAATTGGAAGCAGAAAGACAACATGCTGAAATGCTTGTGAGTCACCATTTTAAATTACATCTATTATACTAAAGAGCAAAGCCTGTAATGAGCCATCTAGTCCCGTATGATGGTATGACACAGTACACTGGCATCAAGAAGAGAATGTCAAATGAGGCAACTATATATGGACATTAATGGCCCCTTTGAAAGATCAGTAACAGGGGAGTAGAATCAATTATACTGGGTGTGAAATATTCAGGATCCTGTTATGTACATTAACTGGAGATCATTTTCACGCAGCATAAATATTTAAATGATATATCATTCAATACAATCTTACCATCAAGCCAATCTCTCCCAAAGGACCTATTGTTCCTGGTGGCCCTGAAGGTCCCTGTAAACAAGCCAACATAGTAGGGAATTTATTTTATTTCTTAACATAGTAGTAAAAAATGATTCAAACACACCCTCAGGCATACAGGCTTAGTTCAAATTACATGATGTTAGAGATGTTAGATAAATTACATACTTGTTCTCTTTTCCCAGTAAGTCCAAACAACCCAAAGCACTAAAAATTAATCTAACAAAATCTATCTGCAGTCTTTATTGCTAACCTACTAATTTGTTTCAAGCTCCAGTTGTTTTTAGATGCAGTTGATTAGGTGTGTCATTATATGAAAACAAGCTGCAAGCTATTTCCCAAGAAACTCACAGGCATTCCTGGAATTCCCTTTGCTCCTGGTATTCCGGAGGGTCCTTGGATACCCTTTAAATATAGTAAGTCTTGATGGATTTATCAACATCTCAAACTGAGCATTTCAATATTTTAGTAGCTAATATCATTCTATGGCTATGTTCATGCTCCAAAGAGATCCAATTACTCACTGGGTATCCTGGTGGTCCAGCTTCGCCTGGTTCACCAATTTTTCCCTGATTGAATACAGAGACACAGGGATCAGTCAATGATTCCAATTGCCATGCCAAGGAGAAATAAACAATACATAATGATTTATAACCCAAACTGAAATTACTACCTGGCTTGCTATTATGCAACCTCTCAGGGCTCAAGTTGCCTCAATTCTGTAATGACTCTCATTGTCTATTCTTGAGTCTGAGAGTATAAATATTCTATTTATAACAAAACAGATGCTAATGTAAGCCGCAAATCCTTGGCAGCCCCTTCAATGCCAGTAAAAAAAAAAAAAAAAAGAGAACGATCTGCATAATCGGATCGTTTCAAATAGACTTTCAGGCACATGTGGAAGCAGCAAAACCGCACAACAAACAGAAGGGGAATCAAAAATGTGCCATCATACCTTCTGGCCTGTTAAACCCAATTTCCCTGGTGGACCATCCAGACCCTGAAGAGACAGGAGAGATTTCTCCATGAGCTAACAGTAGGTTTCAATTGTGAAAACTAACAGAGATGTTATTGTCAGGTTGGAAATTCAAATAAGACAAATATGTCAACATAGATTATTGAAAAACCGAATCCATTTATAAAATGGATTCAGTTTTGGATCAAAATATGATTGGCCTAGCCATTTTAAATTTCTTAATATATGCATGTGTGAGCACATCACAATAATTGAATTCTGTATTAACACTACAGGTTTTAAACCAATAAAACGGTTACACTACAGCCCAGTCTTTGCAAGTTCTTAACAGACTACACTGCGTGGCAGAAGAACTGTTTATTGTTAATCATTGTTTATCATATTTGCTGCCATTTTTATGGAAGCAATAAGCCACTCGAGGTCATGTGTTATAGTGGTTTTATCACAAGTAAGGGGGCTTTAGACACTCCACTTGGCATTGCGTCTAAGAAAACCCTTACCTGTGATAAAATCTCTGTAAGGCACGGCCTCGAGTGGCATATTGTTTTAATACACCTCATGTCAAACTAGCTTGTGGTGCTCAGCAGTGTGGATAGGCATCCTATACTTTAATCTATCTTATGCTAAAAGGCCTAGAATAAAAAAATTACCTTGCGCCCCACTGACCCATTCTCCCCAGGTGGTCCTTCGGGCCCCCTTGGCCCCTGTATGTGAAACAAAGCATAGAGAACACTGTGGAATTAAGACGTGAGAGAGAGAGAGAGAGAGAGAGAGAGAAAAGATGGACAAATAACTAGGTGAACAGCAGAGGGCTCACTTTCTGCAAATACAAACATGGAGGAAGCAGGGTTACTCAGGTCACTGAATCAAGAACGTGAGACACTATTTCTACCCTTATTGGAACTAGTGGATGTAATTATTTAGAGATATACTTAGTGTGATTATAACTATGTGTCAAAGCTTAACACACCCAGACGCACCAGGTATAGCGTGCATACAATGCACTGGAGTCATTACACTGGAGTGATTTGTGATTCTGACTCAGTACACTGTCCAAGTGCACAAAACACACACACACATGGTATGAATGCAACTTTCAAGAAGTATAAAGCACTAGGCTGCTGACATCATGGAAGTTTAGCTACAACGGACGTTTACGGTTATATTTCCATTGCAGTAATTCACGAGAGTCATGAAACCAACACAGAAGCTGGGTGATTTCTTACGACTTTGAATGATTGCTTCACTCTGGAAGGTGGAAAGAGTGATGAATGGAGACATTATTATAGCTGTAGCCACAGTGGTTCCTGCAGAAGAACAGACATGTGGTCCTCTGCTAAAAGCACCACATGTCGTTTAGGAACCACACTGGGTTCTTTAGACTGACACACACTGCTACCTCTGTTCTTTGTGGTTCGTTGTGATCTGATGGCACTTGGAAGGACCTCTGACCTTTCAGAGGGCCAATCACAATGTTTGCACTTGCACTCAGCACACTGCTTGTGAAAAAGAGGGACTTTTTTCCTTCAAGGATTCGCTGTGAATTGAGAAAGAGTGCATTGACGTTCGAAGGTAAGGGTTTCCAGGTGCTCAAGTGACACCTCCAATATGTCAGTTATAGAGAAGAAAAATATAGAGAAGTAGTGAAAACCCTGTATGGATTAAGCGACGTGTAAAAATGTCAGAGAGATCAAAGGTAGAAAAATTCAAAGTGCATTGCATTACATGTGAAAAGTAAAATACACAAGCTAGTGCTAGGTGTAGGGGTACAGAAATAATGGATATGGTACAATAACTCGTGCCAAATTGAGACAGTCTCTCTTAGAGCACTGGGCCTATGGGGAAAAAAGCCTACCATTGCACTTGGAAAGAGATGAGATACTAACCTAGCCACATATTTGGCAGGAACAGAAAGTGGTCGTTCTGCATCATTTCCATTGAATATACCATTTGAAGGCTAAAGGGCTTCCCTGTTTCATTTGTGTATTTGTAGTAGCCACATTAATGAATTGGCTTTGTGTGGAATATGGGAATACACTGACTGATGAGAGCCATGACTGGAAATCAGCAGGCCATCAAAGTGTTTGTCAGAGTAAATGGAGCAGCGCAGACTACTGAAGGAAGTTTAATCGACAGCACATCCAATATCGTGTACATATGAACGTACGGTATAAACGCATGTATCAATTGAATTGTATGAATAAATGCATTACCATAAAAATGGTGTTCCCCAGGGCTTGGTCCTTGGCCCACTACTGCTTGTTATTTATATTTCAAAATTTACTTCCCCAGACGCTCTATTCTATTACTGATTCCTGTTTGTAATTCATTCATTCATTCGTTCATCTACATGAATACATCTGGTAGTATGTATTTAGTATTTTAATCCCTTACAGTCCTGTTTCCTTCTTGTATATTAAGCTTACAACAAGCTCACAACACCCACCAGCAAGTCACACATCAAAGTGCCTAGCATATGTTATATACACTAGCTTTAAAGCTGTTAGAAGAAAACTTCCACTTCACTCCTATCAGATAAGACCAGACCTCCATATTTCCTTTATTAGCCTTCTCTGTCACTGATGCTCCCCTTGATTCTATGCAGATCCTTGTTAGTGGTGTTATCTTATTAAACACAGTGATACTGATTCACTATTAAGGAATCTCTGCAGCTGGAGGTAATATTTTTCACTTGGGTATAAATGGATCTGCAAGACATTCCTGCATGCAAAAGTAATATTTTCCACAATTAATACAATGAAACTTCAATGTGCCGAGGTCTTTAATGGGATTTTTTTCACTGCACTCATTACCATTACTGGAGACTACTGTGCAAAGCTAAGGATTTTAAAAGTTATTGCAGTAGACTAGTCCCGCACTGTACATTATTCTCTATCTTCAAACCAAATTGAAACTAAGTGCTATTCATTTCCAATAATGAAACAGAGGATTCATAATTTCATAATACAGTAAATACTTTCTGTGGCAATGAGAACAGAGCTACAGTAATAGCACCATTATTCAAGACCCACAACTGTAGACATGACCACTAGATGAGTCATGAGATGTGTTTATACCAAAAATGATTCAACATTATCACTCTATGCTAAATGACCAAAATGAGCTTCCTAGAACTTAAGGAATAAAGCGAACTCAATGATAACAGAACAACTCAGTGGGAGGATCTCAAGCCCAAACAATGCTTTCATAAATGGCTTCTACATGCTATATCAAAGGCTTCGCTAATAGTCATTAAAACATTCAGCAAAAGTTAATTACTATTAGTGTATCTTGGCTGATTAAAAATATTTTCCTGGTTACTTCAGTATCAGTACACCATGTTTCTTTGTCTCCTTGTGCATAAAATGTGTGACTTTTTCAATATTAGGAACTGGATATTGGTTCTTACCCTTCTGCCTTTGGGTCCTCTACTGCCACTGAGACCTCTAGAACCAGGAGGGCCCTGTCGAAGAAAGAGAGAAAAGAGAAAATAAGAGAGAAAATAAATTGCATATTGATGCAGCCAAACACGAGAACCTTCTTTTAAAACATTGCATCCAGACCCAGTGAGTGTGTGTCTAGTGTGCTTACATACAAGACGTAACCTGACTAAATTAAAGCTGTGGAGTGAAAGCTCTGTCCTTCAAAGGATTGTATTTATGTTTATGCTTGTCTGTGCTGCACTCAATGCTCTCAGCTGAGGCTCCCCAGAGTGCCTCTGAAAGGCATTTCCTGTCAGAGCTAGAGTGATGTCAACATTTTGGATAACTCGAGCAGTGAAGCTTAACACAGCAGAAGGGTGGGTGACTTTTCCAGAGGTGTCTGGGGTTTGATTTACAAAGCCTACCAATCATACTACTGTTTAACCCAGCCAGCTGGTGTCAGTATTACCTGAGATACTGCAGCAGGTCAAAGTCAGGTTCTCTAGGGTCAATATCAGTGCAGTCTTTTGGGCATAAACAGAGCTTCCTAAAGTCAAAATGTGTCTTGTTGTATTAAATGAGACAGGCTTGAACCTTACAGAGACCGGTTTCCTTGGTTTACTTGAAGGGATACAGATGACATGATGATGTTATTTGTGGAAGCTTTTGCTGGCATGTACATGAGATACTCATGGAGAAACTTCAGAGGCCTACTTTCAGGACATGTATATATGAGGTTCAGTAAAGCAAAAAAGGACTAGGCACCAAGCTTCAACCCATCGAGGGGGGGTATGAATGATTTTAATATTATTTCCTTCAATGGTGACTAGTCCATTAGGTCATTCACAACTTCATACAGTTCATTCAGTTGAAATCCTAATGACCTTTTTTTTTTTTGAGTGACCACTGATTTAAAGAAAATCAGTGTCTAATCATGGGGCAAGTGAGCTCACTGCCCCACTTAGCTCCGTAATTATTAATACACCTAGTGGTCAAAAATGGGACCTGCAACAAGCACTAATAGAGGCCACTGGGGCATGAATCAGACTGCCACATGCTC
The DNA here is from genome assembly GCA_022985145.1 of Pangasius djambal. Taxonomy (NCBI): domain Eukaryota; kingdom Metazoa; phylum Chordata; class Actinopteri; order Siluriformes; family Pangasiidae; genus Pangasius; species Pangasius djambal. Next base: position 7,829,590 of record CM040998.1, read on the forward strand.
GTTTTATGAACATTTTCAGTGGAAGAGGAGCAGCGGCGGACTGAACAGATAATGAGAGGGTTGCCAGGGCCACAATTAGCAAAAATAAAAATCGTTGAGTTTCTTAATGATTTTTCCCACTTTAAATTCTAATAGCGATAATAAATTGCCATCATTTGTGACTCTTTTGAACTCATAGGAAATCTGTATTATTTGTATTTGTGGTGAGTTGCAGGATGGATCATTTCTTATAATGTACTTACAGGTATTCCTGGTGGGCCAGGTGGTCCTCTCTCACCTGGTGTTCCTGTGTGTCCCTAAAAATAACAATCATTAGAACAATACTGAAATAACCCAGCAATGCAGTGTTCCATTCAATAACCTAAAGAACAGTGAACAATAAATAAAACTTTCAGATTGTTTCCAGCCAGTTCCAACAGTCTCTTTAATAAGAGCTTCATTAGGTTCACCAATTAATACTGTGGATATAGTGAACACTTTATCAGTCTAGCTGTCTTTCTAATCTTTGCACAGTCGGTTCAATGTTCCTTGCTGTGTAATGAGGGATAAGGTTTTCAAGCACAGATGAAGAAAAGAATACTGGCCAAAGGCATTACATTACAGTTCCCTAGAAATGCGGTTGGAGTCGTTCATTAGTCAGCCAGGCATACACAAAATATCATTTTGTGCTTTTGAACAGCAAAACAAAAAAGTTCAAATGCTGCTTTGTCCACACAGTCAAGCACAATCTACTCAATCAAGTCAAAATGTAAATGTACCATTTAAAAATGTACAAATGTAAAATGTAAAAATTCATGTAAAGCTTCATGTCAGTGTTTTTTTGGACCACACACTAATTAGAGATCCTTAAAAGGTTCAGTTAGATGTGTCAAACTTTGTCAAGCTCTGAATTTTGCCTTTGGGATTCTGCATTGAAGTTGCTCTTGGTGTTGTCTTTGAATTGAATGCCAAACCACTTTTCCTCACAGTGTGTAAAGAAATGGCTATGATTTCCTTATGTCATAGAGAGGAAATGACTCATGGTCTTGTTGGTGAACTGTAAAACAGCTGACCCAGCATTTTCCCACACTGAACCCACAACTAACCATTTTTACAGTAGTTTGCTGAATTAGTAATGAGTAAAACGAGTAAAAGAGATGCCCCTGAGAGCAGAGACGAGATCCAGACTTACTCCTTACCATCGGTCCACTTTCTCCTGGTGGCCCTGGCTGACCAGTCTCTCCCCGATCTCCCTAAGAGAACAAACACAAGCATTAAACATTGCAATAAATTATGTGCTCGTTGTACAAGGAGACGATACAAACAATATCCCAAGACAATACAAAAACATGTCTGGAAACTTTTGTGGAGAGATGCCTAATATTATTCCAGAAACAACAGATGACCCAAAACTACTTTGGGTAAAATCATAAACAAGAGATTAACAACCTACTGACCTTCTCTCCAGGAAGCCCAATCTCACCAGGAGGCCCTTTAAACCCCTCAAGTCCCTATAAAATATGAATACATGATAAATCTACATAAGCTCATTAAATATATGCAAGCAGCCAAAACATATCAACAAGGAAATATTTGTAAAAGAAAGAAAGAAAAAAAAAACTTTTACCCTGTCACCAAGCATCCCAACATTTCCAGTTATTCCAGGCTCGCCCTAGAGTAGACGGCCTAGTTAGCGATTCGTGCACTTATTTAAACTTTGTACTATTAATAAAAGATGATCTCTGATCAAAATTGTCAGTACAGTGCATAGAAACGTGTTTTTTGGGCATCCACGAAGTGACTACGATCCGAAAGAGAAAATCTACATATAAATATGAATTCTGGTAACTTACCTGGGGCCCATCTGCTCCTGGTTTTCCTGAGAATCCCTTCCTCCCAGGCCTACCCTGAACAAAAAACAGAAATGACCTATAGCACTGGATTCTCTCCTTCTTTTAGCCACCTGGGCCTCCATGGCATCTTATTAGCTGCTGTGCCTGACACCAACCTCCACCATCCACAGCCATATCAGCTCCCTCAGGGGGACGGCTTTAAAGAAATAAACGCACAGGAATAGAACCGTAGCATTACGGTGTCAAGCTGTCTTGTGGCCTCCATTCTCTCACAGATCACAAGTCAGCTGTGCTTATTTTGGAGCAGGGTTGAATTCTGTGTTGACAGCTTACAGCTAATGTTGAATTTCCCTTCCACATTAGCTACATTTTCCTGTGCCTCCGGTCCATCTTAAGCTGTGGTCAATTTGGTTTTGATTGAAATAGATTTGAATATTGGAAGTGTTTAATGCATCATTACTAGTGATCTATCATGCAGAGTTTGAGGAAGTAATTGGGCCTGGACTAAGACCAGGTTATTCTTAGGGTTATGTTGAATCTGGGGAGAGTCCAAATTTTAGCCGTCACATTCAGAACAGCTAACTGAAAGATACGGAGAAATTGACCAAAAAACACATCAGGATGGGGTTTAAGTCTTTCTAAATCTTTCCGTTTGTGTTATCACACAAAACAGAACTACAGACAACTCATGATTATTGGCACACTTCAAAACAAACAATGGCTAGAAAGTTTCCACCGAAACAACTGGAGAAACTACTACCTTTTCCTCTAACAAAAACTATTCTCATAAAGACTCATAACTTCTTATAACCTGGTTACCTCTGCCAGGAGGTAAAGGCAGATCTTTTACGATTGTTGTGGTTGTAGGAACACAAAATTGCAGTGCCATCTTTGTATATGAACTTTAATGAAAACCTGTGGTCCAAATTGAAAAGGGCAGTCAATGTAGTCTCCAGGGAGGCAACAGGTTCCCTGACCAGAAGTACTCTAAGAAACAATACCTTTACCACGTGCTCACGTATCATACTTTTTAATAGAAACAGTAATTTCCTAAGCAATCTGTTCTCACGTACTAATAAAATGGTCAGTGTTTTTAACTTTTACACAACGCTTAATTTTAACTTAGCCATATGTGCACAAGACAGCACACACAAAGACTGGATTTAACTCAGAGAATATTAAAAAAAAACCTTTTACTACATTGTCCATGTGTTTTCAATTTGCACTCTACAGGTACTCACTCAAAGGAAATCTCTGTTTTTTAAACCACGTTCAACATCCAATCGTCTCAAGCTTCATAAAATGCACACTGAAATTGTGTTACAGTATCCCAAAATGGCAGAGAAAGGCTCTAATAGCTTTGCTACAAGTTTTTATTAACCAACCTGAGCATGCTTTACAGCATGGCTTAGCAGTAATGGCAATTTCATGCTGCTGCTACACTTCAGATTTATGGCTTGATTTGTGGTAAATGGGCTACAAGCAGTGTACAGAGGGCACTCACCTCCAGTCCTGGGGGCCCGGCTGGTCCAACTGGTCCTTCATCACCCTGAAGAACCAGAATGGAACTAATCAAAGGAATGATTCACTGAAGCCAAGAGTCTTAACAACGTTTATTAGCTTGTACAAAACCATGGTTTTAAACTATAATTGTGTCTCAGCCAGTTAATGGTCTTAAAAGTGCATATGTGAATGATTCTTACAACAAGCTAGTCCACCCACATACTAAGTCTGTAAAATATCTATCCTCAGATGTCAGAACATAGTGTCCAACTGGCACCCAAATAAAAGAATTTGGTGTAAATCCCTGATGAACAGTGAGTGTGAAAATCTAGTAATACCAGACTAATACCAGGACAATATTGCTTTGTGTAATGCATGGAAAAGGTCCAACCTCTTGTCCAGCTGCTCCTCTTGGACCAGGTATTCCCCTTGCTCCTGACTTCCCCTGGAGAAATTATTTTCCATTTAGTACACCAGTTTGCTTGCAATGTAGAAATTGACAGTGTTGATAGTGTGTATGCTTTAGGTTTTAAACATTTGATATGGCTGGGCAATCACTCAGCTAATAATCTTTCATATAAACTATAAAATGAAAACTATAAAATTCATATAAACTACCAAATCATGAAACTTCTTCAGAATAATTTTAGTTAGAATAAGCAGAATTCCATTATTTGATATTAAACTAAGTAGGATGAAAGGGTAATATTTGGAAAGGTTTGTGACAGGAACAAGTAACAAACCTTTGGGCCTTCTGGGCCATTCTCTCCTGGTGGTCCGATATCACCTGGAAATCCCTGAAGAAAAATAAATACATTAATCTGTTTGATGTTTTTTTTTTCAGTGTATTTTTTTTTTTTTTACCCAATTTACTCCCAATTTGGTCATTTGCTAATTCCACCCACTAGCTACTTCTCCCCTCACACACAACAGCTACCAACCAGGATCATAAGGGCTTGCATGCGCTTCCTCCAAGACACATGAAGCCACACACTTTTCAACATATATCACAGGGCAGCGCAACACACTCTGAGGGACGCATTAACTGCCCTCCACCTACATGAGCTCACCAATGCCCATGATTGGCCATTGTCACACTGATTAACAAGGGAGAGAAAGACCAGTTTTGCTTTCTCTGACTCCCGGCCATGGATAGCTGCGGCGTGGTTGGAATCACGATCTTGTGACGATAGAGTGAATACTTCTCTGTTGTGCCATTTGGGAGCCCCTCAAAGTGTTTTTCATTCAGTGTGTTGCCATTAGAGAGCTGGCTAAGCCTTTGGGTCTAGGCATCACTGGAACAACATATTTGAATGCTACGGTTACCTCTGGGCCTGGAGGGCCGGGCAAACCATCTGGTCCATGATCTCCAGGTTTCCCCTAAAAGGACACAAAAAAAAAAAAAAAAAAGGAGTATGATTTATGTCTACTTTCCTTTAGACCAGAAACATGTCACTGCGCTAGTGACTAGGTAATGTTTGGTAATGACTTACCTGTGGCCCTGGCTTCCCTCGGATGCCTGGCATTCCTGGCAAACCCTGAATACCCTGAAAATTTCAGCAGATCATTAGGTCACATTCATTAGCAACGAAACAGTTAAGTAGAAAAGGTGAAAGGAGCCAACTTAAATACCTTGTCACCTTGGAATCCAGGCTCTCCAGGCTCTCCTGGCAAACCAATTTCCCCCTGACAAAACAAAGAGCCAGATGTCACTTTCTACATCCCTAATTAGGACTTTGGAGAGCGTATGAAGTTTATGCAAAATCGTTAGACAACTATGTTCTATCGCAAAACACCAAAATAACATTGTGAAGCTGGGAAAAGACTGCAGACATGTTGACAGTACAGTGTTATGAAACACTCTATCTTATGGGTAGACAGGATCATAGCCAGCTGGACACGGCAGAGCAATGGGGCAGCAGACACAGGAAAAAGCAAGCTTACTGGCTGCCATCTTGCTGTCTGAGCTTCGAAAATGGAAAAGTTTTGAGGAGGTGGTCATGTCCGTCATGTTTTATTAATCAAGCACTCGGCGACAACAAATGTCCCATTCTGTAGCCTGAGCTCAGCTGCCAGACCTTAACATGCAATAATGGGCTCAAATGCTGAACACCCTTCACAGATTTGCAACAGTTCAAAGCAAGGGTCTAAAGGTTAGAAAGGTTACAGTCCTCTACACCACGGTCATGGTTTACATGTTTACGGCTGGCTGGCAGGTGTGCATTAATTCCTTATATCGGGAGCTCTTACTCACTTACTGGGGCTGTCTGTCAGTACTAGTCTGCCTTGATTTAACCCCAAAACATATATTTTGATCTTTGACATTATGTTTGATGGCTTGTATATGACCATACTAGTTGTCCTTTGCATATCTATACGTAGATGTCCCATTAACGTCAGCATAGATAGCATTATTTTTTTTATCACATCAGTTAGACATCTTTGTGCTCACTGGAAAGGTGGATAAAAAAAAAAAAACAACTTTTAACAGTTTAAAAAAAAAATGCCTGTAATATTACTGTATGTATCCATGTTTAAAGTATCAATGTCTTCATCTTATACATTAGAATGTTAATGCTGCAATTAAACTATTGAGTTTGTTTATGCAGAACTGAATTACTAAAGTCTGCAACAGCCACAAAATATCTGTGGATGTGAGTGACTACCAAGTTATTTACATTAACAATATTAAAATCATGCATGTAAAGCAAAACATACATAAAACTATTATTTTTTAACATCGCTAAGTGACCATGGTGTAAGTGAGATAAAGCTTGCCAAAGTGTTAGGCTTTTTTTTTTTTTGCGGCATTTTGTGTGAGGACAAATCTTATACATATGAGGTGCATTATGCATATAAGCTAATAAAGTGTATTCAAATCACCTTATCACCTTTCAGTCCTGGCTCTCCTGGATTCCCTGATACCCCCTGAAAAAAAACCAAAAAAAAAACATTAAAGTATGAAAACCTCTTTCATTCCCTCAAACCAGAATCACAAATGTCCTAAAGCTTAAACCTGTACAGCATTAATCACTGTTTTTGTTTGAAGGTTTGGAGATGAACAAGTCTTAAAGAAGGGGCGACTAAATAAATAAGATTTGCATGACAATTTTGTTCCTCTACTCAAAATTCATGGGATGCAGGTTAGGTTTCACTGACGTGAAAAATGCCGAGTGAGAAAAGGCCTGAAGTGAGACGTGTACGCTGCTATTCCTAGATCCAAAAACAATTCGGTGATTAGAGATCACTCTCCTGGAGGTGGATCAGTTTCACCTCATCATGAGACTTTTGTGTGCTTGTGTTTGTTCAGGCATAATGTGTCCTCCTGAAAGAAATTCTAACAGTTGCAGTTCAGTGAAGAGGAAACACTACCTTGTTATTTCTTCCTTGGAAGGTATAAAATGTAAATGTGATTCATCGAATGTCCAATTAAAACAGTTGAAATGATGTTTAATTAATCACCTTGGGTCCAACAGGCCCTGGAAGACCCATGATTCCAAGAGGTCCCATGTCCCCCTGCCAACACACACACACACACACACACACACACACACACACACACACACACACACACACACACACAAAATCAGACCACGTATAGGTCTGTATTTACAGTATTATAAAAATAATGCTGTTCATTCCATTTCCATTATTTATTGCCCATAGTTATGTCAAAAGTGCAAATTCCAAACTTTTCTGATCCCACAACTCAGTTTGTAAGTAGAAGAGGAGATATTTTATTATTTAAACTTAATTAGCAATAGAGGTCCAGGTCCAGTCAGTTATCATCAGTGATCTGCAAGATGCTTGTTGTAATTTTGTATTAATTAGTTCTCCTTTGTAGCTAATAGAAACAAATAAAAAAGTTCAAACTTTCAATTAATGCTACATTTATGTTTGTAAGTAGACAAGGAGCTATTCTTAATATTTGAATAAAAAAGAAAAAAAGCATTTTTGCTAGATTTTTGTCTTTTTTTTTTTTGTCAAAACTAAGGAAAATCCAGTATAACACAGTGCTACTGAATTTGTTGGATTTTATGAATGTTTATAGCTGTTGTAATGCACGTGTTAACAGTAACTGACTTGTTTAGTGGATGTTCCACAACATTAAACATAAATATAGATGGACACAATGTATGATGTGTAGTTCTTTAACATGTTACCATTTTAATCACTGACAAATTGCTGTGATATAAGAAGAACAAAGCACTCCAGGGTGTGACGTTAAAGAGAAATAATCAACTTCAGAGTGATACCCTGTCATTTTTTTTATTCCTTACGTAATACATCACATGGCATTTTGAGCTCTAGAAAGTACATTTTTAGCCACTGACGGCTACACAGTTCATCTAACTCCCAAAAGCTAAGCAGGTTTATAGCTGAGTTTGGAATGTAAAAAGTATTTGGTATTAAACAAGGAAAAAAACTGACTACAGCAAAAGACAGAAATTTACTAAAGACTCTCTAAGAAGTTGAAAGAGTTATAATCACAATAAGCATAGATATACTCACAATAAGGCCAAGTACTCCGCTAGGACCAGGTGGACCCAGTTCTCCCTAAAGAGAGAGCAGAATGCAGAGACAAAGACTCGTTAGTTTCTATTCTAAACACTGAAGAGAAAGTTCAGAGTTTCCGAGGCTGGCCAGAGTTGAGAGGTAAAGAGAAGGCGAGGGTAGAGTGAAACAGAGGTGAAAGAGTCCAGTCTTTCTTCCCTGATAACAGACTAATCTGAGGCTCGTATCTCCCCTTGGACAGAAGGCTGCTGTGAAGCACAGAGAAGGACTTGTTGTGCTGCGTGCCTGGCCTGCTGCTAGCTGCCACTGCTACTTCCTCTATTGCCAAAAGCATCCCCTGTGTGTGTTTTCTTTCTCCTTTCTAATGTGAGCTGAAAGAAGGGAGACGGGTTGGCAGCCCTTGCTGAGTAACTCGTGAATGAAGGAGTGGGATTGAGAGGAAAGGAGAAAAGAGGAAGGTTAGGGTTACACGGGGAAATAGAGTCAAGAGGGTCAGAATCAGTCAGTCAGAATATTGCTGTAATGTTTTTATTGAAGCTCACGTTTAAATGCCTTAAGCTCAGGCTTGCAGTAAGGGAAAAGAATTTATACATGTGCATTCGTAAACTATTTTGCATAGCATGTTCTACGGTAGATAATGATAAAAATGGGATATTCTCAATCTGAATATGAATGAACACATCTATTGTCATGGAATACGAATGAAAGGAATTATGTCGTTCCGTTATCAGTGCGTTTACTTGGTTCATTTCAAATCCTTGACATGATCAAAAACAAGGCCTAAAACATGGAACCAAAAGCAATACTGATATAATAGTTATGAAAAAGCCATTAGAAGCAAAGCGATCCATCAGATGGCAAAACCGTTTTTTCTTTTTATGGCGTGTTCCAGTAACGACAGCTGCGCTTCTCATTACGAATGTTTCCAGGTCTGCTATGGAGCTGGTGATATGGTGTTGACTGGCCTGGTGTGTGTGACTGTGGCGGCAGTTAGTGGTTGTATTTATTGGCAAGTGATGGTTGCTGTGGTCAGTGTGGCTTTTAGAAGTGGTGCAAGACATGCTGGAAGGGTGCAATAAAAGGTCAGGGAACCTGGATTGGTCTTTTAAGTGAAGATTAAGCCTTTCCCAAAGCCAAATCATATTATTATACTGTTATCGAACACTGTAACACTTGGATGCTTAACAGTGTTTTGACTACACCATCATTTACAGAAACATCTGCAGTGTTAAAGTCTGCATGTTCTCATAGTACTCAGAGTTTAGGCACTTAGGCCCTATGGCTAAGATGGTCTTGCCCAAAGCTAAAGGCTACTGAGTAATCATACTGTTATCTATCACTATATTTAATGCTACTAAACTGTCTTTAAATTAAATAATTTCACATTTTAAATCTGATCCTTGCTTCTCTATGTGACCTCTAAGCAATTAGTACAGCTTGCATTATATGGGAAATTGAGACCATGAGATTATAATGTTATATCTGTCGGTTTTGTTACTTTAAGATGCTTGAATATATTGATCCAAAGGTCCTCAATGAAAAGCCAGCGCAGATATACCTTTTCAACTTTGTATTTCTTCTCTTTGTAAAGGTTCTCACATATATCTAGTTCCATATACTTGTGTACATATTTGAATCTCATTTTTGCAAAAATGTCTGCAGGTCACAGTATATTGACACTCACTGGATTTCCGTCAGGCCCTGGTGGTCCTCGCTCGCCAAAATCCCCAGTAAAGCCCTACAAACAGAAGAGAGAGGCACTGAGACACTGGGTCTGATGTAGGATCAGTCCTCAAATCAGAATCTTCAATCTCCAAGGAGAGACACAATGACTAGTATCAAACTGATGTCGTATAGGTTAGCACAACATCGCTACGAAGCCAAATAAAAGCTTTCACCCAAGCTGGTTATTGAGAATATTAAGCATTCATTCATCTTTAGTATCCACTTCATTCAATTCTGGAGCCTATCCTGGGAACACTGGGCTTATGGACAGTTTACCTACATGTCGCCAATTCACCTACATGTTTTTGGGTGGAAGGAAACCGGAAACATGTTTTAGGTGGAAGGAAACCAGAGAACCCAAAGGAAACCCAAGTGGACACAGGAAGAACATGTACGGAAACTCCACACAGTACAGACAGTAACCCGAGCTCAGGATTGACCCGGGGAGCCTGGAAATGTGAGGCGGCAACGGTACCCCACCGCAGCGCTGTTTTGACTCGTCTCTAAGTCGAGTTACATAATTGCTCCAGACTGATGGAGGTTCTTGGTCCAGACTGCTGTTCTTTTAAAGCACTTATGTTCCTGACTTGCAGTACAAAACATCCCTGTATGTGAATACACAATACAACAGCGACGTGAGTGAAAACTAAAATGGCTTTAACAGAACTGGTGTGGTTGCCAAGGTGTAACTTGAGTAGAGGAGAAATACTGCATGTTCAGCTTTAACTGACTATTTCAGCAGACCTTTGATTTGTAATACAAGCCAATACACACACAGCGCAACTACACAAAGAAAACTGAATCCTCTGTTTAATCTTTTTATATATATATTATTATAAACTGCTAACATGGGAATGACAGCTGCACGAGGAGTAATGAATGAACGTTCTGACGGCAGGTATAATTAACTAGAACGCTTTACTGTGCTGTGACTTGTGGTGAAACACTAAGGCATGTGGTAATGATGCTCATTTCTGTCAGCCATACAGGAAATACCACTGGCTGTGTGTTTCCTTGGGCTGACAAAGTGCCTGGAGAAATAGGGAGAAAGAGGGATCTGCTGACAACACTGTTTCACGTCCATCTACTATTTCATTATTTACAACGTGGGGACGTGACGTCACACGGAGGCATACGCGTGATGTGTGTGTGGGCCACACTCAAACCGCACAGAGCGCTTTGGCTCTTAAAGGACATTTCCTGTGGCATAGGAATATCTCAGACATCCTTCTGAGTTGTAACAGGACATCACAAGACACCACAATACTGATCAACTGGTTCTCTGTTATAGTTCAGAATTAAAGAAGAGGTGTTCTTTTATTCTTGATCTGAATTGAGATAAAGAATTGCAGCGAGGTGCAGGGAAAACAGAATACTTCGAATTTTCAAAACATGCAGTTTCAGAATAAAATGTTTTCCACGGAATGGCGGCTGAAATGGAAAGAAGAAAGTGCCGTTCACTTGTCATTTCTCTGCCAAAAACAGAAAGGAATAGATAAGAAAATGACCCAGTTTACTGCCAAATTAGCCCATCAAGTGTACGATCAAGAATGAGGAGGATATGCACTGTGGATGAAAAAAATGAGAATGCGATGCTATGAAAGACTGCATTCTTTCATCAGTTTTCTGCTTATAGTTAACATCTGGATACTTAACAGTTTCCTCCTAAACCATCATATCCACAGTGTTAAAGCCTGTAGGTTCTTATAGATCTCTAGTTAGGCTTTTCCCCCCTCATTTCTGCATTTCATGCACTTCAGACCCTTACAACAACATATACTTTGTCCCTTGACACAGACAGCATCAAGGCCGCAATCTGCCTGACCATCAAGCACTAAGACTCAATTATCTCAGTAGTACATGGACTGATTTATAGTGATGCCTTGGGGACATATAGACACAAGGAAGTCATTTTAAGCAGGGAAACACTGTATGGTCTTTGAACAAGCGTCTATAAAATCCCAGCTAAGAAATCACAGTCAGAGCTTGACACTGCTGTGATTTTTTAGTGCGCACGCACACGCGCACACACACATACACACACACACACACAAACACACACACACCATTCACAGAGGCTTGTAGAGAGAGGATGGTGAGAGAAAACTTTACCGGCCTACCCATCTTGCCCTTCTTCCCACGAACACCAGGAATACCCTGCATAAAAAAAAGAACGAGAGAGACATAGAAAGAGAGACAAAAAAGAGCAAAGGGAGTCAATTAATCAGTGATCATGGCGGATATAATGTACTGAGTCTGTGCTGAAAAGCGCTTTTCTCTCTTTCCCGCACAAAAGAGACTCTATCAGAGCACAGCACGCTCGCTCCATCCATGCCTGAAAATGGGAGAGTTGATCTGGCTAATCCGCAGCAGACCTTTTTCCAGCTCCTGAGTGGCTTATAATTCCCACACCGCAGGAATTCCGCCATCTCAAAGACCATGTGTAAATATTGGGAGAGCGACGAGTGCCCACCGTTGCTGGGAGGGTCTGTGCGGTTTTAGTTGAGCATACCCCCTTTGCAAGGCTTTGCAGTCAGCATGAGCAAATTGGCTTTCTACACTGCCTGGATTAAACGAGTAAAGTGCTGATGGGAATAAAGCAAACCACAAGGTTTTCTCCAATAGAACTTGCCACTTTCTGCTCCAGGACACTCCACCGCATGTTTCTGGAGGAAATTAATTCCTTACTATGTTATGGTGGGGATTAAAAAAAAAAAAAAGTCTCACTGAGTCAGTGTCTCAGAATTTCAATAAGTAGGAAAATTGCACTAGAAAATGTTTTAACTGCTAGCTTTTGTGCTACTGATAGAGTCATTTGCATGTCATGTGCGTGACTAAAGGTCAGAATTCAAGGCTAAACTCACTCTTTCTCCATCAGGTCCTGGGAGACCAAAGAGCCCTGGGATTCCAATGAAACCCTGTAAGAGGAGAGAACAATGGAAAGAATTGTTAACATGAGGGGTCCTAGTGTCTGGAGCTACACTAAAGCCTCAGATGAAGTCTACAGAAGTCCAGCAGGTAGCCTCAGTGGATGGCGACTCTTCATGAAGACCTAGGCCTTGAGGCAAGTGTATATGCCCATGGACTGCATGGTGCTGGCTTCCACGATGTAGTCCAAGGGCACATACCCTCACGCCAGGGATCACTGAGGCTGGGCAGCTGGGTGGCACTGGGTTTAAAGACACAGCAATGACGGTTATGATGACTTCATGAATGAATACAACAATATGTAATGAGATTTGATGTGAAAATATACAGAAATGACAATACAACCAAACAAATCGTGCATCGTGTTTCAGTACAGTAAGAATTTACGTCTTTTTGTTGCACTATCAAGAGTTATCATAGAGTAAATCTTACTCTGAATCTTCCAAACTGTGTATGTGCATGTAAACATCATAATAATGCAGACTTATTGTATAGATTTGGAACTAATGACTTTTGATACTTTTATAAGGGAAATCAACTCTGGCAAATTTATGATGTTTACAGTCTTGTACATCTTTACATAACCACAATAGACTGCTGATTCATGATTTCCAGGCGTCTTAGTTTAAATAATGCAGCATTCTGTAAAACATGGGTTTATTTAAGGGAGATGGAAATGTAAAATGTGGCTAATGACTAGGAGCTGTTTATGTCCTAGCAGTCATCCAAAATAAATATCTCCTAACACACTGGGTTAGATGTTTAAACGGCCCGGAAAATGAATTGCACTTGTGTCAGTAGATGCTATGTGTGAACGGGAAAAGCAAACCAAAAATCGAGCACAGTGTATACTAGTGCCCTGGAGTCCAACTTCTATTGACTATAATACATTAAAATTGCTGTAGCCAAAGACGGGAAGGATTTAAGAACCGACTTCCTTGACTCACTCACCCGAACTCCTTTTGGTCCTGGATTTCCCATTGGCCCAGGCAATCCCTACAAAACACAAAACTGTGAAGTAGCATTTTGGGCTTTCAGTTGAAATCATTCATAATACTATGCACACACTGATATTGGAATAATGCCGCCAATGTCATTAAGTCCACATCTGAATTTAATGTTTTACAAATTTCGTTGCTTAGATCCTATGATTCTTTGCATATGCTCAAAAAAAAACCAAAAACAAAACAAAACAAAACAAAAAAAACAACCATCAACATTATTTAAAGTGAAGTTTAATATTATATAATTAATATATGCGGGGTCAGGCATTTATTATTATTATGATTGTTATGATTCTTCTTATTATTATTCTTAAATTATAATTTTGCTCCCCAGGTTGATCACCTGCCAATACCCATCCATCTCTCTCCTATCATATGACAACTATCAGCTGAGCTTCCTCCAAGAGGCCAAGTGCTGAGTCAAATGGCTCCCATCTACCCTCACAGAGAGCATGGCCATTTTTGCTCCCTTGACTCTTGGCCACGGATGGCTGTGGCTTCGTCGGGATTTGTAACCACAATCTCCCGAGGATATGGTGAATGCGCTTCTGTGCTGTGCTCTGTTGAGCCGTGTCAAGCGATTTAAGTAATTAATAAATGTGTGGCGGCCTGGGAAAACCCATCGCACGGTGAACAAAGGAAAAAAATGGATTTAAAGCCTCCATGCACACTGCACACTCCAACAAAGTAAATTGTTTAGATATATGTCTATTTCACGAGGGCACGTAGCTGTCCAACAGCTTGATCAAAGCACGGCATTCACTCTTGCACTTAACTAGCAAGGTTTTAAACATCTTTAGGCAGACTGACTACATTTAACTCTGTGTTTGTTTAACTGGCTCCTTACACAATATATTTGCAAGAGGAAAAAAGGTAAAAAGTAAATTTCCACATCATTTGCATGGTAAAGGCAGAAAAACACAGGTTTGGCCAAAAGCCAACAGGCTATTTGCTGGAATTCAACCACAGTGCCATTGGATGGGTTTTCTCAGACAGCCACACATATCTACTGTCATATATTTATCAGAATTAAAGTTTCTCAGATGTTTTAAAATTAATGCAATTGCAATCCATGTGCAACAAAGCAATGTCTGAGACCTGATTAAGCTTGACAAAGCCAATGCTGAGCTTAGCACGCTGTAATGAGAAACATAACTGTGCTGATGAAGCAGTGAGCCATGTGGATATTGTCTGTCTTTTAGTGATGTTGTAGTAGAAAAACCAGCGTGGCCTATTTAACAAGAGTAGACTAATAACTGTAAACTATGAACCTCATCTCCAGCCATGTTTCCTTTACTTCCTATCAACACCGCCTCAAGTTCCATATAACGTCCTTTCAAATATTTACAAAATCCCACTAATAGGAGCCAGTACAACAGGCCACAATGTAAATGATTGGAGCTCTGGAACACTGAAACGTCGTCGTTATAGTGACTATGGTAAATCTTGTGGATGTGAGATCACTTATAGAGGGCAGGTCATGGAAAGAGAGGTCTCTGGGTCTGTTCTGCATTTCACACATGGTGTTCAGGTGCGTTTAAACAAACTCCAACCTCCAGCGTCTGCATCACAGAGCATCTACACTTAAATCGAAGACAACAGTATAACTGTAATCTGCCGTGTTGGCCAGCGCTCCAGCTGAGCTTTGTAAAGCAGGTTTAATGATCAGCGCAGTAGTACTGGCCAGATTTGTGATTCCCTGTTATCATAAACATTTCAACTAAAGCCAATCCCAAACCACTACGCCAGATGTACAGATGGAACCTATGAGGATGAACCAGGGTGCGATTTATAATGCCGAGCGCTGCCATTACGCTCAGCTGTGTGTGCACAAGACAAAGAAGACACGCCAAACTATGTTCCAGAGCTCGGGAATGTGATTCATGCCTTAGGTTCTTCAATGAAGATTAAGCGTGATGTGGTGTAGCGTCAATCCTGCATACAAAGCAGCCTTGCTTTCGTGTTTTGTGTGATTTCCATGTCGTAGGATGTCAAACATGGAGCATGTGTAAAGAGCTGATGGCTTTGTCTTTAGCCTCCTGTACAGAGTTTTAGTGCATACATTTCTAAGACTACTGTACGAGCCAGCAGCACAACAGGAGATTTACTGCACCTGCCTGCCAGGATAACCTTTGGCACCCGGGTCTCCATCTGGCCCATGCTTCCCCTGCAGAATGGTAAAGAAAGAAAGAGAGGGGTGAGAAAATAATGAAAGGATGACTTCA
The DNA here is from genome assembly GCA_022985145.1 of Pangasius djambal. NCBI lineage: Eukaryota > Metazoa > Chordata > Actinopteri > Siluriformes > Pangasiidae > Pangasius > Pangasius djambal. Next base: position 7,845,322 of record CM040998.1, read on the forward strand.
TCACAATAAATATGTGATTATTTGGAACGGCTCACTTTTTATAGACAATAAATGAAAAGAAATATAGAAAGGAAAACAATTTTCTGTAAAATTACACGTCACACACCTGGCTAAGATTAAACAGCTTTATATATATATATACATTAACAAGCTGCATTTGGAAGTAGCCAAAGTCAAGGACAAGGGCTTATTCTTTTAATATATTTAAGTTTTATAATTTATATGCACATTTTATTATTTCAGCTTATGGAACTATGTTTTGTCACCCAATGAATGTCATTTTATGATATATTGTGTGGGCTAGTAAGCCAAACGCAATTACTGTGCAAGGAAAGAATTTATATGCCATTGTATGCTACTTACTAAGTAACAGCTATGAATCATTCTGACAAAAATGTTTTGGATATTCACAGCAATGGAAAGCTACTTAAAGATCACTAGGACTATTAAAACTATTAAGAAACATAAACTTACATGAAGAAAAGTCTTATAAAAGTGTAATAAAGTGCTGAAGCATACGTCTTCACTGAGTGTAATACGTCCTTTATAAAGTCTAAAAGAAAGCACACCGAACCAGGCAGTCTGGCCAAGTTCAATATTAACAGCCAAACGACAATCAGCCAAACCGTTTGTAGTCAAACATCTTCATTTACGCCATCTTCAGTGCTTTTTATCATGCCGGGGTTTTGGGTTCTGTCCATTCCGCTATGTCAAAACTGTCTCAGCACTTGCTACAGAGACTACGGAATGGTTTGATGTCATCTCTCTACTGAAGTGAAAATAGAAATGTTATATATATAAAGGAAGATAATGGAGTATTAATAACTCACAGCCTCTCCAGGATGGCCAGGTGGACCAGGATGACCTTTTTGTCCCTGAAGAGAGGGGGGAAAAAAAAAAAAGAGAGAACGAGAGTGTGAGATCATCCCAGTAAACTGTGTTGGTCATCAGCAGTGAAACAGGGGCCCAAGAGGAGGAGCTGAATGACTATATTTACAAGAAAAAAATCAGTTGTCTTCACAGAGATCTGGTCATGACTTATGAGATCTTCGCAGCATTGCAGGAGTATCAGTTGTCACCACAAAGCCCACTAAATGGCTTGAGTCAGCTGACTGTAACTCAGCTCCAGATGGAGATCATGACTCTTCTAAAGGGAATTCCTACAGAGCCCGCTGTGTGGTTTCCATTAAGAACATGCAAAACTGACCTGTACAAAGCCTGTTACAAATCTTTCCAGCAATGGAAAAGCAATGATTGGTGAGGAACTCAATGACTCTTTAAGTACGGAACAGAACGGTTCTCCCTTACAAGCAGATCTACCAGCACTTTCCAATCATAATAACTGCAGAGTGGACCCGTAAACTCTCCAGAGGAAGGCCAACTTCATATTATGTCATCCAGCACTCGGGAAGTCAACTCAGTCCTCCATGTGTTCATGGAGCTTCTGGAGGTCGTCATCATTAAAGCCATTGTTTTATTACACTAGTGAATTATGCGGGCTTTGCTTTAGAACACAGTCGATGCTAGGGAAATGACTCGAGGGTCTTAAAGTATGAGCAATAAGACAGCTATGAGGAATTTTGCACCACAAATTTTGAACATTTCAAATGACATCCTATCATGGAATTATTGTAGTGATATAAATATCGCTATAAAAGTATTGAAAGCAGCAAAAAAAAAACTAGTAATAAAATAAAAAAAAAAACCCCGTAAATCACGAAAACCAACTTTGGGAAGCCTCGCTGAAAGAATCATCTTCGACTGAGAAGCAACGCAGCAGTGTGTGCCTTGGCAGAGTAACTCGTAATCACCTTCATGCTCACAGTAATGAAAAGTAAGTTTGGGTAATGACTGAAGCAGTGTTTTTAATAATAAAAAAAAAGGTTGTTTTTGCTTTTGGTGCCAGGAAACCTGCTTTTAAATCAAACCATTCTGAAGAATTATGCGAGGCACTGTTTTAAACTAACAGTGGCTGAAGGTATTCCTTCAAGTTGTAATTCCTTTTTCCTGCACAGAGCCCTGACCTCAACCCCACCGAGCACCTTTGGGATGAGCTAGAATGCCGACTGTATGCCAGGCCTCCTCACCCAACATCAGCGTCTGACCTCACTAAAGCTCATGCGGCAGATTCTAGTGCAAAGCCTTCCCAGTGAAGGGGCACAAAATCTGGAATGGAATGTTCAAAAAGCAAATATAGGTATGATGGTCAAGTGTCCACAAACTTTTGGCCATAGAGTGTACATATAAAAAGTGTAAGTAAGTGATTGTCAGTAATTATTTGAGCTCAGAGGGAGCCTGCATAGTTTTATTTAAACACAAAAATGCATCTGTAAACAATGATTTCAAAAGTACTGGCACGCAACAATTTTTGGCACATTTATTTTTGAGAAGAAGTAATAACTTGATTTTTCAAAAAGTACATTCTTTACAAAGTCAAATCTAGAACGCTGACAGGGTCGAACTGTCCCTCTGGGGGAACCCTGCAAAAACGTTTGCTTATCAGAAAGGATTTCAAACCAGAACCTTTTTTTTTAGAAAGCTAAGAAGGATCATTAATTATACAAAGAACCCCTTTTCTAAGAGTGTACTTCTTATGAGAATAAAGATAAATAGTTTAGATAAACAGCTTTTACACCCCCTAAGCAATGCTTCTGACAGACACGAAAGGGCAGACAACATGTACGTTCATAAGTGCCTACACCTAAACTAACAAGAGAACAGACATTGTAGAGCCAAACATGGTTTCAAAATCCAAAACAGTGCATCAGGCCTCCATAATTGTGGCTGCTGTATGTATGTATGTCTCAGCATTCCAGCAGTGATGAGGATTACCGCCTGCACAAACACAAAACCTGCAGCTGCTACTTTGCCGATGCCAATCAATCCATCAACAGCAAATTACTGCAGAAGGCAGCATGCTGGGGGGCCAAGTCTCTTTACTAAGCACATGGGTCCCGAAAGGCCGTGCAATTTTGGTGGCCTCCTTTCAAAGCAAATAACAACATAAAAAATTGACTGGCACAGAGGTGTGATACTGATCAAAGCAAGCATGCACAGTGTGTGATGTGGTTTAAACGCATGTCTCTGATCTCTATACTGGAACTGATTGCTGGGTAGATGTAGACAAAGAACAATGTTGAGTCCACTCTCTGAATGACGGATGGATATATATACATACACATATATATACATACATATATATATATAAAGTCTACTTCAGTCCCATGAGAGGAATTAAAGTGGAGAAGTCAGCCATGCCAAACTACACAGCAATGGAAAAGAGAATGAGAAAGTCCAGGATAACCATCTGTGCCAATTTTTATCTCGCAGACTGAAACAGCCCTCTAGCGTTGCAAGCCAGAGACACTGAGGAATTAGTGGAGGGTGGGGCTGAGCGATATCAGCATATGATATCTGAATATCGTTTATAGCATCAGTGTCAGTGTTTTTGGAATGCCTTTCTTACTTAGTAACTGATTGGACATTTAAAAAAAAAAAACTATTTTGTACCATCTGTTTCACTTTCCTTCCTTTTTGCAGTACCTTATTATTAATTTTTTTTTTTTATAAATGTTTGACAAACATCTATGAACCTATACTGGTCCTTTGTGGTGATTTGTTAGCAAAACCTCCGCAAAACTATGTATCGTGATGCATATTGTAAAAATTGACATGATATTTTGGTCTTATACCACAGCACTGTTGAATTGTCTAATCTGACAGATCAGTAATGCGGATGAATTTTCTGTGACAGCAGCTCGGATTGGCTGAAATTCAAATGTTTATATTAATGTGCTCGTTCTAATACATTATCGTTTCCATAGTAACAGATAATCGCCACAGGAGGGAGGAAGGAAGGAAGGAGTCTCCAGTGTCAGCATTTTGTATTGGTCAGGACTTTTTTCCTCCACTGGAGAGTCTTCAGGATATCCGGTTTTCTTTGTAACATTACAAGCTATGTTTTTGTCTTATTAAATTGAAGAAGGAGAAAAAAAAAAAAAAAAAAAAGAGAGGCTGGTGAGTGAACAACTGTTGATAGCCGCTATACCGTAAGTGTCAACAGGAAATAATTTGTCCGATGGACGTGCCACAATATAAAATGTAACTATAAACAGCTAAAAATTAAGACGTGGCTTTTATTAATCAATTAAAATTGTAATGATTGACAAATTGCTGTGGCTTGAGGGGAATGGAACACTTTGGGACACGCTGCTTTTGCAAAATAATCAACTTCGGGATTGGTAACAGTAACTCTGCTGTGTGGTGGCCACCCCATTATAGATTATTTTCCAAAACCAGCTCATCCTGTCTTGTTTATTCCTTATACAGCACAGCGATTTGCAAACAATTACAATTTTTTTTATTTATTAAGGAAAGCTACTTGTCTCCTACCCCTAGCAGAGGGTTTAGGCTGGCATGTGTGCATTTCTCTGGTGTGTGTGTGTGTGTGTGTGTGTGTGTGTGTGCGTGTGTGCATGGAGAAATGTTTTGCATGTCGTTTCCAGTGTGGAAGAGAATAAGGTGTGTGGATATCTGCGTGTGTGGGATAATGGAATCCAGATCATGGGTCAGAACCTTGGCAGAGCTTGTGAGTGTGGCACTCTGTCTTTTCCTACAGCAAACCTGATAAATAGGCGCTTTTAACAACTTGGATTTGCTCTGAATGCTGTTGCTTTACTGAGTGCAGCTGATTTAGACAAGATGGTGCCCTGGCTCTGAGTTCTTGCGTTTCCTCAGAAATTTGTGCTTTCATTCACACTGATAAGAACTGATAAAACAGGCTGACGATGCTTCAAATAACCTGCGGCTAACAAATGATACACTGAAACTGGACTGCGCTTGACATAAAATCCTATCTGCCATGAAACAGAAAAAAAAAACAAAAAAACGCCTCCTTCCAATGAACTGCGGTGACTCTCGCTCTTCTCTGACGATAATTCGTTTTGAAAGCTTGTAATACATTTCATACCATTTTCTGACATGACCGTAGTGTCTAGAGGGATTTTAGAGCAACTCCAAGTAATATCATCCAAGAAAAAGATAAAATGAATAATTCTCTATTAGTATTAAATCTAATATTTCAAATATGTAAAGTATTTGACTAAAGAATATAGATTAAAGAGGACAGTATTATCATATGTCATGTCATAAAATTCTCCTTGCATCTAAAAATCAGACACAATGAGAAAATACTTTGGCTGATTTTTTTATTATTACTTTTTTTTTTTTTTTTTTTTTTTACTCCTTTTCACATTCCTCCCTTTGCATGTCCCGTTCTGGCTCCATCTTACTCATGCGCCTCCTCCCAAACGATCATTCACCTCTGACTTGCTGACTCAGACCAGCACTTTTCAACATTTGTGTCTATTTTTTCCTTGCTTAAAAGCAGACATTTGGCTTTATGTCTACTCATGAGTTCTATTAGAACAGGGGCTGTGATTGGAGGAAGAAAAGAACAAAGAAACCGGGTGATTATCTGTATGAATAAGCTACAAAGGAAAGCAGCAAGGGTGAGGCCGAGGGCAAGCGACAGGCTGAGGGAAGCTGAAGTGGCTCGATGGCTGATGGTAGACAGCTGCATCGCGTCTGTTTAGACAGACACCTACAGGGCATGTGTTGCTGACTCTGTTCAGAGTAGCCGATTCAGTATGTTGCGCAAGCACATTTTCAAAGTAAAGGCTTTGTCTTTTCAGCATACTAGTGTGTGTAAGGAGCTTGAAAGAAGGATAGGCTGTAATACACACCTGCCTCAACAGCTACAGAACTCTATCTACACACCAACATTCCCCTCAGTTAAGCCTTTTTCAATTCGCATCAGAATAGAAGGAGGGAAACCCCACTATTGTAAAAGTGGAAAAGCCAGACGGAACGAATCACTGTAATAAATGTAATTCTCAAGGATTTTGTTTTTATGCTTTTTTTTGTCCACACCTTTGCTCAGTAGATTGCGTTTCCACCATCCAAAACCCCAGGTGCAGTGATTATTTTTATGTGCTTTCCACTGGGCCTTGGCCACTAGCTCACTCCACACTAAAACTAGTCAGCATGTCAGCTTGCCCCCTCCTTTTGTTTGAACCTTTTCTGTTGGTGACCCTGGTCTGGCTTCATTACAGTGTTTACCCATTTTTCAACGCAGTCTGAAGAAGCCTCTGGAGCCTAGCCATGAGGTCAACTGTCAGTGGGCTGTTTCAGTAAAACAACTGGTCTGAGATCAGCGTTCAGCACTGTGGTCCCTGAAATCCAACCAGTTTGAGGGAGCACAGCTGAACCTGGATCAGGAAGACAGAAATAAGCACAAAATCATGTTCGTCTTGCTCCATCTGCATTTTATAAATGCTTCTGAGTCATGTTTTGGCATTTTACCTTATATAATGGCATATAACTGCATGACACACTGAGCTCCAAATGCATTCAGACTGCAGTAAAAAGGGTGGAATACTACACTGTACTGTAACAGACGTTAGTAGCCTACGCTTGTCCTATTACACAATACTGTCTCTCACTGCCAGACCAGACATCTGCTTTTATGCTGAGAATGTGTGTGAAAGGGTCTGAAGAATTAGGCATAGCCAAACACAATTGGTAATCAAGCCCATTTGTTTTCCAGCTGGCAGCTGTCAGCTAGCAATATAGATAAATACATTCAGCTCCATCCATTCTCTATACCCTGATCAGTTTCTGCTCTTCAGTTGCATTAAAATGGCTTCTTTTCTAGACATGGACTGTATGGAATAACCTCGTGGTTTAGTGCCAGTGGTAATTTAGCAGAACTAGTGTCTCCAAGTAATTTTCCATGAGTTTTTAATGTATTTTTTCAGCCGCAACTTTGTGATTAAGAACATATGTGAGCAATCAGGCAGCCAGGTAATTCTATTACTTTACAATGTTTCAAGCAGTCATTTTGCCTCCAAACATATTGGCACTCAAGAAAGTTGCCGTGTGAGTGTCCTGTGCGTCATAATGCACCGCTCAGCATTACCACATGCAAAAGAGTATTTATACAACAGCAGCGGACACTCATTAGGCTCTGAAAAGACCCGCTGGAAATGATATATTGCTTCATCTATGAGACTACGAAACTGAAAAATTCTTCGGAACAGAAATCCCACTTTCCCTGTTTAAAGAGAGAGAGAGTGAGTGCGAAGCTTTGCGAGACGACATTGCAGTGGGAGCAGCAGGCATGACGCCAGACGGAGTCTCTCAGCATTCAAGCTGACTGTCCAAAAAAACGGCCGACTGGAACCAGTCACTTCCTCTCAAGCTGTTCAGTACTGGCCTGTTCATACGATCTCAGAAACACGACGGATCCTCTTCTACACTGGCACAAAAGCTCGTCGGCTCATTTGATACCACTGAAAGAATCGTATTCCACAACAGCTGATAAACGACAAATTACGACTCACAGGGGAGGGTTTTAGATACAGCATGATGCAATTTAATAGGCCTTTTGCATGACAAGGCAGTTTCACCCAACGGTATGCAGCTGTGAAGAGACGGACATCATAAGTCATCACTGACAAAAAGGTGCTGAGTGAGCTGGTTTATTTGCCAGGCACAATGACCAAAAAATCAGTGTGCGAAATAACGAATATGTACTTTTCGCAATTTTATGATGTCATAAGCTGGCCGCTGCGTTAGAGAACATGACCGAGAACACCAGCTCGCCGTATCTGGAGCCTGTTAGGCTTTCGTCCAAACGAGTGAGAAGAAACATCCAGCGCAAGGCAGACGTTCTGCTCTGCATCGGGATCCTTCTCCCTCAGATGAGTCAATGGGATTTCACACTGGGATGAATCAAGGAGGGGCCTCTCTTCATGGAAAAACCCAAACATAAAGTAACATGCAATCACTCACCCACAAACCTGGAGCACATTTACCGGCTTTGATTTATACGCCATAACACGGAACACGTCTGAGAAAAGGCTATAGCACAATATATGCTTGGACTTCTGCCACAGCTATGATGTTTGCTGGGAAAACTTGAACACACAGGCCAGTGAGGGTAATCAACTGTTCCAACCACGTGGAGAGTGACACTTTTTATAGAGCATTATGGAAATATCACAAGTAGTGGTTAGTTAAGAGGTTCCTTACTTTTCGACCTGCTTGTCCAGGTGGTCCGGTTGGTCCCACTATCCCAGGGTCCCCCTGAAAAAGTGAGGATGGAATTATGTAATGTACCTGGCACTAATGACATAACATTTATAACTACTATGTCAAGAATATATTACAAATTACATACAAAGGGATGGTACTAATATAAGATTACGCACATCTGTGTTTCCATTGTTTACTATTCTGCAAGTCCCAATACTATATATTGCCTAATGCGCTAGTGCTGGTAAATCAAGAGTCAGGGGGAAATGCATACTTTTGCTCCATTTGGCACTCTGCCAGGGGAGAGTCCAGGGTCCCCCTTTTTTCCCTACGACACACAGACAGGAAACATGTGTAAGTGCGTGTACTGCATGCCCCCGACACGGGGAGATATATTGCAAATGTGCACGCACACTGCTGAGCTGCAAGTAATAGACAAAATACCTGATCATATAGCAGTTTTCACACATCAGACCAACTACTGACATTTTATAAATAAATATCAACCGTATATTTTAATGTTAATAGCACAAAGAGCAGAATCAATCAGTGATTATAATCTCCAAGACATTGCGACATTGCAACATACAGTTATTACTATTACATAACATAGTTATTATTACTACTTATTATGATCGAAATATGCCTTAGAATATATTAAAAACTAATTCAACCACAGCATTGTGAAATCTGATTGGTCAGAAGGTGCAGTATAGCTCTAACAGTAGTTCCAGTTGGTTTAATGAACTCATTCTAAAAGCAGTTATCAGTCATACATTTTTGTTTCTATAGTAACTACTTTCACAGGAACTTGTATGGCAGACACTCCACATGAATGAAAAAAAAAAAACATGTGTAACTGTTGAAATGATGAGGCTTTTCCATTAGAAGACATTTATTTAGCATTTTTTGGAAGGAGTCTCCAGTGTCAGGATGGAGGACTTTGTAATTTCTCAGGGACATGACAAATAGCATATTTTTTTTGTCTTATTAATGTAAAAAAAAAAAAAAAACGACAGCCGAGTGAGGGAACGACTGTTTATAGGTCGTTTACAGACTGTTTACAGTTATGTTTATAATTATATAATCTAAGTGATAACTTGTTTTGCTGACATTCCACAACATTAACCATAACCATAAATGCAAAGTATGACGTCATCCTTTAAGAAATAAATATTTTTGCTTTAGCTAGCTTTGGCAAATTGCTGTGGTATAAGAGGAATAAAACACATTACAATGTGCTGTTATTGGAAAATAATCAGCACAACACCCCACAGTTGATAATTTTCCTATACAGCAGCTCTATTGTATTTTATTCCTTACTTGATGAACCCTTAATCTGGCACGCTTAAATCCAGGGCTGGTCTTATAGTAAGAAATTACTGGTGTATGTTGGATCATGTGAATCCTGTGATTCATCAAAAACCCTACAGAAACACTAATTTGGAACATTCGAGGTTGGTCAAGATGGTCTAATGATTGTAAATGTGTGCCAATTTGCATTTCTTAAAACAAGATGAAAAGTTAGGAAAGGTTAGGTTTGGGTTAGGGACAGGGTTACAGATCACATAGTTCTGTCATATATAGAATACTTCTCTGTAAGATATTTCAAGTTGGTTAAACTTAGAAACGAAAGTTCACGTGTTGCCTTGAAAAAACGTGAGTTCAACTCAACTTGAAGATAACCTGTGTTTCAACTCAGAGTCAAGTCAGGACAATGACTTCAAGTCAAGATAATGTATTACTTTAAGTTTAATTTCTGAAAACTTATAAACTTGAGTTCAGTATCCAAAACTTGTCATGATAATTGGAGTCAAAGAGAAGAAAAAAGTTCACATAAATGTTACAGTGTTGGAAGAACTAAGTAATAAGATGGTTGAATAGAACTGGGGAAAAAAAAAAAGCTATATGTAATCATTAACTATTAGCAAACCTAAAGGAAAAGTTCACCCACCCTAAAAAAAAAATGTAAAGTTCTCAAATATAATTGATGACTTTCAGATTTTTCTTTTAGCTCCTAAAAAGAAAAGAGCAAGCGCTCTCCCTGGACTCAAAGTTTTCACCTTTTCTAATGACTCTGTATGAAATTGAGCCAATCGAACCATAGCCAACACAGCAATATTGAAATTATATATACACACCATATACCCTGTGTTATGAAAGATGACTGCAGAAAAATGTTGTTGGCAGCACTGGCTATACGTGATTTTCATTCCAGAGTCCTGCACTGTAAGAGCTGCAGACTACTACCATCTGTCCTACGGCAGTGACAGAAAACTGTAACGCAGCTTTGCTACTTCTGAGAATCTCCAGGGCGGTTTACAGCGACATGGCTAATAAATGCTCTCGAATCCAAGCGTGGTTATTTACACAAGCGCGTGGCCCATATATGCCTGCAAGAAAGAGTTTACAGTAAGCTCTCCAAAGACACTGGGGATCACCAGGCACATTCTTCTGCCTTTTCAGGCAATGGGTGGCAGTCTGAATTAGTGTCCATGTCTCCTCACAGTTTTCATGTTTTATTCAACCAAACTCACCACAAAGCTAGAATGATAACTGTTTATGTGCTTGCTTGTTTAGTTGCACTAAAGGGCCACGCTCTCATCATGGCTTTGACATCTTTAATCGCATGAACATGGTGCACACCTAAGACTGATGACACGGTCACATACATGCTACCCGTTGTGTACATGGCTCATAACGTAGCGCTATCAATAGGTCAAAGCCTATACACATTTTTAGTAGTGTTATAGAGGCTATTACAGCTAAAACGTTTCTGGCTGACTAAAGCTTTCTGACCTGAAGGCATTGGGAATTTATTTGAGGACACGACGTCCACACAGGGTAATGTGTCAGTAAAATTCTGTCTACAAAAGCAGACGTACACTTGTTGGCTTGGATCGAGCCTGGCCTATACCGTGTAATGCCCCGAGGAAGTATGGAGTTCTGGAGAAATGTATCTACAAGAAGTGGCTTAACATCAAAAGAAGCAGGTGTAGGCATTACTGTTACAGATGAAATTTATATAGAAATACCTGGAAAAAACTGGAAATAATGAACAGGACTGGAAATGGATGGATAGAACTGGAAGAAAGCTCTCTGTAATCATGAACTATTAGCAAACCTAAAGGAAAAGTTCACCCTGAAGCACATTAAATATATTTATGCTGAAATATTTATGATGTGCTTAGTGATTTTGGTGATAATTTGGTGAATGATGCTGCATTTTCATTATAAAAGAGAAAAATATCTAACAATTAGTTTTTATACTAAACATATTTTATAGAACTAATTTTAAATCAAATTTAAATTCAGATTTTGCTTTTAGCTCCTAACAACAAAAGAGCTTTTTTTTTCTTCACTTCAATTTTTCACTGACATTCAATGTCATATTAATGAGAAAGCCAACGTAATGGTAGTGGAGACAGCAAACGTTTCAGAATGCAATGCAGCTACAGACACTGTCTTCGCTGATTTATGGCAGAGAATCAATTTGGCTAGTTAGTGATCTACAAGGTCTACAAGATGCATGATGGTGTTAACGGTGAAAACAGCTTGAGAGTTAAAGCACTGGAAGCTGATCTGTTTGAGGAGAGTGTACAGATGAAGAGGGGAGAAAGCTGGGCAGACTAAAGGACTAAAGTGCTGCTGCATCAGTCAGTATTGTAACAGCGTTAGTCAGTACAGTAGCAGTACAGTTACAGCATTGCGTTAGTTGAAAATAGAGCAACTTGTCAATGAAAGAAGCTGAAAACAAAACCGTCAGCTCAGAAATTCTAATTTTAATTAAAATAAATCTTTTGCGCCACCGAAGATCACATACTGATTATAAATATTTCTATGCAAATCAAATCAGATGGATTTTTCCTTTTTAACCTCCTTCCTTACACTCCTCACTCTTTTTACAGTACTTTTACAGTAGTTACTGAATAAATTCATAGTACTTACTGAAGATGCTGTCATATGAAAAACTAAATAGATGAGACTTAAAGGAGATAAACAGTAAATGTACTGTATTTTAGTACCAGGAAGAACACATGCTGCCTTTTTGTGCTGATGAACATTTGTTTACAGGCCACAACAGACATGGAGCAGTACAAACCTTGAGTCCTTTAGACCCTGGGCGACCTGGGTTTCCATGCGGACCTGGAGGACCCTGCAACACAAGCACACGTTCACGTTTTATTTGTGCCATCACCTCTATGTTTACAGTTCTGTCACCGCAGGAAGCTTAGGCTGGGTCATGAACCTTGACCTGGGTTATTGTTTTTTCCCCTCGAGAAGATTTACAGGAGAAAAGAAAGGGAGTTGAGGGACGCAAAGAGTGTAAACAGTGTGTAGCACTGGGGTCAGTTGCTTAACTCTGACTATGTCTTTAGCCTGTGTGATTTTCAAGCATAGTGTAGATCCTGGTTACAATGCGTATAAATACCAGTGTTTGTGCTTTCTTGTAATGCCATTACCATTTTGTGCTTTGTTGTAATGCCATTAAGGATTCTCACACTGACTGGTTAAAAAGCTTTAAACAATCTTAACCTAGGCTGGAGTATAGCTGCTCCTAAAGGGGAAAAGTGAAATGTTGAAAAGAGACTGGGACTTTCAAGCCTGCAAGCATCAGTAACATGGTGTTCATAGGGCTACATAAGCCCTTCGTGACAACTGACGAACCGGCATTAACATTCATAATGACTTATTCCAAATGACTTAACTGTCAATTTTGTCAGGCCAATTATCAATATACACTCCTACAGTATACCACTACAAAAAAAAGGGCCAAGCCCGAAATGGCAAAGCTTTTTAATGGTCTTAACAACAAATTACTGGTCAGAAAATGAGCAAGAATTATACAAATGCACTCCTGAGAGCTCCTGTGCCACCATTTGCTCGGTTACTTTTCCTGCAGTGAACTGTTTGTTTGGGGAAAAGCTAGAACCAGGGAAATTCACTTATATAGTCTTCTTGTATGCAAAGGTAAAAATCATTATTTGGCTATCTGCCACACCTGATGCAGCCCATCAAGGGCCTGATAACAAGCTCATAAACGGAACCAGGATTGATAGAGCAGGGAGAGATATTTGTTTAATAACTCCATCAGCATTTGTTTAATTCTTGCCAATTTCCTGACCAGTGAGTTGTTGTTAAGACCATTAGAAGCTTAATATTTTGCCACTTTGGGCTTGGCCCATTTTTTTTTTGCCCAGGACGTAGACATCATGCTGATGTAACACTTTAGTCATATGACACTTTATACATGATGTGTGTTATTACACATTCTGGGCTGACTTATGTTAGAATGTTATAATAACTGACATTGTATAAGGTACCTCACATTATATGACTCTGACATACCAGTAGAACAGTGTGATATAAGGCAGGTGTCATGATCTAACATAAACCAGTTGCAAAAGTGTCACAACACAGCCTTATGTCAATAAAAATCTGTCACTTAACTGAGGTGTTATGTTACAACAGTTGGAGCCTTTTGGAATCTTGGACGTTTTAATGTTTATGTACATTCATGTTCATTCATTCATTCATTCACTCTTGAGTAAGCACTTTATCCTGGTCAGGGTCATGGTGGATCCAGAGCCTATCCTGGGAGCACTGAGTGTGAAGCATTGACACACCCAATGATGCTAGTCCACTGCAAGGCATCATGCACACCCGGTCCTAGCTGCATGTTTCTGAGAGGTGGGAGAAAACCAGAGAACTCGGAGGAAACCTTCATGGTGAAATGTGCACAGAAACCCCACAGAGACACTAAACCGAGTTACCTGATGTGCCACCATGCGTTCGTAGGTTCATGTTATTTGTCACTACGGGCCTACAGTACGTATAGGTAGCCCTATAAACCCATTTTACTGAGACCTGTTTCTCAAAATAAAAGGTTTCCCCTTTAGTTGCAGTCTACATTTAGGTGTCATGTAGCTCTTAGAACAACAGAATTTAGTAAAGTGTTATTCAGGTCTCTATTTCATTTTATCTGGTGCAGCTTGAATCAGCAAGCATGTGGTTTAGGATGTGAAATATTTGTCCATGTCCATAGTTAAAAGCTTGCAGAATGTTTATAGGAGCAAAAGCATGTTTAAACGGTTCCATTCAGACCCACACAAGCACAGCAGACACTTTCATAACACAATAGCAAGGTTCTATTTTCAAGAGCTTTTCTAAACACTATGCTAACAGCGGTCGAGGTTTTGTCTGCGGTACAACCTGATAATAACCCTGGTAATAACCAGAAACGTTTTTAAAAGGGTTATGTGTGTACAAGTTGTCATTTAATCATACAATTGCTTCTGAGTGTCCTTAGTTTGCATTCTGCAAACACACAGTTTTTGAAAATGTGCTTTAACAACACCAGGAAACAGGCATGCTTTAATTGCTGCTTGCACAAATTTGGTCTGTCTTACGTCAGAGCCCACGTCACTCTCAGCTCTCACCCTCAGGGGAGGTCGGATCTGATCTACATTCTCTGCCTGCGTGAGCATGAACATTTTCTGTACTCCATATGCAAAATGGCCCTCTGTTTGTGTTATGGCATATGGATGTGATTTTCTGCATTCAGTCACCTCTCCCACACAAGAGGCAGAGAAAGACACAGCACGAGGAGAAGATGGGGGGAGAAAGTGAGAGATGGAGAACATGTTCTGACGGTCCTGACCTACATACTAGATGAGAGAAAACGACAGTAATGATCGCCAGTGGCTGCAATGATTGCGGTGCTGTCTAGGCACTATAGGGTGAAATGTTAACATGCCAGGTACCTAGTACAGAGGTTTAGAACAATACAGAACGAAGCAGAAAACAGAGACCAGTGTGTGATGAGGAGAGCCACAAAGAGCGTTTAGTATGCAGCTATTAATCCCCTTTGTCCTGAACTGTTCTGGCCCAGACATTAGAGTCATGCGTGGAGCACTTTTCCATTGCTGACTCTGCACATACTCGCCATATGGAGACGCTTACCAGGAGCTCATCTACAGATTTCCGTCTCTTTATTGAACAGTTCGCCACATTGCTCTACATACTGCAATTTGCTTGGATGCTGTGCATGTGGCGGCAGTTAGCCAGCGGACAGAGCCAAAAGAGAAAGATCTGGTCTTGAGTTATACTTGACAACGCTAGAGAAAACATAACGGGCACATGAGTGATGTTCCTTTACAACGTTGCGGCGGAGAAAGCCCTCCCGTCTCGCACCGTGTTCAGGTAGGAGAGTGATCTGACACCCGGGCATCTCATTTCACCTCGTATATTTCACCGCTTTGCTTCTCTAAATCCTTTCATGTGCACACCACACTGCTTGCTGTAGAGCTGCTAAAGCACCCGAGGGAGACTGCTGGTCTGGGTTCTTGGAATCGAATACAAAAAAGTGATGGAAAAAGGACAACTTTTTCCACTTCTTCCATAACGTTGGCTCTAAACATTTCTCTCCAAACTGCCTAATCTTCGGAAAGCTATTCAGACTGGCACAGGATCCCCAGCGTCATGAGAAACGGGAACAGAAGCCAGGTTTACAGTGGTGTGCGCTGTACATGTGGAGCACCATCCTTTACAAGTGACACATTAAGGGCAAACATGCCATATGACCCAGAAACCCCCTTTAGTCATATTAGTCAGCGGGATGAGACGTTCAAATGAGGAAAGAGTCTATGGACATTAACAGTGAATGTGCCGTATCAAGGCTTGGCAAAGAATGTTGTAAAGAATGACAGTGATATTCTCCAGTGGTCAAAAAATAACAAAAAAAATATCCTGCACCATCACATTTAAGGCTCGGTTAGTCAAAAGGCTTGGGTTTGAGGCTACTCGAGAGCTCTGGTGGAGATGGAGAGGAAAACCACATTCACGCAGTGCTTTCGCATTTCTCTCAAAACTCTGCTCTGCTCATAAACACTCAATCCAAAAGGAAAAGAAAAATCAGTAAATCTGCCCATAAAAGTGAAATGCAGTGTATGGCAAACAATATGCTGACACAACGTAGGAAAATATCACATGTCAGGAGGAAGCAGAGTCTGTCGATGTGCTTTTTTTTTTTTTTTTTTTGGTAATGTTTTTACTATTAGTCAGGGGCATGTCCAATATTTCTAAAGCCATATCTTATGATTTCCAATGCTGTGTGATAATTAAAGCTGAGAGAGTCATGTCCCCTGAGTAATATTTGGTCCAGATTTCGCCCTTGGGGTATCCCTTTGGAAACATCCCAGTAAGAGCAGTGATGAGG
Source organism: Pangasius djambal (assembly GCA_022985145.1). Classification (NCBI taxonomy): domain Eukaryota; kingdom Metazoa; phylum Chordata; class Actinopteri; order Siluriformes; family Pangasiidae; genus Pangasius; species Pangasius djambal. The sequence goes on from CM040998.1 coordinate 7,861,637, forward strand.
AAATAATGACTCAATACTGAAACAACCAGCATTTTCCATATTTAGTTCAAACCAACCGATACATTATGGCTACTCTAAATATTAGTAAACTATTCCGTAAACGCTCTTACTTCATTTGTAGGTTATAAATATTTTACAGGATGTCTTGGCAGCTGCTGTAAAGCACAGTCTAATCAGAGATCTGAACCTAACACAGTACAAGAAACACCATCACCAGCCAGCTACAAGCTCTACCCAGGCGCTAAGTAACATTTCGTCTTGCTATGGCACCGAGGTCAAAGTTCAGTTGTCAAGATGGCGGAGAGCTCCAGAGGGTACGGTTTTTCTTCCAATCTGTCAAACACATCGTTATCTGTACTGGGCCATTAGAAGAATGCAAGCGCCCTGCTTTCAAGTTTATTTTCATGCACGTTCCATTCCCAATGCAGCACCCAAAACAACTAAACAACAGCCCAAATTCATTATTTGCACTTGTGATGAGTTGCCCAACCCAAAAAAACCAAAAAAAAAAACAACAAGACACGTATGCAAAACGGGTTTGAAAATTGGCAGTAACACCAAAAGGAACCCTCAGAGAAAGAGATGGTTTCATTTAAACAAACTATGTTTTCAAAGCCTTTTATATAATTAGGGTACCGCCATTTGCATCTGATCCACTCCACATAAGCATTGCATCTGTGCTCTAATTGTACGCCGAACTCTCCATACAGGGTAAATACCAGGCAGAGCTGTTTTTAGCTGAAAAATGATCAACAAGCAGGCGCTTCGTTTTCAACATCACCTTTCGGGCGTAACGATTCTGCAGATTCAACAAATTTGCAGTTCCCACATTAACTATTTATCTACCCGACCTCCCCAAAGCCTCTTGACCATGCTCTCTGAGGAACCACAAAGCTGGTGAACACAAGCAAAGCTTTAAATGCCTTTAATAAGATGACCACAAAGGCTTCTTTCTTCTGTTTAGCAGATTGGGTTCCCACAGTGCAGCCCTGAGAGGCCCTGTGAAAGGTTTACAGCAGGTATCTTACACACACACACACACACACACACACACACACAAAACCTTCAGACTTCAAACCTACACACTGGGAAGCTTCTTCAAACTGCTGACCTTTCTCTGCTCTTCCCTATTCACTAGTTATCACTTTTTCTATATGGTGACCCTACAAGTTTAAGTCCTTGTTGCCTTTGTCCAAGAAAAACAAATGAACAAATATATGTATTAACTGATATGCTGATATCAGATAACCACTATATTGTATGCTACAGTCTCCATCTACATCGACTTTAGTGCCTGTGTCATTAGTCATAGAGCCAAAAGTAAGATAAAGTACTTCTTCTTCTTTAAATATACAATGGGGTCCAAAAGTCTGAGTCCTCAATTAAAATCTGAGAAATTTCTTTTCCTTTACAACTGGAAATAAACAGAAAGTTTTCGAAATGTGAAAATGTTCAAACAAAGGAAATAAAGGAAACGTTCAATATTCTGAATATTCAAAATTCTGCACTAGCTCTATTTCCCTATTTAAATGATAAGCTTTTTTTTTTTTTTTTTTTTTTTTTTTTTTTTTTTTTTTTTTTTTTTTTTTTTTTTTTTTTTTTTTTTTTTTTTTTTTTTTTTTTTTTTTTTTTTTTTTTTTTTTTTTTTACACATTGGCCATGACATTTACATTTGCAGCAGACACCCTTATCCAGAGCAACTTACAGAAGTGCTTTGTAGTCTCTATCAAAAACACATCCTCATGCTAGTTCACTCCAGGTCATGGACTAAGTGTACCATCAGTCTAAAAACTTGCAGAGTCCATGCCAGTTCAAGTGCACACTGTCATTAAAGCAAATGGGGACAAACCCAAATACTGAGAAATACACATAAATATTTCTAAGGTTCTAATTTTCACTCAAGTTGTAAGGCTGATAAGATAAGATCATTTGTAAGGAAATAGTTTGCGTGAAATTAGAAAAGAATGCAAAACAGAAGCATGGTCATTAGTGGACTTAGTCTTTTGGACCCCGTTGTACCGTATATCTCAAGTTGTTGGAAAGGAAATAAACATTTGTGAGGATAAATCTTGATTTTGGTCATGCTCTCCATCTTTATCAGGTTTACATCCAAGGAAATTAAACAAGGTATCATCTAAACCAAGAGTGTCCGAATGTTCAGGATAATGATGTACTTCAGTACATCTGATTAATTGGACATTATGATTTAGTGCTTGCTAATATTATGAACAGCAGCTACGCTAATTCCTTTCCACTTGTTTCCCTTCTTCTACCCATCCCGAGGCACATAGAGATTGTGCCGGCTCCAGTAGACAGAGACCAACCCTACGAGGATCCTGAGGCATCCAGAGATGGACCAGCTCCAGCTGGTTTCTGCCTCGTGAGGATTTGGGTATTTAAAGCAACGCTGCCAACCCTATGTGGACTTTGAGGAAGAAAACAACCTCCAAATTAATATACACATAAAACGCTACATGACTATACATAAATGCAGAAAGGACATTGTTCATATCACACTCTCCAGTGTCACCCAAATGAGGATGGGTTCCCTTTTGAGTCTGGTTCCTCTCAAGGTTTCTTCCTCATATCATCTACGGGAGTTT
>CM040998.1:7864339-7876427 GCA_022985145.1 Pangasius djambal
CCTTTTGAGTCTGGTTCCTCTCAAGGTTTCTTCCTCATATCATCTACGGGAGTTTTTCCTTGCCACAGTCGCCTCAGTCGCCTCAGGCTCGCTCACTAGGGATCATTTTGTCTAACATCTAGGACTGTTTGCATGTTTTTGTTTCTGTTTGCATGTTTTTCTGTTTCTTATGTTCTGTAAAGCTGCTTTGAGACAATGTCCACTGTTAAAAGCGCTATACAAATAAAATTGAAATTGAATTGAATAATGGAAATGAATCTGAATGAGGGGGGGTGTGCCGATTTTATCCTATTTGCTGTAACACTTAAAATAGTCAACCAATATTGTTATATTTAATTTAATCTTAAATAATGAAGGTGCACACTGATGAATAACTGAATATATTTTTTACTACGGCATGACTAAGCAACACATATCAATGGGGCTACTTACCCGAGGCCCTCTTTTCCCTGGTAATCCTGGCTTCCCAGGTTCCCCTGGAGGTCCCTAAAAGACGAAAAAAAAAAAAAAAAAGTCATACCGTGATGCAGAACAAGACTGTTAAATGCTGAATGTCTACCTGCTGACATTTAGTGATTTCTCCTACAGCGCACAAATCCCTGAACTGCATGATGGCATTGAGCCTAAAAGACTAAGAGAGAAACTAAGAGAAACTGCTTCCAAAGTGTTCTAAATTTTATGGGTTGAATGTTACAGTATCAAGAAACACCGATCTGTGTGTGCTTCAGTAGTTAATGCAGAATGATATGGCAAACAAACACAATCAAAACATGCATTTTGATTTATACATTACAAATTGCTGTTTGAACATTAGCATCGGAGTGGTGGAATTTTCCTGAGACTATGTCACTTGTAGATTTAATATAGCGTAAGGGAGCCAACATGGGAGTCCCCTTGTTGCCAGTAAACTGAGCCCAAACCCCTAAAGTTTTACTGAAGTCTGCCTCTTTTTACTGGCAAACAACTCTGCCTATAGCCACAGGCACTCTTGTTAATTATGTATATGATCTAACTTTAGACTGATTACACACATGGAATAACTGAGCGCTGAGGGGTCACATTTAACGAGAGGTCAGCCTTCAAACATCAGGCACCTTTATTCCAGAAGCCGGTGTTTTGTTTTCATTTCTTCCATCAGAAAAAGATACAGGAAGACAGGATTAGGCTTGAGGCTTGAATGTCATATTGCTGGCTAGACAGTTTAGCTCAAGTGCCATATTGCACTTGTGGTTGACCAAAGCTAGTGGTACATCTAATGCCTCATGCTTAACTGAAGTCCACCTCCATGCATGTGGGAAAAATTTATTCGGCCTAAGAGTTGTAAAACTATTATTCTTTCAGGCAGCATCCTACAACATTCTGAAATTTATGTCTCTCCATCTGTCCATCTCTAAACAAAACAATACCCGGCAATATTTCTCAACATTGGTAGCAAGAATCTGGAAAGTTCTCAATGCTGACAGACTTCCTGGTTTCCATTAAGTTTAAAAAAAAAAAAAAAAAAAAAAAAAAAAAAAAATCCCATGGGTTGACACACTTTATTGTCAGTCTATTACTTTTCAGGCATGTATTTTTTTTTTGTTTTTTTTTTTAGAAAATGCTGAATAAATTTTGCTCAAACCGTTGAAAGTCATGTAACAAATGTTACATGATGCATGCAAGAAGTAAAGCTAAGAAATGTTTGGATATGCTGAAGGTTTGCCTAACAAGCTCCATGTTGTAGAATCTGCAGACAGAGGGAAGAACGGAGGGAAAGGAGGGAGGGAAAGAGTACAGCCCCCGACCCTCTTCCACGTGGCACAGTTCCTCGTTGGAGTAACAGTATTAAGATATCTCTCTGTCTCTCTCTCTCCCTCTCCATGAAAAAATGCAGAGATTAGGAGAGAAGGAAAAAAAAACCCAGCCTACAGTAGCTGCTCTTTCTGGGAATCTGGTTCTCCAGCAGTAAGCACTCAGCTGTGTGCCAATCACAATGATGAGAACATCTGTTTCTCGCTGACTTGGTCATAGTTAATATGACAGGTAAGTCAGGATGTAAAGCAGTGGCCTACTTTACACACACAGCCCTCTATCTGATAAACCTTAACTGGAAGGTGTGTAGAGTACGGTTATAATTTTAGCCTTGTCATACACTAACCGTTACAGCGTTAGATGTTATACCATAAAGCTCAAATTCCCTCACACTTTGTTGAACGGTTTCATGGCTTCACTCATCCCGTGTCCGTGTTAAGAGAAAGGTTGTGGCGGTTTAGGCTGTGTAACATCAGGTGGTCGCCACGGCCTTCAAAGTTCCCTAAACCTCTGCCCAGTGACCTCATCGTTTAACAATGGGAAAATGAGTGTAAGCATTCTATAGCCAGATACATCACCAGTCAACGCTGGGCAATTTTCACAGGATTACTTAAATGGGCTTCGAACCAAGACCACCAAATGTTCAAATGCACCAATGATGACACCACTGAAGTTTCCGTCCAGGCCAGTACTACGCTTTTCATCCAGACAGTGTTATTCCATTGCTGAAACCATGCTTAATGAGTGGTATTGAAACTGGAAAGAGGCCTCAAAAGCAAATCAACTGCTGCATTGGGGTTATATTCTGCTTGTTACCTAATCTAACCCGAAACACCAAATATCGAGGGTAAAAAACACCATGGGCCTTAAAAACACATGACCACGGCCAGTAATTCACATTTCACAGGTTCTTAAAAATAAGCAAAGTGCTAAGTCTGCCATCTGGTTACCATAAGACACGGTTTTGGGGTAGGAAAAAAATGATCTACATACAATGGAGTGTCAACTGTCTGTTGTAAGTCGAATATATTATTGGTTTAAAAGCTGTGTTAACATTTTGCACTTTCAAGAGAGAGGCCCTGTGTCCTAGGGTTTCGATGTTGATGTTGCAATTACAACTGATCATTTTACAGCCATAAAGGAAGAAACCCTACTGCTTAAAGTACACTTTAAGGTCACAGTCTTGTATTGACCTTCACGTCAGACTGGTAGACTGATGATGGTGAACAAGACAAATTATTTTTAAACTATTGTTCGCTCACCAGTCTCTCTTGTTTCTCTTTCTCGAAGTTAATATGACAAAAAATGCACCTTGCTATATTACCAAGAAACCACAAAGTGCAAACTCCTGTCCCGAAGATTCTCCTGTGGCGGAAAACGTATAACTAATCACAAAGCGCTGACATCTGACACCTGAGACTCCTCCCATAAATGTTAAATAAACATCTCCTAAGAGAACGCGTTGTGATACTAGCAATTGTACGTTTTTCTTTGTTAAATAATTCTTAGTCTCAGGTTCTGTGGAGAGTCCACCATACAAGCCCCTGTGAATGAGTTCTTACTACAGGAACAATACTAGAACAAGCGCATTAATATAAACCCATCACCACCTGAACTACTGTCAGAGCTGCTCTTGTAGAACACTGATCAACATCTTCTCACCAAACAGATTTGAGAATTTAATAATGCTGGGATACAATAAGAGTTAGATGATAGGCTTGCTGATGTCTATGCATAGATCTTTGCTCGTACCTACGCTCATTTACCTTTGACCCTCCCTCAAAACGCTCCATTCTCCCTAAACTCACACTCCAAAGAATCTATCACCTGGATGCCAATCCTCCAGCACAGATGCCAAAGGCTGATGAAGACTCTTTATGTGCCAGATAATTTCTAACCAGAATGTTAGAACGGAAATTTCACATAAGCGTGCATTGCTCGTGGGGAAAACCCTTTCCATTCATTCAGAGGAACAGCGAACATGGAAAGATATACCTACATTTTAAAAACAAATATTTAAGCTAAATTTTTTTTTGACTGGAAACCAAATGAAGAACACAACCTTTCATCGTTTTACATCTCAACATGTGCAAAGAAACATTTTTGTTTATTTTACAGAGATCATAATAATTTACCGGTGGTCCAGGCTCTCCTTTTAGTCCAGGTGGTCCAACCAGGAGGGAAAACTGGGTCGGTTCCAGGTCAAATGTTTGAAGACCATCTGTGGCCGCAGGAGTGACGGGTACAAAAGAGTTTGGCTTGGAGTACCGAAAGGTGGTCACCTCTGGAACAGATCTCTTCACTGCTATAGTAGTCAGCTGCCTTTTAGAGTTGGGTAAAACACTGGTAAGTTTGGTCGCTGCTGAAGGTTGAACACTTTCTAACTTCTTTCTGGTTGGTTTTGCTGTCACAAACATGTCGTTATCTTTAGATTTATGGGGTTTTATAGTTATTCCCTTTTTGGGACTGCTCTGCTGGGTGGGCTTGGGGACTGTTGGGGATGCCCTGGTCCTAAGGAGGGGGGTAACAGTTGGTGTTTTGGCCTGTGTAGGAATCTGCAGAGTCGGTCTGGACAACCTCGGAGGCACAGTTCCATGCACCGACAGAGACAAGGAACCATACTGGAATGTCATTTGAATGGACGTATTGGGTCCTCCTGAGATTTCAGCATTAATCCTTGTCTTATCCTGTGACAGGCTGGGAGTAAAACCTTTGTCGATTAGCTCAGTTATGGTCATCGGGGTCCGTAGAGTGACAGAGATATTGGGATCCAGGTGCAGCAGCGGTAAAAGTGGCGGTAGGTTCGCTCGATAGGTGTCAGCTTCCCTGCATTGTTTTTTAATGTACTTACAATAGTTGTGAGCTGCCTTGGCAGAAGGATGTATGTCAAACTGGCAGATTGCTCCTTCGAACTGCACTGAGTTCTGGCTCATTTTGCCTAAAAGAAAGGAGCCTTCTGGATCCAGAGTTTCCTCATTTTTAAAATGCAAATTTGCATGTACACTTGTCTTCCCACAAGAAGTATATAAAGTGACCCTTTGGGGTTGGATGCCCAAAGCCAGGTTGTGCCACTGGCCATTATGAATGTCATAATCAAAATATACAGAGTTCTTTTGGCCAACATAGACTACAATTTTCCCAGGGATGAACTGCACCCCTAGCTGTAGTCTCTTCCTCTTTGACACAATGGTGAAGAGGAAAGCATTATTGATGCGATGTGAGCAGATGCTGAAGATCAGGGAGAACTCCGTGCTCAACGGGACTGGCACCACGGAGTTCACAGGCACTTCGATTCGCACCCGCTGGGTGAGGATTACTCCTGACTTGAAGGGAATGACGCCTGACAGAGTGGATCGTGTCCCTGATGAAGGTCTTTTTCCCACCAGGCCCAGCTTTTGGAGGATATCCACATCTAAAAAAACCAAAAAAACAACAAAAAACAGGGGGCCAGACATTACATAAAGCCTACATAACTGAAAGGAAATATATAACAAATAGTTCCAGTGAAGCTGATTTTGGAACAAGCACAGCTACAGCTGAAATACAGTATATGGACCCTTAGCTTTAATAAAAGCATATGTGCAGTATCATGACGTATGACAGTGTGAAGTGTAAAGTACTTTTCATACAACACTTAAGATGTTACTGGCTGAAATATATCAACTTTATTCTGCTGTATAAAATATGAAGTGATATATATATAAAACCTATATTCTGCTAAATAAATATAGCATCAGCTTTATACGGCAGTAGTAATTAGGAATTTCAGCCAAGTCAGCAGTTTTGGAGACAGAACTATGCTTTGGAAATGGAGTAATATAATTGTTCTAACAAACAGCGTAGGAGAGAAGTCAGTGTCATTTGACCGCAGGTAGCCAGCGAGTCATTTCAAATAAAAACAAATATGGCATTATGCCTAAGCAGAGTAATGTGAGACAATCTTGGCAGCTGCAAATTACACTAAAAGACAGAGCCATTTTTTCCCCCCTACTTCATACATCACTGTACATCTGTAACAGATGGTCAGTTGATTATGTAACAGCTATATATTTTGGCCTCACAGCTCCTCAAGCATAACAGACTCAAATAAGGCCACCCTGAGAGGCAAGACCATTTATAAACTGGTCAGTTGTAATGAGGAACGTGTACATGTGAGTGAGAGAGAAAGACAGAAACAATGATAAAATCTGTATCGGTAATTATTCATGCATGCACTCCAGTTGGGAGCAAATGATAAGATAGTAACACTTATCATCTGTAATCCAGAAATAGATGACAAATATCATCTGCCAGACAGCTGAGAAACACCTGATATCTATTAAGTATAAGACATGATCCAGATATCAAGTAAGACAGGTTCTATTGTGAAAGCAAAACTTTCAGTACAGGAATTAGCAGTCAAACAAATGAGTGGAAAGCTGCCAGGCACGCTACATTCACAGCACTACTCAGCAAGTTCTGTCTGAATGGGTCATAGGTAACACGACATATTCCAAAGGCAATGGAGGAGACATAAGAGCATCTGGGCTGCAGGTCCATTTGCAGACACCAATGTTCCACAGAAAGTCCCTAGATTCACTGGAAAGTAAAGACCGCATTTGAACTGCTTAGCTCAGCTCTCCAAGTCTCAGAACCAAAAACACAAAGACACTCTGTATATCTTCACTAACTTCAGTCACAACTGAGGACTCGCTGCTTTTTAAACTGGTATAAGTTAAAGTGTTCATCTTGAAGCCTTGTCTAACAATAAAAGAGGATTTCTAGACCTTTCCCCAGCCATGGTTTACAAAGACGGTCTTATCATAAGTCGTGCAGAGTTGGGGGTCGTGGGCAATAGGGAAATTTCGGTCAATAGTGGGAGAACATGTTCCATGGATTGTCCCACACATGGAAAAAACACATCAACCTTACACTCCAAGCAGAACAAAAGCGTCTTTCATGAGCTGAACATCAGCATTAGACATAAAAGCCTATAGTGGTAGCATTTTTATTCTGTTAATTGCTTTAAGATGCCATGAGTTAGATTTTCCACTCCGTTTCACGGAGATATTTAAAAAGAACAAAGAGAACTTGGCGTGAAATGTTGCATGATCATGGCAATTAGTGGTCTGCCATTTGATCAGCTGTGAGTCAACAATAACTGCTTTACTACTGGAGATATGACATATGAGTAAGAATATACAGTACATTAGAGATAAGCAAAGCCAAATGCTCATTATAATGGATGATATGACCCCCCACATGGGATACAATACGCAAAGAACAGATGTGGAGATGACTGAACCTTAGTGGGTGGCAGGAAGTCCATTAAGCCATTAAGGTCTCCTACATAAGGTTAAAACAAACATGAGCAAACATATCAGTCAAATTTTCAAGAACTCATTTTTTCTACCCAGACTTGTCCCATGTTGGTACACTAACTACTAGCTACTTATCTGCACAAAATATACAGTGATTAAATTAGGTGAAAAAAACATGGTTCACACCACCATGTTCTGAAACGAAATATGGAAACATCTTGACTTGGCCTGTCTAGTTCCGCACTAACCCTCTAAATGAGCCACAGAATAATTCCACATGGACTGTTTTTCATTGCGGCCACAAATGCAGAAATATCCACATTGGCTCTCCCTATTGCCATCTGAATTTGAGCACAAGACTACTTTCAGGTGAGGTTGAAATGGATGGATAGCATATTCGTGCTGAAGCGAGGGCTTTTTAAGCTCCTAAGTTAAACAAACAGACTCAGAGCAGACCTGATCTGAGGCTTCTGCATAAATCAAACCACTGTTAGCACTGGCAAAGGTGGACCACAGTAGTCCGCAGAAAAACAGTAGCACTGGCTGCCTCCCTGACCTCTGAATCATGGAAAACTTTAATAAACTTGTAGTTTCAGAGATTAGCTTATTTGAATAATCAGAGAAGAGTCCATAGTGCTCATCTTTATCTCTGTAACACAGAACAATGGCCAGTAATAGTAATCTTTCTGATTACTAATTACATACACCAGGATGGTACATCAAATTATCTTAGCTATCCTAAACACACAAAGCTACACCACGTATCTTCGGTAATCGCTTTATCCCGGTTAGTGTGGTGTGGTGGATCCATGAACATTGCGTACATGCAAAACTCCACACAGACAGTAACCTGAGCTCAGGATCAAACCAGCGACCCTGGAGCTGTACGGTTGTAAAGCTACCCACTGCACACTGCTACACCAAACTATCATTTCAACCACAGCTACATTCATTTCGACGTATATGAATCCCAGGTACACAAATGAAGTTATCACAAATTTCACTGAACGTTACATGCAACGTAATGTGAATACAGTATATGAAAAGTGATTAAAAAAAAAAAAAACGGGGGAAAAAAGACTTACCTTCAGACTGTACCTGGGCCAACCCTAGATAGCAAGTACAGTAGAGGACCGTGCAGAGAAATAAGATTCTCCTGTGGGGAAAAAAAAATAAAGTTATTAGTTGATCAAGAATTTCTGGATAAACCTCGACACTAAATTAACTAAACTGCAGAAGCATCGCACATTCTAACCCAAAGCAGAATCATCTGTCAGCCCCAAGCAAAGTCCTATTCCAGTCACTTTGACCGCATTTCCATGATTGTTCCTGGAACTGGAATGAAAATAAAATGTGTTCACCTTTTTTTTCCTTAAAATTGCATTTTGGACTCGTCCTCTCTCGAAGGCACAAACTGGTTATTGGCTCTGACATGGCAACTCATTCATTTCAGTGACCCATTATCTAAATTTGCTGCGAGCAGCAGTAACTTCCAAACCATAGAATACACATTATCACTCAAGTGCAACTTTGTACAAATAATGTAAGTACAGTTAAGCTTGTAAATCATTCCTATCTTCAGGATACAGATCCAAGAACTTATAAACAGGACTTATAAATAAATCATGTGGTCCAATTTGGTTTGGGTTTTGGTACATTAATTCTAAAGGCTGCTGCTGAATGTTTAGTGACAGTAACGTTGGCAAAGAAGTTATTAATTAACAACCCAATTATCATCAACCCAATTATGTTTCAACAGAAGGAGGCTGGAGCTGTTTTGTGGCTGCTGGCTCAGAAGCTCTCGTGAAAAGTAATCATGAAGGTACGAGGATATTTTAGGTCAAAACATGATTTTCTCTGCCTGGAGGTTAAGACTTGGCCATAGATTAACCGTTAACCTCAAGATTCACACAATGTTCTGCACAGGCCATCTCAGATTGCGGCTTTAAGGCCTATTGAAAACCTATGGTCTGAATTAAAGAAGACATTCCAGAAGCACAAACACAAAACAGAGTTTGAAATGAAATGTTACGCACAGGCAAAGCCCGAGACATTACAGGAAGAAGCTCAGTGCTGTTCTCTCCAAGGTGGTTTATTGTGAGGGTGCCAATAATTCCGAAACCAGTGTTTTGAGGGAAGAAAAAGCAAAAAAAAAAAAAAAAAAAAAAAACACTAATTTTAAGTTGTGTTAAATAGAACTATACTGAGTTCCCATATGGTTCAGCTCAAAATATTATATTATAATATATTATTTATTTATTTTATGTATTAATTTTAGCTCCTTACAATTCTGGCATTGACTGTATTTTACAATACATTTGAGTACAATGCATGCATTGTGCATTAATTTGTCTGATAAAAGTGTAATATGGTAATGTATATACTGTATCTGCATGATGATATGATAGTAATACTCAGGTTAGATGTGAAACACCAAATATCTTTGATGATGCCCATCTACACCCATTCTTCCTCTGTCACACTCAACAACAGCCAATCTGGCTAACAATAGCATACTTGGATGCTAGCAGCTGTTGACTTTGATTTTATAAAGTGCCTCATAAGACCAAATAAAAGACAAAGTGTCCAAAGTTTGCCAAAGGAACCAAAAGCAGTACTTTGCAGCAGCTCTGTCTTCATCCCAATTACAGCAACAGCCCTGAGTGCAACCTCTTCCAGCCTGGACTGCAGTGCTACATATTCAAATGACTAGCCACTGTCCACTCCAAGAATACTATAGCACATGGCCAACATCACGGCCAATAGTGAGAGCAGCTCTTTTTTTTTTCTAAACTCCTCACATCTGTTGCTGTTCACAGTGCAGCCAGAAACTGATCAGCTGCCTCCTACTGAGAGTGAAAGCGAGAGGAAGTGACCTGAGAACAGGTATTTTAACATACCAGTGACCTAGTAAATGACCAAGAGTGAGCCAAAGCTCTGCACTTTATGGAGCAAATGTCTTTAATTACGTTCATTTGCAATCTATAAGCTTTATCTCACAGAGCTCAAGTGAAAAACTTTGGACAGCACGCTGCTTTTCCATTCCCATTAGCTAGCTGAGACATTAATAGTTGGTATGGAAAGTAATTTTGAGATTGGCACATCCTCATGTATGCTGTCTGCCAACGTTTCCCATTCCAGGTCCTGGAGAAAACTGTCTAATGAACGAGCCTTTCACATGTTCTAACACACCCACATGAAGGGCTTATTCATTAGCTGATGAGTTGTCTCCTGTACCTTTGGGGTAGGAAAACATGTAAATGTGCGCTGGGGACTGGGAAACTGGTGTATACACTTTTGTTCAGTCATCCCCATGTCTTTTCCCCGCAGTCTCACACCTACTTGACTGCCAAAGGAAATTCAGGATCAAAACAGGGTGGTGAAATCTGACTGATACTACAAATCTAAAGTGGTATAAGAGCAATAACGTGATCCGGTTTTATAGATTCAATGATCAACAGAGTGATCCGCTTTTGTATTCAATAGAGTGACTTTTTTTTTTTTTTTAAAGAAAAGGCTCCCTTCAGAAAGCTAATGTTAAGTAACTTTTGAAACCATTAGCGATTTAACAACAGTGGGTCTTGAAGAACAGTGTATTGCTGCTAATGTTCATTCAATAGGCATATTTAACCTGTGCTCTTGTGTAAAATGTGTGAAATGTGTAAAAACACAAATGTAGAACCATAAAAAAGGTTTTGTGAAGCTAATATTCAGATGATAGACTATTCACATGTTGACTAGCACGTCAGAAGCCTACACTGTCAAAAAATAAAGGTACCAAACTGTATTTTTCCTTGTCGCTTGGGTGTTACCAGCAAACGTAGGCCTATATATCTTTAGTGTGTATCTTTTACCTCAGGAATTAGCATGTAGTGTAACTTTAATTAGCTTTTAGACTAAATCTTTGAAGGGTGGTTCAAATTATGCACCTTGAAGGTATAAAGATACATACTACCAGTGTAGGTGTAACCTTGATAGTAGCACCCCAGGGACAAGGAAGAGTACAGTTTGGTACCTCTTTTTCTGTACACTCCAGGGGGAAAAAATTAATTTGTTTATTAATTACAATTAATTTAAAATGTTGGATAAAATGTCAAAATGCCAGGACAAAATGTTCAACATGCTCTTGATAGAACAGATAACTTCACTTCAGCAAATGAGTGACCTGATTTTTTATTTTTTTTTTTTGAGCTCTGCTACATTTCATTCATTCATTGCGGACGCTACAAATCTGACAGCACTGGAAACAAACTTCATGCACTTTGTCCACTCCGCTGATGTTTGATCCTATAAGACAGCAGTGGCAGGTAACCGTGTAACTGTGTACTCATGAGACTGTGCACTGATATGAGATGATGCCTCATATTATTGATTTCAGTATTCAGTATACTCACCCCCCGACTCCAGCCTGTCTGAGTTTGGAGTGCGGGGCATTATCCGGCTCCATTGCGGTTACTTCATTCTTTTTTGAAAGGGTTTACTACGGCCAAGACATGACAGCTTTGTGGGAAGCATTTCCATGTCCAAATATCCCTTAAGTTCTCGACGAGGGTCTCAAGTTAACGGAAAAGTGCATGCGCTAGTCTGCGACTACAGCTCGTACTCCCTCCCGAGTGCCGAAGCGAGGTGGTTCCTTCACTAGCCGCGGTATAGGGGACTCCATGAGAAACGAAGAGTTCCGCAAGACTGTAGCAAAAAAAGATAAGTCCATTTTGGTGAAGACATGATTCTCAAAAAGACAAGAAGCTCGCAAGTCGATGTCTGAAGCCAAAGGACGGTAAAGTGAAGGAGGGAGATTTGGGACGCGGGAGAAGCTAGCCTCCCTCTGTCGCCCTCAGCTGACTGAGAGAAAGACAAACCGCTCGCCTCTGCTACTACAAGCTCCTCAGAAGGTGTGTCTTCTTACAAACAACCATTCATTCAACGGTTCCTTCAAAATGAGTTCTCATTCTTTCATTTGACTCTAATGTTTTCCAAAAAAAAAAAAAAAAAAAAAA
>CM040998.1:7880928-8000737 GCA_022985145.1 Pangasius djambal
GGGAGGCACATATGCAAACTGTTGTAATTCCTACACCGTTCACCTGATTTGGATGTAAATACCCTCAAATTAAAGCTGACAGTCTGCAGTTAAAGCACATCTTGTTCGTTTCATTTGAAATCCATTGTGGTGGTGTATAGAGCCAAAAATGTTAGAATTGTGTCGATGTCCCAATATTTATGGACCTGACTGTAAGTGCTATGTATGATTTAATATATGATATATGATTGAATACCATCTAATGTATAATACTATAATTTTCCTCTATATATTTAAATATATTTTCCTCTTGGCTATACAAAACTAAATGAATCTGTGGTTTGAAATGTTATGCTAGGTTTGTGTGTCATCAGTGTAGAAATGAAACAGTAAACCACGCAGCTGAATGATAAAGGAGCATGTAGATGAAAAATTGAACGGGGCTTATGAAAGATCCATGTAGAATACCATGGGGGGAAAACATTACAAGCTCTGTAATTACCAACCAGTGATTTAGGGAAAAACCTAGGATTCTGTAATGAACTGTATAAGTAGGAACATGTAGGAGTAAACTATTAATAGAAACATTCAGCAAAGGCCACTACAGCACCTTTCTTTAAGACTTTTGAAAGAAAAGGAAGGTTAGAGATGAGCTAGAAATTGCTAAAAGCAGTAGAATTGATGGAGGATTTTATGAAAATTTGGTGTGACTGCCAGTTTTCAGATTAAGAGCGACGAACGTGGCCGGAGGCAAGAGCTTTTAACGTTGTAAGAGATGGAAACTGAAAGGACAGAGAGAGAGGGAGCAGTGGTCCCTCACAGGCAATATAAGCAGTTGTCTTGTCTGTTCAATTCAAGTCTCGCACCAATGCAACCGTGCCCCATGCAATTCCCCAAGAGTGACAGCCTTTAAGAAGACCCTGACCTATTTGTACTAGCATGATAATATGTCATTCAAGTATTTCTGGAAATCGCTTTGGTTAAGGGCATCTGCCAAATGCTGTAAATGTAAGTGTAAGAAAGCTGTCAAAATGTATTATTAGCTACAATCAAATTCTGCCTCACCCTCCTCCCTAACTTCATTCCAAAGAGAAAAGATAGAAGTAGGTTTTGAAGCAAAGCCGTGGGAAACATTGTCTCACAGAGAAGAATTTTACAGAGACCTGAATGCCTAGTGGATGCTTTTGAAATCCCAGAATCACTGTACTCACACTGCACTACATTTATCTATTTTTTTCTTGCACACCGTATGTTAAAGAGTGCATTTTTGGGTCTGGACGCAGAGTTCCCTTTGCCATTACTGTTGTTGTTCTGGCTGTTCCTGCCTTCTCACACATTTCTAACCAATTATATTAAGGATTCTGGGTAATATTCGATCTATCTTTGCTCAGAAATGTGTGTCATGGATGACAGAAGTAATGAAAAGGCACAGTTAGCTTCCTATATTTGTATTATGGGTCATTTTGTAGCTGTCAATACTTATAGTTGAATAACTGGGACAGTTGGACTAAAGTTATTTACGAGCCTTTTTTAAAATCCATTTTGGAATACACACTTGTTCGGGACCATCAGCAGCTATTTTTTTTTTTAAGACAGTTGAGTTTTTGATAATGGTTAGGCTAGTACAGGGAAATATAAATGCACAAACTTGAGTTACTTAGTTATGCGTTCAAATACAGTCCTAACGCCTATGGGCATAGTAGACTACAAACGAAAATGCAAATGCAAATACAGCTGCAGCTCAATTTCTTTATGCTATCGTTTTTAAGGATTCTACTGTCAGTTAATTATCATGTTAAGAAGGGTGTCTTAGGTCAGGCACTGCCTGTGTAAGGCCGTAGAACTACCAAGATTTGGATTTGTGAAGTGAAGAAAGTGAGAAGTCTCATCAAACTACCGCTTAAGACCCTGACATTTAGAAGAAACTTGCTCATATTGGCTAAAATGAACCTTTTTTTTTTCTGAAACTTTTATTAACAAGTAGAACTTTATACCAAAGGTGTCGATGAGGATGCCTCCACCACCAAGAAGTCTAGTCCTTCTTGTTACTAATTTGTAGCCCTGAAATACCCTTAAAATATACTTCAAACAGGAAGGAAGTTATTGAAGAAAAAAAAAAGTTCAGGTATTTGACCTTGCTGTGACCTTGATCCTGTTTGGTTCAATTTTCAAATCTAATCACTTCATCTGCTGGTTACAATGATAATTCCATATAAATCCTACAAACATTCAACCACTCATTCTTAAGATACTACGCTGACATGAATCTTGGATGGATGGGAGGATGGATGGATGGAAGTATGGATGGACAGATGAATGGATGGATGCATAGACACATGGATAACTTGAAAATATAATGTCTTCTTCACCTAGTGGCAGAGGCATAAAAAATGTTTTGTTAGGTGATTATGTAATTATGCTAGAATGGCCCTTGTACAGTTAGTTTTGACAGGGTGGCAGTTTGGAAATAGGTTTTTGTTTTCTGGCTGTTGCGAAGGGTCTTTAATAAAGCTGTTGCCCATAATCTGTCTACATACAGTATATAATTAAAAATTGCTAATCTCAAGAAGTTATTGTTCATGTAAGGAGTTAAAATAAATTGAGCACTGTTACAATGAAGCACAGAATGCATTCTCAGGTCATACTTGGACTAATGCAAATTAGTTTAAGTCACTACACTGGCAAAGGAAAAAAAAATAGCTTGACCAAAATATGACCATTTTCAGAATCCACAATCACAAAACCTGTTTAATAAATTTATGATATTAGAATTTTGTATTGTACTTTTTTTTAATGTTTGAGACTCAAAGACATGGAAAAACCATTTCAGTGGCTTTTCAGCCATGATTTACTGCTGTGATATTTCCCAATGATCACAAAATACATAATGAATCAGATATAATTGTGTTCTTGTTGAAAAATGTCAGGCCACAGACAAATTCCCATGAGGCATTGGGTTCATCTTGGCCCCTAATTATACATAATAAAATTTAAAAAACATCTTGGCCAAATATGGCCAAATTACAATTCATTACAATTATTTCAACTCTGTAGTTACAGCGTAGAGCAATAATAACCCTTTGTTTGGTGTTAGAATAAATGAACACACATGCAGGGAATATGGTGTTACATCATTTTTTTTTTTTTAAACTAACTCACAACTTCATAAATCAGACTTTCATAATGCTTCCTCCTCAGACGTCTCAGCATTCAGCCAATGGGAGTCTCACATGGCTGATACATGTCTCGAGTGCCTGGTTCTCCTCTCATCACCATCCAAACCCCTCCATGAAGCCCTTCATGAAAGGTAAGAGTCTCCATTGGCTATCTTTAGCTGGTTGTCCTGGGTTTCCCAAAAAGTATTTGAAGTGACCCACAAAATGATTTTGCAGACTCAGCAACAGAGTCTCTAAATGCCTCGAGTCTTATGCATTTTGTTTTTGGAAGTTTTTCATCTATCCGTGAGTTTCTAGTAGGGGTGTAGCACAATGCCACTATCTGTATCTACAGTATATCTGTTTAGTACTCCAAATATCCTTATCTATATCTGTATTTGGATTTAAACCCAAAGCATGTATGGCCTAATCCTGATTTTTTTTTACTGAACCATACCACTACACCCCCAGAAACACTGACGAAGAACAGAGGTAGAAATGCCAGCCCTGTCAGCATGGTCTGTGAATTCTAGCTCTGACTGTTAGTTCCAACTAGAGATGAGCGTGGGAATTTTTTTTTTTTTTTTTTATCCACTCACGGAGTTATTATTTTTGTTTGTACCTGTCAGCGATATTTTCTAACAAATTTAGTTCGATCTGTTTCCCAAAATGGAAACAAACTAGTAGCTTAATTTAAGCTATGATCCTGACCAGGCAGTTACTAAGGATGAATGAAGGAACAGTGTGAATGTATTGTGCAGTGTCCCACATTCTTGTTTTTAATTTTGTCCCTCAAATCTCATATCTGACCACTCGTGCACACCTTCATGATGGGATCCCAGTCCTCTAGTCTCAACCAGATGCCCTGTGAACCTTCATATCCATACTCGCATCTGTTTAGAACATATTATCTGTTCATTCCGAATAATGTATTCATATTCAGTTACATCCCTAGTTTCTATGCGCCTATAATAAAGCATAGATATCATATTATCACTGGCACAGAAAAACACTGGATCAGAGAGGTTATCTGTGCAGTGTGTCATCCGCTAAGGTTTGGAAGTAAACCTTAAATAAGACATGGCAGTCAAAAAAACCATTTTTTTCCAGTAATGTAATATGACAGTGTAAACCTGTGAATGGTTTGGGTGATATTCTGCCCTGGGATCTGCTACTGTAAATGTTATTAGACTTGTTGCTGTTTGGCAACAGTGGTGAGGTGCATTTCTGTCAAATTGTTACACAACCATTTAAGAGACCAAATTTGAGTTAAATTTTACAAAAGAAAAACTAAGTGCAATCTATTGTTTTAAAGGTGGGTTTTGAAGAATTCATGCTTGGACTCTTTGAAACATGAAAGCAGATTAGCCATGGCTCTAGCTGCTGGAAGCTGCACTATTTATCACCCTTGTAAAGCAAATATTTAAAGCTGAGCATGAGAACTGTAGCCTCATTCAGAGCGGCATTTCTGACAGCATCCAGCTCATACTGACCAGACCAAAACAAATTAGCTTTTACCTGGGCCAAAGGCTCAGAGTTAGCTCAAAGGGGGCAAACACAAGCTCCAGTGTCCTGACACTAGGTCCACTTGTTGCGGTCTCTGCAAACACAGTGCTCCACCAAACTACTCAAACACACCCTCGAAAATTACCCAGCTGCCTGCTACTAGGACACTTTTGTTGTCTACTACCTGCTCACCGTCTCAGTGGAATTTATGCCAAACTCTTCACACACCTCACCCAGACAACTGTCCATTGACCAAGTGGGTGGATTCACTTTCCGTGTAATCACACTCCACTGTTAGGAGACGATGACGAAAAGAGACGCGTATTTTAAAATAGTTTGTGCTCTTGAACACACAGGGCCTTTTTTGTCAACCCAGTATGCTCATCCATCTGTTAGAAATCTTTTTCTTTTTCATACACAAAAATGTATTGGCTTATATTTACTGACAACCTTTCCAAAACCCGGAGCTCATTAGAAACCTGCTTTGTACATAAGTCACAAAATCTTTCAAAGGTACAAAACATTTCCTCAAACATATCCAGGAACACCTTGAAGACTCCATGCTTATTAGCCAGTGGCTCCTGGCCGAGAGGTTGAAAGAATCTTGAAACAGGCAAGATTGAAATCTCATTTGTGTCAGGACGGAAGGATTCACTGATCCGAGGCCAGGAATAACTCTGAAGACTAGAAATCCTTTCATTTCAGGAAATATTGTTTGTGATTACATGCTTGTTTTTAGATTTATAAACACTTCCATGCCGTGTTACGTTTTCTTAAGATGTTTTATTACTTCAAGAGTACACTCCAAAATGCACAGTTTAACTAAATTTCATGAACATGGATCTCTCATCAACTCTAGCACAAATTCAAGCATGATCATATTGGATGAATATAAGACTTACCACAAACACAAGCAATGTCAGAATAAATTACGCTAGTGTATTTATAAACAAGTACATGCCATTTATTATCCATCTTTCAACTCTCCAGGTCTTCAGCAATGATCCATATCAGGGGATAAAGGGGAGAAGATCAACCTGACAGACTAAAGGCCAGGGGGAATTTAGACAGGCTCAATTACAACCTGCCGAAGAAATTACTTTTGCGAAAAGCTTTGATCAGCATCCCGCCCCCCCCCACAAAAGACACTGACGATGGAGCATTGCCATGCCCTGATGAAACACAAACGTTGCCACTCTGTAAACAAAAGAATTATATTCAAAGTTGCCTAACAATTGTTTCATTACGGAAATGTGCTAACATTTTATATTAGCATATTCTATGCTTTTATAAATTGCCTCTTTGTATACATTACTTTTCTGCCATATTACAAAAAATATATTTATGAAATTTGAATCAAAATGCTGTGTGTACTCTTTTTAAACAGCATGTTCAACTTCACATTGGATGCTCTGAATCAGTCGTTGCATTATATATTTTATGTGTAAGCCATACATGGAACAGATGACATAAACTAAATTGTATGAGTTTTTCCACAAACAAACCAAATTGGATATCATGGATTTTCTGCGACCCCAAGCTTTGACCACCCTACACTTTTTTTATTCCAGTTTAAAACTTACAAAGGACATATAAATCCATATTCATTAAATGTGTCCAGCATATTTATAAGTTCGTTTTCTTGACTTCTGTTGTTCCATTGATGTCTGTTGTTCCTTTGGGGAACTAACAAAGGTTGATGAATTGAGAAATGCGTCCCTTTGTATTACTGCTACACTAGTGCAGCGTGTCGGGATAGTGAAAAAGACTAAAATAGTACACACTATTAATTTAAAAGTGGTTTGCTGAATGGCTTGCAGAATGAATCCAAGTAACATTTCAAAATAGTAGCACGCAAACATTGAGTGATATTTGTAATATTGAGTTTTAAATAAAACAAAACGTTCCTCTCACAACCCTATTTATAAACCAAGCAACCATGGGTTTGGGAACCCCTGATTTAAATTATACAAAGAGATTATACACCCTAAAGTAGGCTTAAGAGAACTAAATGTCGCTCTGGATATCAGCATATCAATCCTTATTATTTCCATATGCTTGAATGATTTCAATACTGCCAAGAATGACTTTTTTCTCCCAGGTTATACAGAGCCATGGCACTATAAACTAAAGGAAAATCCACATTTCGGGACAAATCCTAGCTTCATGATCTCTTAAGATATTAATATTTGGGATATTTATGCCAAACAATGTTCTCTTTGTATTCCACTGGAATTTCTGTCTTCGGTCCAGCTCAGCTTGTACTGTGGAGTGCATCAAGCAGCACAGAGTACAGTCGGTAATCTAATTTACATGATTTCTGACACTTACAATGCAGTATAAATTTTAATTATGTCAGATCAGCCAAAAGAGCAAAACCAAAGCAAAACTAAAGTATGTTTAGAATATTTTCCACTTGTATTTGTTTCCTGGGGCTCTCTATCCATTCCAGCTGTGACCGTCTGACATCAACGACAGCGCTCACAAAGGATGCCAAAGTAAGATCACTGAAGAGCAATGCCTGTGCTGTAGTGTATTCTTATTATATCGCTATCATTTTGTGTTTCCATTACTGAATTGGAAACTGGACCTTTTTACAAGAAGTTTTATTGATAAAGGAAGTAAAATCTACTTTCTGTGTTTAAAAACGTCTTATACCATTCGTGTTTGGAGCTGCCATGGAATGTGTTTAACTTAATTTTGATGTTTACAAAACCTTTCTTTTGTTTCTTTTATAGTGTTTACTGGAGCATTATTATCTCACAATGTGGGAACATGAAGTAACAATGTTTTTGTCATGGAGAGCACCTGGTCCTGTAAAACGGCTCCCTATTCCTGGGCCATAATAAAACCTTGCAAAGCAGTCATCTAATCTAATGACTCAACACAGATGTTCTGCCCCAGAACTATGTTTACAACTTCCAATTTAGATGTACATGCTTTTAAATGAACCATATTTCACTTTTTATCGACTTTAATTGACTGTGAATGTCTTCTTTTTTGCATTTAAAAATTTCAGAAATAAAACAATACTGATTGGCACGCCAGTGCTGGTTTTAGCCATGAGATGGCCAACTTGGACTTCATTTCCCATCAGCCCCTTCAGACAACAACAGATCATATGACTCTGACACAGGCCCTCTTAATAACAGTCACATGTTTTGTGTTTCACCCTTGATTAGTATACCTATTTAAGTTCTTTGTTTTCTCTGTTTAGTTGCTAAGCTTTTGCTGCCTGCAGCCTGTTGTATATTAAGTGCAACATTTCCCTAGCTCTTGTTTTGGTTAACTCATGATTCTTGTTTTGACTTTGTTTTTTTTCCCTCTTTTGTTTAGTAAAAAGCATGTACTTGCATCTGTCTCGACCATGACACTTACATACATGATGTTGTCTCTTTAAATCAGGAAAAAATTCATTCTTTAATCTGAGCACTGAACAGGGAATAAACACTTTTAAAATAAAAAAATATCAAACAATTCCATCTGGCACAGCTGACAAGGCAGTGACTGTGGTCGCCTGAAATATAAAGACAGGAAAGAATATATTAATAATTCAAATAATCATGAAGGTCTTCCAAATATGTATAACCATATAATATTTAAAACATTTATGCTATAAAAAAAGCAGGGTTTAAATTGGACCACTGTATTTCATGTGAAAAGTCACTATACAATCATTTGTCTTCAGTAACAGCTTTATCTTGATCAGGATTGTGGTGAATATGGAGCTTATTCTTAGAAAAGTGGGCGTGGCGCAGAAATACGGCCTTGATAGGGCACCCGTTGACCACAGGGCACCATACACATGCACATTTACATCTAGAGGCATTTTTGCGTATCCAAACCACCTACTGACACATTTTTGGGAGGTGGGAGGAAACTGGAGAAAGCATAGGAAACTGACATGGACACAGGGAGAACACATGAAGCTCCACACAGGCAATAACCTGAGCTCAGTTTTGAACCTGGGATCGTGGAGCTGTGAGGTATAGATTTTTGATAGAGATGTAAATTGGGCCCATGTGAGTGAAAGAACTCAGTTTAAACATCTTGATCATATGGATCAATCATTATTGTCTTTGCCAACCACCAGTTTGATCATATGTGATAGTACAACGGTCGCCCCTCTGAATGCTATTTGGGGCTTTCTCTCTTACTATTCCATTAGATCTCACAGGATCCTGTTCAAAAATCTCCATTAGAGGTGCCAAACTGACTGTTGCTTCAGTGGTGGTATTGTGGCTCTCATCAAAATGATGGATGTTGCCAGCCACATAGTAAGCTGTTGGACTGAAACACTGTCACATACTGTATGTGGCTCAGTACAGAAGCATGATAGCTGCCAGCAGTGAATGATAGTCCTATCTGGTATTAATTGGTGACTCTTCCCCATTCTTGACATTGATTTGAATGGGTGTATGAGGAGCATGTCAAATATGAGAAGCTATGTTTCAGTTATATAGTATAGTTGGACACCATGAAGGTTGGCTGACAATTTCTCATGAACAATCTAGACATCCCCAATATCAGGTCCCCTCAGGACATGATTGTTTGCAGTCCTGTCACTGTTGCCCCAATGCAATCTGGAGCATTCTTACTAGGAGTATAACTGAATAGGAATACATTATTTAGATTCAGATTCCAGAAGCAACATCAGGCCCTCCTCGACCTGCGCCAACAACAACAACAACAACAGCACTTCGAAGCCACCGTTAAGGAGCAGGCCGAGGACAGACATGATCCAGATGCAACTAACTGCTCCTCCAGCTGGAGCTCCTCCATCAGTGGTTGGTCCAGCTGGCCAGGCTGTGATGCTCACAAAGATGTCCTCAGTGGGCAATCCAGAGGCCTTTGTGGAGCTCTTCAAGAATGTGGCAGCTGCATAGGGATGGCCTGAGGATGAGTGGGCATTATGCCTCCTCCCCTTGCTGTTTGGAGAAGCCCAGCTTGCTTCTCAGCAGCTGCTGTCATGGATGCAAATGGAGTACCAGAGTGTAAAGTAGGCAGTGCTGCAGCGGGTTAGAAGAACAATCCTGGAAGAACATCTCTGATGCTTCCGGACCCTGAAGGTCATGAAGTTTGGCCACCCATCTAGTGGCATCCTCAATCTAGCGATGTTAGAACACTTGACTCTTGGCAGGAGCAGTGGAGTGGGTCCAGTGCCGCCAGCCAGCGTCCCTCGACAAGGCCATCCAACTGGTGGAGGAAAACCTGGCAGCATCCCCTGAAGTGGAAACACTGGAAGACCGCAATCTACCAAAATCTGATTCAATGTGGGATACTAGGAAATGCACGATTGGTGAAGGTGAGATGTGTGCACAGGGATGTTCCCAAATATCCTCTGGTGTCAGTCCCCACCTTAACCATCCACTGATTTTAGGGATGAATTGCCAGAGTTTTACGAAAATATTAAAACCTATGAGGGTGTATAGATCTTGCTGCAGAGTAGTGAGGTGTGGGGTGTGTGCCACTCTGGCTGGGAGGTGGTGCAGGGAACGTCAACATTGGTTCCATGTCACCAGGACCATTCAAGCATCGGCTGTGGACAGAGAGAACAGGTGGGTTGAACGAGCAGCTAACACGTGATTGTTCTCACCTGTGTGTTATTACTCGCAGCCTACTTATATCTGTATGTGTGTTTTCCGTTCAGTAGAGTCTGTGAGCCAGAGAGAGATGGAGCTAATGGAGCTGACACAACACACTTGCTTTGAACTTGAACTTAAATTTGAACTTGGACTTGACAAGCCGTGAACAGCTTAGTGTTTTGGTTTCTTTTGATTTTTTATTAAGTAGAAGAGGCGTGCGCTGGAAAGCACTTGCATTAGATTAAAAAAAGAAAGACTAAGGAAAATAAAAGTAAAAGAAGCACAAATCTCCATAAACGTTGCCTGTCTCCCAAGTTCTCCTTTGCACACACGCACACAGAGGTCGACAGATGCAAGTACAGATATGAATAGGAGGTTCACTATTTGTTTTTTTTTGTATTTAGAAAGCTTGTCAGACAAATTTCATGTGGATATGAGTCAGCTGCCAGATGTGTTGAAGGACAAACTAAGACCATGTTCATTAACATGAACGTGTGGCACTTCTGTGGCAGTAACTGCCTGGTACAGTGGTTTAAATTAGGCTACTGGTATGTTTATATTTTGGGAAATACATTTTTTAAATATATTTTCATGACTTCGGCAAGTTTGCCGGTGTGTTCAAGTGAGTTTCATAAGCTCTTCCTTAACACTTTCCCATTGTTTCCACTAAACTTGGGTCTTGCCTTGGTCTGGGGTAAGAACTGTATTTTTGTGAAGACTTCTAGAGCATGTTGATGGAACATAAGCCTCTTTTGCTGAAGAGGAACATACTAGTGAAAACTGTCCTCAACTTTGCTGATAGTAACAACCTGAACCCTGAATTTACAATTTTCATGGTACTGACAGTGGCATGTCTTCCTGTTTGAGGCTTTAGAGGCTGTGATAAAAAATGAAACATAATGCACAGAAAGAGGAATAAGCTAGTTTAATAGGTGGGTTGTCTTTGTTGAAGTCATTTCATTGCATTTATCAGAATCATCCTCTGATATTTTACTTTTGTCATGATTAATGGATTTCCGAGTTTGCTTCCCTGTAACATATTCTCAGTCTGTGTATGAGGTGAATCTTGTAAGGGGGTTCTTTCATTTGGAGCTTTTTTTTCCTTTGCCGTATTTACTTCCTCAGAAAATTGTTCCTGTGCTCTCTTCCTGTATTCTCTTGATCTTTTCTGCGACAATTTCCATGCCTGTCTATTATGTGTCTTTTCTCTACATTCAAAGTGTTGGCGCATTATATTTTGCCTTCATCTTCCCTCTTTTCCTTTGCTTCTAGTTCCTTAAGGATTGCTGTCAAGTCAGGCTCTCTTCTTTACCTTTCTCTCTTTGTTATCTTTGGTAGTCTCTATTAATTTTCCTTTGCTCCTCCAGTGACAAAGTCTTTCTAACTGGAACTGGCTTAAACATACATTTGGAGCTATATATATGTGGTTTTATGATTGAATACTTATTTTATTTAATCACTACATTTGTCCATGAATAAATGGTACTGCTCCATCAGAACCAGAACAGTTTTTTCCCCAACAGCGGTCACTCTTCCCAAAAAGCCACCTATAACAAATAAGCAGAACTGACACTCCCTTTACCAGATACCATTGAATGTGTATTTTGTATTATGTTCATTTTATTGTATTGTATGTGGACGTTCCTTTGTATTTATTGTTTATTGTACTGTATTTAATGTGTGTACTTTTGTAGTACAAGGGCAGGCTCACTGGCAAGCCATCAAAGCCCTCTCCGAAGCCGCTGAGAAGAGCAGTGGCTCTGGATGAACAGGAAGGATCCCTTCTGGGATGCCAGGTCTCACTGCTGAACTCTCTGGAGATGTATTTGGGTCATCAGTTAAAGCTGATGGGGTGCTGGAGCAGTGGAGTGACACAATAACACAGCTGGTAATGCTGACACTTTACAGCTGGACCCTATCCCAAGAACACTGGGCATGAGGTAGGAATACACCCTGGATGAGACACCAGTCCATCACAAGGCACCAAGTACACACACACACACACACACATTCACATGCTCATTCACATATAGAGGCAAATTGGAGTAGTCAAGCCGCCTATTGGTATGCTTTTGGGAGGTGAGAAGAAACTGGAGAATCTGAAGGAAACCCAGTATTACTTTGTGTATTATTCCTCCATAATCATTGACTATACAGAATCACATATGATTTTTATTTTACTTATAACATTGCTACCTTAAAAGGCTTTTCATCTTAATATGTGATATATGTATTATTTATATGTATAATACTTAAACATTGCTTTATTACTAGTATAATGTGTATATATATTAGGTTTGGGCAGTTTCGTTCACTAAGAATAAGTACAAACTGGGAATGAGAGTAAATACACACCAAATTATCCATATTGCCTCCCTAATAAAAACATATAGAACATGATGATCACGAAGCCAGCACTTGTGTTTAAGTCAGGGACTGTAAAATAAATATTGACCTCAGTGAATGGGGTCTCTGAATCACAAACTTTTTATAAAATTTTACTGTTTTAGGATTACAGACAAGTTATTGACTTCAAAGATATGTTAATACGAGCTTCCAACTTAGAGGGACTCAAGAACCCCACTCAAGAGCTGATGCAAATATTTCTCTGAACTTTTACGTTCATGGGCCAAGTTTATATTGAACAGCCAAGCAGATGGAACTCTGAATAAAGCAATTCATTTGGATTTGTTGGAAGCCACCCACACACAGGTCACAAAGTTACTCAGCTTCCCGTTTTAGTGAGGCTTGGGCTCCAGTTCTTTTACAGTTTGTCTTCTGGCATTTAGAGTACAATTTCCAGGTCTAAGCTTTTAAAGTAGTATGTACATCACATCATAGTCTTAACCACTTCCTGAAATTTGCTCATCAGTGCTGTACTGATGTAGTTCTCCTCCAAGCTTAAGTGCTCAAGAGAACACTGGCTTATGGAGAGTGCCTCGAGGAGAGCATTTCCTCCGACCTCACCAAAATTATTACGGTCTAAGTCTATTTTCTGCAAGCCTTCATTGATTTGCAGAGCCTCAGCAAATAGTTTGACCCCTTGGTCTTCCAGGTTGTTCTCATCTAGAATGAGGTGGGTTAGTTTATTGTTTACCTTCAGACTTTCAAAAAAGACATACCAGGCCTCCATGCTAGAGCAACATGTTTGGGCCAGGCCCAGATATTGCAGCTGGGAGTGGTACCTTATGAAGGTGCCTAATACTCTCAGTCCCTCACTGCCAATCCCATTTCCACCCAAGTCCAGCTCTATGAGTGCAAAGCTTGGCTCAGAAAGGTAGAATTGTCTTGGATATATTGGCATTCTTGGTGATGCTGCTGTTTTTTCTTGAAGATCAGCCACACCACTAAGCAGGACCTGAACTCCTACATCGCCTAGATGATTTCCAAACAACCTAGACAGAAAAAAAAAGTTTATTGATAATTACAAGGTGATTCAGAAGACTCCGAATCCATGATCTATAAACTCTCTATAATATTAACTAACTTATTTGTAGTGAGTTTGACAGAAGGGTCAGTTTATGTGCTGGCTTACAGTAGTCCCTTGATCTCTGATTTGGCCTGTAGAAGGTCCAGTAGTCCATGAACTCCTAGAGGTCCGATATGGTTGAGATTAAGGTTGACCAACGTGACCTCAGATAGGCTATTCTTCAGTTCTGCCACAAAACTCATTAGCAGTTCATCTGTCACTCCTGTATTTCTCAGCACCAGCTCCACCTCATCTGATGTGTTCAACACCTCCAGCATAGCATCCAGCTGCAGTAGATGTATAGACACACATTCTCTGAAAATGTCAATGATTCTACAATATATAGTACAATGATTCTACAATATATAGTACAATATACAGCACTGCTGCAATATACTACATAAATACAACAGAGGTTCAGTTCTGCCAAATATTGAAAACATAAATTAAAGGATGCAAGATATTCTCTTACATGGGAATTGAGTAGAAATTCTATAATTAGTGTATGGAAAATTAAAAGGTATCTCGGTCTTTATTTGTCCAACCAAAACACTGAGTTACCTGCTTATTCATTCATTTTGTAACTACGGGGACCTTGGGTGAATGTCAGAGGAGAATGGCCAGACTGGTTCAAGGTGACAGGAATGCTATGGTAACTCAAATAACCACTCTTTATAACCGTTGTGAGCAGAAAAGCATCCCAGAATGCACAACCCATTGAGGCAGAAGGGCTACAACAGCAGAATACCACATCATAGCTGTAAGTTGTAAGGAGGCGGGGGGTTGGAAGGGGGGGTTGTTGGGGGAATTTTCTGAGTAGCGGTGGGGGGGTTACAACGTTAAACTTAAACGAAAGGTCCTTTTCTATGCAGCTACTTCTTGCACTTACAACATTAACTGTCTGCTAACTTTCAAGTTCTTCTGAACATTCACACATTCACGTGTTTGCGATCACTTTACTATTTAACAGGGGCATGGGGATAATTATTTCATAAGAAAATTTCTAAAAATGGTGGCCCAATCCTGTGATCCATTTTGCGCCGCCTGCAGAACTGCCACTTACTGGATGTTTCTTTCCCCACACCATTCTCTGTAAACTCTATAGGCTGTTGTGCATGAAAATCCCAGTAGTTTCTGAAATACTCAAACCAGCACCAACAACAATGCCACTGTCAATGTCACTGAGATCACATTGTTCCCAATTCTGATGTTGAATGTGAACATAAACCGAAGGTCTTGACCTGTATCTGCATGAATTTATGCACGGTGCTGCTGCAACATGATTGGATAATTGCATGACATGGACTGATTTGAGCAGGTGTTCCTATTAAAGTGACTGGGGAGTGTATGTACACACTGACTGCAGCCTTTTTTTTTGCTATTCAATTGACAGCCATTCAACCCCATCTATTAATGGAACGGGACCTCTATAGGACTACTGCTGGCTCTGTAATGTCACCATTCATAAGATCTAATAAAGTGAAACCCTTAGTGTATTGGATGGACCCATCAATTAAATGAATGATGGTAATGTATAATACGTAGAATCTTTCAAGTCAAAGTAAACTATTTGGCATATTTGCAAGGATGGCTTGGTGTGGTAAATTTTGCTTATGCAGCACTAACATGTACTCTTCTACAAAACAAAGCCATTGGGTCTGCTTCATTTAGCCAGCTGATCAGGAAAATGGGCATTGGTTTATTTCATCCGAAAGTAGACCTGCTTGATGCCAGGAAACTTTGCCTCTGAGCTCTATGCATGTTCATCATTTTCATTTTGGCCACAGACGCCATGTCTGCTATAAATAAATTTGGAGTAATAAAGCTTGGTTCAACAAAGCAAAAAGTGTTTGTAATTACTTCAGTGAAACAAGCTGTAGTGCAGAGCATGGATTAGTGCTCTGCTTTTAAATGCAGACATAGCTTTTGATTTAGTTTAATGCCACATTGGTCAAAAGCTTTGTACAACGGTAATGTTAATAAAAAAAGATTTATGCACACTTTGGTGATTGAACCAACCTTTTTTTGCAGTTCTTGTTTTTTCTCAAAAGTGTCATTCCCTGGGATCTCTAAAAAGAGAGTTCATGGTTAAATAATGACAATAGCGTAGCAGACAGATGTACAAATGTGTTTTTTTGTTTGTTTGTTTGTTTTACACAGGGCATTTGTGTGTGTTGAGTTTGTCATACTAACCTTGATTTTTCACATCAGTCCTGAGCTTCCCTGACTTTGAATGGACAGCATTATCACTCTCTTCGCTGAGTTCCAGCTCGGTAGCTGAGTCATTAGGGTGGGGACCCAAAGTGAGCTGCTCTCTGAGCTTATTCCTCTCAAACTCTAAGAATGGGAAAAAACAGCTGTCGATGTTACAGCACAATTAGAGTACTCTATGATCTTACACTATGGTCTTGAACTACCAACTGTGGTCTTAAAATCCTCCAATATGTTCTGTTCTCTTAGTCTAAATGTTATAAACTCTGTGATCATTTTAAAGAACACTCTCAGATCGCAGTAGTCCATATTTGACTATAAAATATTCGGGGTTTAAGTAATGAGGAAGATTTGGAAGATCCATAGCTTTTAAACGTCTTCCTGGCATATTCTCATGGTACCTGAAGTATATTGCTGCATTAAAAAACAATTTTTTTGCAGGATTGAACTATTTTGTAAAAGTGACTCAGTGGGGATCAATTTAAATGACTCAATGGGAACCTTGTCTGTGAGCAATAAGCCACAGTTCTTTACTTACTGTTTGCTTTGAACCACTTGTGTTGTTCTAGGCCTGATTCCAGACCAGTGCTCATTTCAACACATTCTTCATAGAAGTCTCTCAGTCTATCCCCGTTTCTGCTTTTGCCATTTGATTCCCGAGGATCTAGCTTTTCCTTTCCAATTTGCTTACTCAGGGCTTCTCTGTCCTGTAATAAATCTTCAAAAAGTACAAATGCCCATAACTCCTCTGTTTTTTGAAAGGTTTTATCATATGAAATACAGCATTAATGCTTAGAGTGGTTGTAAGTTTTAAGAGATACCCTAAGGTGCCAAAGTGACCCTGTCCAATCCTTTCACAAGCACAATTAACTTTCATAAAAGTAAAATATTCACCTAGGACTTTGTCTTTATTGGTGGTCTTTGGCTTCTCTTTGCCATGTTCCTTCACATTCTTAGATTTTTCCAGAGGAGGTATTGGGCTATTCAAGACTGTTGATTTGGTTTCATCCTCTCTAGTGTCTCTTTTGTATTGAGATGTCTCAGAGCCCTTGCTGTCTCTTCGCCGGCCATAACACTTCTTCTGTCGCTTGTATCGTTTTCTGTCTGTCCTGCTGTCATTCATATCTTCACTATCTGTTAGCACCTTGCTGGCATCCTTGGGAAGCTTTCTTGTTCTCTGTACAGATCTCTCCATTCCAGTAGGGATGAACAAAGGGGAAGAAGGGCAAGACTCCATATTACCTAGAAATGATTTAAAATATGATCCAATATAATGCAAGTATTACGTACACACTGACCCTTTTGATCATAGGTGGAAAACTGGAACTACTCATTGATATGCAGGTCATCCAACCTTCATGAGATTTGAGGGTGTGGATACTGTGATGAATAATATCTTCTGGTTCATTGCCAATACCATGTCTAGAATTCACACATCTGGAATAAAAGGAAACATTAGCAGAAATGTGTTGTCTCTTGTCATACTTCAACTCAGCTCATTGACTCAAATCAACTTTAACGTCAATATAACTCAATTTCAACATCAAATTCATCTTTAATTCCACTATAATTCAACTATAAACTAAATTCAACTCAACTTCAATTAATCTCACACTCAGCAACGTCAGCTTTAACCTCAGTTTGATTCCACTCACAGCAACTCAACTTCAGCTTCCACCCAATTCCAGCTCAGTTTAACTCAAGCCAACGTAATGCCAAGTCAACTTCAACTCAACTCAAGTTCAACTTCAATTCAGCTTCAACTTAATTCATCTAAACTCAACATTAACTAAATTCTAAATTCTTAATGGACTAAATTCTTTAACGTAACTCAATTTCAATTCAAGCCAACCTAAAAATCAAAATAAACTTCAACTTTACCTCTTAACGTCAACTCAGCTCTACCCAACTCGACTCAACTTCAACTCAACCTAACTTCAACTGAAATTCAACTCAAACTCAACTTTAACTTCAACTTTGTCCTCAATTTGATTCAACCCACCACAAGCTGAACTTCCACTCCACTCAGTTTCAACTTAATTTAACAAATCAACATCAACTAATTCTAATTTACCTTCAACAGCCACTAATTCATCTCAACTCAACTTCAGTTCAACTCATACCAACCTAAAGTCAACTAAATTTCAACATCAGCTTTTATGTCAGTTCAAATCAACTTCAACTCAACACGACTTCAACTCAACGCAACTCAACCCAACCTCAATTTCAGCTTTAATATGAACTCAACTTAACTCAGTTTCAACTCAGCTTCAATTTCCACTCAGTTTCAACTCAGATTAACGCAACATTGTTCCAGTCAATAATAATAATAATAATAATAATGATGATGATGATGACATTAATTATGGTCTTACTGATGTACATACAATAACCCAAAATTTCAACACAGAGTAAAGAAATACTAGAGTGCAGGACAATAGCAAACATTGCATAGACCTTGTACAAGAATGGTCTCAAATAGCAGAGCATTATGTACAAAGAGTATTATACCAAAGTCACAGTATATCTAAAGCATTATAGAGAGCACTTACTTATAGCAGGGTTTCCCGCCACTCAGTCGGATCAGTCTGAAACAGCTCTTGTGGCCTTGCTGAAAGCCGGGGGTGTAACGATACTCACAGCATGAGCTTATTCTACCGGCTATTATTCCATTGACGTAGAAGGTGGCACTGAACGGGTAGCCAAGGTGTCTCTGAGAAATAAACTGGAACTGCTCTGTAGACGACATTGTAAATTATGGTTAATCACAATTATGATGATTATTTCCTACTCAGCTGAAGGACATTAGAGAAAATGGGCCATCATTTTGGTCCTCCATGCCAGGAATGAAAGTAAGCTATGTCTCAGAACTTTTTGAATTACTGAATTTTTACTTCCTGGCTCAATGGTGTGCACTTTCTGGTGTTATTACCTCCAGGCTGAACAGATCCTTTAAAGACACAGATGTTCTCCCTTCCGCATTTCTGTTGGAGCACTTTCATGTCATCCTGGGTGGTCCCAGGCTTTCTCTGGCCCAGGTACATCATAGTCACTAAGACATTAGACTTCCTTGACTCTTTTTGTTCCTTTAGATAATTCTGATTAGGAAGAGAAATGTAAAAATAAAAGAAGATATTTGAATGTTAAAGCAAACCTCTTTGAATCTTTGAAAGCAAAAACACCTTTCAGTCGTACATATGGGAAAATCCAGAATTTAAAGATGCAGTTATTATTGTAACTTAAAAAAAAAAAAATCTACGTCTTTAAAAAGATACTGTAATTTGCAATAATGTGATGGACTGGCATCCCATGTAGAGTGTATTTGCTCGAGTGATCCACTGCAACCGTGATAAGCATATAGCAGTTATTGAAGATGAATGAATAAAAGAATGAACAAGTGAATTAAATTTGCAAAATCACCATGCAGTATATCTGTCTTGTGTCTTTATTTATGGTTTCCTTTTACTTTATTACTGGCCCGGAAAGGAGCAACTGCTCTGGAATTGGGGAAGGCTTGTAAGTGTTCTCACCGCAATTGTGATTTACCTCTGAAGCAGGAGAAGGTCCTAAAAATTATAAACTGCTACTTTATTATTGCTTATTCTGAATCCACTTTGTGCAGTAAACACGTAAACTTTAAAGACTTTGGATAAAACTCAAAGACTTTGGAATAAAAAAGCCAGTGACTAATGGAAGGTTGTTCATATACAATAGAGAAAAAATGGCCTGTCATTGTATAAAGTGGTGCAGCTGAGATTGTTCTGCCAGAAATACACAAATCTCAACACGGATGTCTCTCAGCACTGACTTGTGTGCATTGCCTTAGTGAAGATTTGTGTATCAGTGTCAACTCTAAAACTAAACGCTGCAAGCTGGTTCTTCACCGTTCTAGCACTGAAGTCTGAGGCTCTTTGCGAGATGACAGACGAGGTGGATCTGCGACGTCCGCTGCTGTACACATAAGGACAGGACTGGCTGAGATTTACTCTCGCCGCTTGCAGGTCTGATGTCTTTTCTGTGATGGCTGGCAGGTAAACATCAGTCAGCTGGGCTCCATTCACCAGCTGGCTCAATTTCCTGGGCTGTGTTGTAGAAAATCAAAAATCCAAAGGCTGTAAAAATCATACAGAGGCAAACTGGGATGAAAAGGCAGTGAGTTATCTACACTCTATAGTAGTCCACAAACCTGCAGGCTTTAGAAAATCTGGTGAATAAAACATTCGTGTGTATTCATTAAATGGATCTGGTGACCAAATGCAATGAATTTTAACCTCATGGCCTTAAGAATGAGTTCATTCGATGATATATACAGTAAACTTCTTTTTAAAGCTGTTTCACACCTTTGATCCATTTGCAACTTTCATGTAAATTAGATAATGTGCACAAACTCTTACAAATTTTATATTGGATTTTATATAAAGGCAAATAAACTATGACTTATTCTGTCTTGGTCATGATGGACTTCATATGGGACCCTTTTCGTATGATGGACTTTCGTATGGGACCCTATAAAATTCATATTATTCCCACTGAGTCTACCATGGAAGACTGGAATATCTTTAGCACGCGAGGGTTTTAAAACAGTTAACTGTTGTAACTGTTGATATGATGTTTTGTGTGATGATTTTTTTTTTCTGTGAGGAAACTCGAGTGTAAGAACTTGTAAACAAGTCTCCTGACATGGGAAAGTGTTCAGGGCAGGGCTTTATAGTTTCTTGGTAACATAACAAACCAAGCAGCTTTTTTTTTAATTGCTTACTTCAAGAAAGAGGAAAAGGAAATACTGGTGTGGAAACCACTATTTATACTTGTTATAAACTAAGTGATAACAGGAGCAAACCTGTTCCATGGACATTCCACAACATTTAACATAACTGTAAACAGATATAAAGTACCATGTGCTGTACTTTAATAAATAATAATAATACAAAATGCTGGTGTTGGCAAATTGCTGTGGCGTCATATCAGGGTGTATCACACCACCCCATAATGTAATATTTTCCTGTAACAGCACACCTCATTGTGTTTTTAGTACTTATTTAATGACTAACCCGTTAACAACCAACAAAAACTCCTTTATGAACTTACTTAAAATTCCATATTCAGTGAATACAGATTCACCATGCAATTCCAACTGAATACCCATTGGATATGGGAATCCCATGCGAATTTTCCTTATGGTATTGGAATATACCTTGTGAACCTCAATAGCATTAGGTCCATTTAGCAGAATGAGACTGCCTTTGCTGGTAATCACACTGTCCAGGGCCGGTCTGTGGAAGTATGTAGGTGT
This sequence comes from Pangasius djambal, assembly GCA_022985145.1. Taxonomy (NCBI): domain Eukaryota; kingdom Metazoa; phylum Chordata; class Actinopteri; order Siluriformes; family Pangasiidae; genus Pangasius; species Pangasius djambal. The sequence continues at coordinate 7,902,127 of CM040998.1, forward strand.
CCTCTTCCCTGTCCTACTTTGGGTAAGAATCTATAGTGGAAGAAATAAAAAAAAAAAAAAATTCTCTCTTAAATGAAAGTACTTTTTCATGTTAGTCAGCTCATTCACTTTATTCACACTCACTTTTGCTCCCTTTCCTTTATCAAACAGCTCACGGACACTCTGGCTACGTCTCATGATGCGCCTAGTGGAAAGTGGCAACTTTCTGGTTTCCGTCACTTCTCTCTCGAATCTTCTGTTCTACAAAAAAAAAAAAAAAAATTGGCAAACTTTTATGGATGGTCATTTATACGGGGTAATTAAAAGATCATGCCAGTGATGATTGTTCAGAGAGAATAAAAGCTGTTCTGCCCCATTTCAGTTCTACCGTGACTAATGAATAAGATGTCTGTGAAACATGATAGCATTCTAAGTCCAGTGTCACGTCATCTGCTATCCAGAGAGCCAAGAAGGCAAGGAAACAGCCAGCATTCAGGAGAAACGCATTACATAATGCATGTACAACTACTGAGCACTAAGCCCTCACTGCTGAGAGATAAATGAAGATAATCAGCTTCTAGTTACAGTCTATGACACTGTTTATATTCAGAGTATTTTGATTGATCTTATTTACATTTTATTATCCACAATACTTAGTATTACTTACTGTAGTTATCTTCCTTCATTTTGTACATTTGTCAAACAAAGGTCAAAGTTTAACAAACACGGTCTTCATTTTTGGATGTAATGTGTTCCAGACAAACTACTGTCTATGTACATTATCAAACAATTATTGCTCATTTCAGCTAACATCTAAGTAGATGTCTGAAGATGTGATTACTCAAATAGTTGGACAAAATTCATCCTACCTGCTGTTCTTTTATGGAGACAAAAGAGTAATCCAGGTGCTGTGGTAATGATGTGATCTTTCATCTCCTTGTTGATCCTTCACTCGCTGCTCTAGTGCCAGGCCAAGGTGATATCTGAGAGGCTGTCAGCTTTGATGCCTGGTGTTGGCGCACTGCTCTGGTCTCTCATTAATGGATAATGGACTTGAACCTTCTAACTGGCTGAGTAAAGAAAAAGAACGCTTCATAGAACTAGTCTCGGTTTGGTTCTGCAGTTTGTGGTTGCCGCCCTACTTCATAAAAGTTGCCACACCACACGGTAACTGGCATGGACATGTGCATGTTCAGCTGGTGCAATCCAGTATTTTTGAACCATTCATACGAGTTGCTCTCTCCACACCTCCATACAATTATTCCTCCAAATGCTGCTACTGTAGACTTACTTTAGGGACACATTCCTGCACTCACTCGATATCTACTGTGGCTGATCTAACCGTATTGTGCTCTGTTAGCTTAAGGAAAGCTTCCAAAGCATCCAAAATATCCATTCACGCAGACCCTGCTTTCATGTTGTGTTTGGCTGAAGTGGCCAACCTTCTCCTACTCTTTTAATCAAATCTTTACAGCTGATTCAGTACAGGCCAGTTAAAATAAGATAAGAGTGCTTTGGGGTTGTTTTTCTGATTAATTTTGGAAAATTGTGTTAGGCATGATACTGATTACGTTAGTTTCACTGTAACATTTACACTTTTAAACCTTTATTATTATACATTAAACCTTATACGCAGTGTTAAGACTCAACTATACGCACATGATGTGATATAATGTTGCAACATATTTCTACTATAGAGTATATGCGATACTAAACCATGTATGAATATCATGTTATAAAATATTGCTCTGAAGTCTAGGATACTGAGGACAGCTTTTAATGAGAACAATACATGCAGCTATACCAACCTTGGAACAACAGGGGGTGCTAGAGAACCAGCTTTGTCCACTGTTGGGCTTGTTGGACGCAATCCCCCAATCATCCCCACCAAGCTGTGTCTTCTTGGCTTGGTGCTGTGTATAGTTTTCTTTCCAAGTATGTCCAACGCAATAAATGACACCAGGTCACTGGGAACATTTCTCCCACACTGCAAAACACAGTCTGAGGTCAAATGACATACTTGTTTACTGTACCGCATACTGCATCAGCATTAGGGAAAATTTCATAAATACTAGATGCGAAACACTGAGTCACTCTAGATAGGTTCAACATTCCTCCTTCTTGTATTTTTACCCAACCTCAAGGGACTTCGACCTTCACCCACAAATGTGTTCAATGAATGTGAAGCTGATTTCACAAAAAAAAAAATAAATAAATAAATCATGGGTGATTCCACAACTGCTGTGCCATTTATCATCTGTAACTTTTATCATCATTTTCAACATTGATCCTAAGAAAACAAGCATTTAACATCTCAGGCATCCATCAAGTTTTTTTTTTTTTACAAGGTTTCTTTGCCCACAATGGCTCTTAAATGTGTAACAGAGTTGAAAGCAACGGTTGAGTTTGTAGATACACAAAATGCGGTTAATTAGCATCCATGCTAAAAGCATGAGGACATTAATGACATTCTAATGATTTACTTAAAATGTTTTTTTTAATTAATAATTTACTTTCAACCTATAATGATATAATAACATGGCTGTATATTCGAAGTGACCTCATCAGATAATACAAAAAATCTTTAAAAAATAAAGAAAAAAGAACAAGAGAACTTAATTTTCCTCTTCCCATGATCTTCAGGAAATTTGCATGGTGGAGCTTCCTGTGGTCATCATGGGCTGGGAGATGTACACTCCTGGGCAAAAAAAAAAGGGCCAAGCCCAAAATGTAAAAGCATTAAGCTTTTAATGGTCTTAACAACAAATCATTGGTCAGAAAATTAGCAGGAATTAAACAAATACTGTGGCTCTCTCCTAGATCGCTCTGTCAGTCCTGGTTCCATTATGAGCTTGTTATCAGGCCCCTGATGGGCTGCATCAGGTGTGGCAGGTAAAAGATTAGTCATTACTTGGTTAAGAAAAAGAAAAAAAATCCCAGAAGATATTTTTGGAAAATATTGTACACCCAGACATGTCTTAGTTTGAATTTTACATGAAGCATTTTAATCATGATCATGATTTTACCTTTGCGTACAAGAAGACTATATAAGTGAATTTCCCTGGTTCTGTTTCCCCAAACAAACAGTTCACTGCAGGAAAAGTAACCGAGCAAATGGTGGCACAGGATTAATTCTTGCTCATTGATTTGTTTTAAAGACCATTAAAAGCTTAGTAGTGTAGCTTAGTGACATTCTGGGCTTGGCCCATTTTTTAATTTTTTTTTTTTTTGCCCAGGAGTGTATCTGAAATATGAATGTAGGTACAGTGCATGTCTGTAAATGTAATATCAGTGGGACACAAATGACATCCTAATCAGGGAATCATCCGTTTTCTTTTCCCAAAAAGGATGATGGTGACAGCCTCCTAGAACATTCATTTCTTTTCTTCTAGTTTGTATGACTGCATGATAATTACAGTCATATAACTTCAAGACAGTTTGCAGATGCCACTATTTTGGATTTTATTTTTGTACTTTATTTTTTTTAAATATAGCAGTCCCTGGAGGACTACTGGTTAGGCCACAGAGGTCTCACCGCCACGGCCCGGGTTCAATTCCCGGCCAGGAAACCAACCCCAGCTGCTGGGGCTGCATGAGACAGTGCACTCCCAGTGTCGGTCCCAAGCCTGGATAAAACTGGAGAGGGCTGCATCAGGAAGGGCATTCGGCATAATATCTGTGCCAACCCAAATATCCTGGAAGAAGAAGAACAACAATTTTTTGAAAAATATGCACTTTTTTGTGCCCTGAAATGTCTTTTGATTAAAGACAAAAGAATTTAAACTGAAGACTTTAAGATAGTCAGGAACAGGTGCGTGATACAAATACAGTAATGGTGTACTAACATTATTTGCTTTTTTTTCCAAACCATTTTCTACACACTAATTGCAATATAATGCAAGGTTATATTATGCATACATGATAAAGAAAGGCTTTACTCTTAGACTCATTGCAAGGAATTTTCAACAAGACCTTTTGACCGTTTAACCACCCAGAACTGAGAATGAGATGATTTCAGTCCTTAAACAGACACACCCACATTCTATGTATATGACATACATAGCCACATTAAGACCGACATGTAGTGTCGTTATGCAGTGTAGATGACGACGTAATTCAGCAGAGCGCACACTCTGATATGAGAGCGCTTGGCAGCTTCATGCACGCTGTGGGACTGCAAAAAAGAAAAAAGCTCAGATTCTCAGTTTCCTGCTGCTCCCAACACATGCCACACAACTCACCTGCCTGCTACTGACATAGTGCCTAGGCAATAATAACTTTTATTATTAACAAAGCAAACTGTGTTTCCAGCTAAAGCTCAGTAGTCAAAGCTGCTTGCCAACTCTCTAGCCTTATTATTCACAGTTTACAGTTGGTGATTATACTTCATATAATATACATATTATATATGCATGCCATTCAAATGCATTTTAATTTCCTAAAATATCCCTATGAAAAAATCCCTCTGCTGTGTGCCATAGGTCAGACTGTTATAAATACTCTAGTTATAAATAATTATAAATATAACTATTATAAGTTGAGCATCCGGCAGTGTGTGCACTGTTTTACCAGCTGACTCAATACACTGACTGAAGATTGTCAGTAATTCAAGATGATAATATGATGATGTTATTGCTTTATGATTGCACCGGGATAAAATTTCCAAGCAATCAAAAATCAGGATTGAAATGGTCCCCAGGCCCAGTAGTCTCAACACAATGCCACAGGTTTCTGTGTAATTGGAAGACTGTGTTGCATAGTGCAGCATCACACCCAGATTAAGGGTGCTTCTCAATACTCTGATACATTGATGTCCCTGCATCATGTGACCCAGAAATTGAATCATACGCACTGTCCTTTGGAGGTATTGATTCTGTAAATGTGCACAGAGGAGTCAAGGAGCAAGAAAAGAGGAGACTTTTGTACCATGAGATGTAAGAATACTGTATAAATTATGACCATCTACAAGAAAGCAAAGTACAAGAAAATGATATGAGAATAAGAGTAAGAAATAGAAATTGAATCATAATAATGAAATAAATGCAACATTTACAAATAGCATTGGATCAGTTTGATTTAAAATGGGCTTGAACTTCTATAAGAGATTGAAGAGTCAATAGTGGCTCATCCATAGGTGCAGGTGGGGCAGACCACCACCACCAAATATATCAGCCATTCAACAAATGCACTATAGGTACATTTATTCATAAAAATGGTATTAGCTTCCACTGCTTTGCTGATGGCACACAGTTATATGTTTCGGCAAAGCCAGAAGCATGTAACAATGCATGTAAAGACATTAGATACTGGATGCTGAGTAACTTCCTCTTACTTAATTCTGACAAGAGAGAAGTACTTCTACAAGTAGTTGCATAAACAAGCTAGTTCAGAATGCAGCAGGCAGAGTCCTTACTAGAACCAGAAGATTTGACCACATATCTTCTATCTTCTACACTGTATTGGTTCTCAGTAAAATTTCATGTTGATTATAAAATTCTACTAATGACCTATAAAGCACTGAATGGTCTTAATTTGCCACGCCCGCTTCGATCAAAAGGTGCAGGCTTTTTGTTGGTACCTAGAATAATGAAACCTATAGCAGGGGAAGAGGTTTTTTTTTTTTTACAAAGCCCCACAGTTATGGAACAGCCTTCCAGTTAGTGTTCAGGACTTAGACACAGTCTCAGTCTTTACATCTAGGCTGAAAACATATTTGTTTAGTCAAGCTGTTTTCTTAATAGTTTTTCTCTTAGGTAAAGGTGCAGATATGGAGGGGAGGGTTCATGGGCATAGAGTGTTTGGATGCTGTAAAACCACCACAACACACCCCCACCCCACCCCACACACACACACACACTCGCACGCATTCACTCAGGTTTGTTGACTTACGAGTGGCTCACTCTGTACACAGTGTACATCCTCTTAAAGCACTATATGATAACAGCACACTTAATACTCTCTCTCTCTCCCTCTCTTTCTCTCTGTCTGTCAGTCAAGCTACACATTTTACTCCTGCTGCCTGATGAGATGCTGCTATATAAATCAAATTGAATTGAAATAAGTCTTAATAAATTCCTAATCCAAAAGCTCATGCATTTTTAATTCTGTTGAAATAAAAATGACCTATTTTGAGTGATGAATAATTTAAAAAATGTTACTATTTGACAGATTTAAGCTGTCAAATTTGCTCACCTTCCTTGATTGTGCAATCGTGGGCCAGCGACCACTGGGGTAGGAATCTTGCTTCTTGATGCTCAGGGAAGGAGCAGCAGACAGGATGGTTAATAACAGGCTTGCCAGGTTTGTTTTTTTATGCCAAATTGAGCTAGTCTAATAAATAGACCACAGCCACCCAAAATCTAGCTTGAAAGCAAATAATCAGAATTAAATCAAATACATTTCTGCAAAAAAAGGCAAAGTGTAAGTGCATAGAGTGTGTCTATGATGAACTGTTTTTATTGTAAGATATACTGCAAAGATTGGGAGTGGGACAGGGGGATTATGGAGGGGGATTATGGAGTGGATAATTTCTACAGCTGTGCAACAAAGTGTTAATAATTGATGTTGCTTTAAAGTGATGATGTCTCATTTGGCAAATAAGCTGAAAGTCAATTTCTGTGTACTCACATCCCTTTCCATACACACACACACACACGCACACACACACACACACACACACACAATATGTTTATGGGGCATTTTGGGTTTTTTTTTAGCGTTTTTTTGTATTCCTGTGTCTAAGTAATGCAACACCTACACCTAACACCTAATTCAGTACCTAAACTTAGATATGGGCTCTAACTTTATAGTTTTATTTTATTAATATTTTTTTTTTTGCCATGGTGCAACAAACAACATAATACAAAGGCTAATGCTCACAGGAGACTGGACACAGTGTTACTAAAAAGATGTGCAGTACTCATAATACAGAACAGCAGGAGCAGCATAAGGCTTTATCACACAGCATAAATACAGTGAAGATGAGGGAATTGGCTTTGCAAATTACACTGAATTTGGTTGTAAATCCGGTTGGGATTACATCAGCTTTGCAAACAAGGCAATGTGTTGTCTCCAGGGCTTTAAATAAATAATATTGCTCCCACTTTTCCATTCTTCCCCACATTAAAAAAAGCCTACAGATGGTGTCTACAGATGATGTAAGACACCAACAGGCCTGCTTATTTCAGGTGCACCTAACTCAGTCAGCCTGGGAATTCAGCAAGTGTGCACATTGTCCCTGTAGTCAACACAGGGCTCAGACATGGCCACGTGTGACCTTTACCTCAGCACAGCAAATGGTGAAAGCAGAAGAAGTGTCATTTGCAGGACATCAAAAGGTCAAAGAACCTCATGTACAATTCTGTATACAGGTGAGGGCAGGATGTAAATATGAAAGATTTATAGAAACAGAGGAAATCCCCTTCCTGCATATCAATCCCTGCCAAAGATTGGGCTTGATTATAAGGGCCAGTTTGAAAAACATCAGTAGCAGGTGTTATCATTGCATACTGTGAACCTTATTATCAGAATTACTATATTTCACCAAGCACATTTTGTACAGAAGAGAATGGCCAGACTGATTTGAGCTAACATTAAGGTTATGGGAACTCAAATTACCACTCTTTACAACCGTGGTGAGCAGAAAAGCATCTCAGAATGCACAACACATTGAACCTTAAGGCTGGTTGGCTACAACAGCATAAGACCACATAGGGTTCTAGTCCTGTTAGCCAAGAACAGGAATCTCAGTGTACAGTGGACACAGGATCATCAGTTGAAGATTGGAAAAACGTCGCCTGGGCTGATGAATCTTGATTTCCGATGCAACATGCAAATGATCAGAATGTTTTTCTTCAACAGCATTAATACTCAAACCAGCCTGTCTGGTATCAACATCTATGCCACTGTTAAAGTCACAGTGATAACACTTTTTCCCCAGTCTGATGTTTGATATGAACATTAACTGAAACCCTTGACCTGCATCTTCATGGTTTTATCCATTGTCCTGCTGCCACATGATTGGCTGATTGGGTAACTGCATAAACAAGCAGGTGTACAGGTGTTCCTATTAATACTTCATAACCACGGCTTCTTTAAATGACATTCTTCATCTTCTACTCAGCCTTCATTATCAGTCATAACAATGTGTGACAATCTTACCAGCTCCGAAAGGCTTCCATGACAAGCATCATTACATGTGTCAATAACTCTTAAACGCTTTCAATCACTGTCCTTGACTGGTGCCACCTCCAAGCAATTCTTGTCTTGCCAGCTCTTATAAACCAGACACCACAGGCCATCCAAAAAATGTGAGAGCTGAGAATCGTGACTGCCTCCTGGTGCCATCCTTTCAGCACCTTTCTGTGCTAATGAACAGGTTTTGGCTTGGTTGTGAGGGACAGCTGCTGAGGTCTTGGATTTTTCTGGCAGGCCTCTGATACAGCATATTTCCAGCCTATCACTTGTCTATCACAAACAACACCCTTTACTTATGTTACATAAGTAATAACAAATGGTTTGTTGGCAAGAAATTGTAGCTCCTAGAACATATTGTGTGTTAATTCCCTTATGAAATGCATAATGGACACTATAAATAAGTGTATATGCTTGTGCTTGAAAGTCTTTTACACAGCTTCTGTATTTGGTACAGTTTAGGTGTGTGGTGATGTATCCGTATGGGGAAAATCAGATATACAGGTAGTATACATGTATCATATAGTAGATATACAGGTTATAAAGTATATCATGCATATATATAATGACATCACAAAAAATGCAGAACATTCATTTTCAGTAACCACTTTATCCAGGTCAAGGTTGTGGTGGATCTGGAACCTATCCTAGGAACACTAGGAATCCATCCTGGATGGGACACCAGTTCATTGAATTCATTCACACCCTCATTCACACCTAGAGGAAGTTTAACAAACAACAGCCAATCCATCTACATGCATGTTTTTGTTATATAGGAGGAAACTGTATAACCCAGAGGAAATTCACATGGATGCAGGGAGAAATATGCAAAATTCCATACAGACAGTAACCTGAGCTCAGGATTGATCCAGGGACCTGGAACTGTGAGGCTGGCACTGTTACATGCTGCTTTTCCTAACAAGCAAAGATATTGTTGTTTCCCAAAACCAAATAATTTAATACTTGCACTGTCACCAGTGTCATCTTGAGTCATACTTTTTTTTTTTTTTTGCAAATTCTAAACTAATTAAATGACATAGTAAGAACCATTTTTGTGTTGTACAGTAACAGTCTAATGTATTTTCCATACCAGTTCAATCCTAGTGCAAAGGTTAATCACTGATGACTTCTGATCTCAGTAGCATATGTATTATATTTTACATTGCACTGTACACAGTGGCTGAATTTTGAAAATTATGGGGGGATTTCAAGGGAAGGGTGGGAAAATCTAACTGCAAAAAAAAAAAAAAAACAACATACAGTATTAGCCAGTTAGTTAGCTAGCTAATCTTGTAATGTAATAGTAAATTTACTTCAGACATCTTTCATTGGTTAGCAGTGTTATTATTGCTCACACATTGATTCAAGGCTCCTAAATTGAATCATATCATATCGTATTGTACCATAGCAAATTCAGTGCTTTGTGAAATATTGAATCTTAGCCTTAAGTTTAATATCGTATCGGATCATGTGAAAGCCTGATGTTTACACACCCTAATGACTCCCAGAAGTTGGCAGATCATGTGGAATTAGGATATTACTGATCCCACTGGTGTACTGTACAAACAAACCACATTGTGCTAGTAAATAAAATTTCCTTTACATATAATTTGGAACTGAATGTGCATGCAATTGTGCCCTGCAATGGGTTGGCACCCCGTCCATGGTGTCTCCCGCCTTGTGCCCCGAGTTCCCTGAGATAGGCCCCAGGCTCCCCAAGGACCCTGTGTAAGATAAGCGGTGTGGAAAATGGATGGATGGATGGATGGATGGATAATTTGCAACTTTGGCATTTGAAGTCAAGGGAATGTGTTTAAACTGTGTTGGGTTTGGAAACGATCAAATGAGGTTACATTCATGTCTACATTACAATTTCCTCAGTAGGTGATGAAAAAAAAATGCAAATCGGAAAAGTGTGGGAACAGAATTAACTGAAAAATAACGCTGTCTTTTTTCAGGCAAAAATGTCAGTGAAAGTCAGAAGATATAAGAATATCCGTCATAGCATAAGTCTTCAACAGAAGTATTCTAAAATACCAAAATGAAATGAAAATGAAATGAAACCACACTTAAGTAAATTTTATTTCGTGGAGAAATTGCAGTCATTTCTCTGGTGACATCATGGCCTTGTGTGCATATTTGTTGAATTTATAAATCTATGTGTTGCACTTTATTGTCTGTCACTTGCTATTTTTAACCTTTCTCCCTTCCCTCCTTTAACTCTCTAAGATTGTATCGTTTTCGTGTTCATTTTAATTAAGTTCTTAAGTTGCATTCCTCTCAAAGAAGAGGTACATTTTCCTTTCAGCATACAGTAAACTCATTTATGCAACTGATTATTATGCTTCCTTTTTCATATTAAAAATGGGCCTGATGTCCCAAGGCTGGCATTGTTTTTTTTTTTTTTTTTTAAATTAGTTTGTTTTATATATTCCCTCTTTTCTCAGAGGTGCAATCACATGTATCTTCTCTAGGTAAAAGTACAAATGTAGGGGTAATTTCTCTCATTTAATGCACATCTTTGATGTCACTGTGATGATGATACCACCATTGCGTTCATCACCCAACAACAATAAGATCTAATGTGATGCATGGAGGTTTTAATAAAAGATCATTTAATATAAGTAATATAGAACTGAGAAAAAGCACACGAGGTAACTAGGTAGGTGAAAAGCACGAAACGTGAGAGAAGCAAGAAACAAGAACATGCAAGGAGCAGGAAAATAAACCAGATATAAATACACAGTGTGATTAACTAATAACAAGACACCACTAAGATAGATAATAGAGCGAACTAACAGCAACCAATGATTGAACAGGGGAGGAGAAAACAAAACCGAAACAATAACAAAAGCAAACGTGAAACGGAGAACAAATCACATGTAAGCAGTGAAAGGGGTCATTTGTAACGACTACAGAGAGGAATCAGGACAGCATCGGGACCACCATCATGAGAAGAGGTGGATTGGGCACTTGCTAAGGAAAGAACCAGGAAATATCACCCGCATAGCCCTTCACTGGACACCGGAGGGCAAACGCAGGAGAGGAAGACCAAAGAACACCTGGCGATGGACAGTAGAAGGAGAATTAAAGAACACGAACCACACTTGGGGCACCATCCAGAAGCTGGCCCAGAACAGACATGAGTGGAGGACTTTTGTTGCTGCCCTACATGCCAGTGGCATAACAGGCAATAACTAACTAACTAACAGAGAGGAATTGAGACGGCATGAGGTCTGGTGCAAAGACAACAGTCTCTCTAACAATGTCAGCAAACTAAAGAGATGATTGTTGACTTGGGTCATGGTTTTCGGCCATTGAGCACATCTACACATACAGCAGTGTACAGTATACGGAAGGCCTGCAGCATCAGGAGGGATCTCTGTTACCTGTCCCATGGGCTGTACACACTCTCACATCTGGAAGACGTCTACTGAGTTTCCGGGCAGAGCCTTCCAGTTTCATGAACAGTTACTTCCCATAGGCCATTAGATGCTTAAACAGATCTGCCTGATGCCCATTCAATTTAATTTCAAACTCTTTTCATCCTACCTACTCTATCCACTACAGTCAGCCCTTTTATAATAGAGACACTTGGCAATTCCACACGCACAAGCCACTTTATATGCTCATACCGACGCTCAAGACTATTGACATTTTTGACTACTGAGTTAGTATTACCACAAATAGCCTATTTTCTGTATTTATTGACTTTGCACTGTCTGTCACTGTTTCATGTGTTTTTGTTTTCCTGAGTGTGATCCTGTATTTTTCACATATGGCTTGGGCTTTTATTTTTCATATTATTCAGATGATGTGATGTGTTTAATTCATATTTAATGTCTTGCAATTCTGGGGAACAACATGGTGACATGCGCCTAATATGGTGAAATAATGTATATAAAAAAATCATCCAATGTATGAATGTAGCCACATTAATCTAATATTTTCTTTAAAAAGATTACAATAAACCAATATATGATTATTAAACCTAGTGCTAGACATTTTTTTTTTTTACCAGTTTCAAGCTTGAAATAATCTATTGCCTGATCATTTTTCTCATTTTAAACATTTAATCGTTGTCTAGAAAGATGCAAAAATGATCTGCCAAGAGGATAAGAAAATTTAAACCTTGAAATGGATAAAAGCATCTAAAAACATGCGGAATAACCTTACATTATATTTGCTTTTTAATGATTTTAATGAATAATTTCTCATATAAGAAATTAGATATATTTATCCACATTCAAAATATTTTGCTGAGATATCATTTTTAGTGGCATGTGTAATGTATGCGATGTTTCCATAAGGGTATGACCACTTTTGTTATGGATGATGTAAGTCCTGAAAGAGGTGCTAATCTTTGATGGTCTAACACTGATGATACATTTGCTTATTCTCAAGAAGCAGTAGAGGAGTTGATGATTTTGAATTTTGTGTGTGTGTGTGTGTGTGTGGGGGGGGGGGGGGGGGGGGGGGGGGGGGGGGGGGGGGGGGGGGGGGGGGGGGGTTGTAAAGACTAGGACTTGTTAGACACAGAATTTCTACCAGCTGTCAGAAATAAAAGGTTGTATTTACAGTTAGAGTTCCTACTTGTCAGCGTTGTTGCTATACCGTTGGCTCAGTTGCTAAGCTGTTGGCTTTCCAGCATGCTCATGTCCAGCAATCTCATGTGGCTGCATGAGATCACATTATGCATTCGAAAGGACATAGTGTCCTGCCCACTGATTCAAAGATAGAGGAGAAACAAATTCATAGAGATATTTGATATAATCATACTTTAAATGGAGGGCTAGTAGCTGAGAGGTCTAGAGTAGGGGCCAAAGCACATTTAAATTTACAAAAAGTCAGACTGCACATCAATTATCAATCAATGTCAACAGTACTGGGCGAAACATAAAAATGCTGAAAATGTGTGAACATGAATAGAAAGAGATAGCAGAGCATTCATTCATTTTCAGTAGCCACTTTATCCTGGTCAGGTTAGCAGTGGATCCCAAGCCCGTCTCAGGAACACTCAGCGTGGGACAGGGAAACACCGGGTATGGGTCACAGGAACTGTAATTACCAAAGCTTGTGATGTTGACTGTTTTCTTTATGGCTTATTTTAGCTGGACACGGAAATTATCACTGATACAAATATGCTGTATATTTTTCAGGTATTATACAGCTACACAAAGGGGGTCCCTGGAGGACTGGTGGTTAGGCCTCGGTGCTCTCACCACCATGGCCCGGACTCCAACCCCAGCCACTGGGGTTGCACACGGCAGTGCACTCCCTGTGCCAGTCCCAAACCCCATAAAATTGGGGAGGGTTGCGTCAGGAAGGGCATCTGGCATACAAAGCTGTGCCAAATCAAATATGTGGACCAACGATCTGCTGTAGCGATCCCTAAAGGGATCAGCCAAAAGAAGAAGAAGAAGATACTGCTATACAAAAAGGAAGGTGCCTTAAGAAGACAAAATAGAGATTTACAGCATAATCCTTCTGTCCTTCTTTCTCAGTACAGGAAAACACGTTGAATTTCTTGTCCAAGGTAATCACACATACAATACCGTTATGTTGTATATAAAGATTAGGCTGAAAAAAACCTTACCCAGATTAAGGGATATTAATAGTTTCATTAATTAATGCACAAGTGATTTCTTGTGCATTAATTAATTAATAGTTTAATTAATTAATGCACAAGAAATCACTTAGAATGCAAAACTGTGCTCAGGCTCTGTAGATAATATATTCATAGGATTAGACAATGGATGTTCCATATTTAAAATATCAGCATATTCAGCAAAATCCACAAGATATCTTTAAATACAGCGGGATCCATGTACAGTATGACAGTGTAGACAAAGCTTTTCTCAATATGGGTGGCAGCCTGGGAAAAACCGACATCAAAATTTGAACATTTACAACTGTATATAGTCCTGAAGGAAATACAGGTTTTCCTGATCTCTTTTTCCCCTTTTCTGCATGTAGCTCCACCAGAAGCATTTTAATGACTTTTTTTTTTAATTCAAATCATATTTAAAGATTCTATTTTAACTCCACTGTGGTGCAGGAGCATCTCAAACTTTTTGACAGCCAGTATCAGATTACAAATTGAATTGATTAGGCTTATGTCTGTTTTGCTAGAGTCTGACATTCACTGTGTGAGAAAAATCATCCTTCATTACCGAGGTTTTAGACACTTTATGCAGGCTGACTGTTTTTACCATCACATTTGTTAAACTGGCTTCTTACTCAACATGATCTTTGCAGGAAGATTAAAGAGCAAATAAAAACAGTTTGTTCCATTTTGTTTTGGCGAAATACATTTATGGTCTCTTTAAGGTTGATGTTTCGAAGTAGGTTATAGGCAGAAAATGCAATTTGGCATGACATTTTCCAGAAACCAGCCACAGCCACATCTCAGGACACTACATATAGAACAATCACTTGTATTACATTGTGCAGTAGACGCTGTTTGAACTCTTAAAATGCACTCCCGTTTCCATAGTGTCTTCAAGGTGTGCTAAAACATAACCCATGACAGTTTACATCTAAACTAGTTCTCCTCAGAAGGTATTCTTTTCATGGAGTTCTCTTTATTCTCTTTCTACCTTTTATATCTCAGAGCCACTGTATCAGGAACAACTAGACAGATGAATGCCACTAGCTGTGGAAATGTTGGTCTAATAAAACACTAATGGAAGGGATCTTATCTGGAGATCTTAGGTTTTCCCTGACTTAAATAAGTCCAAGTCATTTTGATCGAAGATACAGTGGAAACACCATTTAATCTGAACCACCACTTTCTTGAACACAGGATAAGAAGCAGTTAGCCTTCTCTGGTGCTTTAGCTCAAGGCAACAGCAACAAGACCTTTCTGAGAAGGAGTGCTGGGACGTACTGTGAGCAGGGGTTAACACTGGTGTTCTCTGAATGACAGAACAGCCACTGGCTCTAATGCAGGAGTGTCTGAATCCTGTTTAATGTGGCTGTTAGTGTAAAAGCTGGTGCCATTAGGCTCAACATTATTAAACCGTAAATGGGAAACAATGAGACCACAGGATGCCAATTGACACTGACACAATAATATGCATTTTAAAGGGAGTTCGATTTGGGATTACTGGCAGGATGACCTCAACGATGAGCTACATTTCAACATGTAGCCTCCATAGAGACAAATGGTAACACTTCACTGTGGAGATATTGATTCATAGCTAATAACATAAGTAGAAAACTATACTGAAATTATTTGGCAGCATTAGACGCTTATTAATGCTTTATTTAGTGTCCTTATATTCTTACATTATATTATAGGTGCTTTACTAACTGTTGCTTCTTAATGTAAAGTATTTTAATGTACGGAAAATGTTGATATGGAAACTGGCTATTCTGTTTACACACAATTGGTCTCCTATAATTCCATCAATCTGAATCCTTTAATTGTAAATGAGTTCATTTAATTGTAAATGAGTCTTGATGCTTACCATCTTTTTGTCTGACACACCATAACTACCCAGTTCCTCTGAGTTTGCGCTGTAAAACAGTGAAGTGAACTGTAAACTGTAAAGCTTTGTCCTTAATGCAAAGGTTTAAGAGCAGGTATTTATAAGATTGTATATCAATTACAGTGTTGCATTCATTTACAAAAACTGCAGCTGTTAAGGAGAGACAGGTAACACATACAAAATAAATATAAAAATAGAATATAAAATCACTACACAAAGCACTAACAAGCTGTTCCCAACTTTTATTAACAATCATTAGCTATGAAATACATGCTTAATATATGACTCCTGAATTCTGACATACTAGCAGGGAACAGCTTATTAGTCCTTTATGCAGCCGTTTCATATTTTTATGTTGCTTATACTTTAGGCGTACCCTGTTTTTCCTTAATAACTACAGATTCTATAAACGTGTAGGTTACTTAATGACTATTAAAATGATAATGATAATGAAAATGATAGGTACAACTCTAATTGGGCCCTCAAGAGATTAAAACTCATAAATGCCTGCACACTGAGAGAAACAGTAGTTAAAAAGCAGGGCACACTTAGAGTACAAGCTAATAATACGAAAACACTGAATAAAGCACTAATAAGCTGTTCCCTACTTATATCAATATTTATTAACTATGAAAGAGTGTCTACTATATGACTCTCAAATAGACATGTTTACAGTTGCAAAGTGGTACAAAGACATTTGAGCTTCAGTCAGAACATAGAAATAATCTTGTTTTGCTAGATTTATACATTAGAGCAGTTCATTTGTGAAAACATGTTGGTAGTTATGTTTCTGCTTTTATTACACAGAATGTTAACATGAAGATCTTATTGACTCCACAGTGACATGGTGACGTGACTCAGCAAAATGTCTGCACCTGAAAAAATGATACTGTCTGAAACTTCCGGTTCCAGGGGCACTGATATTCCATCCTGCATAAGATTAGTGCATACAGTATATGTGTGTTCGAAACGGCTTGTTTCCTCTGTTGAATCTCATCTCAGGGCGCCTCCAGGAGAACCTCAGCGTGACATGTATATGAAACACAAGAAAGTGCTCAATGGCCCACGAGATACAAAAGGACGTCAAGGAAGCCACTTCAGTGAGCTCCATCCAGAAGAACAGCTCACTAAAGTGATGTTTGTTTGTTCATCAGCTTTGTGGTAGAGTCCCCTGGTGTTGAGGTTTAAAGCTTTTAGATACCACATTTTACTGTAATAGGAGGCAAAGAATTAGACGAGTATATGTGGAGTATAATGGATTTAACTATATTGCTCAAAAACCATGCACGTAAATTAATTAATGCAGTTCTTTGCACCGTTCATTCAGTGCTTTAATAAATGCTGTGTATAAATCGGAACTGAATGCTCTGATATGGTACAAGCTTTTATTCTATATTAATTTAAAGGTGTGTGTTTGAGCATACTTAAAACCGCATCTCATGTACTGTACTGTTCATAGCTTACACGGCACATTTGACATCAGCTCCATTTTCCCGCATAACGAACAAGGTTAGGTTGGAAAAAGCACACTAAAGTCCGGTCTTAGATCATCCTGAAACAGTTCATCCTTAAATAAAAGCACTGTCTCAGGACAGACCCAAGATGATGAATACTCACCAGCTGGAGTGAGATGAACTCTGGTATTTTTGGAGCTTGTATCATATTAATCCAGCTCTGAAGGCTCTGGCGTCATGTTTCTATTTGGCAGTAAATTCCCCTTAAACTTTCGACCATGACATGACAGATTTTACAGAGGCACCTGTGGATGAAAGCATTAAGATTTATCATATTATTACTACAAACAAATCATAAACCATATGTCTACTGGGCAGTCTCAGTAAGTTGGATTACACATGCTGCTAAAACTCTTGCTTTTCTTAGAATCTTTTTTTTATTAGTTTACTGAATGACTGCATAACTTAAAGACAGCATGGATGACATGATGGATGTTCTATCCTATCACCTGAGAATGTCCCTTTAGAGTGTTCTCTTCATTGCGTGCTGTATATTTGGGTCCTCATGACTGCAATTGACCGCAAAACCATTCCATTTTGCTTTTCCACCAGTAATTTCAGATCCAATCGCCTTCCCACTCTCCTGGCTTTATGGCAGTTGGTGGCTGGACCCCGAAGGACCCATCATATCCTGTTGAGTGCTTTAACCTGCTGTATAATGAGTGGAAGTCAATATCTCCTATGATTGGGCACCGAGAAGATGTAGGCGTCTGCACCCCGGGAGGAATGATCTACACTGTTGGCAGGCAAGATAATGTCACCTGTGTCAGCACTGTGGAAAAGTAAGTATCATAAGAATTGCAGTGATTTTGCATGCTTTATTTAGCAAAGCTATGGCTCCAGTCATGTTGATGCTTTTTTTTTTTTTTTTTGTCCATAATTATGATCAGCGATGTCTGACAGAGCAGTGCATGGTGAGCTGACCTTCTCTTCTCACGGCTACACACCACATATATCTGTCAGCGGCAATCTCACAAATCTCAAGCTGAGATTGAAGTACCCAAAGCATGCTGGCATACACACAGCCCCTTCAGAAATAGATACCGCTTATCCTACACAGGGTCATGGGGAGCCTGGAGCCTATCCCAGAGAACTCGGGGCACAAGGCGGGGGACATCCTGGACAGGGTGCCAACCCATCACAGGGCACAATCACACACACACACTCACACACCCATTCACACACTATGGACAATTTGAAACACCAATCAGACTACACTGCATGTCTTTGGACTGTGGGAGGATACCGGAGTACCCGGAGGAAACCCCCAAAGCACGGGGAGAACATACTCTGCGCACACAGGGTGGAGGTGGGATTCAAACCTCCAACCCCAGAGGTTGTAACACCTAATTAATAAATAGGTTAATGATTGAACTGCACAATATCATGGAAAATATACACTCATGTTTGATGTTTGATTTTGATACACGATTGGCTGATCAGATGATTGCATGAATGAGCAAATGTACACTCCCGGGCAGAAAAATGGGCCAAGCCCAAAATGGCAAAAGCTTTTAAAAGCCTTAACGACAAATCATTGGCCAGAAAATGAGCAAGAATTAAACAGATGGACTCCTGAGAGCTCCTGTGCCACCATTTGCTTGTTTACTTTTCCTGCAGTGAACTGTTTGTTTGGGGAAAAGCGAGAACCAGGGAAATTCACTTATATAGTCTTCTTGTACGCAAAGGTAAAATCATGATCATGATTAAAATGTTTGACGTAAAATTCAAACTAACACATCTGGGTGTACAAAATTTTCCAAAAATATCTTCTGGGATGCTTTTTTTGTTCTTAAAGATTAGTCATTATTTGGTTATCTGCCACAAACGTGAGTAATAGCAAGAGGATGATAGTGAAGGTGGATGACCTTGCAGCTGAAAAAAAAAATAACAGCAAGGATTTTCCAGGTGCTGCATTTTAAACATATTTTAATCACCCAAAATGTATTTCTGCACATGTTCCTATTTTTATCATATCTGTTTTCTGAAAACAGAATTAAGTTCTGGAGCACACATATCTGACAGAGAATAGTGGGTATTTTTCATATTTGAATTCATGAATATTTGATTTCTTGATTTTGTGCAAGCCAACACAATTAAAAATGAGTCAATTTAAAAAGGATTATGAAAAAAATATTAATTTCCTATTTTAGCATGTGCCAAGAATAACAAAAAGAAAAATAAAAAAGGCTTTTTTTCCTATTTTTTTTTTTTTTAAATGAATGAATGCAATGCACATTGAAGCAGTTGCTTCTACTATTTAGTTCTTTTGAGATTTGTTTGTAAGGAGCTTATTTTCCTCTTTCTGTTCAGTTAGCAATCTGTTGCTCTAACTAAAGTCTAACAACCAATGAAAAAGGATTTTACAGCCTTTTCACAAATATTCATTCATCAAGGCAAATGAATATATCCATCACATCATTAACTCTGCTTTAGATAATTAGCTTAAAGCCATTTGAGATTCGTCTTTATTTAAATTGTCTCTGCTACATAAAGATTGCAAAGGGTATAATGTTAAGTCTGGACATTTAGCAGCACTGAACTGGCAGGCATGGGTGTGGTCTGGAGATAATGCATTTATTATTGCTCCCCAGTGGAACTTATAAGATGATGAGGTCTTGCCGAACAGTATGTGAGCAAACATGGAATTGTTGTTAAAATGGCTGACTGAACAGCGATCATTCAGGCTGTGCTGACGGGCAATGGTGTGTTTGTGTGTGAATGCAAGAGTAATGTGAGTGCATCCTATTCTTATATGGATCTGCTGATGGGCTTTCACTTAGCAACCTGAACCCCTGGCTTGAGTATTGATGGTAAATGAGAGCCATAGGACATTATTCCTCAAACTCACATACAAAAAAAACACACACACACACACACACACACAAAATCAGCCTCCTGCTCTTGAGTCTTCTGGCTCCGTGTCTGCAATTAACGAGAGAATAATCCAATCATCTAATGGCATCCTGATCCGCTCCCTGCATGAGCATGATTTTTCCAGCACTGCAGTACTGATGTAATACAAAAATGTGTCACCCGTACTGATTTACTTTTATTTCAGTATATATTAAAACACTATATACTCTAAAACATATTTTCCTTGTAATTAGAAAATAACCGATAATCTACAAAAAAAAAAAAAAGGCTACAGTAAGCACAGGCTCACCTAAAATCCATTAACCACTTTCCTGGTCATGGTTGCGCTGGATCCAGACAGTTGGGAAAACGTTGCTTGATCTTCAACTGTCTGGATCCACTGCAACCCTAACCAAGAAAGTGGTTAATGAAGGTGAATGTATGAATGTTACCAACTATCACACTTCAGTGACAAATAAAAAAAAAGCCTGGCAATAATGTAGTCCAAAAAACAGGCAGAGTTCAAACACAGTGAGCAATTCAATACGATATGAAAAATATGAGTAAAATCAAAAACAGGAAAGGGATTTAAAAAAAAAAACAGAGAAATCAGCAAGAATCAGAATCATTTTATATGCCATATACATTTACATGTATTAAGAATTTTTCTTAATATTTGGTCACAATACACACACACACACATACATATATATATATATATGTAAGAGCAACGATAGATAGTAATGACAAAATAATATATTTAATAAACAGTAATAAACAGTACATTTTATTTAAATAATGCTAATATTTAACTTGTAAAATAATTTAAATTGCCAGTGTAAAGAATCTGTTTCAGCGGTGTGCAGTTTTGTTTTGTTTTTTTATCAAGGAGCAGAATCGCTTTCCTGGTGGTAGTTTTTGGAATAGATAGTTAGCAGGGTGGGAGGTGTCCCTGATGATTTTTTCTGCTTGCGTCTTTGATGCTCAGAAATGCAAGAAGATGGAAAAATCTCACAAGTAGACTGTGGAGTGGCATGGTATTTAACTAGAGTCCAGCCGGTAAAAATAAGCAGTAGGGGTCAGACGTTAGAATGACAGTGAGTGCGAGATAGTCTAGAATTGAGTGTTGGATGCTGAAACAGAGGTACTTCTTGGAGCATTAGTGACACTGTTACAGTTCTTTCTTGCATGAACACCATGAAAACCTTAGTCGGCTGCACAAAAACAGCCTTGATGAGGCATTTTCTTATGTGTGTCTCATTCTAAGACCTTTGTAAATGGTAAAGGGTGTTGTTTTGAGCTTGCATTATATAGTCACATAATTTAAAGGTTTGTTGACAAAATGCAACTGCCCTTAGACCTTCATAAGTGAGATTGGAGTCAATACCATCTATTATGCTTATTTCTGTTTTTCTGTCTCAGCACAGGACAGGGCGACATGTCAATCAGACCTATAGTACAGATACAGTAGCTAGAGATTCAGTTGAAAAACATTGGAGTATTCCTTTAAGAATCACTATGCTGTGACTGTTCACATAACTCTAGGCCACTGTTTATAAGATTTAACTTTTGTGTATTTTGTAAGCCTTTTTACCCACCTATTCATTTTTCAGTAGTTAATCAATAATATGGCTTTAGGATGAATAAATAAATAATGACACAGTTCCTGTGTACTTGCAAGATACATTTCTCTTTAAGCACAATAAATACACAGAATAGAAAAGGATAGAAATAGCAGCCATCAGTCTGTGTAGTGTGGTTCTGAATATTGATGAGAGACAGAGTGTCAGGAAAAGACATTTGTTTTGCTGCTTTGCTCCTGGCTACAAGCCCAGGGAAGCATACAAATGTAACTGGTTCTCACGGCCACACAAGGAAAATGAATGGATCAGTGTTGGGTATGTGAACAGTAGATAACATAGGCTGACGAGGCATCCCCATTGACCTCCTGATTTATTCCCTGGTTTCATCTCATTCCCTCCAAAATAGACTCTTGAGCAAGGAAAATCTCAGGAGAGATGTATCAGTGGGATAAAATAGAGTAGCACCGTTCTTGAGATATGCTAGGTATGACCCAGTGACAAACGAGTGGAGCAGTGAGCTGGCATCCCTAAGCTCTCTGTAGAGCTGTA
The DNA here is from genome assembly GCA_022985145.1 of Pangasius djambal. NCBI lineage: Eukaryota > Metazoa > Chordata > Actinopteri > Siluriformes > Pangasiidae > Pangasius > Pangasius djambal. Next base: position 7,924,294 of record CM040998.1, read on the forward strand.
TGTGTCGTAGAGTTGGACAGCTACATGTTTGCCTTTTGGGGGGGTTGGGGTGGGGGGCTACTATGACACTACCTGCACCAACACTGTGGAGAGCTACAAAGCCTAATGTAACATCTGGCTCTGTGTTGTTGTGACTGAAATAAAGGTGATAAATGACTTATTTTGTACTGTATAATGCAGTCCCCAAGGGTTTTGAAATAACCATTGTGTATTATTATGTTTTTAGGCTGATTATCTGATAAGATCATTATAGATGCTTTGAATGAATGGCTAAACAAATCGAAATAATGTCAATACCACGGTTCTATATACATACACAACATACATATCTCCTAAGATATGATCCGGAGCTGAACAGCTGGTGTAAAATGTCCCCATGATGCAGCATCACTCGGGAGCTGCTGTGGCTGCACTGAATGGCTGCTTGTAAGTTATGGGTGGTACAAATGGAGAATGAAGCTGAGTTCAGGTAGACACTGAAAAAATGGAGTGAATTGTTGTTGTTGTTGGTGTCTGTGTTTATTCTTATTTGTTCTTGAAGCGTTCGAGTTGTGGTTTTCCGTTATTTCCTTTTCCTTAACATTTTTATACCATATTGAATTGTAACACAATATTATACCATATTGAATTGTAATGGGAAGTAACACACTGCCAATATCTTTATCTGTATCTGTTTAGTGTGCCAAATATTCATACCTATTTTTATTTGCACCTGCCTGCAATATTTTAGGTGGTTCTGTTTCCCAACCCTGACCAGGCAGTTACAAAGGACCACCTCACATTCATTAATGAATGTGGTCTTTATTTGAGCTTCATATCTGACAACTCGCTCACCCCTGCATGAAATTAAAAACCTCCTGCTCACACAACTTGTTTTGTTCTGTGGGATCCCAGTCTCAATGCACACGTCTAGTCTCAAATGCATGCCCTGGGAACCTCTCTGGCAAGCTTTCTTAAAAGAGAGAGAGAGAGAGAGAGAGAGAGAGACAGAGAGAGTGACTCAACAGTGACTCTTCTCAGTGTCATCTGATTTCTCTCAGATCCTTCCCCTCTGATCAACCACTGCCCAAAACTCACATCCTGGTTTAACTGTCCATTCAACATGCATGTAACTCTTGTTAACCATTGATGAATATACTGAGGTAAATGCTGCAATTCTGGTCTGAATTTTTACCACTGAGCTCAAATCAGACACATGACATAGGTGATGCACAACCAGTCAAAATACACATCAAATTTTATACAATATTAAGTTCCCTCTTAAGGCCATACATCCGCTCACGTACTCTATCAATTCAACACAGACTTTGGCAATCTCATACAATGTCATAACTGGGACTTCCAGGAATAGCTAAAAAAAATTACCCACATATTTCTGTGAGAAGACAGCCTGAGAGAAACTCCCATGACCACTCTCTAAAGTTTACTTGGCAAACCTTTGGCATGGTGACAGAAAAGAAAAAAGAAATTACCCTGTAGTTATTGAAAAAATCAGAATCCTGGCATAAGGGTGGAAGGACCTAATATGTTTATGATCTTGTTGCTATTCAGCAATAACTTCCAACAATATTTTTTATTAATAATAAACCCAGTCTGATATTTACGATAATTGAAAACCAGGGGTTATGTTGGCGTAGTCTCACAATTGTGTCTGGTCATTTCTCCTATTCTGTGTTGTACTCTCCATTTGAGTACTTTAACCCAGAGGAGGGAACGTGGTAGACGTGTTGCCCCCCTCAGCGAGAGTTGTGCTGTCTACCAGGGCCAGCTGTACGTGGCTGGAGGCCTTGGAGCTCTGTAGTGTGGAAAAGTTTGACCCTGACTCCCTTAAGTGGACCCCAAGCTACCACATGAGGAGTAAGCAACACGTATGACACAAGTATGTCATCAGAAGTTTGTCTGGAAGACTTTTCCCACACTTTGCAATACAAGTGACATCATACACATTTATTGCACTATGGGAGTGCTGGAATGGGAAATTGCTTCCGTGTGGGTTGTCAGTTGATTGACAGGTGAAGGCCTAGTAAGTGGTTAGTGCAGTGCTGTGTGTTACATTTTGTCTCATTAATATCTAGGTGTCTCTGCTGGTGTTTGATGGAAGACTGCTGGCAGTAGGAGGCTCATCCAATTTCCAAACTATCAAGACTTATAATCCTTACACAAATATGTGGAGGTGAGAGTTAAGTGAGGGAAAAATGATAGGGTGTTCTGTTATAATAAAATAATCAACGATGGGGTGCTGTCACCACCCCGAGGGGTATTATTTTGCTACAACACATTATAACAGCACATCTCAAAGTGTGTGCTGTCTATTATACCACAGCAGTTTGCGAATGATAATATATTTTTAACATGTATTAATGAATGCCATGATTTCTAACCATTTAACATAGATTTAATGTTGTGGGATGTCTGCAAGACAAGTTAAGGCCTATTCAGTTTGGATAAGTTTGGCATGATATGATAATGTAATTATTACCTCTGTGGTAATTACCTAATATATTTAGAATCTCTGGGATTTTAGTTATGTCTGAAACTGTAATTTCAGTCATTTTTTACAGACTGCACATTGACATGTTTAAAAATATAACACCATATTTTACCTTCTGTAAAATGGCCATTAGAAACAACCCCAGGTAATATACACTCACTGAGCACTTTATTCACCTACTTATTCATAATTATCTAATCAGCCAATTGGCAGAAGTATAGTGCATAAAGTCATTCAGATACAGGCCAGCTTCGAGTAATGTTCACATAAACCATCAGAATGGGGAAAAAATATGATCTCATTGATTTTGACCATGGCATCATTGTTGGTGCCAGATGGGCTAGTTTGAGATTCTCTAGCACAAATGTCTCTAGAGTTTAGTTTCATGGTGCAATAAAGAAAAAACTGCACTATTGTTGCTGAGAGAGGTCAACAGAGAATGGCCAGACTGATTTGAGCTGAAAGAAAGGCTACAGTAACTCAAATAACCACTCTGTACAATTGTGGTGAGCAGAAAAGCATCTCAGAATACACAACACATTGAACTTGAGGCAAATGGGCTACAACAGCAGAAGACCACATCAGGTTCCACTCCTGTCAGCCAAGAACAGAAAGCTGAGGCTGCAGTGGGCACAGAATCACCAAAACTGGACAGGTGAAGACTGGGAAAATGTGGCCTGGTCTGATGAATCTCGATTTCTGCTGAGGCACACAGAAGGTAGGGTCAGAATTTGGTGCCGACGGCATTAATCCATGGACCCAACCTGCCTTGTGGCAACCGTCCAGGCTGGTGGAGGTAGTATAATGGTGTAGGGAATGTTTTCTTGGAACACTTTGGGCCCATTAATACCAATCAATCATCGCTTGAATGCTGACCATGTGCATCCCTTCATGGCCACAATTTATCCATCTTCTAATGGCTACTTCCAGCATCACAATGCATCATGTGGTATATGTGGTATATGGAGATTCGCAGCATGAAAATTAACCTGAAAAATCTTCTGCAAAACTGCATAATGCAATCGTGTCAATATGGACCAGAACCTTGGAGGAATGTTTCCAACATCTTGTGGAATCCATGCCACGAACAATTGAGGCTATTTTGAGAGCAAAGCGAGGAAATACCCAGTATTAGTACAGTGTTCCTAATAAAGTGCTCAGTGAGTGTATACATATATACCCCATACAAATTGACATGTTAGTAAGGAGTCCATTATATCCTGTCGGAAAAGAGGTTTTGCACTTTTTCTTCAATATAAAGACACTACAGGAAACGTTCAGTCTTCTCTGTCAGCTCCTACTGAAACCAAACTGGGGTTGTAGGTATGTAATTGAGCTCCTAGCACAGGTAATAGCCTGCATGGGTCAGTCTATCTCAAGTGGTACAATAATTGTAAAGTTGGTTGCGTGATCATTTTTAATTTTTCTAATTTGTTTTTGAGTGATCACCTCTATGTATTAGCATTAGCCAGCCCACCAGTTTTTTTTATTATTATTTTTATTTTCCTCGGTTTAACTACAACCAACTACAACCATGTGTCATGGCACACAAAAATTTTTGGTTCTACAGCTGTTTACAAAAACCTCAATATCTTGGCTCAGGATGGTCCTAGCCATCCTTGGAACAAAAACTGATCTCTAGAGCACATTACAAGGTACATGTACATATAAACATTTTGCAGATTCTTAGAACTTAAGTCCAAATGTACTGCTCAAGATTGCTCATGGTTCCACTTTTAGGGTCAATTTATAACGGGAAGAGTTTGAATCTCAGTCTTAATTTTTTAAGGGGTACCTAGGTAAGTATAGTGTGCATATTTTAAGTATAGGAAGTATGGTGTTCTATTTTAGTTTTTGTTAAGCTTATATTCCATCTGTTCACTTCTTAAAATGCACGAATAAAGTAGTCTCAGGTTCTTATCTGGACCTCCACCAGAGATATTCAACCCGAAAATGAGGGGAATTTTTAAAAAAAATTGCACTTTCTCACCCCCATAAAAAAATATGAAAAGTTTCAAACCTGAAATGTTTTGCACACACTCTATACTTACCTAGGTACCCCCTGAAAAAATGAACACCGAGACTCAAACGATTCCCATTATAAATTGACCCTAAATGTGGAACTGTGAGCAATCTTGAGCAGTACATTTGGACTTCAGTTCTAAGTCTATGGAACAAGAATGTGCAAAATGTTTATATATGTCCATGTACCTTGTAATGTGCTCTAGAGATTATAATATAGGTCAAATCAATCAGTTTCTATTCAAATGAGGTGTATGTAGAATGCAGGTAATTTTTGGTGTGCTCTGTGATTTATGCAGAGATTGCTACAGACATCCTCCTTTTTGTTTTATTTTTTATTTAATTATAAGTTAATAAGCCAAAAAAAAAAAAAAAAAGAAAACACAACCTGACATGATACCTGACTCTCTTGTGGTGGAAAAATCATTGAGCAATACAAAATGTTGACAGTGGAGGCTCCTCCCATTAATGGGGTGTCTTTTATAGAAGGCGTCACCCTGTCACTGATTATATGTTCTTCTTTGTTAAATAACAACACATTTTAGTTCATTTATTTATTAGGCATAGATTATGTGGAGCATCCAACATACAAATACCTGTGACTGAGTTGTTACTATCAAAACATTGACCTTACAGAGCAAAGGCATTAATATAGTATACCTATTATTTTAATTTCAGCCAGCACTATTGTCCAAGCTGCTGTTATAGATAATTTATCAACATCTTCTGATCAGTCAGAATTGAGAATTACAACAGTTCTGCGGAATAAAGTGTTTGCACATCATGTCATTCGCCTGTCATTGTATATCATGTAGCTGATCAGTAGGCCAGTCTTTCAGCCCACATGTCTCTCAGTTTGTTAATCCATCCATCCATACATCTACTCTGTTTTTTTAAAAATCCTTTCTATTCACAGACACTGTACGAAAGCTTCACATCCAGGAGGCCAGTGTGAAGTGGTGAAAACAGCCCAAAAAGACTTTTTATAACTTTGTATGCATTTCAAAGTGTTTTATTTTGATCACTTGGTCTTTGACGGTGAAGAGGCAATATGAGCAATCGGAAGAATTACAACATTCTTTTTAGGCTGAATGAAATGAGTCTTTTAGAATAAACTAAGATAGTAGGTGATGAAATGGTCTAATGTACGATTCATTATATGTGCACAAGAGCAATGTAGTTGAAGTGCTCACATCTGAACATGAGTCATTTAAACAACTCTCATTATAAGGAAGAGAAAAACACAAGCTGTGTTTGCTTGGAGAAATCAGGGAAGGACTGTTTTTCTGCTTCTCCACAGAGTAGTGCATAGACTTATATAAAAGGAAATAGAAAATAGTTGGAACAAACACAGCTATGTCTTCTGGTATGGGAAAAGCAGTCTCAGTCGCTCTCAAGGGCATGTTGAAAATGGAAAGCTGTTCCACATAACGGTGCAAAGACTTTAAAGTGAGCTCACTGAAAAAAACCTCTTCCATGCTGCTGTGCATTGGCATCATGCCATGCGCAACATTGGTGTGGCTATGAATTCAATTCCCTGAGGAGAAAATGTACAAGTTATAACTGACAAAGAAGCCTATGGGTACAGGTATGTGTCAGTGTTCTTATCAAATCACAAAATCACAAAGCTCGATTTTGTGTAGTTCTTGTGTATTTTCTCTTTGTGAAAATAAATGTTTATCCTACATTTTGTCACTGTCTCATCTGAACTGGGTATTTGAGGAATCAACACTATCCACATGGATGAGTCCCAAGGTTGAGTTGCCATTACTTGATTACTTTGCCAAGCAACTAAAAGGCATATTAAAAGAGATATTACAGTGTGTGTGTGTGTGTGTGTGTGTGTGTGTGAGAGAGAGAGAGAGAGAGAGACAGACAAAGAGAGAAGGTTAAATGGGCCCCAGAGGAACAGTTTCAGTACAAATAGAGAGGATAGTGGTACTAATATCTCTAGCTCCTAGGTCTTGGGGAGCTGAGCACTGGCAATTCTCCATCCTTGTCACAGGGATGTATGGCTGAAAGAAACAAAACAGCTTCATTTAGTTTTACATTAAAGCTGGGTGCACTTGGTCTTGAAAACCCTAGAGGACTGGGGTGAGGGTTACATTTTCAGACATAAAACTTACAGTAATATTCTTGCCAAAATTCTAATGCTACTAACAGCAATAGCAATCGTTTTGCCTGATGTAATTTTCATAATGCTAAGGAGTGGCTATTTACTTTCACTGAAAGCTTTTGAAAAGCAACACCAACAGTCTATCCTGCTGTTATGAAACTCCTTTGATGCCAACGTGATGAGTCAACCACATCCCGGATAATGTACCTGCCTGCCTATGGAAGATAGAGATGTGCATTTTGGTCATTCGGACAGCTCATAGCCTTTTGTGCTCACACCCTCTTTGGCTGTTACTGGAGTTGTCTGGCTAGCGTCACATACATTTATATGCAAGTTCATAATGAGTTATACTAAAGTAGAGTTAAAAGCCCATTACAACGCTAACAATGACACTTGCAATACACTCCTTTGTTAGACATGCTCAATTAATGTATCTTTTGGGGATAATAAATTTAATGGTGTGTATACAGTAGTAATTCATGTTTATAATATCCAGACACTCCAATACAGGCGTTTGCACATTAAATTACCTTAATTTTGGCAAGAAAACAGAAATTAAGCTCCAGGCTCAGTTAGTTGTGAGCCGCATGAAATGTGAATTGAAAAATCTAGACTGCACAAAGATTATGGAAGGATTTACATGTTTGATCCTGGACGTTAGCTAAGGTAAAATGTGTTTGATGAGGTTTTATGTGTATTTCTTCCAGATGCCATGTGCTACCTTCAGGAAAGTAAAGTAAACTCTACTTTTGGAAGCAATGAAAATTAGACAAACAAATAAATGAATAAAAATTTATTTTAATAAATACTTAAAAAGAATGAATACCAGCCTTAAAGGAAAGCATTTTCATTTTCCACAACCCCTAGAAATAAGTATTTTGAATCTTTTTTGCTATTCAATATACTTCCTTTGCATATATCCACTTCAAATTTACACACATAATGACAATTTGACTTTGCACAAAAAGTATGTATTCTTCTTTTTACGCTGGATGCCCTTCATGACACAACCCTCCCATTTTATCCCGGCTTGGGACCAGCACTGAGAGTACACTCCCAGTGGCTGGGTTGGTTCCCTGCCCGGGAATCGAACCCGGGCCATGGCGGTGAAAAATATATATTTAAATTTACATGCAAGTAAATCAAGTTCTAGATATAAATGCTCGTGCAAATTGCACCTGGTGTCATTATAAAAGTTATTGACATTTGTTTGTGGACATTAGTCATTAGAAAAGATGTTGACATTCATGCTGAAGCTGAAGGAGCTTCCTAAAGTTCTCAGGGGCAACATTATTAAACAACAATTGGATGGATAAAGCTACAGCGCCATAGCATAGAACTTACATATCTCTGTAAGTACAATTGGTATGCCACCCAATGATAAAGAAAGAGAGAGGCCAGCAGTCACTCAGAAAGTGTTGAAGGATGACCTGGAAGCAGCAGGAACAACAGCTACTTAGATAGCAACAAGCAATGAACTACAGCACAATCATCTCCTTTCCATCTCACTCCACACAGAGCTCCTCTGCTAAAAAAAGAAGGACAGAGATGTGTGACTAAATGCATTAAGACAAATTAGAACGTTTTTGGAACCATGTACTCTGCGAGCCCATCAGGGGGCCCACTAATCATGGGGAATTGGCCAAAATTGCATCACAATGCTGCAAAAAAACGAACTACTTCTTACCATACACGTCGTGAAGCTGTAATTGCTAACATCAGCTTTGCCACAAAATACTTATGTTGTTAATTTGTGGTGTCTGAATACTTTTTTCCCATATCAATTTTGTTTTTTAAGCATATATTTGTTTATGCTAAAAAACATTCTTTGCATACAAATACATACGTTGTATATGAATGCATGAAGTGGAAGGACTGTACATTAAATAACAAAAGGAAAAGTGTCCAAATACTTATTTCCTCTCACTGTATGTGCAGCGGTTTTGCAGCCAGCAGCATTTTAAGACAAAAATCACTGGCTTATGTAGAGCATACTAATACTCAGCCTCAAGTCTTTGTGGCATAGATTCCACAAGCCGTTGAAAACATTTGTTCATGGAACCAGTTTGAGATGACTTTGAGATGAGTGTTGCGACATGGAGCATTATCATGCTGGAAGTAGCCTTTATTAGATGGGTAAAATGTGGTCATAAAGGGATGCACATGGTCAGCAACGATAAATCAAGGATGCTTGATTGGTATTCAGGGGCCTAAGTGTGCCAAGAAAACATTCCCCACACCATTACACCACCACCACCAGCCTGATCTGTTGACAGAAGGCGTGTTCGGTCCATGGATTCATGCTGCTGATGTCACATTCGCTACTGAGAGAACGGATGCACTGACCTCTAAACAATCCAGCGCTAAGACAGGGAGAATTCCACTTATCGTCCCACTTGTCTTTCCTGCAAGAGGTGTAATCAGCTGTAAATTGGCAAAATCGGAGACCATTTTGTCAAATGCCTTCATACCATCAGAATGAAGGATTTCTCCTTTCCAGTGACACTTCAACTGCAATGGACATAACATTAATGCCATCTCTCTTTGCACTGTTAGTTGTTATGGGAGCAACGAAGTGAGGAAACATAGAGAGAAGAGCTCATCTACACTCTCAGAACTTGGGAAGCCCATGTTGTGAATGTTATGTGTTGACAACAACTAACATCATCAACCATTTTGAATATTAATTGGTTTTGACTCCGAAAGCCTTAGAAGCACTAAGCTTCTGCACAGCTGGTCATTTGTCTGAAAAATCCTGCTTCTCTGCAAACTTTGTGTACTTGTTTAACTTTTCTACATCCACTATGCATTAGTCTAAGCATAAGCATAAGCATAAGTATAAGACACCCTGGTAAAGGAGCATTTTGTCTAAACATTTGTCTAAACACAAGCAGTATTACAAAGAGATAATAACATCAGATCATCGTCAGATCATGTTTTAAGTATTAGGGTTAAAAAAAAAAACGAAAGTAAAAGATTTTTTTTTCAAGGGTATTGGAGGTGCAACGGTTACAGCTCTATGTTACTGTTCAGAAGGTCAGGGGTTCAAGTCTCAGCACTGCTAAGCTGCAACTCTTGGGCTCTTGACCAAGGCCCTTAACCCTCTCTGCTCCAGGGGTGCAGTACCATGGCTGAGCCTGCACTTGGACCCCAGCTTCCTATGCAAAGAAAAGAATTTCACTGTGCTGTAATGTGGATGTGTCAAATAAAGGCTTCTTCTAAAACGCCAGTTTTCTTGGGTCGTGTCCATGGGAAAGAAAGTCTCAGAGTTGTCCAGAAGATGGCGCTCTCAACTCTGAACGAGATGCTGAGCTTTTAGGACAAGCACAAGCCTCTACCTCACTCATATACAGAGGTGACAGCGGCTGAATCCTAAATGTCTCCTTGCTGGACAAATTTAGTGCACTTGAAGCTTTTTTTTTAGCTTATATAGGGCACTTAGCTAGGGAGTAGCGAGCCATCTACAGAAGTGACACCGGGTTAATCCCAAATGTCAGAATACAGGACACATTGTGCACTGCGTAGGGCGGATAAACCTTTAGCTTAACACTAGGTAGGGCACTTATAAAGGGAGGAGGCAGTCGTTTGGGTTTCAGCCAGCGTCTTTTTACCGCACTGTGAGGACGCTGAAGGAAGACCTTGCGCTTTTTCTTTCTTTTTTTCCCCCTTCTCTTTACATTTTTCTAGTTGTTTTTATGAAGAGCAACAAATCCTCGGGTATTTTTGTTGTACTGGACGCTCATGAGAAAAACTTCTCCAAAAGCAAAGGATATATATTTATATATTTCTATATTATTTCTCGACTCCAATAGGAGGAGTTGATTTCCAGTTCAAGTCCACTTCGGCTACATTTAGTGCCCTGAGTGTGTATGTGTGTGTGTGTGTGTGTGTGTGTGTGTGCGTGCGTGAACCGTAAACCTTCAAAGCCATATAATGAGTGGGGGAGATGAATGAGGACGTTTTAGGCGTTAATGATCAGCAGCGCGTCTTCACTGCACTCGGGTTAGGGAGAAGATGCTGGATGCTGTGTTAAACCCGGTGGGCTTGTGTAGCTTCTCCACTCGGGGTCGTCACCCACCCGTTTCAAGCATTCACTCAGATCTCGAGACACAGAGAGGACATTAGGATAGGAAGTCCTCTGTGGACTCTTAAAGCTCTGATTTGGAGGAAAATGTGTGGCGCTGGACTCGCCATCAGGACGCTTCTTTACAATGATGGGACCGCGCACTCAGCCACAGCCAGGTAAGATATCCCAGCTATCAAAACCTTACAGATAACTGTTCTCATAACTCTCAGATCATCTAGTGCACAGCTGTAGCCTACTATAACCTCAAGGGTAGGTCGATTTGGATAAGAAAAAAATAATGATAATGTATATTAATAACAATGCACTCATTTAGCTTATGCTTTGTTATTATGATTTTTTTTTTTTTTTTATCCAAATCGCCCTACATCTGAGAAGTTGAGGGTTAAGTATCTTGCTCAAGGACCCAACAGTGCCAGCTTGGGTTTTGAACTCAAAACCTTTCAGTCAGCAGCCCAAAGCCTTAACCACTGAGCTACCAGCCTCTGGACGTGTTAATAAACACTGAGATGTTTTGCTGTGGCATTAGATTAAAGAGCAGTAGTGCATCACTGGAGTGATGAAGCAGTACAGTACCATTTAATCTCCTGTGAACCTGACAAAGTGTGTCAGTGATGAATTATCGTTGCGTTTCAGAAACACTCTAGAAACAGAATGGTGTGTGTTGAATGTCGGAGGGAGTCTGGTGACATTTTCCTTGATTAGTTTACACACAGAACACTTTACAGATTATTTCTTTTCACTGAAGGGACTGACGGGTTTTTTTTATGACATGGATTTGGGAAAGCTCCTGCTTTTGGAGTTGTTGAAGTTCTTTTTGGAGAATATCTGAATTGTTTTCCATGGTGGTCACATAATGATATTACTGGATTGGCTTCATATAGTCTCAGAACTTTCCTTGTCGCTGGCATGGTATCATCAAACATCTTTTGTACGTTTAGTATGTAGCTTTTACCTGAAAACGTGAATACAGTATATGTTTAAAACAATATAAATTGTATATCGGACATTAAGGACCACTGATGCATCTTCCTGGATAAAGGATAGACACTAAAGGTACATGAAATATACAAGAAAAAGTACAGATTGGTACCTTTATTTCTGAGATTGTAGTTTTATTCGGCTTAGTTTTAGTTTAATTTTTAGTTTTTAACAAAGACTTTTTTTCAAATAAACACAATTCAACTCTGCATTAATTGGATAGAGTAACAGACCTCTCAGAGATGGGATCTAAGCTCAGTGTTAGAGTGTCACGACTTCATGATTTCAAGGGGTGGTGCGTCTACTTCTTTGCCACACCCCTGACAACTGTTTCCCCAGTCAATTACGGATATTATATAAAAAGTGATAAACAGCCTATTATAAATGCATTTTGTAAATTAGTGCTCTGTGGCTGTGCCTCTGAAGCCACTATGTACATCTGATATCATTTTACAATTTCAATTATCACATATTTCCCCCTTCTGGCATCTCTCCTTCTCATTTATTAAGCCACACTGCAGAGGGATTACTGCTTCGAAAAGAAAAATATAACAACCTCTCTGGTACTTCTCAAAGCTATCCAGGCTACTTTTTTAAAATGAATATCATCTATCTGAGTGCTGACACTCAGGTATTTTTGCGACCGTCTTTGCCAAAGCGTAAACACAATCCACACAGCGCCCTCAACAACACATTGCTCTTTTGTTTACACCTCTGCCATTAAAGTCACCCTGCACCCACGCCTCACCTCTGCACACTAAACACACACAGAGACACACATATACCTGAGGGCACTCAAAGGAGAACATGCACAGAACGTTCTAGATATTACAGAGGAGCTACTTTGCTGCAGTGTACCTTTTGCCACACGGACAACATAATAACAATGAGAATTAGTCCTTAGATGTCCTGTTTAGCCTTAAGGTGTAATTCCGGCCTATTCCCTGTAAACGGCCTATTAGACGTGCTTCCAGAGATGACCTGTAATTATGTAAAAGACAGGCTGTCTGTAAAAGTGTATCTGAAGGTGCTGCTTAGGAGATATACCAGCATGCTGCTTGGATGTAATTGCTGGTGATTCACCAGCTTCACATTTGAACAGGCAGAGATGTAAATTATCACACATCACACGGTGTACCTTCAATGAAAATTGGTTTAACACTTTGACTGAACATGGAAAAAAGGTCTTGAAGGGATCTGCTCGGATTTTACCTCATAATGTCAGTTATTCATTCATAAAACAATCTCTGAAAGGACTGTCTTTTTATGGAAGAAACTAATGATTCTCTCTGTTTCCAGAGGCGAGTATGACTCCACCACATCGCCCATCCAACCCTGGTGACAGGTATGCACTTACACTTTTAATGCTTTGCATAGTATGTTCCGATATCAGGATAAGTTTGTGTGCAGACACCTGCATAAGAGCCAGCATTAATGCTTTTCACAATATCATAAGACACCGGTATATATTAAAGCTTTTTTTTTCCCCCTTAAGTGCTTATGTGCATTGCATCAAACTGTTTATAGGAATCGGCATGCATCTTAATTAGCAATGCACATGTGAATGTGTTCTTTTCATGCAGTATACCAGAAGAGAGCAGGACGCTATAGCAACATATTTACAAATTCTGCACCTCATATGTCACTGTCAGATACTGCCAGTTCCAGCTGTGTAGAATTTGCCAGCTGTTCCCTTAGGCAGATGCTTCACTGCTCTATCTGTAGTGCTGCTGGGATGGCTTCTGCATGACATTTGTATTATTTGTCAACATGCTTTTCATGGTTTTCTCTGTCAGGCCGCCTGCTGAAACGGTTAAGAAGAGCAGTGTCGGCAACACTGGACTGATTCTGGACAGCTCGGCGCTGAAGATGGCTGATGTGGACTCGGAGGTTCCTCCTCTCCCACCACGCTATCGCTTCAGAGACCTGCTTTTGGGGGATCAGTCGTTTCAGAATGACGACAGGTAAGAGTGTTTCTACAGATCACACACAGTGTCTTATGTGTATAAAGCGTTTATGAAACACAGGCATTCATAACACGTTTTCTGGAGTTTGAGAGAGTGTGATGAAATGACTATCGAAGAGAATCATGCAACAAGCTGTTACATGTGCGCCTTTAATTTTTTGCAAGACTTCATAATATTTGGATAACAACACTTGACAGTTGCCTATATTGTGCCTTCATAACAAGCGAACGTCAGTTGTATACAACTTTCGTAAGGCAATGCTGGTGGACAAGACTTTATGTGACTTTGTCTTTATATGAAAAACATTGTAGTTATATTTGTACATTTTTTTAATCCTTATCTTTTAAACAATTAGTTTCTTTCTACTAACCTTCACGTATCCATTCCATTTCTGTCATATGGGCTTCATATTTCTGTAGAGGGTAAATACAGTAAATACCCTTCCCTAAAGGTTGAGACTGCAGGTACTGTATATTCTAAATAAAACATCTCTCAGTAAATATGAATGAATGACTTGTACTGCATTGCTTGTGAATGTGCTGTGAAGGTCCAAGTGCTGTCGCTGTTTGTAACACACTGGGCGGTAATTTACACAGTTGACCTTAGTAAAAAGAATTGCACAATGACAAAGAATGTTTCTTCTTGCAAATATGAGACCCAGCTCTTTACACACACTCAGTAGATGTTTTGTGCAGTTGCAGCTGATCACATGCTCAGTGTGCTCATTTTGTAGAGAAATGTGTGCTGAGGGAGCTGTCCTCAGCTCTGGTGCTGAAACAACACTGTTGTGAAAGAGAGAAACTGTACAAGGCGACAAGGCTGAATAGATCAGGGTTTAAATATCACTGCAGCGTTTGCTAAATGACTCAATCTTTTATGATAGATTCAAGGCTATCTCCTGTCCAAATCGCTTTTTCTGACGTATTTCAGTGACAGGAAGCTGCTGCCTATAATGTGATGCTTTGAATTTTCATATGAATGTTTCATATTTTTTACATTTCTTACTGTGAGGTTTTGTACAATTTAACTTGGAGAGAAAATATGTACTTATTGATATATGATATTGGATTCTGATTATGGCTTTGACACTTAATCATAGTGCTGTGCGCTATCCTGCAGAATAAAACTTACCATTATTCTTACTTAAAAGTGCACACATTGCCATTTTGTGCAGAAGGTGAAAGAGTTAGTCATTAGGCAAAGCAAAGCAAAATCCCCATAAAACAGCTGCAGGAGGTACCTGCAGGAAGATTTAGCTGACACAGGAGTGGTGGTGCACCATTCTACTGTGCAGCGTCGCTTGCACAAACATGCACTGTATGGAAGAGTCATCAGAAGGAAACCTTACCTGCGACCTCATCACAAAAATCAACATCTATTTCGGTGCTGTGGACCAATAAAGAAAAAAGGTATGTTTGGAGACAAAACAAGAAGCAGGATTTGATGAAAACAACAACTTTTCGACTGTTAAGAATGAGGGTGGATCTATTATAATTTGGGGCTGTGTGGCAGCCACTGGCACAGGAAACATTGTAGACAGGTAGACACAAGGATGCATTCCAGGAAATACCAGCAGATTCTGTAAGCATATGTGAGAGTCAGTCAAAAAAAACCTGAAGAATGCCTTCTACATTAGGACAATGATCCGAAACATGCCTCAGAATCCAACATGAACTACTGAAGGATTTGGAATGGCCCTCACTTGAGAGTCATTGACAATCTGTGTGTAGACCTTAAACATGCTGTGTATTCAAGATGGCCCAAGAATATCTTTGAACTAGAAAGCTTCTGCAAGAAAGAGTAGATGAAAATTCATTAAACAGGAATAGAAAGATTCTTAGCTGGCTACAAAAAAGCATTTGCAAGCTGTGAAATGTACCAAAGGGGGTATTTTGTAGAGCATCCAGATTTTTTGCACATGCTACCATTACTATTACAATATTTTCTGTTTTTCATCAAATATAATGTAACTGTTCATTATAATTGGCAGAAAAATGTTTTTACTTGCCACAGAAGTTGTGTTTTTGTGTAATTTGGTGATGGGTGTCCAAACATTTGCATGAAACTGTATATTAAAGGTGATACAGTTTCTCACATTTTCTCAATTCCACAAACATGAAGAAGCAAACAAAAATAGCAATTTTATGATTTATTACCTTGGACAGACAACTGTATTATAAACTGTTTCAGTTGCTTCGTTTTCAAAAGCTTTGAAAAAATTCCTACTCAATGTGACCCTTTATTCCTGATAAGGAGGTGGCCCTTATGGCACAACCACATTACAGATCACATTAATTGTGTTAAGCTTTTAAATGATGAATATAAATGATGGGCCTCCGAATTAAATGAAGAAATGAATGAATAGATAAGCCAACGATGTATTCAATCAATAAGACACTGTTATTTTACATTGGCCAGTTAGCTAATTTTAGCGAAGCTCACTAATATCCCAGTCAATTGATTCATGAAACAAAAAAAAAAAAGACTAAAAATTGATTGTTTTACAGAAATGTGTCTCATTTCTTTTGCTTTATAATATATTCAACATCATGGAACATTACCCTTAAAATATTGTGATATAATGTCATTAATCATGATTAATGAAATTAATGAAATGAATTTAAGGATGAAATCCCACGTTCTCTTTATTAAATCGAATTAAAAAGCAGAATTTCAGAGTGTGTATATGATATCCATTTGCCACCCAGGTTTAAATGAACTGCCTTGTTAATGACTAGATTCCCTTCCAATTCCATTAGTTATGTCTGTGGTATCCATTTTACTCTATGCTGATGTTTTATTGTCAAACACAGGCTCATAAAGTGTGTGTGTTCTTTCTGGCTGTTCTTAATGGAAATCAATTGCAGTAGGTTTGTTTAATGAATAGTTATCGCCCTGCTTCATTAGCAACGTCACTTTTATCTGCTTTATCTGCTTGTTACTGTGACCATATAAACTTTCGACACTATAACTTTGTAGCACTTGAAATCTACTCAAATGGAAAGGTTCTCATTGGATCCAATGTACTATATTGAAATTCTGTAGTGATGATTTTGAGAAATGGATAGTTTTATCTCAGCATACCTCAGGTGGCTTTGTAAAGTAGGCATGAATTTTTGCTTCTTTTTTGTGACACTCAGAAAAATAAAACACCAGAATGACTCTCAAATGTTACAGACGATTATTCAACTGTGTTGATTGTTGTAAAATTCTGTAGGTTAAATGCTCGCTTCTGATTAGTCAGAATGTGTTAAATCTTCTACAACATCAGCACTGACAATAGTTACGTCTGCATAGTTTATATTAATACAGCCACTGTAATATGTTATGGTTTCTATAGTAAGAGTTTACACTGGGATTCAAGATTCAACATTTATTTGTTACATGCACATTCGTAGCACCTACAGTGCAGTGAAATGAAATACAGTTACTCCAAAGACATATACACTATACAGACAATTTAACAATGTTTATGGGGTAAGGGAGAGTGCAGACAAAACAAGAGCATATAAAAATACACAAGTATGTATGTATGTATGTGTGTATGATGAGGTGCTGTGTGTGTGAGTGTGTAATATTAAGTGTAGAGGAGCTGAAAGGAGTTGGTGTTCATGAGTTCAGGGTTTTGTTGGCTTGGAGAAAGAAGCTCCTGCTTAGCCTCTCAGTCCTGGCCATGTGGCTGCGGAGGCGTTTTCCAGGCTGCAGCTGGAACAGTCCATTGTTGGGGTATGTGAGATCTTTTAAAATCTTTCCTGCTCTGGTCCTGAACCGCATGATGTACATGTCCTACACACTGGGCAGTACTGACCTGGCGATCCATTCAGCAGACCTCACCACCCTCTGCAGGGCTTTGTGGTCCTCAGCACTGCAGATCCTGTACCAAGCGATGATGTTCCCAGTGAGGATGCTCTATAGTGGCGTTCTAGAAGGACTTCTGGATGGCTGAAGAGATGATGTGTCGCCTATTGCAGTAGAAGTGGATTTGTATAGTGGACACCCCACATATTCGGATTGAAGTGTGTAATTGTTGTGGTGAAGTTTTCTGTGAGGAGATGTTAATTTTTAATGTTAAGTTTTCCAACATGGGAGAGTACTTTTTTCAAGTATCTGTACCTGAGTAAAATATTTCAAATTTTACAGATACTTTAACTCCACTACATTTCGAAGCAAATTGTCCTACTTTCACGGCATTACTTTCTGCACTCTGTTGATCATTACTCTGAAGTAGGAGGGAACTAGATTAGCTAAAACATCTAAATACAACACACGTTGAAATGGAAGGAAACTAATCACAGTACAGCACACCGTTTGATTGGCCAAGAAAGGTAACTGTAAGCCGTCCATATCATACAAGCTTCAAAAGGCAGAAATATATCTGGTGGATCAAATAAGGCCGAGGCAGTGCAACACTCTTAGCCTTATCTATCTTCTATATGTTTGAAATATTGGAATAGAAGAATGACTTGTTTTTTCCAGTGCATGCAGTGTCTCCCTAGTTTACTGAGGATCAAAGCATTCAAAAATCCCCCATCTAATTTTAGGAAATGAATGTTTATAATGTTTATGTTTATGTTCCTAAACTCTTGCATTGATTTGCAGTCAGAGAGGTCTCTAGAAACTGCTCAACTAAACTAACTTAATGCTTTTACTTTTGACACTTAAATACAGTTAAAAGCAGGTGCTTTTGTAGAAATGTAGAAATGTAAATAGAAGATTTATACTTTTACTTGAGTAGCATGTTACCAAAGGTGTCTCTACTTTCATTGTCCACTGCTGAACATGAATGAAAAGAGAGGCTGGTGAGGGAATTACTGTTTATAGCCGTTGTATCATAAATGAAAGCAGAAACTAACTTGTCTTGTGGGTATTCTACTGTCATGCTGATGCCGGAATCGGCGTCTAACTACACATCACAGAATTCAGCATGGCCTACAAATATGGCCGCCGAGGACTACAACACCCAAACACTTTCACGTTCACACTCACCTGATTACTAATCACACACACCTGGACCCAATCATAGCAACAGCCATACTCACAGTATTTAAAGACTTTCAGTACACACATGCATTGTGAAGTATACACTCTGTGTACTTTTGTGCCAGTTGTTACCAGGCCTTTTATTACTGTTATTGTCTTTCTGGTTTGAACTAGTTTTGTTGTTCACGTTTTGCTTCTGCCTGCGCTTGTTTATGTTGTCTGCTCATCGCATGACCCTTGCCTGTTTTTTTCCCTACGTTTTTGGATTACGTCTTTGTCCTGTTTGCTACACTTAATAAAATCACTGAGTACCTGCACTTGCGTACTCAACTGTACCCTGACAGAATACTTCGCCTTTCCATGGACGCAGCATGAAAGGACGAGTGGCGCCAAGCGCTACTGCTACATGGCAGCTTCTTAGGAGAGCAGCAGCAGCAGACCAACAGGCTCACACAACAGCTAATCCAGCTTTTTGGCGCCATTCCTCTCATTGCTAGCCCTGATAAGTACACCGGTGACCCGGCAGGATGCAATCATTTTCTGCTACAATGCTCACTGTACTTCACAGGTCATCACTACCTGGAACATCACTCCAAAGTTCCAGGAATACAGTGAGGTGTTTAGTAAGGCCAAGGCCAGTGGTCTCCAGCCTCATTGCCCCTACAACTGTGCGATTGACTTGCTAGCTGGAGCTACGCCCCCTCACAACTGTGTTAAGCCCTTTTCTACCAAAGAGACACAAGCAATGGAGGAACATGTCAAGGAGGCACTTAAACAGGGTACATATGTCCATTTATCTCACCAGCTTCCACAGGATTGTTCTTTGTGGAAAAAAAGGGGTGGCCTATGGCCCTGCATTGACTATCATGGGCTGAACCAAGCCACTGTCAAATATCATTATTCCCTGCCTATGATCCTGGCCACCCTAGAACAAGTACATGAGGCAAATATCTTTACTAAACTTGATTTACAAAGAGCATATAATCTGGTACGCATCCAGGAGGGAGACGAGTGGAAGACGGCCTTTAGCATCACCTCTGGTCACTATAAGTACTGCGTCATGCCATGTTCTAGGCACTAGCAGTGTTCTAGTGTCTAATCAATGATCTGTGGCAGATGTTGGGGATGTATGTGATTGCCTATATTGACAACAATCTACTCCCCCTATGAAGCCACTTGCATCCAGCATGTCAAGAGAGTCCTGTCACAGTTACTCAAACGCTAGCTCTACGTAAAAGGTGAAAAATGTGAATTCCATGTGTGCAAGGTCGCCTTACTAGTCTACATCATAGAACCAGAGGGGGTCCAGAAGTGTCAGCCATAACTAACTGGCCCGTATCTACCACTGTCAAGGAGCTAGAACGTTTCCTGGGAGTCGCCAATTTTTATCGCCGTTTCATACGAGGTTTCAACAGCATCGCATCCCCACTGACCACCCTGCTGAAGAAGGGGACCAGTAAACTGTGATGCAAGTGTTTAGGAGAGAAACCCAAGCTCCACCCAGTGGCTGCCTTCTCCAAGAAGCTGTCTCCTGCCGAGAGGTACTATGACATCGTTAACCTAAAAAAGTCATAAAGCTCACCTTAGAAGAATGGTGTCATTGGCTGGAGGGGGTATCTATCCATTCACTATCTACACTGACCGCAAGAACCTGGAGTATATCAAGACAGCCAAAAGACTGAATTCCGGTCAGGCACACTGGGCACTTTTCATCACGGGATTTGACTCTCTCATACTGCCCAGGATCAAAAAACACCAAGGCTGACTCCCTCTCTAGTATGTACCCAGTGTCCCCTCATGAAGACACTGAAGAATGTATCCTGCCAGAATCATGCTTTGTTGGAACACTCACTTGGGATGTTGGTGGAGAGATTGAGGGTGTTCAAGGTTTCATGCACGCCACCCCAATTGTCCAGGTCCACGGCCTAGGGGGAGGCCTAGGAAAAGAATCGTCCCCAGATGTAGCACTTCGGAGGGGGGTTCTGTCATGTCACCACTGGAATCGGCGTCTAACTACACAACCCAGTATTCAGCACAGCCTACAAATATGACCACCAAGGACTACAACATCCAAACACTCTCACGTTCACACTCACCTGATTACTAATCACATGCTCCTGGACCCAGTCATAGTCACAGCCACACTCACAGTATTTAAGGACTTTCAGTACACACATGCATTGCGAAGTAGACGCTGTATCCTTTTGTGCCAGTCGTTACCAAGCCTTTTGCTACTGTTATCGTCTATCTAGTTTGACCTAGTTGTTGTTCACATTTTGCTTCTGCCTGCCCTTGTTTATGGTGTCTGCTCATCACTTGACCCTTGCCTGTTTTTTTTTGACTACATTTTTGGATTACGTCTTTGTCCTGTTTGCTACGATTAATAAAATCATTGCGTACCTGCACTTGCATCCTCAACTGCTGCATCTACAACATCAAAAATAACTATAAATAGATAAAAGGTATAACATTTCTGTCATATAAGAGGAGTAAAACATTTGCTGTTATACTGATTATTTTCCAATAACAGCATGCAGTGTCATGTTTATATATTCCTTATTGCATATTTATTTCTTAAATTTATCCAGTTGTCTTTTTCAGTTTCAACACTTGAATGCTGTGTACAAAAATTACTTATTTAATTGAATGATTAGTCACAGCAGTAAAGAAAAGATTTGTTTAATATGTTTATGTGATGACTGAAATAGTGATTAGTTTCATTGTTAGTCCTGTATATGTCTGAGAGCATTGTTTCACACCACTATATCAGGGTGATTAGTCAATGGTGTGGTGTGTGCTATCTATAATACCACACACACACACACACACACTGAAATGTTGCTCTCAGTTGTATGTTAAATCAAACCTGCTGTTATCACCTCTCTGCTTCGAAGTGGATAAATAATGTACACTCTCTTAAAATAGGTAGTGAGAGACAGATGTTTGGTTTCCTCTCCAGAGACATGAACCAGTTTAAAGTTCTGTGTTAAAGGACAGCAAAGTGACATTTCAGACACAATTATCCAAAATAAAAACGTAATAAATGTAGTAAAATTGTAGAGTATATATTATTCAGGGTTTGTACGTATTTATATAAAGCCAGTGATGTGTGTTTGTGCCTTCTTGTGTGCGTATATGAATGTGTGAGAGTGCATCATTTGTGTTGTATATACACTATAGCCAGAGGGAGTTTGATATAAATAAGTTGCTTTGTTAGGGCTTTTCTAAACCTCAAGGTCTAAAGAGGTAATATGGACAAACACAGCGTAGGCGAATCTGCACTTAAAAGCAGAAAACACAAACAAGGTCACAACTGGAAGATAGTAAGAATCAGGAACACAGTCAGGGGTTGAGAGTAAACTACGAGCAAGCAGGAAAACACCGGGACTGTTTATACAGGCTGTCATTAGGGCTGTGGGATATAACAAAATACTATATTGTGGTTATGATGGTTATGACTGTATTAGACCTAGTTATATTTTAAAAACACACAGAGGAAACCCTAATGTGATATCGAATGCATTTTTAAAAATGGCTTGCATTATTTTTCAACTTGACTTGTGTGATTCCTAAGTTCACTTACTTAAATTTGTATTACTACCTGGATTAGACCTGCTGGGTTTCAATTAAAGAATGGCTTATCATACTTTTTATCTGTTTATAGTTACATTGAACAAGTTGTTTTCCGTTATCATTTATGATATACCATCTATAAAGTGCCATGTACCAGCCTCTCTGTTTTTTCTCTCTCTTGAAGCTAATAAAACAAACAAAAAAAATGCAACTTTTCATATTACCAAGAAATAGCACAAAGTCCTCTGACTTTTCCTGAGTCGGAAAATAGAACAGCTTTACCTGTGACTGTTGCACTGACACTGGAGACTCCTTCTAAAAATGTACTCCTCACAGAAAACCTCACCAGATCAACTATAATGCATGCTGTTTTTTATCACTTCAATCTTCCGTGCCATGATTTACTGAAACAGCTACAGAAAATGCATCTTCACTCTTGTGAAGTGGATTAGAGTGTGAAACGACCCTCAAAATAAAATGTGTGTGTGTGTGTGTGTGTGTGTGTGCGTGCATTAGAAGCTTATAGTGTACAGTGTTCATGTGCTTTGTGTAAGTGTTGTCATGCTGGGTGCAGAAATGCTGGACAGTTTTATTCTACAGGTTTTCTAACATCAGAACTGTTAAATGTATCTTTGTTTTTTTGTTTGTTTGTTTGTTTTTCTCAAAATCCAAAGCCCTGAAACAGTGGAAGAGTGTACGAGAGATGTGTGCAAGTGTAAAACATATTTTATTGACAGTTGCTAGAATGTGAAGAGCAAATATTACAAAATGTACTGATTTCACAAGATTCACATCAGATTGTGTCCAGGCAGGGAATAAAGCTGTCTTTTTCACATTCTACCCTAAAGAGATCATGTGTGTGTATATATATATATATATATATATATATATATATATATATATATATATATATATATATATATATATATATGCACACCTTATATGCCCATATATGGGCTGAAATTCTCTTGGTGCCATGTGACATCCAGCAAAATAGTATCTATAGAAAATGCTAATTTTCTGCTGAGGGTCATCTCTGTGTTAACAGCCAGGCTTCCGGACATTATCATTTAGCCAGATAATATACAGCATTCTAACTTAGAAATTGCTGGCCCCACCTTTAATATAATAATGTGTGTGCATACTGTATGTGTGTGTTTTTAACTGGCCAGGTAGTGTTACAAAAGCTAAAGATCGACAAACAGATTTTACTTTTGGTGCCAACAGATGTCACCTGTGCTATATCATTGTACCGGAGGGGACAGAATTTGTAGTGAGTTGGACTAAATTTGAAAATATATATTTGAAATTGACACTTATTATAGCAGTGGTAGTTCTTTTGTCCTTTTTTTGTCTGAATTTGAGAGCCATTTCTCTTGTTACCTGAGTCATTTTTTAGTACAGTGTTTGGCTGCTCTATCCACCTCTGCTTGGTCACAGAGTGTGGGCGTTCAGAGAGGGAATCTCTACATGCTTCATTATGCCAAGGGGTATGTGTGTGTGTGTGTGTGTGTGTATGTTTGCAAAAAGGTGGGAGCTGTCTGACTATAAGGGATGAGCAATGGGTGTGTGTGTGTGTGTGTGTGTGTGCAGGTGTCGTTTATGCACTGTGATTATCTCCAGGGATGTGTTCCAAAATTGAGTGGTTTGAGGTCTTTCCTTCTGTTCCTCAGTTGTGTGTGTGTGTGTGTGTGTGTGTGTGTGTGTGTGTGTGTGTGTGTGCGTGTGCGTGTGCATATTTATGTGTGTCTGCATTTAAGTGTGTGGGAGCTGGAGAGCCACATAACTGACAAGTGGAAAGGGAAAAATCACTCATGGCAGAACGACTCCAGCACACCAGCAGTTTTTCTGTGCTTCTTGTTACAGCCAGTCACATCAATCTTCTTTTTTTTTTACTGGATTCACTGAACTGAGACATAATTTCAGTGGAGAGAATGCAGTGCTTCTCTGTTCAGTAGAGGCACGATTGTGGTGCCACTATGACATAAGTGGCACAAATGTCTCTAGTGTAGGCCAGGTACCTGAATTATGCACTGCATAATGCTATCTAAAGGTGCTTTTGTTCTAGTTTTGTATTTCTTAGCATTCAAAGCTGCGTGACTAATTCTACCTAGAAGCAGTTGCTTTTCTGTGACCAAACTACAGGCCTAAATGTAACTGAGCAATGCCATAAAGTTTCTTATAAAATTCTATTCTGGATGTTGTGCGTCTGAGCTGGAATCAGTCCTCATGTTTTAGGATTGCAGATGCATGTTTTCACCTCAAGGCAATCATCTACTTAATTAAAATCCCCACACAGCTTTGATGAGCCAGGACTTGCCGCCGTGAGTCCAACATTTTCTCGGTGCGCACGGTGTGAACATCAAATTGGTCCACAAAACAGTTCCACAGTCAACTTACCTGCTATCCAGGCATCAGTTTTGTGTTGGTCTAGACGCATGTTTGGGCTTATCTAATTGAAAAAAACAATTTGTGGTAAAGTCTTAACCTCCTGGCAGAGGAAACCAAGATTTGAGCTTAGCAAATATTATGATGCCATCAATCTTCAAGAAAGGCCCACACCAGTCGCAAAATAGCCCCAAAGCAGCAGTAATCCACCTCCATATTTTACACTGGGTCTGCTGATTTTACTTTGTATACAATCAGGCTTGTGCTGATAACAGACTAATCTTTGAGTAATTGCATGGAAAATAACCGCCATAAATAGTTAAACCGGAGGGGAGGCGGGAGGGAAGTATTTGACGCAGACTTTTAATGGAGGGGAAAGCTGCAACTTTGTTTATATTTTGCGTTACAATTTATTTTTTACTTTAAGTGTTTACACATAGCAATAATTATAATGATAATAATACGAATACAATCAAACGGTGGCATTAAAAATTCAATTTAACTTGTTTGTAACTTGTATACTTTATGTTTAAACGCAAATTGCTAGAATATTAATAAATTAAAGATTAGAAATGACTTTTTTGTAATTTAGGTCATGGTTCTTTTACTTTAATTAACTTACCTCGCGAGCAAAATTTAGACTGTGGCGAGTGAGGGGAAAGGAAGTGCACATGTGACTGTGCTCTCATGCTCTGTATTACAAATAACACCATAGACTGAGCTTGGAGATGACAAACATATGCACAGCTGGTTTGATTTATGTTCACGTAATGTAAGCTACTTAAGATGCATTTTGTATAGGCTAGGAATTATATCTGCCTACCGAAATGGCCCCCAGTGAGTGGGATCTAATTAGTTGAAATATCAGCTAAAGTGAAATTCTGAAACTATGAGCTTTTTGAAACTTCTGAAAAATCATGGTGCTGATTGTGCTTAGTGGTATTTTACATACTTTTCTGCATCCACTACCTGTGCGGATCAACTTTCTGCTTTCTGTCCCTTTTCGAAACAGCAGAGCTTCTATATACTTTAGAAATTTTGGAAACAATTATAAATATAGGATTCTGAGAATGAAGGTATAAAGAATAAAAAAAAGGTGAACATTTTAATTGGTTTGTACCCTTACACCTGAATACATTATATACATATAATTGATATGCCTATGTGTTATACCTATATAATGTGGCTGTGACTGGTAAGGGAATGGTGGGCGAAGTCTTGTCTCCAATCGAGCAGAGTTAATAGTTACAGTATAAAAACTGCTCATTACAGTACTGTTCATACATGACTGCCAACTCCATTTACATTTGTTTTTATGCAACTTTGTTGAGTAAGGGCCAGTATGACTTATCACCAGGAATCTGGAGTAAATAGCAGGATTCATGACTCTACTAAATCGTTGATGAATAATATTAGCTTGCCTTATTTCTTGTTCATTCAGTTCCATTAAACTAAATTCACTAATTTATGAGTTTAAAGGTATATTGTAAAGAATCTTGAAATGGTAAAACATAAACTAATGAAAAAAAAACCTAATGAATGTGATTACATTTTGCATAAAAACAGTCAATGTAAATATAAGTGTATAATTATATTTATATATAACTCATTTCAGTAGAGTCCACTGTAACAATGCCATAACAATTCTATGGTGCTATATGGGGGAAAATCCTATTAAACCCTGTTTCATCATTATAATCAAAGTAATATTTGGAAAAATAAAATTGTAAATGCACTCTGTGCACAATGGTGAAATCTGTGAACAATGGTGGACTGATTATTCAGTATCCGCCTTTTAATAATGAACAGCTTGTGCTTCATGATTTCAGCATTGTTTTGTTCCAGATTTTAAAAATGTGATGAGAGACCACATGAAGAAACGTTATTACAAAACGTACAAAAATGTTTGTATGTAGAGCATGCTTGTATCTTAGAGAAAATGTTCGACTTTTTTTTTTTTCAAATATTCCACAGTATATTGTATAGATAATGCTTCCAAACAAATGCATCACAAGTAATATATAACACAGAAAATACTTTAAAAGGCCAAATGTCCAATAGTGAAAGCTCTCTAAAAGAAATGTCATTTGGTTATTGTGTAAAATGGGAATTTTACTACCATGTCCTTTTATATACATAAGCCTGTGGGCCTAATTTATATACCTCATATGTTCTCATGAATATTTAATGGCTACAGATGTATAATGCCCATATTAGTTTCAGCAATGTGTATAAAGCTCAATAGTTTTATGTATAGTATAAACTCAAATACATGGGTCCCTGGAGGACTAGTGGTTAGGCCTTGGCGGTCTCACCACCGCGGCCTGGGTTCGATTCCCAACCAGGGAACCGACCCCAGCCACCGGGGTTGTGCAAGACAGCGTACTCCAAGTGCTGGTCCCAAGCCCAGATAAAATTGGGGAGGGTTGCAGCCTGCTATCACAGGACTAAAACCTGAACCTGTACATAAAAGTAAACATACATACATAAACTAGAACCTAAGAGAATGTAAAGGGTTTACACTACTGACTAGGGGACAACATAAACAAGACAACAAACCAGGATCAGTAGCCCAGCCATTTACGCTGTCTTCTAAGTACATGTAGTTTACAGGTCTAGACAAGAGTAACTTGTGAGAGCAAGAGCAAAAGGCTGATAATTGCTAACTTCTAGCTATAGATAAAGTCCTTAGTTGCAGTCCTTGTGCTTGATTAGGCTTTTATGATAGGCTTTTATATAATAATCTATAAAACATTATACACAAGTGCATGTAGACAAAAATAAAAATATATATATATACTTGCTGATATAAAGGAAAACGAACACACTATTAATCTATAAAGCCTCGTGCAATTATAGGCAATGAAAAAAAATACTATATGAAGCAGAACATCACCTGGTCTTTAGCTGTCCATTTTTGATGATTGTGTGCCCACTGTTGCCTCAGATTCCTGTGCTTGGCTTACAAGAGTGGAAGTCGATGCGGTCTATTGCTGTTGTAGCCCATCTGCTTTAAGGTTTGAAATGTTGTGCATTCTGAGATGCTTTTCTGTTCACCACGGCTGTAAAGTGTGGTTAAATGTGATTAGATGCTGGTGTTGGTAATCAGGAGATGCAGAGAGTTGGATGCACGTATGATGCCGGAGCTGGATCTATAAGTAAAACGTAAAGCAGAACAGTCTTCAGTAGTTGACGATAAGTACATACATATCACACTATGCAACGCACTTACAGCGCACCAACAAGAAATACTAGCATCGTTAATCTGTGTTTGTCCTCCCTTATAATATCAGAAATGTCATTTTTGATGTTTGTCTACGTGTTAATCTGGAGGTGTTTAGCCTACCTCTTATGCCTGTATGAGTCTGGAGGTGTTTAATGAGCGTGTGTGAGTGTGATGGCTGATGGGAGGTGAGTGCTAAGCTAGCTGCGCGGGGCACTTTGAGTGGTTCGTCATCCGCTACAGTCTAGACTAAAGGCCACATTAGTCACCGATGTACTGTACAGCAAGTGGGCGGGCAGCAGAAAGCCTTGCCATCAGGAAAAGAAAAAAAAAACACACAGGCTAGGGCACGATCATGTAACGAGGATGTTCTGTCAAATGATTAAATCAACACACTGTGTCATCAAGGCAGGTCTCCTCCTCTAAATCAAATTTAATAGACTTCATGTGGTGTGAACATTGATCAAGGTTTACTGTGATTGCACCATCACTGCCTGGATTATTTTAACTCACTGTTACCATGACTGTGAATATCATCTCATCGTTAAAGGAGCTTTTTTTGCATTATAGGCTTCATTAAATATCTATATTATACACTCACCAACCAATTTATTGGGAACCTCTGTACACTTGCTTATTCGTGCAATCACCTGGTCTTTTTCCAATTTCCAACGATCCAGTTTCAGTGAGCCCTTGCTTACTGTATCCTCAGATTGTCCTTGTTCTTAGCTGACAGGAGTAGAACCTGACGTGGTCTTCTGCTTTTGTAGGCCATCCACCTCAGAGCTCGATGTTTTGTGCATTCTGAGATGCTTTTTAGCTCACAACAGTTGTAAAGAGTGGTTATTTCAGTTACTGTAGCCTTCCCGTCAGCTCAATTCTCCTCTGACCTCTCTCATCAGCAAGGTGTTTCCACCCACAGAACTTCCTCTCGCTGCATGTTTTTTTCTTTCACCATTCTGTGTAAACTCTATGAAAATGTTGTGTGTGAAAATCCCAGGAGATCAGCAGCTTTTGCAATACTCAATCCAGCCCAACAACAACACCATAGTCAAAGTCACTGAGATCACATTTTCCCCCATTCTGTTGTTTGAGGTGAACATTACCTCGAGCTCTTGACCTGTATCTGCATGATTTTTTGCATTGCCTTGCTGCGACATGATTGGCTGATTGAATAATTGCATGAATGAGCAAGTGTACAAGTGTCCCTAATAAAGTGATTGGTGAGTGTATAAGCGCATCATCAGTGCAACGTGATGTGTCCATGTGAAATCTTCTGGCAGTGCTGCAAATGAGTTCTCAAGCCGTGCCCTGACAATTAAATTAGCTGACACTGTTGAAGCCCTGACTGTCGGGTGGAATAAGCTGCTTCAGGGGGAAAAGAGAGAAGGAAACTGTTTGTGTGTGTCATGGTGCTCAGTGCGGTGTGAAGAGATGCAGTCTCAGGGGCTAGATTCGAGAGGAGAGTGGAGGATTTAGTGCTCTTATGCGACCAGACAAGCACTGGTAATGCAGATCCTCATGGAAATCTTAGAGAGAGAAATAGATTTTCCACCACAGTGTTTTGTAATGCAACAGCAGGAGTATTAGAAGCAACAGGTTGGTGTTCTGTGCTCAGATCCGTTTTCCAGCAGTTTAGTTGTTCAGCGTCTAGTGGAAATACATCAACATCATTTTCTCCTTTAATACTCTGCATATCCACAATGTTCTGTATTTCAATCTCATGCAAAAGCATGTTCAAAATAATCAAAATGTACTGAACATAGGAGCAAAATAGTGCTGTGGAGTCATGAAACACCCAATCAGAGAAATTACATAATCGCAGACATGCTGAAAGGCAAATGATCAAATACCAAAATGGTCAAATATTAAGCCTGGTTCATGATCAGGCATAAGGTGCAGACTCACTGTTCAATCCCCAAAATGTGTAAACGATTTCTCTGAGACATCACCCTGTTATTTTAGGCACTTCGTGATGATTGCTCGGCAATTCTCGGCTAAGCAATTCCACGCCAAATAATTAGTTGCATTCACACATCTGTTTAATATTCTGTGTTCACCCACTGTCTTTTCTTCCCTCAGATTTGAGCGCAGTAGTTTTAATAAACGCTCAAACCCG
This sequence comes from Pangasius djambal, assembly GCA_022985145.1. Taxonomy (NCBI): domain Eukaryota; kingdom Metazoa; phylum Chordata; class Actinopteri; order Siluriformes; family Pangasiidae; genus Pangasius; species Pangasius djambal. Next base: position 7,954,238 of record CM040998.1, read on the forward strand.
TGGACTGATTGCACTTTAGACATTGACAAATATGATTAAGCGACATGGTTTGCTTTTTAATACGTAAGTTTTGGACTTTAGATACTTTGTTTATTTTGGTATCCTTTGGCTTCTTCAGTCCTTATATGTATGCATTATTAGTAGTTTTCTGTCTGTTCACTCTCTTTTAATTCCTCTGTGTCTTCAGGGACGCTCAGCATGTGTGCGTGCCGTGGCTATAAAACCACACGCTGACATTACGGTCCCCTGTTGGCTGATGATTTGTAAGGGACTTTAGTGTCGCCAAGTTGAAATTGAACCGTTCTTTTTCAAAACGTTGCAGTAGGTATGTTTTATTGCTAATAAATAAATAAATAAAGTACAGCACACTTTGCTGAAGACCCAAGCAGTACATATTACAAAACTTTCCCTGGAGCCCTAATCAAATTTTACGCTTGTGCCCTGGCTATTCATTTGCATATTCCTCATCAAAACACATTTAGAGTTTTGTTACCAGGTGAGTTTAAGTTGTTATGAGTTATATAACAACGGCAGAGCTCCAGGTTCGAGCTTCCTTAAAATCCCATGAAGAATATTCCCCACTTTTGTAACTGTAAACATTTCCTATTAGTTTTACTGTAGTTGCTGAACTGAATAATATGCTTATAAGTTCGATTAGTAGCAAGCAGTAGGAAGACAAAATGCTACTGAAATCTTTCTAGAACAAAATACAACAGAGGATGTTTGAAATTGTCTGTAAACTTAGTGCTAAAGGCTGCTGATATACAGTCCAATTAAAAAAAAATGTCACCCTATCAAGCAGCTGCTGTCTAATGAGACATCTGCAGAAATAAATGTGAAACTAAAGCTTGAAAATAGAAATGATGGATTAGCTCATAAAAACCTGAGGCCTTAGACAACTTGGGTCATCCATCTAGTCATGCCGTGTCGTTTGGTAAAGCTGCAGCTAAAACTATCTGGTTTCTGATTTTCTGGTTTCATGATTAAACTTTCCTTACACACATTTACAATATTCTGCCTTGGTTTTACTATGGTGCTTATTGTAGATATAGTTATTAATTCTGGACTAGTATCATGATTTTACTGGGATAATACAGTAAAAGTAGTTTTTTAATGGTAACTGGTTATTATACACTGATCAGTCTTAACATTAACATTGATTATCTGTTATATCTATGAATAACATTGATTATCTCATTAAAATGGGCAAGTGTAAGGATCTGAGTGGCTTTGACAAGTTCCCAGTATGCGGTGGTTAGTACCTACCAAAAGTGGTCCAGGGAAGGACAACTGGTGAACTGACGACAGGGTCATGGGCCCCCAAGGCTCATTGATGTGCATGGGGAGCGAAGGCTAGCCCGTCTTGTCTGAACCCACGTAAGAGTAACTATGGCACAAATTGTTGAAAAAGTAAATGCTGGCTATGACAGAAAGGTGTCATCAGAATGTGAATGTGAGCATCAGAACTGGACCATGGAGCAAAGGAAGAACATGGCCTGGTCTGATGAATCATGTTTACTTCCACATCGTGTGGACGGCAGGGTGCTTGTGCATCGTTTACCTGGGGAAGAGATGGCACCAGGATGCACTATGGGAAGAATGTAAGCCGGGGTAGGCAGTGTGATGCTCTGAGCAATGTTCTGCTGGGAAACCTTGGGTCCAGGCATTCATGTGGAGGCTACTTTGACACATACCACTTACCTAAACATTGTTGCAGACCAAGTACACCACTTCATGGCAATGCTAATCCCTAAGGGCAGTCGTGGCCTAATGGTTAGAGTCGGACTTGTAACCCGAAGGTGAACCTGAAGGTTGTGGGTTTGAGTCTCAGGGCCAGCAGGGATTGTAGGTGGAGTGAATGATCAGCGCTCTCTTCCACCCTCAATACCTCAATGAGGTGAGACCCTTGAGGGTGGGCAAGGCACCAAACCCCCAACTGCTCCCCGGGCACCGCAGCAAAAAAAAGGGCTGCCCACTGCTCCGTGTGTGTGTGTGTGTGTGTGTGTGTGTGTGTGTGTTCACTTGGATGGGTTAAATGCAGAGCACAAATTCTAAGTATTCCATATTAGGCAGGTGGGTTTAATGTTATGGCTGATTGGTATATATACTCTTGATAATGACATTACCATGGCTTTTACTGTTAACATAACTCTTATAACAATACTATAGTTTACTATATTGTTGATTTGATATTGGGTTGATGTTTGATGTGGAAGAGCAGTGTTGCCACCTCACAGCTCCAGAGTTGGGGGTTTGATTCTGAGTCACTGTCAGTGTGGAGTTTGCCATGTTCTCCCCAAGACTATGACTGTTTTTTCTGGGCTCTCAAGTTCCCTCCCACTGTCCAAAATCATGCCTGTAGGTGTATTGGCAACTATGAATGACTGACGGATTTGGCATCCCTCCCAGGGTGTATTCCCACTTTGTGTCCAGCTTTACCAGGATAGGTTTTGGAGCCACTATTAGTCTGACCAGGATAAAGCAGTTAATTCTTTGAAGGATGGATCCAGAGCACATACCAGGAACACTAGAGGTTAGTTGGGAATACGCCCTGTATTGGCTAGTCACACATTCACTTCCACTTGGGGCAATTTAGAGCTGTCAGTCCACTTACTACAGTAGGATGTTTTTGGAGGTGAGAGAAAACCAGAGAACCCAGAGGAAACCCAAGCAGTCATGGGGAGAGCATGCAAAAGTCCACACAGACAGTAATCTAAGGATCTGGATTGTTGAGTGATTTATTATATGATATTACTTTCTTCCAGGATTAAGATGCAATTTTATTATGTAATAGTAAAAAGTACTGTATTTATAGTATTTAGCTGATGCATTTATCCTGTTACAGAAGTGTTTAACATTTCTGCAAATCCACGATATACAGATTCACTTGTGTGTACTAACAGGGGGACATAGTGGCCATAGTGGTATATCCATGGTTTGCTATCCTTTGGTTTCTCTGCCACCAGAAAAACATGGCTCATTTTGGGGAATTTGCACACCATAATTTGACAGCAAAATGAGTTTCTGCTGTCCTTGTGACTGTGGATGTGTGACTGTGAATTTTTCCTAATACAGAGAAACAGCAGAACGCTAGCACAGCTCTCCACCTCCATCTGCCGTTTTGGGCTGAGAACTGAAGCGTAAGTGCTGAATGAGGTGTTGTGTGTGCTGTGGCACATTTCTGCTCTTCGTCTATTCTTGCTGCTATGATCATGATGGGATTTTGTTTTTTTAAAATAGGATTTCAAACTTGGTTAGCTTGTCTGGTTGCCTGGTGGCATTTTGGTATTTAGTCAGAGGAGATACTTCATTAATTATATGTCAGAATGATTTACACAAGTTTTTTTGTGTGCCATGATTGATAAACTACAAACTATGTTGATTCCCAAATGATCACTGCCTAGATTTGAATTTACTAACGGTGTGATGACCATAATCTGTTTTTACTTTATAAATGGAGGAAAAGTGGGAAAAGTGTATAGATTGTGTAATTCTCATATCTACCACGTGGTGTCCCTCTATTAGATCTGTCTCCTCAGTAATGTTACATAACCACCACATCCAGGAGGCTGGAGGAGAGCAGAGATACAGCAGCATATTCACACTGCATCCATGCAGTCTTACTGTCTCATGCAGAAACATTTGAACACATTCACTGTGTTATTAACTGTACATTGTAAAAGAAGAAAGAAAATTATTATTTTTTTAATAACAGCATTTTTCGATTGTCAAGTCAACCATTGTTGCTGAAATAACATAAAAATAATATGTAATAAACACACTAAATTAGCTGTTCATTTAAATTAAATTTAAAAAAAAGGGAGAACAAAGACTATTTGCTCTTGTTAGCTAATTCATTTATCTGAAGCATGTGTAAATGTATCATCACTGCACTGTGCATATTGCGAAAATTATGCAAAAGTTAATTGCGCATTTATCAAAATGTTAATTATGGTGTCGGTGATAGCAGCATCACATATTGGTATAAAACGTCTCCTTTATTTAATTCTGATAAAACAAAACAAAACAAACAAAAAAAAAAAAAACAGAAATCTGAAAGCTTAAACGACAAAGTACCAGAACACAAACAGCTATGACGATGTATACTGCTGCTTTCTCAAATAACAGCTTCATTGTGAATATATACTACTGAAATCATAATAAAATGAAATATATTTAGGGCCTTGCTGATCCTGCTTATACATAGGCCTGTCAATTCTGAAATTTTAACTGACTATGAACTGTGATTAATTTAATTATCTTCACTTCTGACTTTGTCACTTTTATAATAACAGCATAAAGGCAGTATGATAATGTGCATATATGACGGTTTATCAACACAGCAGTGGGTACCATTCCAGACTTACAGTTCCAGGGTCCTAGGTTTGATCCTAAGCTCAGGTCACTGTGTTGTTTCTCCCCGTGTCTGTGTGGGTTTCCTCCATGTTCTCTGGTTTCCTCCCACTGTCCAAAAACCTGCAGGTAGATGGAATGGCTATGCTAAATTTCTCCTGGGTGTGAATGTGTGTATATGGTGCCATGTGATAGACTGGGGTGAATTTTCTTGATCCTAACCTGGATAAAGAAGCTTTTATTTATGCTATATGCATTACATTGAAATACTTTTCACTCAGAGCACAGGGGCTCATATGGTGCCAGATGGTTAAGGGCTCAAGGGCCCAACAGTGGCAACAGCAGTGCTAGGGCTTGAACCCTTCTGATCAGGAACCTCAGAGCCTTAACCATTGGGCCATCACTGCTCCCTGTGAATAGTGGCTAATGAAGATGAATGAATGAAATTTCTTTTATATTTAAAAACAAAGTCACAAATAAAAATGTACCTACTGCTAAGATAGACAAATATATTATTGAACAATAAACAATATTGTCACGTCTACACCAGAAGCAGCATCAATCTACAATCCACATCTGAGAAGGAGATGAATGGAAAACGGCATTTAGCACCACCTCTGGTCATTTCGAGTACTGAATGATGCCATATGGGCTGCCTTACGCTCTATTGGTGTTCCAATGCTTATAAATGATGTCCTCTGAGACATGCTGGGCAAGTTCGTCATTGCATTCATGGATGACATATTGATTTACTCCTCATCCAAAGAAATACACAGGTCGTGGCTTGCATCTAAGAAAACCAAAAAACTCCACTGGAACGCCTCAGCTAACCAAGCCTTTGAACACCTCAAGAGGGTGTTCACTTCAGCCTCTATTCGGAAACACACTGATCCTTCCAGACCCTTCATAGTCGAACTGGACACTGTATTATCACAGAGGTTTGGTGAGAGACCCAAACTCCAACCAGTGGCTTTTTTTTTTCAGGAAACTATCTCCAGCAGAATACAACTATGATATCGGAAACAAGGAGCTCCTTGCCATCAAGATGGCCCTGGAGGAATGGCTTCACAGACTGGAGAGGGTGCTTCACCCGTTTGTAATCTGACCACACAAATCTTTAATACGTCAAAACCATCCAGTCAGCAAAAAGTATGTGCCAACCCATCTCAGAGACAAACTCATCACATCGGCACACACCTCCACAGCTACAGTACACCCAGGCACCCACAGAACTCATCAGCTCCTGCAGTGTATACTGGTGGCTCTCTGAAATTCATACATTCATCAAGCCAAAGTTCCCAGAACCATGCCAGCCAGAAAACTACTCCCATTGTCCATACTACAGCAACCATGGTCTCACAGAGCAATAGCCTAACTTATCTTCAACCATGTGTTCAGGTACTTTGGCATCCTTGATGATATTGTGAGTGACAGGGGGGCACAATTCACATAAGTATGGGAGCGCATCATGGAAAAGCTGGGGGTATCTGTCAGCCTGACAGTTATCACCCCCAAGCTAATGACCAAGTAGAGAGAGCAAACCAAGAAATTGAGGACAATTTGTGCTAGTAATCAAGACAACTGTGCCCGGTTTCTACCCTGTGTCGAATACACCCAGAACTGTCTCTGCCATTCAGCTATCCAACTCGCCCCATTCCAGTGTGTCCTCGTCACACTACAATCCCAAAAACGCATCGCTGCCTACAAAGATGGCCGCCACAAACCACAACTCACAGTGTACATACGGGTGCTACGGACTATGGTCAAAGACAAAGACCTAGTTCAGAGACCTCTGACTGAGAATAATGAAAATGATTGCGCAGCAAGAAACTACCTACATATGTTTCTATTTAAACATGCTACTGGAATGTAATAATGAATTGTGTTTATCTTAAATAATCTTGATCGCTCAAATAATTGTGATTTTAAGGTTATGCAATAACTGTGATAGGCCTATTTATACAGTGACAAAATTTTGATGCTGTACCAACTATGAAATGTCGTGCCTGGAATATTAAATTGTGAATCATTAATGCTTTGCTGCTTTATGATAAAGAAGTCTGTAGGTGTAGAGTATAAATTTAGAGATGAAGGTGTTAACAGGGAAAATGTGCAGGGAAAAAAATCATGGTGGGACTGCACTGCCAGTTAATCTTGAGGGAAAAACAGAAGAAAGGAGCTCAGCAGCATCTTTGCTCAAGGAAAGAAACTGTTTCACAATCTGATGGAATAGATAAGTGTCTCATGTAATGCTTACCAGAGAGCAGAAATACAAAAAAGCCTATTCCCCTTCATTATACTGAAGGCCTTCATCGTCATCGTCATCATCATCATCATCTCCTGTTACTGATATAACTAATGCTGAAAAATGATGATGGCGACTTCAGCATCAAATATCTTCCAGTAAATATCTTCCAGTTCATTTACCACTGCATTTTACTCTGTTATTGCAATATTTCAAATTGGTCTGCCTCTTGTAGCAAATCGTTACTGAGGATTTAATCTATGTCCAGAAAATCACATCATGCTGTGGCAAACAAGTTCGATTGGCTAAACTTACCTGCATGCTCTGCCTGCCCGAGAGACACTGAGACAGATTGCTAATGTTGGATTTTCATTTTTTAATTGCATTTCAAGAGACAGCTCTTAAATGTGTATTTTGTGTGAAAAGGGTATTAGAGTAGCTAGTATGTTCACCTAAGCTAGGTGTCTCCTCCCTCTCTCTCTTGCTCTCTAAATCTGTGTGTGTGTGTGTGTGTGTGTGTGAGAGAGAGAGAGAGAGAGAGAGAGAGAAGACAGAAGGACAGAAGGTTTCTCATTTGCCTAAAGCTGAAACAGAGTGAGAGAGAAAAATAGAGTTCCTCAGAGTTGGAGCTGTAGGGAATACCTTTGGCTAATTACTTTGACTTTTAACCCAGAAATGGGCAATTCCAGCTTTATGGACCTGATATTTCAGCCCATTTTGAATCACAAGATCTCTCGTTGTCAGCATAAACTTAGCATCAGTACGAACTCTGACCGATATTCAGAAGTAAAATATACACTCACCGTATGATGTTCGTATTAAAGTGGAGGGTGAGTGTATATTTTACTTTAGAATATAAATTCTTACTGATGCTAAGGTTATGTATGTATGTATATATTACAGATATACAGTAGTTTGTCTGCATTCAGTGTGTTACTTGGTCGCATTTTGGGAGGCTACACATTTTCAACAAGCACTATGAATTTTAAATAACACCTTGACAGGAAACATTAGATATGTAAGGAATAAAACATGACAGAGTTTACTCTGTAATCAATGACTGGGAGGTGTGATGTGGCCCGATACGAATCGGAGTTACTGGCGCCACCCTGTAATTTATTATTTTCCTACAACATCCTATCCCAAAGAGTTTTATACCTTTTATACCACAGCAGTTTTACCAACCATGAAAATCTTTCATTTTTTTAATGAATGACACATCATATTTTTAACTGTCTATAGGACTATCACTTTCATAATAGCAGCTACAAACAGTCGTTCCCTCAAAAACCTGTATTTTTTCCCTTTCTTGAAGTTAATAAGAAACAAAAAATACAGCTTGTGAAGTTACAGAGAAACTGGTATGTGTAAACTCCTCTCTCCTGAAGACTCTCTTGTGGTGGAAAACCTCCTGACCATTACAAAGCACTGAAATTGGAGACTCCTTCCAAACAGCTCCTTACAGAAAGCTTCATCATATCAACAACTATACTTTGTTAAATAAATTTTTTGTTTTATTAAATAACAACATTTCTGACTATCTATTTATTTTGTTTCGATTATGTGGATTTTGCCATACAGGTCTCTGTAAATGGGTTGTTGTTATAGAACGATAAAATTTTAGAATTAAGTCATTAATACAAGCCTACTGTTTAAATCACAGCCGACACTATAGTCAGAGCCACTGTTATGTAACGAATAACGCATGACAGACCATGCTGTTATACGAAAATAATGCATGTCCAATAGTGCATTATTTTGGTATAACAGCACAGTCTGGAGTGTGTCACTCCGCTTATACCACAGCAGTTTGCCAATGTTTAGAATAAAGAATGACATGTTGTGCATTTTAACAGTTTACAGCTAGATTTAATGTTGTGGAATGTCTGAGAGACTGTTATCACCTGCGCTATAGCTAATAACGGTCATTCCCTCATGATAAAAAGTCATTCCCTCACCAGTGAAAAATTCACCAAATTAACGATTATATGATTCACTTTGTTAAACAACATGTTTTCTTAAATTTGTTTATTATTAGTCTTAGATTATGTTAAGCGTCTGCTGTACAAGTTCCTGTGTATGAGCTGTCACTATAGAAACAATAATGTATTCGAAAGAGCACATTTATATTAACCTATGGTTCATGTTACAGCTGGAACAACTGTCCGAGGCATGCTCTTATACAGAAATGATGCACACCTTCTAACCAGTCAGATTCGAGAATTCAGTCACACTGTGGTATAAAGAAAATTAATCAACACCTTCTAACCAATCAGTATGTATGGTGTATATAGCATATAGAATGCAAAACGCATGACTGTAAATGTAAAACACCAACCCTGGGCACTGGAGAAAGTGCTGTTTGTGGAGATGTGTGATTCCTGAAGCACTTCAGCAGTATTTATGGCTTTCTATTGATTTCACCCGAGGAGGCCTTTAGCCCTGGGCTACTCTAAATTACCTGTTGAAAATCTGGAGTTATGGATGTGACCATTTTTTTTTTCATGTGACAGGCTATAGAAATCACTCTGCACTGTGTATTTTATAGGCATTCGAAACAACTGAAATAAAAAAAGGGGAACAGATCATTTCCTGAGAGTAATTTAATAACAAATCATTAATTTCTGCCAACTCAATTCCAGTGTTAGCCCTACTGATGACGATGATACGTCCTTGTCACTGCTGATTGTGATTGTCCACCAGCCAAATATCTGCTCAGCAGTGGGCCTATGGTGGTCGCTTTCCATTGATGGAGTCGGTATAAAGTGGCTGAAAAACTATTTTTCAGGTCGGCATGGAATTGCTTGAGCCTGAAGCCCTTTGACAAGACCAAATATATCAATGCCGTTTATGCCAATAACCTTAGGCGAACTTAACAAAATGTACCATATTCAGTCAATAATCTGAACTGAAAAAAAAAACAGTAATACCTTTTAGGTATTCATGTCACAAGTGAGGTAATCTAGCCTAATGTAACATAGCAGACGAAACACTGAGTTCAGAAACATTGGCCTCATATACATATCAAACTGGATACGAACAAATTTATATAAAGGAATGTGGTATGGGTAATCAGTTTGGGGTTTTTTCCCCAATGAGTTAGGAAAAGCATTTGTATCCTGTGACAGCTCCTGAGCTTGTGAAAATGTATGTAAATTTTAGAGACTCACTAATGTGAACCTCGATTGATAAACTTCTAAACATATAACTGGCATGAGTTACTACACATTTATATACATAGTACTTTGTTTAAATCACTGATTTATTTGAATTGCTTACACAAATTTAATTTAAACTTTGGGAAATTCAGCTGTTCCATGTTAATTGCTTGAAAGAAAGACAAATAAGACTAGACATTCAATTAGGACAAACGAACTGCTGCCTTATAAAAGGAGAAAGAGTTCATCAAGTTAAAGCACTGCTGAATTTGATCTATATGTGACTAGAATTCTCAAAAATGAGCATTGACAAAACGTCAGTGCTCTAATTCAGTTATATGAGCACTCCGTACTACTCCCAGACTGGATGTTTAAATTGTGTCCAAGGCTGCTGTGTCACAAACCAGGAATCCCTCAAACATCAGCTGGTTAATTACATCAATCATTTCACTCACTGAAAAGTAAGAACATTTGTAGTTATGTAAGGAATAACACACAACAGACCAAGCTTTTATGATGTGGCATGATGCGCAACCCCCGATGTGCGTTATTTTCTGTATAACAGCATTGTCTGGAGTATGTGTGTATATATATATATATATATATATATATATATATATATATATATATATATATATATATATATATATATATAGTCAGGTCCGGAAGTATTTGGACAATGACAGAGTTTTTGTGATTTTGCCTTTATACACCACCACAATGGATTTCAAATAAAACAATTGAGATGTGATTGAAGTGTAGACTTTCAGCTTTATTTTTTATATTACCTGATATGAGCTCCAGACCTTTTATCTGCTTCATTTGTCTTGAAGTAACGAGGGAATGGACCGCACCTGGTCAATTAACTTCTTGTCAGTCAATTGTCCAAATTGTCCAATTGTCCAATCTGAGCCCCTGAAAATGGAGGTACTTTGAAAATGTACTTTGAAAATGGCTGTAATTCCTAAATGGTAAATGCCATATTTTTGTGGAACCTCTTAAAATAAATTTGTTTTATTGTTTTATTTCAAATCCATTGTGGTGGTGTATAAAGGCATCTGTGCTGTTCTATAAAAATATTGCACACCTTCTGACCAATCAGATTTGAGCGTTAAACTGCACCATGGTATAAATTAGTATATAGCATTCATTAATGCATTTCTGATTAAATATATTTGAATGTATTTTAAATAATTTTGTACATCATTGACTGACTACTCACTTACATTTATATTTTACTGTCAGAAACAATCCATCCACTAGAAGCTCCAATTCCCAGACTCCCCTGTTGCTAATTTATTGCGATCATTCTCTGTACGTATTCTCTTCACCCAGTTTGTTTCAGTGTTCAGTTTGTTCAGGTCTTGTTGGTCAGCTCTGCTTTCTGTCTGCTCATTTAGTTTCTCCATGTACGATCTTTGCCTACTTTTTTGCCCTTTTTCTCTGTCACTTGATAATTATTTTGTTTTATGGTTTTGACCTTCAGACCTATTTTTGGATTCCCCCTTATCTTATTGTTTTAGACCACTTGCTGGTGTTTTAATTTAATTTGGTTTGTACTCTGTCTGTAATAATTCTGTCTCAGTCTAACTTACATATTGTACAATAACATACAATACCTGTAATATTATGTACGTTAAGACACCTTTCATGGAACAGCAAGCAGATGTAGTGTATGTATCTGTATTATTATACCCCTTTGCCTTTATATACATAAATTCAGTAAAAGAATGATTTTAACATTAAAAATGATTGCTTTTACACATTTCTGTGTTAGGTCTATGTGTCCCTCTTCCGAGAAAGGGACAAACTATAAGATGGTTCAAATGTAAGTTGTGGTAGAGGCAGTACTGAGGTTTGGGATCGTCTACAAATTTCTAGGCCTGTGCAAAAGTGGTCTCTGTGGGTCCCCTTCTTATCTATTACAAATGCAAAGATTTTTGTCTATGCCCTTTTAAGGACATTTTCCAAATAGTGGCCCTGTGTAGTCAGTTGCAGTTTATTCTGTTGTAATGTTGCTGCCTGAAGCTTTTTGCTCGTTTTTGAAAGGTTGACACTGAAATGATTGTCTTGTAATTGGTTTTATATGTATTTCTTTTTTCCCCCTTTATTGTTATGCCCAAGGGACTGTGCGTATGTGTCTGAACCTTAGACTCCTCTCAAAATCACATAAAAGGAATATTGGCTCTTGCTGCTTCCCCCGCAGAATGCTCACCAATTACACTACTTGTATCTTGTTTACTTACATAAGTATAAACTGCCATTGTACTGTTTAAATTATTCAAAGCCAATGTACCATTCCTCTTTGGTACTTTGGTAGCGTGTGGTTTTGGACATTTGTTGGGCACAGATTAATTTGCCAGTCTATTTTATAACTCTTTGGTAACTAATTATGAAGAATAGACATTTAACAAATGGCTCCATTGGACACGTATTTATTTTACTTAGGTATAAGAAAGGTCTGTTAGACATCTCTTTGTAAAATTATATTGAACGCCAGCTAATAGCCAACAACACCTTTTTTAGCATCTGGAAAAGCAGGCACATACGCAACCAAAATAGAGTGCGAGTTGGCAGAAACTCTATTTTATCCTGCCAAGCTCCCTCGGCCTACAGCTACACCAATATAGACTGATATAGATGGAGAATAAACTTTCACTTGCAAAACATATACGAGCTGACGTAAGGCTCCGTTATGTAAAGCTATTAATGTTTCAACAGGGTCTATTCAAAAGAGAGAAAATGGAGAAGGAACAGGAAATTAATAAGCTAAGCTAATCATCTCTTCTGGGTTTAAGGTTTGCACTCAGGGCTATATTTATATCCTGCTAGTCAAAGTTTTTGAGCACCTGGAGGTCCATGTGTTTTATGACAGTTTAATCACTATTATTGCCACAGACCAAGCAAAAATAATACAGAATAGCAATTTAATAAGGAAACCCAAATCTTTCAGGAACTGCTCGCTCTCATACCCTAATGAGACTGTAAACGAGAGCTTAATTAAAAGCTGGCACGCTTGGAGGGTAAACCCTTAAAGCCTTTAGATGAAAGACTTATAGACAGTATTAACTGTAACATAAATATGTGATGTACTACAAATACCTAATTAGAGTGATAAAGATTTTGCCCTTTTCCAATTAGGTTATATCTGTTTGAATAAAATAAAGTCTTTTCTCAATTCACTAAACATTAAATGTTAAGCACGTCTTGATTCACTTTCCTGCTGAAACATCAAGCTTGGTGTGACCACCTACCAGCTGCCAAAACACAGGCCGAGGTGGTCAAAGTGGTAGGCCAGTTTTGCTCGCCAGTAGCTATTTTCCAACTTCCTGATTACTTGAATAAGTTGATAAATAAACATTTAAGATTTTAACTGCCTTGAAAATATATCTTTTATCTTAAAATATCTTGTCAGCCACAGCACTTACCAGCTCAGCCTATGTTTTGGCAGCTATTCCTTGGTTAGATTTTCAGAATTTGATTAAAATATGGGTCAGAAATGTAGGTTTTGACGCAGGCCTGTGTGACACAGCTGAAATGCCTTCAGTCACATTCCTTTATCCATCAATTTGTGAATTGCATATGAGCTTTTGAGTTTTTTTTAGTGTTCCTTTTGGTCATGCCTGGTGAAACTTGGCGTAATAGTTATAGTAAATAGGTAAAGCTTGTAATATATATTTTTTTAATTTGTGTACTGCTTTACATCCAGTGTTTATCACAGCCTTGCAGTACCTTCAGTATTGTTCTGTTTCTTACTTTGTACTGCTGTGTTCTTAATGTTTGTTGTACCAGAGAAAACAGTGAGAAAGCTTTTCATTATGCTGTATTGTACGGGTATAATGATAATAAATCTAGACATGAACTTAACACTGAAAAAGACATATTTTCATGTCTTTTAGATGTCTTTGTGCTTGCTGGATTAAAAATCCCAAACAAACCGAAAGACACCATACAGAAAAACACTTTATCTGCTTAACAATTTGTGGAAACAAACAGCTAATCCGAACAATATGGCGGATCAATCGCACAATACATCACTGCATAATGTTGATTCTCAAGCCCTATTTTGTCAAATCATTCAAAATGATATTGAAGAACCTGCTCAGGTAAAATAATTGAGCCAAAGTAGTGCCAAAGTGTGCATCCACTTTGAGAAGTCAGTGCACTGAGGATTGGATGATTTCTCTTACATCATTTTAGAGCAAATAATAATAATATCAAAATGGCGACCTTTTATTGCATCTAGTGAGATCCCAGTCCCGATGCACACTGCTTTTCTCAACCAGATGCCCTGGGAAACTTTCTGGCAACCTTTAAAAAAAAGTGCACATTCTGTCAATATCTGTATTTGCAAGGACATGGGAAGGTATTTAACAATGGGGGTGCTACAGTTTTAAGCAGCATATATGTGAAGTGCACTGTCTTTATATTATTAACATTATTTTCCACGCCCTTGTGTATTTTTAACCCTAGACCACATTTCTGTTGAATCTGATTAATGTATTTGGTTACATCCCTAATACACTATTTGGTGAAAAGTATGCGGACACCTGACCATCACACCCATATGTGGTTCTTCCCCAAACTGTTGCCACTCTGTATGCTGTAGCATTACAATTTCCCTTCACTGGAACTAAGAGGCCCAAACAAGTTCCCCTGTGCACAAAGCGAGCTCCATAAAGATATGCCAAAGTGCACAGAGCCCTGACCTCAACCCCACTGAACACCTCTGGGATGAACTGGAACACCCAGGCCTCATCACCTCCTCGCAGTGTCTGACCTCACTAATGCTCTTGTGGCTGAATGAACACAAATCCCCACAGCCACGCTCCAAAATCTAGTTGAAAACCTTCCCAGAGGAGTGGAGCTTATTATAACAGCAACGTGGGACTAAATCTGGAATGAGATGTTCAAAAAGCACATATGAGTGTGATGGCCAGGTGTCCACAAACTTTTGGCCATGCTGTATAGTGTATGTTCTTATCAGAGATAAGCCCATATAAGTTCTTCTTAAATATCGTTCTTAGTGTTATATATTTTTGTTATTTTTGGAAATCTGACATGGGCGTATATTTAAAACAAATGTAGAATACATCGTTTTCTTTTTTCTTTGGAAACTTTTTTTCTACTTTCACAGCCTTCTGTATATTGCCGTTATATAATAGAATAGATCATAATAATGAAAATAAAAAGTTTTGGTCTTTGATTATGGCTCATCAAAGGCTCATATAAAAATAATGTTGTTGCCTGGGCAGAATTTCAGTTTTTTTCACCAGTTTTAGAGGAAAAGTAACTGACATTCTGCCCAGGCAACAACAGTTACACAACAACAACAACAACAAAAAAAAGCTGCAGTGTGTTTTTCTAAGTCATGATCAATTCTGTGTGAAGCTTCATGTGTGACAGCAACTCTAAGCGGAAAAAAAAAACACCACCACACACATCTGGCTTCATGGACATGCATTTACATATTGGCAGAGGTGCAGAGCTTGAGTCGTGCCTCCGGTGAGTTGACATGTCTGTGTACAGGCAGTGCACCATGCGCGCGCCCTGACGGAGTTTGTGTTTTTCGGACCCCCCTCCTCCTCCTCCATCTCCATCTCCATCTCCATGTTCCCGCCTCCTCTCCTCCCTGCCTGAACTCGGATACCGGATTGAATGGCGGGAGCTAAACGGACCGACTCTCCGTGTGACAGCGATCAGGAGGTGAAGAGCGAGCTGAGGAAATCAGCAGCGGATCAGCAGCAGAAGAGCGCGGCGTCGCCGCTTCGCACCAGCAGCTCCATGGCGAGCGACGGCGGCCAGAGGTACCGCAGAGATCAGCAATCAGTCAGAGCAGCGCGCTGCCAGGTGCACCCCGATTAACCTAGCGCTGCATCTCTGCACCATCAGCACCTCGCAGCAGTTACAAACCCACCTGCGAGCCTTACTTTCTCTTCCAAACTGAGCCCTTCTTACTGAGTGAGATGCGTGCTTTTAGCAGCAGCCTCATCATTCTCAGTGCATCAGTAGCGCGTTCAGGGGAAACTGATCCCGGATCAGCCGGGGCGCAAAAACGCGATTTGGGCTCGTTACTTAAATTCTCAGCACCTGGTAACGCTGCATTCAGCCGAGATTGAGCATGCATGCTTTTGTGAAGTGGTCATCCGTGTAACGTGAGTGTGAAAGCCAGTGTCAGTGAGTCAGTGTTATTAAAGCGTGCCGATGCTTGTGAAATGTCGCATGCTTCCTTAATGATTTCTCTACACTGTATGGACATTATGCATTTCTGTAGTGCTTCTTTTGACCATGCTATAACCCAGGGACAGAAAAGCCTGCAACCTTCCTGGTCAAATAACTTATTCGCAGTCAGTACTGGCAGCATCTCTGTCCAAGTTTGCATCAAATCAGACAGGAACATTTGGTACTTAACAAGACTGATGATAACCTGCATAGCACCTGAAGTGCTCTGCACCTGTTTCCTCTCTCATTGGCATTTTCTCAAGTAACTCTGTTACATTACAGAAATATCTGATTAATTAAGGAGGCCTAGTTTTAACTTATTTATTGAGAACCACACTCGACTGGGACTGCGAATGCCTGCAGGTTGCTTAGTTTTCATGGACAGTGCAGTACGCTGCTGCAGCTTCAGTTCTGATTGCACATTTGCCAGTCAAATAAGAGGCGTGTGTACATGTGCATTGTTTCACAAGTGACCAGCGACACTTAAACCTTTACCTTAAAAAGACACACCATGAGCAGTCTCAGATTTTGGCATCCATAAATGGCTGTTTTGTTTTGTTTTTTCATCAACCCAATCTGCATTTTTCGCTCTATGTCACATCACATTTTGAGATTTTTGATTATTTTAATCATCAGACAGATGAGTAAAAAGGGTTCCTATTCGGTTCTTATAGTAGATAGTTAAGGGTTTTTCGAGCTAATGGGCTTCTGCTTGGAAATCTCTCTAGGGAGACAATCTGTTCTAGGGTCCTAGGGGAAACAAGCCAAAGACACTAAGGGTGCTAGATGGAACCTTATTTCTATGCGTCTATGAATGCACCTCTACCCTAGTGACTGCAGTTATCTATCTATCTATCTATCTATCTATCTATCTATCTATCTATCTATCTAGTCTGTCTGTCTGACATTTTTGAAGACTAGCTTTTAAGTTGTTAAAAAGATACCCCTCCTTAAGTGTAATGATGTTATGTCACAGTTCTGAAAACTGCGTTGTTGTATTTTTAATGGTTTGATTTCACTCATATAAAATATAACAGGCCAGAGATAGCAGCTTAATTGTTTGCCTGTATTACTTTTCTCACTGTGCAGGATTTAATGATATTTAACTTCCTTATCAATTATTGCTTGTCTCAGCAAGCCATCGTCGATAAATATCCATGTATGATCTGTCATCATTATTAGTATCTCCACTGTCAAGATGTGTGGCTTCTTCTGTTATCTCCTAAACTCATTTAATGACGCATCACTTCATATCCTTATAGCACTCAGCTTAAGGCTAACACTGTCGGTGTGTGTGAAACACAATGATAATATAGTACTCCTGGAGGGCTTAGGAGTTTAGGGGTGTGTGATTGATTTCACTGTCTCCTGCCATCAATCTGAAGGCATTAGATTTTACAACAATTAATTACTGATGCTGTTTGCTATCATGCACACTTCAGGAGTTTCTAACTAAAGAGCAGAGCCTTTTAGAGATCATAAAGCTTAAGTAAGGGTACTGATAGTATTAGCATGCTAGTATATATTACAGTCACTAAGCTAGTTTGCTAAGCTCTATGGTAGCAGTTGTAGGGGAATGAAGTCTGAAGTCTCTGTCAACGTGATAGTATCTGTGCTATCATGAACTCTATTTGAAACCTCAGTGAATTTTAATGAAGAAACCGGCTATGCTGTCTTACAAAGGCAATTATCAGTAACTAACTACATGAAGACTGAAAATGAGAATAATGGCATGGCTTCAACAATTTTAAGAGTCTTGCTAAATATATTGTAGGTAGCATTGTATTCTCCTGAGTTTGTATCTAGTCAAAAAGTCCAACCTTTTTTAATCATAATTCAGTTATGACCAAAGGTGTACTCTTTGGCTTTGTTGGGCACACAGAGTTTGTGTCTGCCAAGTCATGAACCATGAAAGAAGAGCTGTCAGTTCTTGGAAACGTAAAGTACACAGAAGATGCAGTGTGACTAGAAATCATCCTTGATTCAATTCCCCACTCTGAGTTTTACTCTTGGGACTGCTCTAAGTTCACTTGAGAAAGCCCAGTTTATGTGAGTGCTAAATTGAAAATGGCGGGCAAGAATATTAGTTTCCCATTTCTTGAATATAACCATTCTCTCTACTTTAATTTGCTGAAGGAACTTGTTATTGCTCTCTGTGCTGTCGGTCCTATATACAAGTTTTTTTTTGTTTGTTTTTGCAAAACTTTGATCTAATATTAGTCAGTAAAAGTGCGTTTTACTGAATTGTTGTGCATGATGAAAGAAGATTGAAAAATGCATGAGTAAGATCAGCAGTGTTGTAAACAGCTCCCCAGTATTCTGAATCTTCCACACAGTCCCTAAAAAGGTTCTTAGTATTTCCAGCTCAGGTTAGCTGACTAATGTGAAATGGCATGTGTTTAGAGCCACTGTCACTTTGACACATTTGATTAATTCTTAAAGTACGTTCATTTTCGTGATGTCAGTACTCCTTGGCACTCATGGTAGTGAAAAGGACAGGATGTCATTCTAGCAAGGCTGCATGCAGAAACAGCCCTGAAAGCACAATCTGGGTGTATTTTACAGCTAAATGACATGAGAATGAATCGGGGTCAATTTGCTCAGTCATTCCTGATAATACTAGTTTCTAATGGACCTCTGATCCTGTGCAATTTAGTCTGAAATTTAGCACTTTTAGTTTACACTGAGAAGCATAAGAAAATGCCAACATGGTGCTATTATTATTAAAAGATCACTTGGAGACCGAATGTCTCTGCATTTCTTTTTCTCTCTATATTCTGTATGGTTGTACTAGGTTAATCAGTTTCTTGTAATTTTTAAACACAGCACTGTTGAATTCTCAATACTGAATGGTCAGAAGTTGATTAATTTTCTGTAATAACAGCTCTGAGAGTAGTTCCAGCAGTGAAGCAAATCACAGGTTTATATTGTAAACAAAGTAATAAAAGTAATAAAGGTTTCACATAAAAACAAGGCATTGACTTAAATTTCATCAGTTTTTTAATACATTTAAAGGCAGCAACTTTTTAACGTTCACTTGAGCACATTTTTGAGTGGATGCTTCCACTTTTAATTGAGTACGATCCTGACACATTAAAAATAATCACTGGCAAGCGGCTGTGGTATAAGAGGACTAAAACACTTAGACGCGCTGTTAAAATAATCCACTTTGTGGCAGTGTTGGTGACTCTGCTTTGCATTGTGCCATATCACAACACCTTGTTGTTGATTATTTTCCCATAACAGCATGCCCCAACATGTTCTGTTCGTTACATTAACAAGAAGGGCTCAGAAAGCAACAAAATTCTGCCGTATGTCTGCTGTTAAGTACCAGTCATACACTGTCATATTTGCCATATAAGTACTTTTGAAAGGGTCTCATTAAAGTAAGTACAAACCACCTGTTTGTACCCAGATTTGTCCTGCATGGACACCTCTTCAAGATGCAAGCAACTCCTTAAATGTCCAAAGAACCCTTGAGGAACTTGCTTGTGACTCAAAATATAGTCACAAGGTTCTGTGAGTTTGAGGTATACAGCATGCGTGTACCCTTGTCCTTCGGTTTTATTATAATTGGCTGGTGTTATTGCAGACTCTCAGAGTGTGTTTTAAATGCCTGTGACAGTGGGAGAGCGCAGTGGCTGACACGTGCAGGGCAGAGTTTAGCTGGAGGACAAGTGTGGAGCAGTGGAGCCTGAGAATCCAAGAAAACAAAAAAACATTAGGAAAAATGCTTTCTTTCTTTCTTTCTTCTGTTCTTCCATCCATCATTCCATCCATCCATGCATCCATCCATTATTTACCATCATTGTTGAGCAGAAGTAACTATAACTACCCAGCTGTCTGATTACAATCCCCTGTTTAATCTGA
Organism: Pangasius djambal; assembly: GCA_022985145.1. Classification (NCBI taxonomy): domain Eukaryota; kingdom Metazoa; phylum Chordata; class Actinopteri; order Siluriformes; family Pangasiidae; genus Pangasius; species Pangasius djambal. Next base: position 7,974,086 of record CM040998.1, read on the forward strand.
TTCCTTCAGAAGCTTTCTTTACTGCAGTAATTATAGATACATCTCCTAACAATACAGCACAAATGGATCCTTTATAGAGTTTCTATGCCCGAAGAGAGCTCCAAACTCTCCTTAAACACAATACTATTCCATAACTCATATTAGCTTTATAGAAAAAGTGATTTTTCTATATCCAGGGTGTAATCCCGCCTCGGGTCCATTGTTCCGGGGATAGTCTCCAGATCCACCACAACCCTGAGCAGGATAAAGCAGTCACTAAAGATAAATGAATGAATCGTCTTGGGTGTATATCCTCTTCAGAAAAAAAAATATTGAATTTGCCAGAGAGCTCTTCACCTTTCAGCCTTGAGTAGTATAAGTATTAACCAAGACTTCCATCTTGTATAATCATACTTGATGTTTTGAACTGTAAATCTTTAGGTATTATCTAGGTTTATTACATCTCTTCATTCCTGTTTCTTCCTCTTTGCGGACTTCAGTTGTTTCTTATTTGAAATATAGCTCAGTGTTTTACACAGGTGCTTTGGGTAACCAGAATTGGCTGCGGTTAAGTGGACGCCTGCGTAAAGACAGAGAACTGTGTAGCAATATAGAGCTTGTTCAGTGCGGGTAAAATGTGGGTTCTTCTAGTCAGCATAATGAAAACAGGAAACAGGAAGGTGAGGAAACTGCAGTAATTCTCTGTGACATGGCAATCGCATTGTACATAAGGTGACATGAGAACAGTGATCAGAACACGTTCTGATTAGTATGCTTTACTTTCATTTCTTTGCGTAACAGCTGTAGACATACATGCATGTGCATGCGATTTCTTGAATTCCTGCCGCAACTTGCACACCCCTGCAAGCACAACCGCATATCGTATATCTAGCTTCTCAGTAAGGTTTCCTCTCTTTCAAGAAGAGTGTGCTTATTTGTGTGCAGTGCACACTTAAAAGCTCATTGGATCCTGAAGGCATCCTATATAAAGCTTAAAAGTGACATGGGACCTAATTCGAGTCAAAGACTGCAGTTTCTCTTACCACAAAGTCTAATGACCACGACACAACTAAGATATAATCTAAGCACACCTTTGAGGTCTTAAGAGCTTGTTGACAGAATTGCATTCAAACAAGATAGAAGGTATTCACTCATTCTATAAGTTTCAATTCTCATTGTACACTCACTGACCACTTTAAAAGGAACATCACTAAATCTGATCATTCATGCAATTATTCAATCAGCCAATCATGTGGCAGCAGTGCAGATACAGGTCAAGAGCTTCAGTTATTATTCACATCAAACATGAGAACGGGGACAAATGTGATCTCAGTGACTTTGACTGTGGCATGGTTGGTGGTGCCAGATGAGCTGATTTGGGTATTTCAGAAACTGCAGATCTGACCAAAACTGGACAGCAGAACCTGATCTGGTCTTCTGCTCGTGTAGCCTGTCTGCCTGAAGCTGCGACATGTTGCGCTTACTGAGGTGCTTTTCTGCTCACCATGGATGTAAAGAGTGGCTATTAGAATTACAGTTGCCTTCATGTTAGCTTGAAAACAGTCTGGCTATTCTCTTCTCTCATCAACAAGGTATTTCTGCCTGCAGAGTTGCTGTTCACTGGATGTTGTGCTGTGCACCATTATGTGAAAATACCAGAAGAGGAGGAGTAGGAGCAGTTTCTGAAATACTCAAACCAATTCGTCTGGCAGCAACAGCCATGCCAGGGTCAAAGTCACTGAGATCACATTTTTTCCTCATTCTGATGTTCAGGGTGAACATTAACTGACATGCTTACCCTGTATTTGCATGATTTATGCCGCTGTCACATGATTAGCTGAATGGATAATTGCGTGAATGAGCAGGGGTACATGTGTTCCTACTAAAGTGGTCAGAGAGTGTATGTTATTTGAAGAAAACAAAGTAATATAACAGTAACTGACAGTCAGAAAGTGCAGCTTGCAGAAATTTTTCTCTCAGAGATAGTAACTGTGTTTCAGTGACCTGTACCTTTCTATCCATAACGACACTATCACAGGCTTGCATGGTTCACAGAAGACAAATTGTGCGTTTAAATATGAAAGACCTGGCCTGTGGTTCTTCAAGCATCCTAGTTCTCATCAAGGAGATATTTTCAGTCTTAGTTCTAGGACCCCTACACTGCAGTTTTGTGTTTTCCGTTTTCGAAAGCACCTGATTCAACATATCAGCTAATTATGAAGCCTTGTGTGTGTTGAATCAGATGTTGGAGCAGGGAAAACAAACAGAAAACTGTGCAGGGGTTCCTCTGATCGAAGAGTGAAGACCGCTGTTCTAAGACGTGTTTAACTCTGCTAAGTAAAAACAGAGAATGGTGTGAGCTCTGTTAGTCATGGGTTCTTCACGAATTCAAAATGGTCATGACATTAGATGGGAAAGCTGCAATCTAATAGCTATTGGCAGTTAAACTAACAGGGTTAAGCAATGCATTATGTTATCAGTCACCCACTAAACATTAAACTTACAGTTCTGTTGTGTTTCCCTTTGTCCCTTTGTGTGTGTGGTTGGGGGTAAGGGGGGGGGGGGGGGGGGTGTTAAATTAAGATCATACTGTATATAGGGGGCGTTTCACTCTGTGTAATCACCTGACATGACTGTCACTGTGTGTCTCTGCAGTCTGGGCTATGGAGCTTCATGTCTTCATACTGTTCTGAATATTATTCTTGTAACCATTAGTGGTGGTGTTACATTTGCTCCCACAAAAGTCCAAAATAATCCATGTTAAGACCATTTTTTTAAACAGCAGATAATCTGACGTGTATGCCAAAAATAAAACCTTATATTGATGTCTTTTTGTCTTTAAAAGTCAGACTTAGACCATTTATACTAACTATCCGTTATCAGATTTCTATTCAGTTTTCGTTAAAAGGTTGTACATTTTTTCTTATACTTCATTAATGACAGAGAAATCCACTTATTGTGTGCTGTTACATAGAATTAGACAACCTGTGTTTGTTACTGTGTCTGTAAGACTAATATGTGTAAATGCCCTCTGTTCTGATGGTAACCTATTCACATCATCTAAACATCTACAGCTTTATATATTTAAGCCTGAGTCTGATTCTGAAGGTGAAAAGGTGTCCCAGTGTTTTTGAGAGGCTGTTGAGCAAAGGATGCACACGAAGAGATCTTATACCAATGAACAATGGCCTTGTACCAAACAAATGACTACCTATTGAATCTGTTGTGGTTTTTTTTTGTTGTCACCTGAGGTTTTATGTTTGTTTAGAGAAGTTAGTGAGGACCACGCAGTTGTTATTTTGGCCGTGATAAATGAAAACATAGAAATGAAGGAGCTTTGCTTTTTCCCATGACTGCATCTTAAGGTGAATGAAACCTTTTCAGAGTAACTATTTTCATGTTGTTGGCACCAGAGGTGCAAATGTACAACAATTATCTAATATGAAATTTGACACGTTTGCTAATTTGAAAAAATGCAGCCCTCCTCCTTTAATAAATATATTTGCAGGTGTTTTTTGCATATTTGTTTTTTGCAGGTGTTAACAAGTTTGGAGATTTTTTTTACAAGCAAGCAAACCTTTAGTAAATCGGAGCCTGAATATTTGTAGCCAACATTTTGTCAACCCTGTTTAAGATTATCGTGACAGTGTATTTGCATAAAATTCGAGTGTCCTTGAATTTAGTGGTGCTAAATGAGGGCAGTTACAGACAGTAATTGAACTTTAATGACATCTTTCCATCAAAATAACTGCATTAGTCAATGACCTTAATCTATAATGTATAATATGGTATGCCCGTTTAACTGATTTCTCTAGTTTCCTTTGCTCAGTTTAACTGGTTGTGTTTCATCACACCATGGAGACTGATATGACTTCTTCATCTTTAACTGGTTGCTGTTTTTTTTACTTACAAAGTGTTTTGAATATTCATAAAGCATATCCATAAGAACAGTACTGTACAAACGTAAAACCTGTGTAAGAGGTGTAAGGGTGGCCTGTATAGGGGTAAGTTGACAAGGAGTTGAGCACAATTGTAAATCATGTATACTTGAATTTTCTTATTTTGCATTTAAGACTTATGTGACCGAGGTTTCTTCATCCTTCTGCTGTTAAATGTTTGCTCATATATTGAAAAAGAGCAAATGTCATCAGATCCAACCTTGGGGGGGCCATTTCACTATATAAAGGGCCAATTCAGCCCTTTATATAGTGTCGTATAAGATCAGAGGTATAAGTGCTAGCTTTTTTTAAGGTTTTGTGTGTGTGTGTGTGTGTGTGTGTGTGTGTGCTCCACCAGGCACTGCTGCCCTAATGTAGTATGGGAATTCCATAAGGTTAGGGTATGTTGCATGTATTTTTTTTAAGCAAATGATCCTGATTTTTTTCATGGCAGGGAACATTTTCTTGTGTTAGAGTGGAAACTTTTCAGTGATATCTAAGAACTGGAGCTACCTAGCATCAATAGGTCCCCTGAACTTTAGATTTGTGAAAATGGCACTGTAAATTTGAGTTTATAGTTCAGATTGTCAGCATTAGCACTCTCAAGTGGTGCATCTGTCTAAGGTTTAGCTCTGTTGTTGGGAGATTATGAGATTGGATCTCCTCAGTGCAACATCTTTGAGCGGAAATCCAAAGAGCATATTTGGCCTTGTTTCCCAATATTGATTATAATGGTGGCCCGTAAGTGCAAAACACAATAACAATTAACATTAACATTACCCGAAAATGCAACAAAATATGAGAAACACAATAGCAATTTCAGAAACACGTCGACATTAACTCAAAACAGAAAGGGCAGGTCCTTATTGAGCATCACATGCTTGTTGCTGATCGGACACAGTATATGACTATCATAAGGAAAAAGAATTGCATTTTTTCAGTCTGTTTTCAAATTAGTCTAGCAAAAAACAATTTTATGCAAAGTTAGTTATGTAATTATATTGAGGAGTAATTCGTTCTGCTGAATAATTCTTCCAGCTTCCTTTAGGTAGGATTTCAGTGTTCACTAAATAATATCGATGCTGTGCAAAGCTGAAATCATATGACATAAAGAATACAAAAGTATCAGTAGATTCATTTAGGCATATATTTTCTCTTACTGTAAACGTCCTCTAGGTCTCTGTTTTCTGCAATTTCTCAGACTGACGCATGACGTAGCCAGTCAGCATTAAGCATTTGCCATTCAGAAAGAGTGAGTTAATGTTGACGTCTTTCTGAATTTTCATTTATGTTTTGGTGTTTTTGATTTGCTGTTATGAATCCCTTTTAATCAGTGATGGCTTGGTATCTGAGTCTGGGTATCTTCTCTGGTTTAGCCATTTTCATTTCTTGCTGGCTTCGTTGGCTTTTTGCCTTCAATCTTATCTTCAGTAAGTGAAATGCATGACCATGCGTCAGCAGTCATGTCAATAAAGATAAGTGAACCTAATGCACTGGTGCAAGACTCCATATTTCACAGATGAAGAGGCATTCATTCAATCATCAACAGTTCCATTTTTCTCCATACTTTCCTCATTTTGACACATTTTGTTTCAGTCTTTACCAGCGTTTTGCATCATGCGATATATTCTTTTTTATAGCAGTTTCTGACACTTCTATGGAGTTGTGTGCTCATTTGCTATTGCACAAGTGTGCTCTTTTTTAAAATCATCAAACAGTTTTGATACACTTGATGTTTACACAGTACACATTTATGATATAAGAAACCCTTAGTACCTTAGCACTTAATGACTATGGTTATATACATATGGTCAAAGGTATGTGGACACCTGATCATCACTCACATATCAAGGTTCATGGAGGTTCAATGTTCTTTATTTGCTACATACATATTACATACATGTAATATAATGTAGCGAAATGTTTTTCCTTATTTCCTCATCCCACAGTGCAACAACAAACAGTACCAATAACGAACTAAGGATATATACACACATAATAAAAAGTAGCAAAGTTGCAAAGTTCCAGCATGACAATGCCCCTGTGCACAAAGCCAGATCTGTAAAGACATGGTTTGCCAAGTTTGGAGAGTAAGAACTCAAGTGGCCTGCACAGAGTTCTGACCTCAACACCACTGAACACCTCTGGGACATCTCACTTGACATCAGTGCCCAAACAAAAAATCCCCACAGTCACGCTCCAAAATCTAGTGGAAAGCCTTCCCAGAAGAGTGGAGGTTATACTAACAGCAAAGGGGGACCAACCCCCTGTTAATGCCCATGGTTTGGAATGGGCACATGTAGTGTGTCTCAAGCTTCCTTCAAATAGTTGTATAGACATTATGTGGTAATTCCACTAAAGCCAGTGTAATTGCCTTGAGCCACTGAGACATGTCTTCACTAAAATAAACCTGTTGTAGTTCAGTGGGAATAATTATTGCAGTCCCAGCACAGCGTGATGAGAAAAAGTTCATGACAGCTCATGCAGAGGGACTATTTAGTTCACGCTGCACATAGTGGGAATATTTATATCTTATCCAGGGAATCTTTAATTGCGTAGTGGTGATTAAATTTATAGGCAGAAGTTTTGGGTAAATAGCTAAGTGTAGCTTATTTTAAATCAGACTTAAAAAAAATAGTCCCTCACTTCATTGCTCTCTCCAAATCCATGGCCCCAAAACACACCAACACTAGAACTTATCCTCTTTGGGTAATTTGGGTAGCTTTCTGAATTGACATGCAATATGACTGACAGGAAGATAGAGACACCTTTTTCCAGATTAGTTGGATACTGGTGGCCCACATAGAGTCTGGAGCATCCATAGAGACTGAAGCATTTACTCTGAACAGATATTTTATTGACAGCAATCAGAATTTTGCAAATATTACAAAATATGTTCTGACTGTAAATTTACTGACCCCACCTTTAAAAGCTGTATATAATATAGTCATTGGACAATTCCACTTGTTTCATGTTCATTTCAAGTAGAAATGGTTCATAAAGGGAAGGTCAGCAAGTTTACCTTAAAACTGTTTACCTTAAGAGCCTATTACTGCTCTTATGTCTTGCGTCCTGTGCACTCAGCCCTCAGTTTCTATTACGTTGCCAACCTGCAATGACAATTCAGCCTTCGGGAATCACTTGTATTCTGTAGTATTAGAATCTTATACCTGAACCCCTACCTGCTTCTTCCAGCAGTCGTAAACAGAAATGTGTATTGTTTCAGTGTGACGTTCATTACAAAAAGTATTGCAACATATGGACAGACGAATTCGAACTTCCCTGGCTTGCCGCATGCTTGCACTGTGCCTGACTCTGCATGAATCCCGTACTGTGGCCATGTTTACCTTTATCACAGTATGTTTGTGTGTGTGTGTGTGCTCTTCTCAGGTATTCAGAAGAGTACAGCATGGATTCCACTAATGCACAGTAAGTTCAGAAAGCACGGAGCCGTGTCCATTATGGGGCAGTTGTTCTCGGCTCCGATGCCCTGAGTCTGCTTCACGGCAAATTGTTTGTCATTTTGTACTGTGCTGCTTTGTCATGCAGTCTAATAAATTCCTGTGCATTCTGCTGGTCTTGAGTTGTTTCTATCAATTGATGTGTAATTGCTTATTAGACTTCTTTTCTTCTGTCTGATTGTATTTGTGTGTGTGTGTGTGTGTTTGTGTGTGAGTCAGTATGTAGAGACTAGAGAAAGAGAGAGCAAACAGTAAGAAAGAATGTGTATAAGATTATTCTTAGCGTGTTGGTGGTTCGCATCAAGAAAATGGGATGTGACTAAGTCTCTTGCTGTTAAGTCGTGATGGATCGGCTATTGCAGGAACAATATTACGGTTCTATGCTACATTCTGATTTCACTCATGAAATAATTTCACTCCTATGCAGATTATGTCATTTTGCGTCTGTAAGTCTGCATGCTGGAAATCAAACAACGACTACGAGTGCAGAATATTTGCATTAAAAAAAAAAATCAGGGATAGAAAATGTAGACCAGGAAGGAGATCATTTTGTTGCTGTTGTTTGTTTTGGTTTTTTTTTTTTTTTTGCTGACAAATATAATATGATGTAACATAAAATCAAGAGACAATTTAAAAATGAAAAATAAAAAAAGATTAATGAGATGATATATGAACGAGAAGATGGCAGACATTCAAATAAACAGCTAATAGGAGTGTGGTATATTATTAAAAAAATTCTTTATAAATAGTCTGACATAAATAGTCTAAATGTAGCTTTCACCACTATTATTTGAAAATAGCACTTGATCCAGCACATCCCGATATATATTTCATTGTGACATTGTGGTTACATAAAACTGTCAGACAGTGGCGCTGGACTTGTTCCTCACTCAAGCCGATATCACACAGAAAAATCTGACCTAAATTTAAGGTCAGAATTGTGCATAGCTGAGACTTCTCTGTTTTCAGAAACCTCCCCTCTGTGTGTAACTCTCACGTAACTTCTGAATAGTGCTTAGCTCGTAGTTACATCTGATGTATGAATACTGATGTGTGCATTTTTTCACAGGATCTGCGAGGGACCATGCAAGGAGATACTCTCACTTTCAGCTTGGGAAATAATTATTCTTTTGAAACTTTGACATTACAGAGGACATCAAGATGATTGTCTACTTTTTGCCAGCAGTGTTGTTAGCAGTACTTCAGTTTCATGCTTATGTGCCTATGGAGATCTCCCTAAGGTTTTAAATAACATGGGCAGCATTGATAATGACCAAATATACAAATCCCTTACATATTCTTGTGCATTTTTAAGTGGCTGTCATGGTTTCCTTGCAGATATAGAACCTATACCCACTTATTACACCACGGATTTACTCCCAGAAAAAGAAGATCTGCTGTATAATTTAACATGAGGAAGATGTTTGCTTGAATTAAATCTGCAGTCTGAAAGGTTTTCCTTCTTTCCTACAGCGTACTGAGCATATGACCTAAGCCAAATTATTGTGTGATTATTCTGACTGAATCTCACCATGGAGGCTAAAATAAGCTTGCTGACAGGCAAATGTTCAACAGTTATATATTCATGTCTCTAACACTATTTATAGCCCTTGCACAGTGCCTGGACGATGATGTGCAGGCACATGGGGGTGGGATAAATGTATACAAGATATCTATACAAAAGCATATCTTTTTAAGGATAGAGCTCTAAGCGTAGGTAACTCAGAGAGGGTCAAAGGGTTTTATTCCATTTCACGTCTCGTCCTGTTTTTTTTTTTTTTTTTTTTTTGATAAGCTCCTGCTGAGTGCTGTGTTTGAATGAATTTTACAGAACACAGATGATTTTTCACATTCTTTCACAATATATGAAGACCGACCGCAACATTTGTACATCATTAAGTACATTATAAAACGAAGAGAAGTTTAGTAACAATTTCAGTAGTATTTATTTGGTTCTGTAGCTGTACTTCTATCCATATATGCCCCATTTTAATGCTATCACCATAGAGACGTGGGTGAAGGGAAGCGGGAAACAATAGCTGACAGATCTTTCTCTTTCCCTCTCTCTTTCCCTCTCTCTTTCACTGCTGCACATTCTCTCCTCCCCCTGTTCCTCCATCTCTACATCTTCCCCTTTGAACTGCTTGTACAAGCAATGTATAGCTCTAACCTCTCTCTCTCTCTCTCTCTCTCTCTCTCTCTCTCTCTTTCTTGCTCTATGTCAGTCTGATTATCAGTTTAGAAGCTGTGGCTTTTGCTTGTTAGGCCCTGCTCTAATGTCTGTGGCTCCACAAGTACCTCTGCAAAACCAATAATGATTCCCGTCGCGCCTCATTCTCAAGCCATCTGGCTTTTAAGAGGAAATGAGTGCTGGAATGGCAATCAAATGTATTATTCATTGCCCATCTTCACTTTATCTTCATTCAGTTTTGCTGTCAATAGAACTGTAATGTTGAGAAAACTTTTATGTTTGTAACATTTTCCTGGAAAGTATTTACATTATATAGCCAAACACTGTCACACCAAGAGGATCTGTTTTAGGGAAGGTAGGGACTTATAAAAATAGACTTATAATCATCAAGTATAATCATAATCACCTGAATTTGATTATATTTTAATAACTGTACATCTCAGCGTATTTCATTATAGCTCTTATTTGCCAATGCTAACAATATTTATTCAGTAAAGAATGACATGTTGTATATTTGATCCAATTATAGTTACACTTAATGTTGTCTGTGAAATAAGTAAGTTCCTGTTACCTCATACATTATACCTTACTGTTTAACACTTAGCAACTATAAACAGTTGTTCCTTCACCAGCCCTTCTTTTTTTGCTTTCTCTTGAAGTTAATAAAACAAAAAAAATGCCACCGAGCCACTGCAGAGGCCTCCATGCTGAAGACTTTCCCGTGTCAGAAAAGGAACATCTTTAGCTCTGATTGTTACAAAGTGTGACTGGAGAGAAGAATCCTTCCAAAAAATGCTAAATAAACATCAACTCACAGAAAACTTCATCATATCAACGACTGCACATTTTTAATCCGGTTAGCTACAGCATGGGTCTTCAATCTTATCTGTGAAGGGCCAGTGTGGCTGCAGGCTTTCATTCCAGCCAAACAGGAGGCACACCTGATAGCTGACTGGAGACCAAGATGAACTGATTAAGCAAGGGAAATCAGGTGTGGCTCCTGCTTGGTTGGCATGAAAACCTGCACTGGCCCTTTGCAGATAAGACTGAAAACCCCTGATGTAGAGCGTCTTTTCTGAAAGTCCTTTCGTGAATTGTCACTATAGAAACGACAACCTGTTAGAACGAGAGCATTAATATAAACCTTGCACTTGGATCTACAGTTAAAGTCATGCTGTTATAGAGGGTTAATCAACACTGTGATGTGAATTACTGTCATCCATGTTACAATTAGATGAACTGATTCCCACCTCTGCTTGACATGTTCAACACTGTAAGATGTTTCTGGTATCACAATAACCTAGTACATATTAATAAGAAATAAAAACACACAGTACTGACTGTGAGGTATAAACCATCTAACCAGTCAGTGTTTCAGATGAAATTCATACACCGATAGGAAGACGCAGTGCAGTGTAGATTTTATTGTGCTGTTTCCTGCTTGTTTGAAACATGATGGACTAACATTCTACGAGTGATGATGATGAGGCTTATAATATCCTTAGTGCTTGACATCACATTGTACTGTCTTGTGGGGTTTTTTTTGTTTGTTTTTGGCAAAATAATCATTCTACGCTACTCATAGAGCGGTCAATGCTAGCATTCAAACCTCTAACATTGCGTCTGACTGTATTTGACTTCAAGCCATGTGTGTTATCTATAGATGAATGTAAAAGCGCTTGTAAATAGATTGGATTTCAGATGCAGAAGAAAGACAGTGGTATTGTTTATGCAATGGAGCTCATTGTATTTCTAAAAAAAAAAAAGAGTCATGCATGCTGCGCATTTTAATGTGTCTCACTTATCTCATGTCTCTTATTCAATTCAAAGCTTTGAGATATAACGGCAGTAATATAATGCAAATATTATATTTCTAAGTGCTCAGTGTGAGCCAGGCTCTTTTGAAAGCACGTATAAGTAGCAGAGAATAAAGACCTTCAAAATAACTTGTTAAAGCAGATGATGTAACCTGCTGGGTCTTTTTTCATCCATTATGTTCTCGTTTCCTTGGCCCTGTTATGATACGGTGCCGGTATAGCTGTAATTATCTTTTCTCTGTCCTAATAACATTGTGTTATATGTACTACAGGAAACATACTGTATGTACAATCCACAGTTTTATCTTTTCTATGTTCTAATTTCTATGTTTCAGTGTTATATTTACCAACTTCAGTGTGTTTTAATTTCTCGTGCAGGGTGCAGGTGGAGTTCTATGTGAATGAGAACACATTTAAAGAGCGACTGAAGCTCTTCTTCATCAAAAACCAAAGGTCAAGTAAGTGAAGCCTACTAGAGTTTATTAAAGCACTTTTTAAGAAAAAATCCAAAATGTTCTGCTGTAGTATTGACCTTCGCCCAAGGCCAAACATTTATTTTAAGTTTTTGTTTCATTCTGATACTGACAACTTCAGTCATTAAAACTGTGTGTGTATTGGCACTTTTTGGGGGCTCACACTGCTTGGTTTGTTGTTTTGCAAATAATATAGAATTCATATAAATTATTCTGTTTAATTTACGTTATATACCACACATGGGATCTCCACTGAGTATCAGTGTATGCTTCAAGGTGAAGTATCTCAGGAACTGAGTAAAATATTCAGTTAGATACTGTTCTATAAAAGGTTGTGCAGTTAGGGAGCTTTCACACTAGCTGTTTATTTTCTCAGCTTCCAACTATCAAAAGTAAAAAAACAAACAAAAAAAAAAGTTCATTTTTTCAGAAAATGTCACGCGCTTTTTTTACATCCTGATCAATCAGATTGCAAGTTGGGAGTCAAGCGAGAAAAATAAACATGAAGGATGTCAGGTTTTGAATGCAAGTATAGATTTGTATTTTAATAAAACAAGAGCAATATAGAAAACATAAAATTTGACATAAGAACATGAACTGAAACTTCAAGGCAAAAAGACATACGTGGACTAGAGAGCATAACATGACAACTAAACAACAACGAAAGACAAAAGCTAGACAATGAGTGATGTGCAAGACGTGACTTAGTACTTGTGCTTATTAACCAGAATATGACACAGTTACAAACAGTCATGTGACATGATCCGATGAGGTGCAGTGGCTGATGGGAAGCATAGTCATGCATCGATTTCGGCGTAACCGTAACAAAGGACGAGCTGTCAGTGAAAAACTCTTGTGAGTGAACCAGTAAGGAGATTAACATTATGTTGAATTGAAAATGTTTCACTACAAATATTCCAACGTTGCAATGTGACTACAAATAACAGCTTGGCAATTGTTGTGATATTCACCAGTGCGTGATGTGCCGTGTAAGGTCGTGCATGCAGCTGCTCTTCTTCAACCCCCTCATAAACAGTTATACCACTCGCTATCTTTATTACTACTACTAATAATAAATCTAATCTAGATATCAAACTAGGTATCAAGTTAGTTAGCTGCTATTAGATAACACTTTTAAAAGCATTGTTATGATTAGTGTGCACATCACTTTGCCGTTTTGTGTGGTTTTGTTTTTTATGTCAGCCTAAAACGCCCTCTGGCCAGCACTGTTGTGAAAGCACTCTTACTTACTATTAAGTGTGATTTCTTGTGAGCACTAATTATTGAGACAGTGCTAATCCCTGACAACCAGAAGCACATAAATGATTATGTAAGGAAATATCTTTCTGCTCTGAGTTTATAGACCTGCAGTAACATTTTTAATAAACAAATTTTGTGCATTTAGAGCTATTGAGGGCAAATTAAATAGCCTCTCAGCATTTTTATTGTCCAGTGAGGTGCTCTGCTGATATTCTCACCGTTCATCAGCAGAAAGAAGAGTAAAGGGCACTCCATTTGGTATGATTAAAAACTGATAAATAGTGTCATGCTTGATGAAAAGGAGAATTTGGTTTTATAAAACTCTGTGCCTTTAAATTTTATTAATCAGGTATTGCTGTATTTCATTTATATTACTATGTGCCTAGTCAGTTTAAATTAGTTCCTCTTAAGCATATAGTACCGATACATACTCGTTAGTAGGGCTGTCAGAATGAAGGTCTTTGTTAAAATACTGTCAAAATGTTCATATTTTGCATATGAAGGCAAAAATAATTCATAAAATGTTTGAGATCTCAAAGATGTAGGATCCCTAAGATGTTTATAGAAACACATGATTCCTGACTTTTTAGCTAAATGACTCTTGTCAGTTAGGTATCATCTTTCTATTTAAATAGTAAATCATTTAAAAAGTCATAGTATATGTAAGTAAATTAACAATTGCCGACTTATGTAGTGCACTACATGAAAATGAGTTGAAGCCAGAGAATGGGATTCACATGGATTTCTGCTTGTCTAAGAAATATAAAACCTAAAATATAAAACTATTAGCTGAGTTCATGAGTTCACTCTGTGTGTGGCAGCATAAAATGCATTTGAATGCTAAACCTTTTAAGTAATTAAAATTTGAATGCATTTTAAAGGAACTTGACAGCTGCACTCTGTGTAGCAGAGTAGATTAAACTGTTTTTTTGTGTCTTGTAGGCCTCAGAATACGCCTTTTCAACCTCTCGCTGAAGTTGTTAACGTGTCTCCTCTACATCCTCCGAGTATCACTGGATGTCCCCACCACCCAAGTCACATGCGCACGGTAAGACAATATAATAAATGTAGTGATTTCTCGGTACTTAAGAGGTAAACAGACCAAGACAGCTGTACCTGAATAACAGCAACAAACTGCTTACAGGAGCACATTGCCTAATAATAAGTCTGATCTGGTTATGAACCCATTACAGTCCATTTCCCTTTCTTTCAACAGCAGACATCTAGGCCCAGAGAAGTGATGAAGCACTCTGTGTTTATGTGTTATGTGTATGTGCGTCTGTGCACCTACGTGTGGGTGTGTGAGAGAGAGAGAGAGAAGGAGAGAGAGTGAGTGGAGAACTGGAGCAATGTGGAAACATACAATGACTAGAGAGTACACTAAAATATAAAGGCACTGCTACGTTCCCATAGAAACCAGACACCAGAGGCATATTTGCGTGGGGGGGGTATACCGGTTTAAACCCCCCTGACATATTTTATGACAGATCCAAATGTGGTTAACACACTTACAGAACAACTAATTCTATACATGTCAAATAACATGTTTGCACAGTAATTACACTATAATGATCTTCATAAAAGGTCAGCAGAGCTCATCATTACCACTGCATATTTAACTGCCCCAAATATCAAACGAATACAGCCCCCAGATTGTTTAATCGCATTTTATTGGGTACAAGATGCTATTGTGAGAAAAATGATCAACCAATCAGAATTGTGCATTTTTCCCATTTCTGAAATCAGCTAGATACACTCTGGAAATGGACGTGAGAGTCTATAAATGACTGAAGATTTGTGGCAGGAAAAGAAAATAAAGGCTAGGTGTCTTTTTATAAGATAAAATGTCATCTTGCCTATTACTGCCTGTGGCAGCGGGGGCGTGGTCAAGCATCAGCTGCAGACAGAGAGGAACCGGCTGGTAACTCATGATGAATCTCACTTGTGTCTTATTACCTCCAGGCTACTTATTTGTATTTCTGTGTGCATTCGGGACTGCCATAACCAGAACCACACACACACACACACACACACACACATTCACACACACTCACACACATGCTGCAGTACGCGAACTTGAACCGGATGAAAGCCGAAGCTAGTGATGGCCCCTTTTCTATTGGTTTGTCTTTTTTTATTGAGTTTTTGAAAGTGCGCTGAAAAAGCATGGTGCAAATAAACTCGAGCCTGGAGGTCTGCTACAATTCTGCCTGACTCACGAGTCTTCCTCAGCACCCTCACACACCAGGTTCTACACTACCGTGTTATTTTAACAATTTCCAGTGGATTCATCTGACAAGATTAGTTGAATGGTGCCTTAAATGACTAAACAACAAATTTATACCATCTCTTCTCTTACTACTGTCTGGCATGGGTTAGTTCAAAGGACTTTAATTGTACAGATTCAGTTTTAATCGTACAGATCACATGGTAATTTCATTTACTAGGCTATATCTCCTCACTTCCCCTGAAATTAATTCCTGGCTACACCACTGCCAGTGTGTCGACTTTTAAGTGAACTAAATTTTCTGTCTGTCTGTGTTACTGTGCTTACAGGAAGCACTGCTCCAATGTCACTGATGCTCTCTGCAGTAAAATCTGTGCCAATCAGACAACAGATCCCATCCAGATCAACTGGTGAGAAATTACTGATGCGTAGTTATTTGCTGTGTGTAGTTCATGATCTTCATCACTGAGTAGCTACGAGATTGAGATAAATAACTGTTATGTACACTGAGCTACAGGTTATTAGGTACACCTAGCTTGTGCATGTTGCAACTCTTTTGGCTTACAGAATAGCAAGGATTCTCCTGCATATGGATTCTACAAGATTCTGCATGCAGTGAACAGGAATGTTGTACCAAGAGGATATTGTTACGCTGCATGGTTGTAAATTTGTCTTGCATGATGCGATACAAGCCTGAAATGGTCTTTTTTTTCCCCCCAAGCCTCAATATTCCAATTTTAATGCTTCCACTCACTTTAGATGCTCTTTCTTGTTCATTTACTGACATCAGCTCTAAACATGATCTTCTGCTATTGTAGCCCATTCGGGAAGCTGATAAATGCTGTGTTCTGAGATAACAATCTGCACACTAATATTGAATTAAATTGCCATTTGTCACTTGTTTTGCCATTTTCATGTTCGATTATACACTAGCTGTTGCTAGAAATTAGCAATGCATTGATACTGATACTGGGTTCCTGTAAAGCTGCTTCATGGCAATGTCCATTGTTAAAAGCGCTATATACATGCAATTGAATTGAATTGAATAACACACTCATTTACTCATGTACACAAAAATGCTCTGACCAAAATCCAAAACCATGTGATCCTATGCCTAGAGAAAGCCAAGAGTATGTTGTCATGCTAATGAAAAGACGACAAGAAATAACAGCAGTCTGGATTTATTTCATGATTAATAATCAAAAAAGCAGACTGTGTTCTGCTAAAATAACTACAGCATCTTCCTACAGTACAAATGATGTGATAAAACATCTTAGGACATTTAAACAGAGCGCTGACCTGAGTGCACAGAGCAGTATCAGAGAGTGTGGTCATTAAAAATGAGTGCAAGGTGCAATGAATCTGAACTGATCATACAGTAAGGTATCCATGAGAGCACTTCAGTTCTTTGAGCATGGAGCACTGAGACGTGTTGCGAAGGTGCAATTCACTGCACCTTGCACTCATTTTTAATGACCACACTCACTGATACTGCTCTGTGCTCACACTGCTCAAACTCAGCATGACGACTTCATTGCTAGCAGCACACTGCGGCAACCAACATAAACAAAGCTAAGTGAAATGTTCCATGACACCCTTGATTGCTTAACGCTAACTAAATTACTCATGTCAGTGTCAGTGTTATTACTGGAATTTATGAGTGCCAAAAAACATGTACTCATACTTGTACTCCATCTGAAAAAAATGTAATATTGATGCATCCCTACTAGAAATGCTTGTCCGTCAGGTTTGGGTGATATGATGTATTATATTTAAGCAATATCACACAAGCAAGCATGCAGCTATACTGAATATTGGCAAAGCTGTGATTGGGTCGTAGGCACGAGCCTGCAGGGTGGTTACTGTAGGTAATCACAGCCGTGCCGATATTCAGTATAACCACACAATTGCGAGTGCGGCATTGCTTTTATACAACAGTTCTATAAACCAAAAATTAATATCGAGTGATATTAATAAAGTGACATTTTGGACACAATATGGCCAATTGTAGCTGAAATAGAGCAGAAATAGATCCCGAAGAAGCACTCTGGCTAGCTAGTTCACATTGAGTCAAAAGTTATATTCCTGAAAAGTGTCATTTGCTGATGATGTCACTAACACTACTGTAGTAATCGTTTCGGACCTGGAATTTTACGTGGCAAACACAGACGAGCGGAGTGATACACACAGTGAAATGTCCCAGTGCGGCTGTAGGGAATATAGGCACTTAGTAGAAGCAGTTAGTGGACCGGAACTAACTGTTGTATCATGATGTTGTTGTTCTTCTTTCGGCTGCTCCCGTTAGGGGTCGCCACAGCGATCATTGATCCGCATATTTGAATTGGCACAGTTTTTACACTGGATGCCCTTCCTGATGCAACCCTCCTCAGCTTTATCCGGGTTTGGGACTGGCACTGGGAGTGCACTGTCTTATGCAATCCCAGTGGCTGGGGTTTGGGTCCCTGCCCGGGAACTGAACCCAGGCTGCGGCGGTGAGAGCGCCGTGGCCCAACCACTAGACCTCCAGGGACCCTGTAACTGTTGTATAATGATATTTTGATAAATTGCATTACGCTTTTCTGAAGTATTGTCAGTCTCTCTAGTAGTTTTATAACACTGACTGACTCTAATGTTACTCACAGTAACAAGCTGAATGAACGCTGAAATAATGTTTGGCATGAAAGTTAAATTTTTCCTCCATTTGTTTGTTGAATAATTAATTTGAACAGAATGTGCTTTTATAGGAAAATCCATTGTGTGGAGGGTCTGCTACAAGTCCCTGGGGTAATGTTTTAGAAGGAGCGTTTTGATATAACCCTGAGATTTGGCTTCCTGCTGTGCTACTGTTAGAGCTGCTATTATAGAAAATGAATCAACGCCTTCTTCATTCAGAATCAAGTATCCAACAGCACTGTGGTATAAATAAAAATAGAAGCAATGTATTGTCAATGTCAGTATCTCTTGTGTATTGTCAATATCTCTTCATGTATCATGATACAATATTTTTGCCATGTTGCCCACTCCTACATCGCAGACATGTGATGTGATGTGATGTCCATCTTATCTGAATGCCAGTTTCAATTTGTGTGAAAGTGGGAGGTGTATCTAATAAACTAGCAACTCAGTGCATGCAATACACAACATTACTGTACACTACATTTTATTTATTATAGAGTATGTTACAGTATTTCAGCTGAAATATCCACACATTAATCTAAGCTTTGTGAGGATTGTGCTGTGTGTTACCCCCTCTTTTCATTTGAAAACACACCTGACTCTACCATTCTCTGACTGATGGGTCTTAAGCGAGCTTTGGAATCACAGCAGGGAATGCCGTCACCTTGTACAGCGTGAGACTTTTGCCTGTGTTTTTTTAACTCCCATTTGTGCAATTTAGTCCATGGCTTGGTTTTCCTTTTTTTTTTTTTTTTTTTTTTTAACAATACATTATAGTAACTCATGACCTTAGTCTTGTAAGGTTCTATCTGAGTGAATAGCAGTTTTGAGATTATGGGGCATCAAAGATTTGACATTCCAGCTAGAAAACTCTAGAGTACTGTAATCTACATTTATATTCCAACTAGACATAAAACTGTAAAACTTCTAATCTACATTATCAAAAAATCTGCGACGATGTTTGAAGAGTGACTAAACACAGATCGAACCTGTAAGCTTATATACTGTTTGATTATTTTTTTTTTTATAAGATTCTATCTGGCTCTTTCTCATTAAACAACCCCTCAGTCTCAAACATTTTAAGCTTATTAAGACAAAATTATGATCATATGTGCTTTTAAATAAGTATAATTTTTCTGAATTTACTATCTAAAATCGAAAATTAATGTATTTCACATTTGAAATTCTAGATTTTTTAATTTTAATACTTTATTCTAAAACAATTAACAGTCTAGTCTAGTTTTAAAATACACACACACATCTTACAAATGAAGTCTGCTATTTGCCTTTAATTCCAGTTACACTGGAAGGGTCAGTTTGTTGCATATTGCATACATTTAAGGCTGATGTTAGCTAATGTATTAGCATTACACTATGCTGAACACCTGCAATGTGTTTACACGTCGTAAGACCAGCAAACACCATCTCACTCTATTGTCAACATGTAAATAAAACATGGATTTCGATTGGCCAACAGCCACCTATGTTACATATTCATCCTGGTTGAAGATTAGCTAGCAGGTTGAAGTGTATCTGTTAGTTTAGGGATAGATCTTTTTAAATATTACATCAAAAACTTTGCAAAAAAGGACACTACATGGAAATAAAGTATGACCTACTGATAAAGTTTATGTGGTTAACTCATTTTTGACCAAAACGCCAGATAGAATCTTACAGTGCTGAGGTCATGAATTGTTGATTGGTTTCCTGTCCTCTATATATATTTGTTTTTTTCCTCTTCAGGGAGTTGATATTCTGGGTGAACAGAAAGACTCCTGTATGGGCTATACAGGTACGCAGCTCTCTGAGTTACTCTACTGCCTTCTTGACTGCTTACAGGTAGAATCGAGTAGAAAGAGGCTTTCAACAGCAGAAAGAGTTCTAAAACAATTTCTTGTTTTCTGTTCATAATTGGTTCATGAAATAGATTCTACACTGTCATATTATACACATGCTTCTTTTCTGTATTTCCTGTGGTCTAGGTGACAGTGGCCTTAATTAGCTTCCTAGAAGCAATGCTCTTGACATATCTCAGTTACAAGGTATGGTCTCTGCCGTTCTCCTTTCCCTTTTCAGCTTCGTATAATATTGATCCAAATGAACTCTGAGGGCCAGATGGACGTATTCACAAAGCACAAACAAACAGAAGGCATACTCTCATAGCACAAGCAAGACCTGAAATGCACTTGCAATATCTGAAATTAACATTCTGTTGACTAAGGCTGTAGCTTATTACACAAATTGCACATGGCATCTGCTACTACATGCTGTGCATGAGGTGCACATTAAAATGATCTATAAACCGCAGTAAAGTGGTGGAAATTCTCAACCTGTCAGAAAGCTTGGGACTAAAAAATAAATACAAGTTCAGACCCAAAAATAATGTGTTAATAAAGTTCTAATAAAGTTCTTGTTAAATAATCTGCTTCATATAAGTTTGCAATTAAGCTGTTTAGCTTAAATTATGTTTAACATTTTTGGTTAGATGTGAAGAAATTGATGTATACTTTATGGCTAAAAGTATGTGGACACTTGACCGTCGCACCCATATGTGCTTTTTGAACGTCTCATTCCAGATTTAATTCCTCTTTTGTTCTCAAACTTCAATCTAGTTCCAATATATTCCAATGCACCTGGCCTATACTGCTTTGTTTTTGCCTTGTATGCCATTTTCATACACAACACACATTCATACCCAACATGAGGTCACATTACGTATGAAATAACTCCAAACAGCTTAGTGCATCTGGCCCTCAGTGTTGAGACATATGGCTAGCTTCAGCTCTAATAGTTCTCTGAAGTATGGCCCTGGTTTCTTACTTTGTGCAATTCTTTTTATTTTTCCTGTTTGATAATTAACAGAAAAATATTCTGCTCTAGGGGTAAATTGTAATAGGCTTTCAAATCAACAAGACATGAGCCTTTCAGAACATTATGTTAACATTATGTTAAACTAACAGCATAATGGGAATCAGTAATGGTGGCCTGGGCTTCACTAATGAAGGAATGAGTGTTTTCCATTAGTAGGAACCAGACCATTCCATTCTCAGATAATTATTATTTGGGTAATTGTTTTGCTAATTATTTTGTTTCAGGGAAACATTTTTGAGCAGATTTTCCAAGTTTCGTTCATCCTTGAGATGATCAATACAGTGCCATTCATAATTACAGTAAGTGGCTAATTTGTTGTCATTATAAAACCCAAAAGACTGAAAAAACAAATTGTCGATATCCCACATCTTAACGCTTTAAGGTTCCAGCTTATTTTTCTTAAAGTATAAACACTGTTTAGTAACTCTGAATTATTCAGTAACTACTGCGAAGCTGGTGGGGAATGTAAGTCTGCACCTGCTAACAAGACCTGTGAGATTAAGGTCTAAAATATAAATTATGTATAGAATGCATTTAACAGCAATAAGTGCAACTAAACGAGACAGACATCCCCAACCCAATTCAGGAATGACCTTTTTTTATTTCTTTAAAAGCTGTTTAAACAGATTTCGTTAATTTGCATATACTAATACTAATAATAATAAATCTGTAATAATACACAATCCTTATGTCAAATGTTTCTTGTTGCTTTCAGATCTTTTGGCCCCCATGGAGGAACATATTTGTCCCAGTGTTCCTTAACTGCTGGCTTGCCAAGTCGGCACTGGAGAACATGATCGTAAGTAATTAGCAGAATCAGCTAATGGTTAAGCATTCAATTAAAAGTATCTGGTGGAAAAACAATTGCTGTCTAATCTCCAATCAGAACAGGAAGCTGTAAATAATATGCAGCTTGGTGATTTAACGATGAGTCATCAATAATCAGAATTTGAAAATGTGCCAGCATCCTTTCTCCTGGCAGATGGTCGGGTCAAATGGCCAAGAAGAACTTGGCAGGGAGTATGTACTATTTTGAATTGTACAATTGTGGACTGTGCTAAACAGCGCAGGCCAGATATCAGCCAGACAAATTGTACTTAGCGTGTGAGTTGTTTAAGTGGTGTCAAGAAAAACTGTTTGTTGCTATCTCAGCCAAAGGTAATTTAAATTTAATTGAAATTGTTAGGGCACAGAGTGTACAAAAACAAGCCAAATATTGAGCTTTTTGGCACCCCAGTTGTGAGATGCTCCTGAAAGTTTTGTCAAAGAGTGGATCACCACTTAGAGAACTGTTACAGTTTCATGTGTTATTGTGTCGTTAGAAGGAGTGATCATTTTGTTTTATAATTTTTAGTAGGAATATTTGCAGATTAGTTTTCCATTGCATTCATAAAAGAAATATAATGTTTTATTAGAGACATAAATAAATGTCTATAAATGAATCATTTACCTTCTGTTGTGTTGATGTTGATATGGTGTAGACCAGGGGTCTTCAACTGGTGGAAAAAATATGATAAATGTACGAAAAACTGCCTGTGTTTCAGTGACTCCAGTTTTATAAACATGATCCAGTGCGGCTTCTGTAGCGGCTCATCATGTCACATGAATTTATGTAAATTCTTTAGTTGAAGGCAGCTTAGACCACAGACTAGTAAGGGAAACAAAGCTTCAGAGGTCAGAAATATGACTTGCTTAAAAAAAAAGTCAAAAGAAGAATGTTTAAAGACAAATTAAGTTTGCAGGACAATGAACAAGTGTGTATGTAACACAAGTGTGAAAGTTGTTGTTGTCTATTGAAATAAAGAATAAAAGCTGTTAATCAGAAAAAACATGGGAATTTACAGATGTCATACATTTACAGCGTTCATTAATTCATCTGCAGTAAGTCATTGTGGGCTAAATTACTAATTTACTATTTATTTCATTAGTAATTATTATTATTATTATTATTTTATTATTACTAATTTAGGGAAATAGAACCATCTACACTATATAGCCAAAGGTTTGTGGACACCTGAACATAACACTCATATGTGCTTGTTGAACACCCTCTTTGCTGTTATAAGACCTCCACTCTTCCGGGAAGGCTTTCCGCTAGATTCTGGCATGTGGCTGTGGGGATTTGTGTTCATTCAGCTACAAGAGCATTAGTGAGATCAGGTACTTTTGTTGAGTGAGGAGGTCTGGGGTGCAGTCGGTGTTCCAGTTCATCCCAAAAGGTGTTCAGTGGGGTTGAGGTCATGGCTCTGTGTAGGACATTTGAGTTCGTCCACCCCAACCTTGGCATACCATGTCTTCATGGAGCTCGCTTTGTGCACAGGGCATTGTCATGCTGGAACAGGTTTGGGCCTCTTCGTTCCAGTGAAGGGAAATTTTAATACTACAGTATACAAAGACATTCTGGATAATTTTGTGCTTCCAACTTTGTGGCAACAGTTTAGGGAAAAACCACATATGAGTGTGATGGTCAGGTGTCCACAAACTTTTGGTCATAAAGTGTACATATTGACAATAAAAGTTATTAGTTATTTATCCAGTCCTTTGTAAGCAGGAAATTTTATGTAACTGGGCCTTTCCAAATTTAGTTGAATACCCCTGGTATAGATAGATCACATCAAGGTCAGATTCTTGCTAAACAGTTGTACAACAATAGGAACACTGTAATCAGGCTGTTTCTCTCCTGCAGAATGATCTTCACCGTGCCATCCAGCGCACACACTCTGCCATGTTTAACCAGGTTCTCATCCTCATCTGCACGCTGCTTTGCCTGGTCTTCACCGGGTAAGCGCTGTAATCCTCTCCATTACCTTCCTCTCAGATAGCAACTTCTTTGTGTTAGTATAACAGTGACAGAGAACACACAGCAGACCCTGGGTGAGATTTCAAATGCTTTTTTATTGCTGCTCGTGACCCTTGGTATGGTACACAGACAGTAACATCAACAAGTGAAAGAAAAGCAAATAAAGTTCCCTCTTTTCACCTTGTCACTTCTTGGACACAGCCCACTGCTAAGAGAGACAGAGAGGGAAAAAGCAAGAACACTTTCATTTTCATACGGGAAACAGGGCTCAGGCATGCCACATTAGTCATTAACTTGTCTCCCGGATATGTCCCTCATGCTGTAGACTTCCGACAAAGCCACGCCCCCACCTGCTACAGTCAGATCTCTGACTGCAAAGTCACCCATTGTTTTTTTTCTCTATTAAATAATACATTGATTGACGTTTCCATGAATATTTCATTAGAGAAAAGGCACAGAAAAAGGCACAGAAGCGCCTACACTTATACACGCATCAAGAAACCTAGAGTCTATGAATATGCAAATTAGAAAAAGTCCCCAGCTCTGCACATATCCACCCGTTTTTCTGTTAAATCAAGAAACAAGAAGACAAATAATGTTTTTCATGGCCATCATTTGCATATTGGAACATGATTGGCTTTTATATTTTATGATGCAATAACACTTGCAGTCACATGCCCAATACTAACACACATTTTCCATTTTCATCTCCATGTTTCTTTAAAAAAAAAAAAAGCCCGCAAATCAGTATCAGGATTTCTAAATAAAAACTTTTAGGGTGACTTTCAGACAACTGTGCAATCAGTAATACTATTATTTATAATAATAATCAGCAATGTTCATTTATTTGAGTTCAGTTCATTAGCACAGTATTATTTGTTAATCGCTCATAGGATTTTAACATTTGATCCGAATATGTTTACCTTTCCATTCTCTGGAAGATATTAAAGGTTTGGGTTTTTGCATTTTTATTGCTGACTAAAATTACAAATGTCAGCCCACTGATATTATCACTTTAATCATTTTTTATGAAGTGAGAATTTTTTGGTTTTGCTTCATTTAAAAATATTTAGGGCCTGTGGGATTCAACACCTAGAACGAGCAGGGAAGAATCTTTCCCTGTTTGATTCCCTCTATTTCTGCATTGTCACCTTCTCCACTGTGGGCTACGGAGACGTCACACCAAAAATCTGGCCCTCTCAGCTACTGGTGGTCATCATGATATGCGTGGCGCTTGTGGTACTGCCTTTACAAGTAAGCCCATTTCACATGCAGTTGGATTTAAAGCTAAGTAGTTGTTCGTGAGTATGGTATGATTGGTATGATTAGGACATTGTGGCTTCATTTGGTGTTGCTGTTTATTGATGTCTTTCTGTACAGTTTGAGGAGCTAGCGTATCTGTGGATGGAGAGGCAGAAATCAGGCGGTAACTACAGCAGACATCGAGCTCAGACTGAAAAACATGTGGTGCTTTGTGTCAGTTCACTCAAGATTGACCTCCTCATGGACTTCCTC
Source organism: Pangasius djambal (assembly GCA_022985145.1). Taxonomy (NCBI): domain Eukaryota; kingdom Metazoa; phylum Chordata; class Actinopteri; order Siluriformes; family Pangasiidae; genus Pangasius; species Pangasius djambal. The sequence continues at coordinate 7,999,294 of CM040998.1, forward strand.
AATGAGTTTTATGCGCATCCCAGACTGCAGGTAAATTAGTCAAACCCACTGCTGTCAAGCAAGTTCGAATTTATTTGTATAAATTGTGTAGTGTAAGTGATGTATGACAAATAACCAGGGAGCAGTGAGAGTGTATCCTTAATAATACTGTTGCTGTTAGAATAAATGAAATGTACAAATGAAGTTTTCAAATGGTCGAATTTGTAAGAGTAAACAATGATACGTCTATCTTTCTAAGCACAGGTATATGTATGTTTAAGCTCTCTGTGCACTTTGCATTCGGGCTATATTTAATATAACGTGCCGACTGTATTCTCTTCTTCATCATTTGCACGTAATTCACTAATGCCATTTTTATGAAAGGATCTTTATACTGAAAACTTGAGCAGGACGCTGAGCTGTGGCAAGCTGAGCTCTTAAAGAAGTGTAATTTATGTGAGTCACTTAATGAAAATGTTTCACTGAGACAGCAGAGCTCTGTGTCAGGGATCCAGATGAATGATGTTATTTATGATGCTCATCTGCACTTGTGTGATATGCACACTTTTACCTGGTGTAGTTGTGTAGTGTGCTTTTAGCCTAATTTGTTTGCAGCTGTCGGATCTAACCAGCCTGCATTTAACAGCTTCTATTCAAAGGTCCACTTTTGTGGATGAAATGTTTGGTTCAGTTTGCACATTTGAACGAACTTTTTAGATGCACCCTAAACGTGGCATATTCATGTTCATTTTCATTTGTTAATCAAAAACAAATTAATGTGTATGCGTGGAACAGCATTTAGTATCAGCATTACCATAAGAATGAGAAGAATGTGAGTCTGTGAATGTGAGATTGATTCTAAAAGAGAACAATTGCTTGTCACAGGGGCTGGTTTCTGTCACTTTAGTATGTATATTTTACTTAGCAAAATGAAGGTAGTGTGAAGTGCTACTACATTCACTTTCCCAGATGTAAAATTTATTAGACGTAATATAATAGAGGTTCAGAGACATACCCTTGATGGTGCCACTCCAGAGACAAGCTGCTTTACAATTCAGTTATCATAGAGTGTTGGAACAAGTGGCTCATTTTAGTTCATCTTATTTGCTAATACACACTAACACATTATTAGCAAGTATTAAATGATGCACTTCTCAGCACAACATACTGCAGGTGTCTGTACTGGACAGAATGAGAGAGGAATTTGCGTTTGCAGTCATCCCAGTTAACAATTGTAATTTTCTGAATGTTATGGTTCTGTGTGCTTTTAGGCTATTGTACTTTTAAGTCACTAAATTGAGTTGTCCAATTAATAAAGTAATTCAGTGAATGAACTAATGGCAATTTCTTTCTTAATTCAATTTACTCTCCTGTAAAGAAAGTGTAACCTCATGTAAAGGATATGCAATATATCAGGCCTCGAAAAAAAATGCTCTTTTTTTTTTTTTTTTTTTTTTTTTTTTTA